>CM053771.1:90283016-90309757 GCA_028658325.1 Potorous gilbertii
ACCTGTCTAATTTGATTTTCAAAATCCTTTTTGAGCTCTTCCATGGCCTGATCCCATTGAATATTTACTTTGGGTGTTTGAGATACAGAACCCTTGACTTCTATGTCTTTCCTTGATGGTGAGCATTGTTCTTCCTCATCTGAAAGGATGGGAGGAAATATCTGTTCACCAAGAAAGTAACCTTCTCTGTCTTATTTTTTCCCCCTTCTCTGGGCATTTTCCCAGCTAGTTACCTGATCTCTGAGTTTTCTTTCCACACCCTCCTTGCCTCCTGTTCCACCCAGCTGAAACAAACTATTTTCTCTTATGCCATGTTTTGTTTTGGTTTGTTTTTTCTCATGGTTTCTCCCATTCATTTTAATTCTTCTATGCAACATGACTAATGTGAAAATGTGTTTAACAAGAATGTATGTGTGGAACTCATAAAAGATGCCATGCCATCTCAGAGAGGGAAGGAGGAAGGAAGGTGAGAAAATTTATAACTTATGGAAGTGATTGTTGAAAACTGAAAACAAATTAATTTAAAAAGCCAAACAAACAGAAAAGAAAGATCAGCTTCATCAAAGACGCTGCAGATATCTGCAGACATCTGTACAAATCCATGGGAGCACTAAATTAGATCTTCAAGGGACAATAGAGGAGATCTATTACATTGTCTTCAGTTTTAGTTGAGGAAATTGAAGCACAGTCAAGTTATTCTCACAAGGTCACATACATGGGTAATAACTGACAAAATCAGGATTTGAATCTAGCTCCTGTGACTCCAGAACCTGTGCCCTTTTAATCATTTAGTATTACCTCTCCCTTTTGGTACTATTCAAATTAAAGAAAGGTTACTGTGTTTGTTCATTTATAAGAGATGAAACAAGAAAATGAAAAGCACTTCCAACTTGCAAGAACCCTAATGATACTTATTTAGACAATTTGGGAAGATACCCAAATCACCCTCTTTCAAGAAATGCTGGTTTTCTTCTCTATAATAAGAATAATTATAACTCTTTTCTTTTGTATACTTCAAGGCTAGTCTGAAATAATGAAAGGGATGAATTATAGAACATTTTAAAATAGAAATACAGTTGTCTTCTTTAATAAAGCTCCAGATAAAGCATCATGACCAAATAGCACACATGACATTTTTCAAGGAGATTTCACATCCATTTTCAGCTAAGGAGCCTTATAATACCAATGTGACATAAGAAAAATGGAGATTATGGCAGATGAAGTCATTCATGCTTCCCCCCCAATACCAATCATACCTGAGGAGATTAACATTGCCCTCATTTCATATAATTTTCAAGTGCATGTGACCTCAGAGGAAAATGAAGATCATGGGATGGGGGAGGTAAGTGGGGGATGATTTATCTAAATTTTCATAAGTAGTAGGCAGAATTCTGGGATCTGAAACCATGCTCTTTTCTCTAAATAATGCTACTTTTACGTTTTAAAGTTCAGGTATGACCTGAAAGTCATCACAGAGTAGTAAGATACGTCAGATGTGATATGCAGAATTGCAGGCTTTTCCAATCATCTACAGATTGTTATATGAAGTGTGGCCACTTTGAAAGTCACAGATGTGATAGCTGATGATATAGTAAGATTATTGCTTGTGGCTGTCTCTCAGTTGAATAATCACGTTCTTGTTCCAAAGGTATGAAATCATGAATTTCAAGGAAATGGGGAACAACTATTTTGATTACATCAATGTGGGCAGCTGGGACAATGGTGAACTGAAAATGGATGATGATGAAGTATGGCCCAAGAAGAGTGCCATCATTAGGTCCGTGTGCAGTGACCCATGTGAGAAAGGCCAGATCAAGGTAAATGGTGCTATGGTTTGCAAGTGAAATATATAAATTCCTCAAATCTATTTATTTTTGTTGTAATTTTCAATTTCCTTATGAGGTTGTAGGGTACATGAAGGAAGGATTATTTATTTTTACTCTTTTTAAAACTATCTACAAGGTCTAGTGTCAATTCTGAGGAAAATATATTCTCCTCCCTCTATCCACTTCTCGCTCTTCCCTCCCTGCTTTCTTCCATTCTTCCATTCTTCCTTTCTGCTTTATTCTTTCGTTCTTTCCTTCCTTCCTTTCTTCTTTTTTCTTTGTTTCCTTTCACTTAGTAATGTTGTTGACTGACTGAATAGTAATGGTGATGATAGCGAGCATCTATACAGTCAAGTTTACAACATGCTTTACAAATATCTCATTTTATTTTTACAACAATCCTGAAAAGTAGATACTATTATTCTCCTCCTTTTACAGGAGAGAAAACTAAGGCAGATAAAAGTTAAATTATTTGCTCAGGGTCACATAAGCAAAGTCAATATTTGAGGCTGGATTTGAACTCAGGTTTTCCTGACTTCAGGTCCAACACTCTATCATCATCTCTACCACCTAGCTGTCAAAGAAGGAGAATGTGACTACTTCTAATCAACTCCAGTGAACCACTGTGATAAAACCACTGCCTGAGAATAAGTTTTTCATATTTAGAAGCTATGCTCAATCATTTTTTTCAGTGAACTTAACCCTCTTTTATATTAGGCTATGCAGTATAATGGAAAGAATATTGGCCTTGGTGTTAGAAAGGCTTAGTTTCAAAATCTACATTTGACAATCTCTAACTGTGCAAACATGAGTAAGTCATTTATCTCTTGAGTTTCAAGCAGCTCCCTGATTCTATAAGTCATAGGCTAGAAGATGGATGGCAAGTTGCCTTCAAAAATAGAGTTCTCATATTGATAAGATCACTACTCATTGAGATATCTCAACAAGGTTAGGAACTGACAGATATACACAAGAAAAAAAACCTACGAAAGCCTAGCAAGAGAATATTAAAAAATTATAATCATAATACCAGATGACACCGTAAGATACATACAAAATGCTATGGGAATTTCCAAAAGATTCTTCTAGCTGAGTGGGATAAAGGAGCACTTCAGGGAGGAGGTGGCATTTGGGCTAAACTTTTAAGAAGAGTTAAAATTCTTGAAGGTCAAAGAGTAGAGGAAAGGAAATCCATGTTAAGGGAAGAGGGGAACAAAAACATAGTGCTGATGAAAGTGAATCAAATGTTTGTGTAATGATGAGCAGGTTAGTTATGTTATGGAGAATAGAGGGACTCTATTGACCAGTTGTTTGGCATTTATGAAGGCAAACACCTTCTGAGAGCCATTTCACTCAGTCTTGCTATGCATTTTTCTTCTTATTAAATCCCAAAGAAAGTGACATTGTCTTTTAAGAATTATTATAATATTATATATTATATTATGTTACTATAATCCATCTAAACTAGAAGGTTTTAACCTTTTTGACCATGGTCTCTTTTGACATCTGTTGAAATCAGTGGACCCCTTCTTGGAATAATATTTTTAAATACATACAGTAAAATGTATAGAATTACAAAGTAAACCAATCCTATACACAATAATGACAAAAAAAATTAAGATTACAAGCCCATGTTAAAAACTCCTGAATTAAGCCACATTTCTCCATCATTCATTTTAAATTATAATTGATCACATTTGCTTAAGAAGAGTTGGGGCCATAACTGAAATCCTGCTGTAAGAAAGACCTTCTGTCCTTACTGTTGCCAGGATAGAATACATAGCAAATGGATTGGCTGCCCTGAAAAGAATGCGAATGCTGATGAAAGGAACTTAGCACCACATCTTTAATTCAACATGAGTGTAGAACAGGATGTAACAGGAATATATGTATATATGTAGGTGTATATGTGTGTATATATGTACATATGAAATCCATTCTGAAAGATGATATTATGTTGCCACCATCGAATCAGAAATAGACTATAGGATCCCAGTTTTTCATGAGAAGAGTATGAACTGATTTTGATCTTTTTTTTCCTGTGGATGTTCATGAGCCAATGCAAATTAAACAGTAGGGGGTCAATGGGTTTCCAGGGAAGGAAGTAGTTGTCTTTGTTTTTCATGCGTGCTGAGACTCTGAGGGAAAGAACCCCTCATTATTGGAAATATCACCATTCATGTTGCTTCAATGGCTGTAATGGCTAAAATACTGTTTTCCTTTTTGGAACTGATAATTGTCCAGTATGGTTACCACTGAATTTTATTGAAATTTTCTTGGAAACAAAACTCTTAAATTTTATCAGCTTAACCACTAAATAGGTAATGGTATGTGGTGAGAAAGTAGCAATGGATTAGGGAACAAGGACATTGAGACCAACATAAAAGAAAACCAGTCTCAGGTCTCAGGTCTTAGTTTTACATGTAGAAGAAGAAGGCAAATAAAGCAAGGACTATGTTTGGATACCTTAGATGCCCCCAAATCACCTTCTGTCTCTGGGGAAAGTTTGGCCTGACTCATTTGAATGCGTATCTTACTATTCTGCAGTTATAGAGTGTTAGAGCTGGGTAGGATCTTAGAACTCACTTATTCCTTGTATAGTGGCCAGCTCATGGCACCTTAGCAACTTTGAGGAAAGACAACTGGTCTTAATTTTGTCGTTATCATCACATATTGCTTTGCCTATTACCACACCTACTCTATGAGATATATTCAGAATGTGTTATACATACTATGTGATTATTACATATATTTGGTGAATGTGGTTATAATGTAAATAAGAACTGTGATAAGAATTTCAAGACAATTTTATTTTGTTTCAATATATTAGAATACATATTAGTAGCCCCAAATGATTAGTGTGTATGTGTGTACATGTATATGTAGGCACACATATATAGTTTTGATTCAGTTGTCAAATTATTTTAATTATTTTGGTTGCTTAAAAACAGAAGAGATAAAGTAGTTAATTGCATGCCCAGAAGCCTGATCTAGGTTTTTGACAGCACTTCTAAGTGAAGTCTTAATGACTGGGAAAGAGTAGTGATTAACTGAATTATACATACATACAT
The DNA here is from genome assembly GCA_028658325.1 of Potorous gilbertii. Lineage (NCBI taxonomy): Eukaryota > Metazoa > Chordata > Mammalia > Diprotodontia > Potoroidae > Potorous > Potorous gilbertii. The sequence goes on from CM053771.1 coordinate 90,287,914, forward strand.
ACATACATACACACACACACACACACACACACACACACATTCATAGAACAAAACTCCTAAACAAAGAATCAGTCTAATAGTAACAGAACCAAGACTATGAATGTTTTTTCTTGAGGAAAGATCAGTGAAGGACATGCCTTACCTAGAATATAACTTAAGAGGGGAAGTCTAACCCAGGACATGGGAAGATTCTATGCTGCTGCTGAAGAGACAGGAAGGGATGAGAAAACAATAGGCTAGTGTCTAAAGGTACCTACTGGTAAGGAGGAAATGTACCCCAGTATACTGCAACTGGTTTCCCCTTAGGGTATTTCTGTAACCTCTGATTTTGTTATCCAAGGTCAAAATCCAAGTTTCTTAATCCCCGAAAAGCGATATTTTTTTTAATGATGCATTGATTCATTTGAGACCAGTCTTGCTATAAACAAATGAGCTTTCTGAATAAAACTCTTTTGAGGGCAGAAAAAGGACTAAATTTGTAATTTCATCAATGTAAGGATCTCCTAGATAAAGAAACTCCCTCTATTAATGTACGTTGGCTCTATGTCTGCAATTTACAGTCTTAGCAATATACTTAGGACGTGGAGACTTTCAGCAGCTTGCTCAGGATTACTCAATGTGTCCTAGGTGAAATCTGAAGATCTTCCCAGCTACAACAAGTTTCTATCCATGGTGCTAGGCTATATCTCCAGGAAGAGATTTCTGGTTGATTATTTGAAAATTAGAGTCCCTGAAGTGAATGTAAACTAAATCTATGAGTTATTTATCCAACAGAAAAAGGGGGAAAGTCTGGAGTTTGATAACGCAAAATAATGAATGATTCAATCAGTCATTTACTTTTGGACTTGAAACTTTTCAATAAGGTGTTTTGGAAACACAAAAGCAGTTTGTAGTGGTGGGTAGGGTACTGGGCTTAAAATCCAGAATTGGATTCAAATCCTTCCTCTGACACACATTGGTTGGGCAATGAAATTAGCTTCTGTTTACTTCAGGCAACTTGCTAGCGCTTATTTACTAAGCTGTAGACACTATGTTGGTAGTAGGAGGTCTAAAAACTTATGTAAATCAAATGTTCTTGATTTAGTGGTGTATTTTTTACCAGTCTTATTCATGATTTTCTTAAAATGTGTTATGTATACCACTTGAGAATGAAAAAGATGTTAGAGATCAGGAAACTATGGACTCTAAAATAATGTTTGTTTGCTTTTAATGCAATGCACAAAATTATAAAAGAAACCAACTATATTGAGACACAGTTATTAAACAACTTTTTAAAATAAGTTCACAGAATCCAGGTTTGGGAATCCTGGTCTAGAAGTCTCTTTATTAACAGGAGGGAGCCTGCTTAATAAAGGGGATAAAAACAGTGCCACAGATCATCTACAGAGTTCTTAATCAAAAATTATCAACACGTTTCTATATAGGTAGATAAGCTCGCATACACTCTTCCTGAAGTCCTATTCCAAGGCTGCATCCTAATATGAAAGTCACCCTTGAGTGCTTCACGGCTATGTGATTTGAAAGCTCTGACAGGGTGCACCAAGCTACAAGGTGTTTGAGTATAACAGGACAAGTAGCAGGGACTGTTGCCCAGGGACTAGTATAACTGGTTTCAGAAAGACCCATATTTCATCCTCAGAAGGCTGACCACCCGGTGATGAATGTTTTGGCCACAGCAACTCAGGGAGATTTTCTGCTAATTTATAGGCATCACTCTCCTGTGCATCAGCCCTGCATCACCAGCTGTGCCTATTAGACATTTCAAACTGAGTGTCCTGGAGATATCCCAGATTCAACCTAGTCTAAATAAAACTCATTATCTATCTTTCCCCTCAAACCTATTTCTGTCAAGACCACCACCATCCTTCCAGTCACCTAGGTGTGTAATCTCAAGGTCATCCTTAACTCCTCTCTGTCCATTAGCCCACATATCTAAATAGTTGCCAGATATTGCCATTTTTACACTTAGGATGTCCAACTCCCTTCTAGTTAGTCTCATAACCACCATTTTAGACCAAGTTCTCCTTAGCTGTCATCCAGATTATTTCAGTATCTTCCCAGTTGGTCTCCCTGCTTCCAGTTTCCTCCTTCCCTCAAGCTCTCTTCTTCCTCCTCATAGTTCCCAGAGTGATTTTTTTCTCCTAAAGGGCAGAGATGGCTGCACCATTTCCCTATTCAATAAACTCCATGGGTTCCCTATTTTCTCTGGGATATAATACAAAGTACTCTGTTTGACTATTAAAATCTTGTTTAACCAGTTGCCCAAGCCAACTTTCCCATCTAATCTTCCTGTGTTGTCCCGTCCAGTCAAACTAGGCTTTTCTTTATTTCTCATATACAATATTCCCATCTCCTATCTTCATGCCTTTGCATTGGTCTTTCCTCAGTCCTGGAATAAACTTTTACCTTCACTTTGCTTCATTTAATCCCTTCCTTCCTTCAGGACTCAGCTCAAGCATTCCCTTCTACCTGAAAACTTCCCTAATCCCCCTACCTACTGAAGACAATCTCTCTTTGGACATTACCTCATGTTCAGTTGGTGGTTATTCCATGTATTCTTAAAAACAGAAATCTCATCTTCCCTAATAGAATGTAAGATCCTTAAAAAGAAGTCCTATTTCATTTATATGCTCATTGCTAAGCATAGAGTATGTCCTAAATAAATATTTGTTTATTGGTTCATTGAAGGGGGTTTATGTTGTGCAGAGTTCAAGAAAATACTATGCCAATGGGCTTCACATACCTTGGGAGTTTTAGAGTATATTCACAGGCACACATATCAGTTGAGTAAATCTAATTATGCTATTAAATATTCATTTTAGGTGATCAGAAAGGGAGAAGTTAGCTGCTGTTGGACCTGTACTCCATGCAAAGAGAATGAGTTTGTTTTTGACGAATACACATGCAAAGCATGCCAACTTGGCTCCTGGCCCACTGAAGATCTTACAGGTAAACAATGGTGATGTCACAATATGCAAGATTGTTTTCCAAATTGAAATCAACAGGGAAATGCCATATGGCACAGACAGCAGCTGATTATATCAACAGTGGATTTCAAATCATTTGGTCTTGCTCAAGAAATTGGGATGAAAATATGAATTTCTTGGGTTTGGAGAGTGTCTGAATCTTAGATTCACATAAATTACAGAATGTTAGGATCATAGGATTATAAATTGAGGAGAAGAAATGCCCTAAGATTAAGCAATCCAACCAAACCTCCAATTTTATATATGTATATGTATATATATATTCATAAAACATTGTCTCATAAGCTTTTACCAATATACTTGCTTTTAATAGTTATGCAATAGCCACAGCTAAGGGGCAGCTAGGTAGTGCAGTGGATAGAGCTCTGGATCTGGAGTCAGAAAGGCATGAGTTCAGATCCAGATTCTGACCCTTAATAGCTGTATGACCCTAGACAAGTCACTTAACCTTATTTGCCTCAGTTTCCTCATCCTGTAAAAATGATCTGGAAAAGGAAATAGCAAACCACTCTTAGTAATAGCCACAGTTTCCTCAAAACAAAGTCATTTGCTAAGATAGCATAGTGAGATGGCCCTACCTGGGGCCACAATGCCCATGAACATACACAGTGTCAGTGGGAAAAGTAGATGCTGGTAGTAAGGAACACAGGTAGGCAGCAGCAATTTACATCTCCCAAACTACAGGGTTCTCATGGTTTTCCCCTTAATAACAGTATCCTCACATTGAACATCCCAATCCCCCCTCCCTCTATGCATTCAACCATCATATATCTCTACTAGGAAGTTTACTTAGCTGAGCTTCCTATTTCTCCTCCTCTTGGCAGCTCCATTTTCACCCCCAAAGCTAGTTTTCCCTTGAATCCATAGTCAATCAAAAAGGATCTTTTGAGTGGTTCAATTCTCTGATGCCAGAGGGTGATGTTCCTTGAAACTGCTTCTAGAACCCAATTCCCTATTTCTGTGTCTCTAGTAGCTACCCTATGGAATGGTAAGCTGATGGAGGTTGTGGAAGGGGGATGAAATCTGAGTAGTTTGCCTCTGAGACAAAGTCAGAAATCTTTGAACAGTTTTGAGAGGATAGGAAGGTTTACTGCCCTACACATGGCTCCTCCATCTCTGGTTATTCTATTCTAAACCATTTTGGCAGAGCTCCAAAAGATAAATTACACTTTAATGAGGAAATGTAAGCCAAAAGACATTAAGTGACTTAAACAAGGTCCTATAGCTAGTAAGTGATAGCAACAACTGCTAATCTGTTCTTTCCACTGCATTGTACATTTTGGTGCAAAACCCTGTTTGCCCCTCATGTGTACATTTCAGCCATTAGCACCAGATGCCTCTGATTAATGAACACACCACATAATGCTGCAATAAACTAGAACTGTTTGCTTTCTTCATAGCACTCAATTCTACAGTGTTCTATGTGACACTATACTGCTTCAGAAAAGGCCATTTCTGATTTGGCAGGGCTGAAAATGAAGGATTTTTTCCCCTCAAGTAGTTCTATTTTGTCCATAACTAAAACTGGCTTAGATGGAAACTCATTTACTTCCATTTGTAAATTCATTTTTCATTCATTTCACAAGCACTTATTAAATACCTTTGATTCATTTAACAAATGTTAATTAAATAGGCAGCTAAGCAGAAAAAGCTGCTGCTTTTAAATAGTAGAAAAAACTCAGGACTTTGAATCAGCAAAACCTTAGTTCAAATTCTTCCTTAGACACTCTTTATCTGTGTGATGCTGGACAAATCACTTAATCTCTCTGTGCCTTGGTTTCCTGGCCTGTAAAATGGGGGCAATAACATCACCTACCTCCAGCAGTTCTTGTGAGGATCAAATGACTTAACATATATAATGCGCTTTATAAATCTTAAAGCACTCTATGAACACTATCTGGGATCATTCATTATTGCAAAGATGATGAGTCTCGTCTCTATGTCAATCGGTATGCTTAGGGCTAGAATTAAAAATACCAAACTCAGGTAATCCCTGCCTTCAGGAAGCCCATATTTTATTTAGGTTAAGTAAAATGTTTCAGCACGCCAACCTAAGTACAGTTAGTTCTACATGAACACAACACGTGCATTTCTAAAAATCACTGTGCTGTGTAAACCCTTAAAATAAAAACCACAGGACTTAATGGAAAAAAAGAAATTGAGACACAAGACAAAATCTTTATCAGTGATACATTTAAAAAGACAGGAAAATTAAAAAAACCTATAGGAACCTAATAAAATGGTAGCACAGATTTACCATGTTAAAAGGTTAGAAATTTACAAAGAAATGACAGCATCACAGGGCTCCAGCTACTGCTCATCCTGTGCCTAGGTTCTCATGGAGTGAGAGGGCTGCCTAGGTGGGCTGCAACTCCAGGAAGAAAGTGGGAAGATAGGGTGAAGCTTGTGGGCCCAGATGGGACCAGTCCTTGCTTGCCCACAGCTCCTACTGCACAAGAAGATATGGCACTGTATCAGTAATCTCCCCAGCATACATGGGGGACTGCTATCACAGGTTCTTAGATCTGTATTCATAAACGGAAAGGCAATTTTTGAGGAGTTAACAATCACTTTTAATCAAGCACATGTATCATTTAGTTAGTTCAGGGAAAAAAGTCAGTACCCTGAACTTCAGAGAAAACACAGAGAAATCAGACAGAGCTTCCAAACGTGTCTGCCCATTACATACACACACAGTTACCAGAGAGGCAAGCACCAATTTCTGGGTTTTAGCTAGGAGAAATGGGAGGGGGAGAGTGTTCCTTAGTGGCTTCCCAGAGTGTCTCTGGCCAAAGAAACGCTTCCAGTCAGTAAGCCCCAAAGTAAAAACTCACACTCAGAGTATTTAGACACTTTTCAGAGCCAGAGGGCATAACCCAGCACCTCAATGGAAAAAACCAAAGGTACTTGGGACCCTCCTACAAAACCACTTCCCTAAACAAGCTTCCCTCCATGGGCAGGCCTGTCAATATGTGAGGAAGATCTGCTTTAATCACATAATTCAATCAGAATCACTTTTAATAAAAAAAAAACAAAAACAGCAAAAGATCTTAATTTGATTGCCATCACGGGCACTTTATCTTGGAGAATAAAAAAAAGAAAACTGAAGGTTGCTTGTGGAAGTGGGTTCCAAAGGGTTGCAGCCTTTGAGTTGTTGTGAAGTGGCACAGTTTTCTGCACTGTCTTTCAAGCACCAAAATCACACATAAGCAAAATTCTCACCGCACTCAAATTGTTCCCTAATATATCAATTGTGTTAGAGCAAATGTATATGTTCAAAACGAGCATTATATCAGAACTTACTATAAAAATAAAATTAATATTGGATAAATACAACTCAATTTAGGTAGAGATGAGGGCAGAATATTTTAGAGGTCTTCCGGTCCTAGCTCCAGACTCAGGAAGGTAAGTGATTAACCACCTGTAACAAATGGTTCGTTCCCTAGAATTACTGCACTGAGCTTCACTGCTTCAGTGGTGAAAACTTTCATTATCACAATAAAAGTTCTGAAGATCTTGATTCCCATAGGATTAGTTTATAATAGCTAACTAGCATGTATGTAGCACTTCAAAGTTTTCAAAGAATTTACAAATATTGTCTCATTTTGTCTTCACAACAATCTTAGAAGTATACCCATTTTACAAATAAGGCAGATGAGGTTCCCCAAGAGAGATTAAGTGATTTGTCTAGCAGGTAAGCATCTGAGTTCAAATTTGCACTCAGGTTCTTTAGACTTCCAGCACAGTGCTGAGTTCCAGCACTCCCTCCACTCTACCACCTAGTTATTTATGCCAATGTGCCATACAAGTGTATAGTGTTTTATAGTGAGGTTGCAGGTTTTTAACTTTATGATTTATTATTAAAATTAAAAGAAGCCTTAGACTCTTGATACACTCTTGATACAATGCTGATGAAACTATAGACTGGTGTAAAGATTTTAGAGAAAAATATGACATCATATAAAAAAAGTGATATTCCTTTGACTCTAGCAATTCCCTTATTAGGACTTTACCTTTTAAATATCATAAAAAAGAAAAATAAAAGGACTTATCAGTATAGAATATATATTTGTAATAACAAAGAAACTATAAACAATCTATAAATCCACTAACTACAAATGACTGAGCAAGTTATGGTATATTATTACTAGAATATCATGGTGCTGTAAAATTAAATAAATAAATGTGACAATGTAAGACCTATATGCAAAGAGCAGTAGAATGGCAATGACAAGCGCATCACCTACAGCTTAACTACTAATGTTTAAAATGCTTTAAATGCTTAATATGCATTATCTCCCCTGATAAAATCTATAATTTTTTTCTTCCAAGAGTAAAAGACAAAAGTAGCAGAAACTGAGATGAACTTGGAAAGTGAAATTGAATAAGATGTATTTATTGTTTGATATCTATTCATTTGTTCAGTTAAAGGTTTTGTGTGAGATTTTATTCTTTATTTTTTATGTTTATTTGGGTTGTTTATAGTTTAAATTTATAAGGAAAAGTTTTCTAAAGAAATAAAAATATAACAGTGCTATATAAAAAGGAAAAAGAAAGTAAAAGCCTTCGATATCATCTAGACTATGCCCATCATTTTGCAGAGGAGGGCACTATGGCCCAGAGAGGGTAATTAACTGAACCAAGATCAGATGAAAAAAGTGGTTGACAGAGTCTAAACTTGAGCCAAATTGCTCCAAACCACAGTACCTTATGATGAAATTCTTACAAAGAACAGCAAATATCATTGATTATGCATCGCTGATGTGCGAGGCACCAGGAATACTGAAACAAAATATTCTGTAGTCCTTCCTCATCAAGGGAGCAACATCTCACAGAACAGTTCCTCTCAGGGAAAGATCAAAAGCTGAAGGATGCTACAGAAGCAGTAGTCTTTTGTAGTCTGACAGACAACATTTTCCAATCACTGAAGCACATGCTGGGCTTTGGTGGTATGCTTAGAATGATTCCCAGAACTTTCCATGGCTAAAGAAATGATGCCAGGCTGGCTAATCTGCGTAATTCTTAAGCACCCTAAACCATCTTCTCAGGCACCTAGACTGAAAACCAAGGTATCTTACTGTAGATCCCCTTCCTCTCTCTTGCTTCCCACATAGAAGTTTTCCTATCTTCCTTCCACTTCTGTTTTTGGGGGTTTTGGGGGTTTTTTTTGTTATATCTCTCCTATATACCCCTTTTTTTCTTCTATGGCCACCACCCTCATCACATCACCTCACACTAGCTCTGCTCCCAAAGCCCAGTGGTTTTTTAACCTGCCCCAATCCTTTTCCCCACCATTCCATCCTCCACTCAGTTATCAAACTGATCTTTCTATGGTATAGTTCTGACTGTATCACTCAAATCCCACACCTTTTAATAAATCTGAGTGCCTCACAGCTGCTTTCAAGATCAAATATACAATCCTTCATTTGGCTTTTGAAGTCCTTCATAAACTCTCCTTTTCTAAATTTTCATTCTTCTTATATCTTTCTACCTTCCCTACTCTGAGATCCAGTGACAGTGGCCTCTTTGCTATGTCTTGCAGGAGATTCTCCATCCCCCAATTTTATGTCTTTTCAATGGCTGTACCCCATGTGTAGAACACCCTCTATTCATCTCTACCTCCTAATAGAAGACAATGTGAAACATCTAACTGGAAAAATCTCTTAATCATAGACTTCTTTTGAGATTATCCACGATCCTGCATATATCATGTATGCATGTACCTGCTTTCGTGTTGTTCCCTGACTCCTGTTAGAATGCAGATCAATTCCTTCTCTCCCATTTATTGGTTTAGAGATTTGCCTACAGCAGTGGTGTCCAACACAAATTAAAATGAGGGACACTTAACTGTACATAAGAATTCCTGCAGGTTGCATGTAATCTGTGCCTATGTTTTATTGTATTGTTTATTTCATTGGAAAAGCTAGGTGGTGCAATGGATAGAGCTCCAGGCCTAGAATAAGGAAGACCCATCTTCCTGAGTTCAAATCTGATCTCAGGCACTTACTAGATGTGGGACCTCGGGCAAGTTGCCTAATCCTGTTTGCCCCTGTTTCCTCATCTGTAAAATGAACTGGATAAGGAAATGGCAAACCACACCAGTATGCTTGCCAAGAAAACCTCAAACTTCAGAGGTTTTGGGCACTTGTTTTCAGAGATACTTCTAGGAACCTGTAAATTTTCAGTTTTTTCGAGTAGGTATGATTTAAGGAGAGATACATTTACTACTCTCTTGGCCTGTGTTCTAGTCTGTGATGGACCACTAGCACTCTTTTCTGTCCTGGAACCATGAGGAGGGTTCCACCTCCACTGTGGCTGCAAGCTGTGGTTGCTAGTGTACCTTCTCACCATGGGAATGCCACTGGGATGAACTCAGATCCAAGTATGGGCAAAGAAACAGAGTCCTGCCTCAGGGCTAGCAAAGAGACCCCTGTAATCTCCTTTTGACTGTTGTTTGGCTCCCTTACTATCTAAGAGCTGAGATCTCCAGAAGAAGCCCCTGCCTGGGCTGATTCACTGGCTCCCAAGGCCTGCTCTTCATTTTCTGGGGTTTGGTCTGTGCAGGCAGCAAGTACGGGACTGTGCTCCACTCTCATCCAGGTGGAATGGATCTTTCCCGTGGAAAATTATTTCACCCCATTCTCGTGTGGGTTCTGCTGCTCCAAGAATTGTTTTATGGCATTATTTAAAGGTGTTTGGAGGAGTTTGTGGGAGATGTTAGGCTAGTCCCCTACCTTTCTCCTGCCATTTTTGCTCTGTCTCCCTTCTTCTTTTTCTGAAAAAAAAAAGCAACAAACCATTTTAACTTTGCTCTAGTATATGGATGTGTTCTACTTACTCACACCCAAGAGATATGTGCCATAAAACACATCAAGAAAAATTTTATCCTGAAAAAATGTTAAGGCTCTGTGGTACCAGTCGAGCAAGCCAACACCAAGGAGTTTCAGAATGGTCTCTGTAGGGAACTTTGTTTTGAGGATGCTTGTGTTTCTCTGTGTCCCCTAGGATGAATTAGAGGTAAAATGTTTTCACAATTAGAGAGAACTAACTTGTTGGAGTTAAGACTCTTTAGGATTAGCCATTTAAAAATATCAAAATGTCTGCAAGTCCAGCGTTTTTAGTCTTTATATAATTGATGGTGAGACAATATGTATAGTGATTACGGTATTGATTCTGGAGATCCAGGTTCAAGGCTTTTCTCTGCCATATACTAATAATAGGACTTTGAGAAAGTGATTTAACTTATCAGTACCCCTAGGAAAATGACAAAGACTCCCGGATTATTATTGTTAATCCTTCTTTCTCAAAGAGGATCTAAGACATCAGGAGGGTGATGTCTTGACTTGTAAGTGAATTGGATTTAAGTGAGGCAGAGCTGTGCAAAATCATCAGCCTCACTCTCTCCTCAAAGACGGTGAATTGCTGAAGATGTGTTCCTCTGCCTTGGCAGAAAAAGTCCTTGCTGGCATGAATGTGGTGCAGTGGACAGAGAGCTGGGCCTAGAGTTAGGAATCCTGGAATGGAAATCTTGCCTCAGATATTTACTAGCTGTGCGATCCTGGGCAAGTCCCACAATTGCTATATACCTCAGTTTCCACAACTGTAAAATGGGGAAACATTTGTAATCTAGGCAATATTTGTAAAAGTGCTTAACAGTGCCTGGAATATAATAGGTATTTAATAAATGCTTATTACCTTCCCATGTTTGCCAGGGATTTCCTATAAAGATGAACTCAGGTCCAATTAAAATATAATCGAGAGATACTAACCTGTTCTTTATAACAATTATGAACCCACTTGTTCAGCTATTTCCCTCCTACTTTAAGATCTTCAAGCTAAGTCATTATTAAAGAAGGAGATATTTGCCTCTTTGTTAGTGAGGAAGGTAATTAACATTTATTGAGTACCTACTATGTGCCAGGCACTGTATTAAGCCATTTATAAATACTATCTCATTTGATTCTCATAATATCCCTGTGAGATAAGTGCCATTGTTATCTCAATTTTACAGCTGTGGAAAATGAAATAGATCAAGGTTAAGTGACTTGTCTAGGGTCACACAGCTAGTAAGTTCCTGAGGCTGAATTTCAACTCCAGTCTTTCTGACTCTAGCCAGACCTAGTATTCTACCCACTGCACTACCCAGCTACTTAATTAGTATATGGAAAGTACTTTTCAAAGCAAAATACTTTATAAATTTTAGTTATTATTATGAAAGGCATTTAATTTTCATCTCTATATATTTTACCAATATTCAATTATCATTTATTTATGTCTGTTCATACATATGACTGAAAAAATGTTGTCTAGATAGTTCAGGTCAACCAATCCATCAGCAAAGTAGCTTCAAAATGATCTCTGTAGAAGACACTGTATATGTATGTACATACATAAATGACCACATGTGTGTGTGTGTATGCACGCAGCAAAGCTGGCCTTTGGAGAACTCAGGTTTCCCATTGGGTCTATTCTTTTCCAGAACTTACTTTTTTCTGGAATTCTGTTGGTCTATGAGAACCCAGGATTCCTTCCACATCTGAGAAGAAATGAGTGTCATTTAGTGGACATATATAATAGGTATTTGTGTATGTATGCATTTGTGTATATGTATGGAAATACACATGCACTTAATCTCTATATACATATTTATGTATATTACATAGCTCCATGATTCTCAAAGTGTGTATCTCCACTTTAATGTAAAGTAAGTAAAATGACTTTCTAGTCATGCTGAGAAATTCTGCTCGACATATAGCCATTTAAAACTTCATAAATGATCCTTTTGGCCTACTCCATAAATTCAGTTCCTTTCGATTTTATAATTAATGTCATGGCTGTTTCAGAGCATAAACAAAATAAAAGACCTTCCTGAACTTATAGAGGTTACAATACTTAACTTCAAAATGAGTCTCTCTCCCATTCCTCATTTTCCTCCTCCAACCTCAGGTTTTCACATCCCCTTCCCTTCAGCATCCTGCGGTCCCACTCCCCCAGCTACAGTCTGTTGTGTGTTCTTACCAGCTGGCCTTTGGGAAAGATCACAGTGACAGTTTGCTCATAATACCTAGCTTTTATATAGGCCTTTAAAGTTTGCAAGATGCTTTACCTCCATTATGTTTTTTTTTATCCTTGCAATGTCTTTGTGAAGTAGATGCCCTTATCCCCATTTTTAGAGCTGAAGAAACTAAGGGAGAAGTTAAGTGACATACTGAGGGTCACACAATTAGTGAGACTGAGAAAGTATTCTATCTTAGGGCTTACTGAAACTACATCCAGCGCCGTATTCAGCAAGACACTCAGCTGCCTCTGTCTTTGGAGGAAGGTCATGAGCCCTGAGAAAGTAAATAAAGAGGGAGAGGGAGAAGGGAAGGAGAAGGAAAGTGGGTCTAGAGCCTTCCTTCTCTTAGGAAATTAAATGCTCAGTGCAATGAGTTTTCTTATGGTAAAGAAAAATACTCTGTGATGAGAAATCTTTGAGAACCACTGAATTAAGAGAGAGAGAGAAAGAGAGTGTAGAGGCAGCTGGTGACACAGAGAATAGAGCAGTGGACTTGGTGCCAGAAAATGTTAAATCATTTTGAGTCCGAATAGAGTCCTAATAGAGCTGCCCCCAGCCACCATGTCCTAACATCTTCATATATGCCTCTCTTCTCACTAGAACAATAGGTGTGTCCCTGAACTATTAGTTCCCACAGAAACAGCAGGTGTGTCCATGTGATGGAAACCCAGCCACTACCTCTATCTGCCTACTGCCCCCAGACCCATACCCACATATTTGAGCAGGTGTATTGTATTCAATTACAATCACATCATCAATCTAGCCCAAGACAGGACCACAATAGCTAGCCAATAGGAGGGTAGCATGATCAGAATATTTAATCACCAAACTACAGATGGGACCCCCTTCCACATTACCTAATCCCTTACCAAACTCCTTCTGCCTTTTTAATATTAATGATATTCTTATGTTCTATATAAATTTTGATTATGTAATTTCATCTTTACCCTAAAGAGATTAAGAAACAGAGGGTCTTCCCCAATTGATAAATGGTTAAAGGATATGAACAGGCAGTTTTCAGAGGAAGAAATTAAAGATATCTATTATCATATGAAAAAATTCTCTAAATCACTATTGATTAGAGAGATGCAAATTAAAACAACTCTGAGATTCCACATCACACCTATCAGCTTGGCAAATATGACAAAACAGTTAGATGGTAAATGTTGGAGAAGATGTGGGGGGCTTGGAACACCAATTCATTGTCAGTGGAGCTGTGAGCTGATCCAGTCATTCTGAAGAGCAAAGGGCTACAAAAAAGTGCATACCCTTTGACCCAACAATACTGCTTCTAGGACTGTATCCCCAAGAGATCATAAAAATGGGAAAGGATTCCACAGATATAAAAATATTTATAGCAACCCTCTTTGTGGTGGCCAAAAACTGGAAACCACAAGGATATCCATCAATTGGGGAATGGCTGAATAAATTATGGTATATGAATGTAATGTAATACTATTGAGCTATAAGAAATGATGAACAGGAAGACTTCAGAGAGTCCTGGAAAGACTTATATGATCTGATGCTGAGTGATAGGAGCAGAACCAGGAGAACTCTGTGCACAGCAACAACCACAGTGTGCGAGAGTTTTTTCTGATAGATTTGGAATTTCATGGCAATGCAAGGACTTAAAAAAATTCCCAATGGTCTTTTAAGGCAAAAATGTCTTCCATACCCAGAGAAAGAACTTTAAAATTCAATCACAGAATGTAGCAGATCATTTTCTTTTGTATTACGTTTTGGTTTCTTATGTGATTTCTCCCATTCATTTTAATTCTTCTATACAACATGACTATAGTGAAAATGTATTTAATAGAAATGTATGTATAGAGTCTATATAAAATGATGCCATCTTGGGGAGGGAAGGTGAAGGTGGGGAGAAGGAGGGGAAAAATAATCTAAGTTATATGACAGTGATTGTAGAACCCTGAAAGCGAATAAAATTAATATATAAAAAATAAAAGAAACAGAGGGTCAGAAATAACATTCTCAGGGTTACATAGTTGAAAAGTAGAAGTGACATGTGAACCCAGGTCTTCTGTATGCAATATCTGTTCTGTTTCCATATTTTACGTCTGCTTTTTCTAGAATTTTTTCCCCACTGATAGTTGTCTAGATGTGTATGTGGAAGTGTATCTTAATTTTTTTTAATGGCAAATCGAAAGTCCATTCTTACCTCGACTCATCTGATAGACCCTGTAAAGCCTAGAGAGTCGATAAGTCTTCACAACAGCCGTCTCTCTGACTCACCTGTGGCTCAAAGGCTTTGCTCCTAATGAGTAACTCCATCCCTTCCTTCCTGTTGCATATCTGCCAGGCAGATCTGTTGACAGCAGTCTTTCCCCAGCACCCACAGTGAGAGCACATTGCTCAAGGTTGCACATTCGTGAATGCCTCAGATATTTTCTTTTGCCTTCCTGGTTGGTTTCTCATGTTCCTACATCAGCTCATTATATAGCTCTTGCTTGAGGGCCTTTTGCTTAGCCCATATTACCTATGGGATTTGGGCCTTCATTAGGGTTTTTGCTTGTTATCTGACTTGAAACAGACTTCTGGATACATACGATTTGGGAACCAGCTGATATTATGTCATAAAAAAAAAAACTCAACAACAATCAAACAAAAATTTAGACCATGAATCAGATCTAATTTTTCAGATAATGAAAGGATTATACTCAATTTGTATATGTATAGGTACACATGTATACTTGCATGCATATATATACATATATATATATATATATATATATATATTAGAATTGATTGTATCCATCCAGAGACAAGTAAAAAAGGGAAATACAAAAGAGACTGAGAGAAAGAGCATAGACAGTTTGGGAATCAAGAAAGCCCTCTGGAGGAAGTGACACTATGAAGGGAGCAAGAGATCCCAAAAGATAAACGTGTAAAGCGGAGAGTGATCTAGCCTATCTAAAAGCAAAGAAATGAGGAAAGAGATGTCTTGAAACACAGTGATCTTCAGCTCTACTGTTGGCTGCATCTGACGTACAGAAACCTGTGTTGTGCAACTAATTAAAGATGGAACTCAGTTATAATCATTTAGAGTAAATTTTCAACTATTACTTTGAAAGATTAATGATAGGCTTTGGTAAAAGAATGGTATTAACAGAAATTGAAAAAGAGGGAAGAATCAGATGACTCCAAGTTTGAATGTCTGGACTGGGAGTCAGGAAGATCTGATTCATATTCAACTTCTGCCACTCATTACCTGTGTGACTTTGGACTTAACTTCTCTGAGTGAAACTCATTTTCTTTATCTGTTAAATTAGTAGCACCTGTGAGGTTCGAATTCATTTATTTCCATAAAACTTCTTGCAAACCTCAAAGTCCTATTCAATTGCTAGCTCATATTTTTTACTTGGAGGAATTAAATGGTTACGCTCCATTTTTCTATCTCTGTCTCTCTGTCTTCATCTCTGTCTCTAACAGAGAGAGAGAGAGAGAGAGAGAGAGAGAGATGTCCTGTGAAATTGCTCACTCAGATTTGGTCCAATCAGTTAAGGAGATATGAAATTCCTAAAAGGTATAGCTAGGGATGAATAGATGAGATAAATACAAATATATAAAACAAAAATAGCCCTCAAGGAGGGCATATGTAGGGATTTATACAAATAGACATTTATACAAATAATAACTTTATTAATTTGATGGGATTAAGTACATGAGAAAGATCTCTACCCCCTTCTCCCATATTTATATATTTGTTCTACACATAGCATTCAGTAATAACTAAAATCAGTAATTTAGAAAGCATTGATTAAGTTCTGTAGTGTTTATAGAGAACTGCATATAACAGGACATGTAAAGTTTGTATTAAATATGATTCCTGTCCTCATGAAGCTAATGTTCTAGTGAGAGAATGATACATGCACAAATAGATGTGATATCACGGTAATACATACTAAGCACATCCTAGCAACACAAAGCAAAGTGCTCTGTGAGATGAAAGGGAAATAAATAGTTGTCTAGTTGGAGGGAGGGCAAAGAAAGGCATTCTAAATGATTATATATTTAAACTGAAGGATGATGGAGAGCATCTAAAGAATGTTTTTGGGAATAGAATAGTGAAGGACCTTGAGTCTTTGTCATATGAGGTTTGCTTAAGAAACTGGAAATTCACTATACAGAAGAGAGAGATGGGAAGGAGAGGAGAGGAATGATGGCTATCTTCAAATATCTAGCTTCAGAGGCTAAGACCAGGAGCAGTGGGTACAAGTTGCAAAGAATCAAAGCTTAATGGAAAATAACATGAAACTTTCTAATCATTTGCACTACATATAAATGAAATGGGTTTCTTGAGAGGTGGCAGGTTACTTTTTCTTGGAGGTTGCCAAGCAAAAACTGAATGACTACTGGTAAGACATGTTGTAGTAAGGATTCCTTTCATGTAGGGGATGAATGACTAGATGACCATTAGGATACCCTCAAGACTCAAAATTCTGTGTTGCTGTGATTGAGTAGGAAGGATTCAAGTAGCAAGTGCCACTGGTCTATTTCCCCATTCCCCAAGTAGATTTAGGGCAACCTTACAAAGTATGTATGACCAACAATAGCACTCTTCCTTTCAACCCAAGGAAAGCAAGAAAAGCAGGAAAGCATAACTACCTTATGCAAATATTTCAATAGGAAATGTCATGAGAAGAAAGAAGTAGGTTTTCTTCTGCCTTCAAGATCAAAACCACAAAATGAATATTATTTTTGCCAAGCGGTCAATACAGAAACCACAAAATGTGGTAAGAGTAGACAACAACTTTGACCTTTTAATGAAAACTTTCTGCAGGAAACTTCTTTGCTTCCCCAAATGCTTTGTAAGTTAGAAATTAAATCCTTCTTTATGAAGAGAATTGAAGAAAGGGGAATGAGCAACTATTACCAACAGGATGTTTCTATCAACTTGTTTTGAAATTCTAAGGCTCAGTTGCTCTGACCTGGGAATTTTTAGTTATAAACAATGCAGAACTTAATCAATGCTCGCTAAATGACTGAATGCTATGTGTGGGGCAAATATATAAGCATGGGAAAAGGAAGAGTGGAGATACTTTTCTTATGCAACAGACAGGAGGAAAAGAAGAAAGTGTTGTTTGTTTCTTTGTTTTAAATGTAGGATTTGTTCAATGTGGCTCCATCCCTATCACAGAACTCAGCGAGGTCATAATATTTTCAGAGAAAAAAGGAACACTCAAGGCAACGACATATTAATTATCTTCAGACTGCAGAAACATTCTTGCATTTCAAATGCACTTAAAATGTGCTGGTTATTTGATTTCCTTAATTGAATTTAGATGAGAGGGAAAAAATTCTCAATGTTCATTAACTGTTTGGTACTTCTTTATTTGTCAGGGGATTTGTCAGTGGTTGGCTAAGAAATCAAGTGATCCTGTTAAGATCACAATTGCAATAAATACTTCTAACTGGATGAGGAAACTTGAATTGAAATATGGCTTAGCATGAAGTTCTCAGGATATTGCCTGAAAAGCAATCTGGAGTTTGAGAGAGGCCTAGGTTCAATTTCTAGGATCCCAGATGAGATCACCCTGTTTGTATGCTGTTTGACAGTTTCTAACTTTGGGAAGATGAAACAAACTTTTGATTAAAACACAGAGGACAGTTTTCAATGTAGATGGTTAGCCTTGCACAAAAGAGTACTTAAATGACTGATGTCTTCGCTCTATCGGTCTCTCTGTTTCTGTGTATATGTTTCTTGTTTCTTTCTGCCTCTCTGTCTCTGTTTTTTTCTCTCTCTTTGTCTCTCCTTATTATGTATCCAAAGCTTAGTATAATAGCTTTCATTGGGTCACTATTAAATGGGTGCTTGCTGAATGAATGAAGTAGCACCAGCAATTAATATACTGTTTGGGTTTATTCCACTGAGCAAATTTGCTCAATTTTGAGGTAATAGGGAACCAGTGGAGTTGATTGAATAGCAAGGGAGGAAGTAAAATGGTCAACCATATTTTAGGAAGATCAATTTTGAAGCAAAGTGAAGGATAGATTATGCTGGGGAGAGACCTTCAATAGAGAGAAAAACCAGCCGGCTTGTAAAGTAGTTCAGGCATGAAGCAATAAGGACCTGTATTAGGGTCATGGGTGTCAGAGGACAGGTGATCTACAGGGGAGGTGTTCTAAAGTTATAAGTGACAGAATGTGGCAACCAATGAATAAGGTAGATGACAGAAAGAGGAAAAAGTTAAGGACGAGAGCTAAGATGTGAACTAGGATGACTGGGAGGATGTTGGCATTCTTGACAGTAATAGGAAAGTTAAGAAGAGAAAAGGCTCTGGGAGAAAAAAACAAAATCAGTTTTATTTAAGATGTTGAGGGATATTTGATTCAAAATTTCCAAATTGGAGATATAAGACTCTCTCTCTCTCTCTCTCTCTCTCTCTCTCTCTCTCCGTGTGTGTGTGTATATATGTGTGTATCTTTCTCCCTCTCTATTTGTCTGTCTTTGTGTCTCTGTGTGTGTCTCTATATGTCTCTGTCTCAAGTTTTTTTTTCTCTCTGTCTTACATTCTCTCTTTCTGTCTGGCTCTCTGTCTATCTGTCTTTGTCTGTCCCTCTCCTGCTTCTTCTCCCTGAATTACCAGTTGCAGAATCCCATTGCTTTTACCTTCACAGCATTACACATATACACCTCTTCCTCTGATCTCAAACCAACACCACTCTGCTACAGGTTGTCTTCACTTCATTCCTTGATTGTTTTACTACCCTGCTGGTTGTTCACCCTGCCTTGTCTGTCTCACTCCAGTCCATTCTACACTTAGCTCTCAGCTGTTTTGTTTTTAAGGTCCTTCATCACCCGGACCTTCCTATCTTTCTGGTCTTCTTATACTTTATACCCCTCTATATGCACTGCCATCCTGTAACATTGACCTCATGCTGCTCTGACTCAGAGCATTTTACTGATTATCTCTCAGGTGTAGAACTCTCTCCTTCCTCATGTATGCTTGCTAAACTCCTTGGCTTCCTTCAGAAGTCCCATCTTCTGCAAGAACCTTTTCCCAGTTCTCATAAATAAGATAGATACATAGACAGACAGACAGATAGATAGATAGACAGATAGATAGATATGAAAATTTGGGGAGAGAAAGAATACCAACAAACAAGTTGATGAAAAAAGACATCCCATAGGAGGTGAAACATGAGCTTTAATAAAACTAGAGACTTGTGTTTCAGAAGCTGATCTTTGACATTTTCCTCACCAACCAGGAAAAAAACAAAACAAGTAAACAAAAAATAAGAGACATCTGGTCAAGAGGGCCTTCACTAATGAGTTTTCCCATGTTCATACCATCCTTTATCAACCTTCCCCTGATGAAATTGACCTCTAGTTTTCCAATGGACTTAAGCAAGAGGGAAGAATCCCCATATTACTGAATTGCTTTAAAAAGATACTGAACATTTGGAGTAAGAGAAGTGAATGTGTTCATAAGTCAGCATTTTTTTAGAGGCCTATCAAGTGAAGTGACTGTATTTTTTTCCTTCCGGAGTTTGAATAGAACTGTGCCCTTACCAATGTAGATAGTTCATCCAAAGACACCAATCATGGCTATGTCTGATTGATCAATACATTAAATGCCTCCGTTGAGTCTTGGTTTCTGTCGGGTTGATCCTCAGACTCCCCACCAACTGTCCTTCCTTCCTGCTCCAGGTCTCATCCCCCTCCTTTTCCAGTCAGACTAATTCTTGAAAATAGCATTCATAATATTTCTCATTTATCTATTTATTTCCATGGAGAGTAACAATATGTAAATCCTATAATCTAAAAATGAGAACTGAAACCTATCCATCATGCTTGTTCTTCTCCATCAATATAAATATGTAATTAGTCAATAAGCATTTATTAAGCACTTACTAAATGCCAGGCACTGTGTTAATATATTAAGGATACAAATAAAAGTAGAAGTTACATTTCTTACCCTCAAGGAACTTACATTAGAATGAGGGAATATCATACATAAAAGGAAAATGAAAGGAGAAACCGAGGAGCCTAGAGGGAAAATGGAGGAATTCAGATTGCAGTAGGGTGAAAAATGAAGGGATGACTAACCTTTGGCACGGGGAATGTGGCCACAGTGAAGAACTACTCTGATGAAACTAAACTCAAGAAAATAATATGGTCTCATTGATTTCCACTCATGACAGAAAGTGTTAGTCCCAATGGAATTGCTTTTTCCTTCCCAGAATATAAACTATTTAAAAAAAACAAAAACAAAGCCTACCATCACATTATCTATCACATAATCTATCTAAACCACTTGCAAATTCTCCATAAAGTATTGGTATATTGTCTGAGTAATATGAACCAGATAAGTGTCTTGTATCATGATTCTTCTTACAAATCACATTAGGTAGAATGGAAAATTTACAAAGCATTATGTGAATCATTGTACTTGCAAACAATTTAAAGCAATATAATGCAATTTACTAGTGTGGCTTTTAAAAAATATATAAACAGGTTAGAAAAACAGGACAGGCTTGGCTTCTCACCAGATGAACAAGGACAATCCAATAATATACACAGGCAACTTGCCAAAAGCTAACTCACAGTAGCTTTGCAAGCAAGTTTCCCTTTTTTTCTTTTTTGCACTAATAGATACCCTGTTGCATGGTGATTTAGAAATATTAGATCATTTGAGGGTTATTGTGCTCATATGCAGATGAAAAAACTGAGACTCGGAAAGCTTAAACAACATTGCCACAGTTCCAAGGATGACAAGATCCGGTCTTAGATTTGAATTCAGAAGCTTGAGTTCTATAGATATTGTATTTTATATGACACAACACTGATGCTCTTTTGGTGCCTGAGTTTTTGTGAGATATGTGATTATCATTCACCTAAATTAGTTCGCTGAATCTGCTAAAACCTCTTAACTACTCATACCTTCCTTCAGTAAACATTTCTCAATAGTTCACTATATTAAGAACACTGGGCAGCTAGGTGGCACAATGGATAGAGCACTGGGCTTGGAATCAGGAAGACTCATCTCCATGAGTTCAAATCAGGCCTCAGACAATTATTGCCTATATGACCTTGAGTCAGTCACTTAACCCTGTTTGTCTCAGTTTCTCATATGTAAAATGAGCTGGAGAAGACAATAGCAAACCACTTCAGTAGCTTTGCCAAGAAAGCCCCAAATGAAGTCACAAAGAGTCAGGCAGAACTGAGATGGCCAAGCAGCCACACTCAGCACAAGGTTAGGTAAAGTGTTCCCTGTAATTTATAAAGTAAGTTGCAAACAAAAGAGGCTATTATTTTTTATAATTATTATTAATAAAAAGAAGTTGGTGATTGAATAAAAGATTGAATTGGACAGAGAAAAGATAATTTTAAGAGTCTGAATGTGGGAATATGGCTGAATGATGATACAGAAACTCCCCAAAACGTGAGGAAAAGGCTGAGTGGAAATATAAAGACCTTAGTTTTGGGCTTGCTAAATTCAAAGCAATGTTTAATAATAAATAAAATACTGGACTAGAAATTAAAAAGATTTGAATTTAAATGTTACCTCATATTCACTAAGATGTAGCAAATCAATCAACAATATTTATTAAGTGTTTACTATGTGCTAAGTTCTGGGAATATAAATACAAGTAGATAGAAAAACTGAGTAGTTAGAGTGGATAGAGTTCTGGGCCTAGGGTCAGGAAGATTCCCCTTCCTGAGTTCAAATTTAGCCTCAGACACTGACTAGCTGTGTGACCCCGGGCAAGTCACTTAACCCTGTTGGCCTCAGTTTCCTCATCTGTAAAATGAGCTGGAGAAGGAAATGGCAAACCA
>CM053771.1:90310257-90326227 GCA_028658325.1 Potorous gilbertii
TCTATTTTTTTGTTCTCTTTTTATATTGTATCTTCCCTACAGTGAGATTAAGGTGCTTTCATTCTAATCAAAAGATATTGTTAAAACCATCCTAAGCAGCACACAATCCATATCTTATTAGTTTATCATTGGGGAGGAAAATACCCAAACAAAAGAATCCCTGACAGGTTTGACTTCTTCTCTCATTACCTTCCTGCTTTCTCCCTAAATCTAACTTACTCTTAACTTCTTGTATCTATGGCAAAGTAGGATAGGCATCACATGAATTGAAACCTATTGATAAATAAAATTGGAAATGGGAATATTGGTTTCCCCAAAAGGCTATTTGTGCTTTTCTGTCTATTTCAGTCATTTTTTTTGGTTTTGTCTCACTCTTCATGATCCCATTTGGGGTTTTCTGGGCAGAGATACTAGAGTGGTTTGCCATTTCCTTCTCCAGCTCATTTTACAGATGAAGTAACTGAGGCAAACAGGGTTAAGTGGCTTGCTCAGTCACACAGGTAGTAAGTTTCCGTGGCCAGATTTAAGCTCAGGAAGCAGAATCTTCCTGACTCTAGGCCTGGCACTCTATCCACTGTACCACATAGCTGCTCCTTTGTATCTATAGGTGGATATTAGACATGGGGACTTCTGTCCCCAGAAGTCTGTATCTCATCTTTCTCCACAATTCTCTCCAGCTCTTCATTCCATAATCCTAAAATCCCAGCCTTGTCTAACACCTCAATTAGATAACTGAATTAGGTACAGGGTAATTCTCTGAGGAACTTGGAAGTCTAGGATCTGAAAAGGGAAATAAAATGGGAGGAAACATAGAATATTAAGTTTAGTAGAAAGATAATTTCCTCTGGAGGTAGAGACTTGGGTTCACATCCTACTTCTGCTTCTTGCAACTTTCGTGACTGCAATCATGTCACACCACTGTGGACCTCAGTCTCCTTGTTTTTAAAATGAAGAGAATGGATTAGATCATTTCTAAGGGCCCTTTTAATTTTAAAGCCATTAGCCTATAAGGATTAGGATGTGTGAAAACATTAGACTAGACAGTTCTGGAAAGATACCCTACATGCTCAGTAAGCATGCACAGATATAACAGTCACATCTATGAATGTACATGAAATACAATCTGCTCTCTACAAAAAAAAAAATTCTCCCTTTAACCAAATATGATGACAACATAGAGAAAAATTTCCCAAAATCCTTGTTCAGTGATATCCAGCTTTGTGACCCTATTTTAGGATTTTCTTGATAAAAATATTGATGTGTTTTGACATTTCCTTCTCTAACTCATTTTACAAATGAGGAAATTGAGGCAAACAGGGTTAAATGACTTTCTCAGGGTCACAACTAGCTAGTAAATAAGTATCTGAGGCCATATTTGAACTCAGGAAGATGAATCTTTTTGATTCCAAACCCAGTGTTCCATCACTGTACTACCAAGCCGCACTAGTGATATAGGCTGTCCTATGGAAGCTTTTATCTGAGTTACTGAGTGGTCAACTGTGCCAGTAAGTTTCCCTAATGCTGTCTCACCTCTGAGGAGATTGGCATTTGGCAGATAGATAAGAGGACTTGAATAATCCACAAACTGGGCAATCAAATGGCTGAACAATTGAGAATTCCCTGTACCCCCTTGGAAGGAATGTCGTTGCCTCAGGTAGAGATATGGAAGACCTGGAGACAATAGATCACGAGCACAGCTACCAAAGCTCAATCATAAAAAGAAAGAGAAATTATAGAAATAAAATGTCAGACGATATCAAGGAAAGGGAAAAGATATAGTTCTAGGAGCCTTGCGAGTTTAAAGCACTTTTCCCTGGAATGCTGGGGATCTTATGTTTGCTCCATTCTGGTTTTGTAGGATTGAAACGAGTCAACAATATTTAGTGGAAAGAATAATGACTCTGAAATCAGGGGAATCAAGTTCAAATCCACCTGCATGACCTTTGACATGTCCCTTTGACTTCTACTATCCTCAGTTTCTTCTTCTATCAAATAAGGGAGTTGAACTAGATCCTTTTAAGGGTCCTGTGAGCTCTAAATCCAATAATCTTCCATATAACTTAATCCAGACCTCAGGTATCAATCCTTCCTCTATACACCCTGAACCAGGGGTGGGAAACCTTCGGCCTTGAGGCTACATGCAAAGGGCCGCACTTGAGGACCTATGGGCCCACATGTGGACTCAAGGCCACAGGTCCCCCACTCCTGTGAACTATTCATTTGGTACTTTGCATATATGTTACATTGTTTCATAGTTATGTATCTTTAGAAGTAGCTGATCCTAACTGACACCAAACTTCAATCTATCATTGTGTAAATCTCTTCCCTTCTCTGAGTCTCAGTTTCTGCATCTAGAAAATGGGTTAGAATGCTAAAGTTCTTCAAAATTGATAAATCTGTGGTCTATTTGGTCACCTAACTTACAAATCCCTTGAAAGGCAGAACTAAGCTACGTGCATGATCTTCCTCATACGCATTAATCAATAAATCAAGTCAACAAACATTTATTAAGTGCTACTATGTATTCTACTGATATTATGTGCACAGTAAAAGGTTGTTGATAACAATAGGCATTATAGCATCACCTGCTCTAGGAACAGAAGAGCTATGAAAAAAAAACACTTATGGTCACAACACAGAAATATGGTTGAACTTCAGCGAATAAGTCATTCCGAATAGCTGAGTTGTTTTTCTTTTTCCCCAGAAAGCTTATGGTTTCATCAATTTGTGAACTTTTTAATTTTAACAATTCAGTGGGAAATGTTTTGAAAATGCAAGTTTAATTGATTTTAAATATAGTATAGTGAATGTAGTGTAACCTTTTCTTTATTACTCATGAGGTTGTATTATAGTGAAGCCTTCATGGCTGTCAAGTTGGATCAGCCTGTTCGCTTTTACATTAAATACCCCCAAGGCTACTCTGCTATCTGAATATTCTTTTCTGCTTATTAGAGTTTTTGTACTTCTTTCTTGAGGTCAGGCTGTCACCTGGCACTTGTCCCTGCTGTCAGGATAACTGTCTCTACCAACTCTCCTCTCATAGTCTAATTTGCTCTGGGCTTCAAAACCAGAGAACCAAGCAGTGTTAAAACTGTGTGCTAAGTAAGAGTAAATATCCTCACTTGGAATCTAATAGTCCTAGGAGTCTTTCTTAAAAGTAAAGTGCATGTGCTCTCCTATATAGATGCATGTTGACTCAATGGAAATTGAATCTCAAATATTTTAGCAAATATTAATTACTAGCTACTAGGAGAAATACTAAACTAATCTAGAGAATATTAGAAAGGATAAAATCCAGGGTTTAGAAGACATAGCAGCTAACTATTGCCTAAAAGGCTATTGCAATACTTGAGAGTGCTAGTAACAATCCCCATTTATGTAATACTTTTTGTTGGTCAAGTATATACTGGCCATCAACAGCTAGGACTCCCCAACAAAAAGTCTAAGTAAAGGTCTTGGTAATGTTTAATCATCATTATAATACCTTGTAGTGTTTACTTATAGTATATATGCTAATATGTTGATATTAAAATAATATAAAATAGCTTTTCTTTTTGTTGACCCATTTGTCTAAAGAATCTTAGAACTGAATGGTTCCTTAGAGGTCACATAGTCTAATAATCTTGGGAATGCATCCTTTGGTAGTTTGGTCTACTTCAAAAGTTTGTCGTGAAGAACTACTGATGTAATGATGGGGAAAATATTTTGGAAAAAAGTATAAGTTCTATTGAAATACAGTATTTCATTATTATGACAATTTCCATTTTACAGATGGGGAAACAGGCATAAAATTCAGTCCTGTTAACAACCCCAAAGGTACACAACTGATTAATTAACGCTAGAACCACGAGTACAAAACTTTTGACTCTCACCCATGTTCTCTTTCCATAAAACCACTTCATCTTCACCTTTTTGTGCAAAATGTTTCCCCTCACAGCATACATGCGCATGCGCGCACACACACACACACACACACACACAGAAATGTGAAATTAATAATGAGAATTTTTTTTTATTCAAACATAACAGAACTCATATGTAAAAGAAGGGTCATCCTAAAAACTAGAGATTTTACATATTTATTTTGCATGCATACCCTCCTCAAAAAAAAAAAGTCTACCACATTTCTGGAACTCTCTTTAGGAATTATTTTCAGAGCCAGTTCATTGAACTGGCCCATCCACTTAGGGCACCTTGTTTTTTAAAGTAAAAGTTGCCTTACTTTATCTATAAGACTTGACTTCAAATTACTTTCACCTATTTTGAAAGAAAATGAAACAATGTCAGAGGATAAAAATATTATTGAAAAGTTTCCAACGAATATACAATTAGAAAAACAAAGAGTTCTAGAGATGTCACAGCCAGTGTGTTTGGGGCACGTACATAGATCCATAAAGGGATGATTTTGAAAAGACCAACCACCATTGGGTTCTCGATTCTGCCATATTCAGAGCTTGGAGCAGGGGAAGCAAAGTAGGCAACCATGGGAGGTACAACAGGGTCCAGAGAAAAGGATGAGAAGAAGAAAAAACAAAGAAAGCTTTTAAGACCTTATTTTCGATTACCATGTATATTTTTTGTTGCTTAGTCACAAACCCATTTGGTGTGGATGCTCAAGTGGTTCGCCATTTCCTTTTCCAGGTTATTTTAAAGATGAGAAAACTGAGGCAAACAAGGTCAAGTGACTTTCCCAGGGGACCACAGCTAGTGTGTCTGAGACTGGATTTGAACTCAGGTCCTCTTGACTCCAGGCCCAATGCTCTATCCATTGCTCCACCTAGCTAATCCATGTGTATGTCAATGTCAGCAAACTCTGCTCTCAATGGTTGATGATTAATTATTTGTGATATAAGGCAGGCCACATATGTTATAAAGGCAGTATAATGCAGAGGAAAGAATACTAGATTTGGAGCCTGGGGATCTGCGTTCAAATCCCAGCTCTGAGTTTCACTATCTGTGTGATTTTGGACAGGCTATTTAATTTCTGTGTCCCTGATTTCCTACTCTATAAATTAGGAGGTCAGACTAGACAGGCTCTGACTTCCTGGCTGTAAGTCTTTGATACTGTAATGAGAGAGGTATGATTTATTCCTGAAAGCTTCCTTTAAGTTGTATTATATTTGTCAAAAAAGAAGTTATATCATTTTATAATCTATAACTGTGATATCACCAGTGAAGGCAACTCCCTATATGGAAACTTACTGCACTAATAAAGACCCAGAAAAATCACCTGTCACCTAGATGCTGGGCACTTGGAAGTAAAGGTGGTTGCTCATTAGCACACAGTGTCAAAAGCAGCACTTGAACATAGATCTGCCTGACACCTATCACAAGTATATTTATGTAGAAAACTTAAAATATACATGACCAAAGAAATTTTTCTTTAGGTTGATTCATGAATGTAATAGACATAAGGCAAAGAATTCTGAAATATTTCTAGCCTAAAAGACTGCTGATAAGCTATGTAAAATGTGGACATTGATGACTAATTATAACTAATTGTTATTGGATTACAGTAACAATGAGCAAAGATGAGTTGTAGACTTTCAAAAATGGAGAAAAATAATAGCTTACACAATCTTGTACTATGAAGTATTAAAAAAAACCCTGAAAATTTGTTTCTCTTGTTGGGGAGGAGGGGTGATGAATCATACAAAACATGATGGGATTCCTTTATAAGAAAGCTATTGTGGACATTGAAAGGAATGCTACTCTGGCAACCATATTCCAAATTTTACTTCTATTTAAAGTGAAAGAGAGCAACCAGAATTTTATAGTTATCTCCCAGGGCAAAGTTGGAGATTGTAGTTGCTGGAATCAGCTACATATTAACTAGCCAGAACAAGCAGGGAAAAGTAGAGCTGAATCAGACCTCAAACATGTCATTCCACATAAGCCATGAAAGAATTTTGGCTTGAGAAGTGAGAGGATCCGTCCTGTACATTAAGAAAATTAAATGTATTTATAATCTAAATGTAATAATTCATAATAATACTCTAGGATTTATGATAAGAGAATCTTTAGGATCTTTCTCAAATAAAGTATTTTAAATTCAATCTGGAAATATAAAAGTGAGCCCAAAGCATATAACTCGGCACCTATTTCAATAGATGATTTTTAAATATATGGTTAACCTGTGTCTGCTAATTTTTATCTCAGTGTACATATGTATATGTACTGATAGGTATATTGGACATTTGTCTATATTGAATGAAATTTAATATAATCAAAAGTATTCATTTTATACCTCATTCTGCTCTCTGTCTCTTTTTATTCATAAATTATTTGCCTATCCATAAGTCTAACATATAATACGTTCCATGTTCTTCAAATTTTTCTTGTAATATCTCTCTTTATATTTAGTTCATGTATCCATTTTGACCTTATCTTGGTAAATGGTACATGATATTGGTCCATGCCCAATTTCTGCCTGACTGCTTTTCAGTTTTCCCAACAGTTTTTTACCAAATAATGAATACTTGTCTCCAAAACTTGAGTCTCTACACTTGTCAAATACAGGAGGAAACAAAAGGGAAAAAGAAATTTACGTAACTTTATTAAATATTTAAAAGGAATAGCAAATTGTACATAGTAGATTTGCAGTTTCATGTACAATCATCTTTTTTATTTATTCTACTATGATATTAGAGATGCTTTTATTTCATAAATTAAAAATAATTTTAAAAAATATATTAAATCAAATCCTCCAAAGTATGCCCATTTTATCTACCTTAAAAATGCATTGAGATAGGTAGTATATAAATAAAAAACTGGCCTCAAAGGTGGAAAGATCTGATTTTAAGACTTGCGTCTAGCATAGACTAGTTATATGACTCTGGACAAGTCATTTAACTTCTCAGTGCTCTAGATGAGCCTCTAAGATTACAGAAGGTGGAGACCTGAATTGGTGAAGGGACTTTTCACAACTGAGTATTTCCCATATCAGTGAAATCACAGGTCCAGCTCCCATCCTAGTCCCTGATTCATGGAAAGACATTAAAGATCTTTAAGTTCAAAGATACAGTTTCTCTCCAAAGAGAAGAAAATGCAAGCCAAGTAGTCCCCTCTCTCTTGTTCCTTCTCACTGTGGGTCTCTCTTTCCACAGGTTGCGATCTGATCCCAGTGCAGTATCTGAGATGGGGAGATCCAGAGCCAATTGCAGCTGTGGTGTTTTCCTGCCTGGGCCTGCTGGCAACCCTGTTTGTCACAGCAATCTTCATCATGTACCGCGACACTCCAGTGGTCAAATCCTCTAGCAGGGAACTCTGCTATATTATTCTCGCCGGCATCTGCTTGGGTTACTTGTGTACTTTCTGTCTCATCGCGAAGCCTAAGCAGATTTATTGCTACCTGCAGAGAATAGGCATTGGCCTGTCTCCAGCCATGAGCTACTCAGCACTGGTCACCAAAACCAATCGCATTGCCAGAATTCTGGCTGGTAGCAAGAAGAAGATCTGTACCAAGAAGCCGAGGTTCATGAGTGCCTGTGCCCAGCTTGTCATTGCATTCATCTTAATTTGCATCCAGCTTGGCATAATTGTTGCCCTTTTCATAATGGAGCCTCCTGACATAATGCATGACTACCCAAGCATTCGGGAAGTCTACTTGATCTGCAACACTACCAACCTGGGTGTCGTAACTCCCCTTGGCTATAATGGATTATTAATTTTAAGCTGTACCTTTTATGCATTCAAGACCAGAAATGTTCCAGCTAATTTCAATGAGGCTAAGTACATTGCTTTCACAATGTACACTACTTGCATCATATGGTTGGCTTTTGTGCCCATCTATTTTGGAAGCAACTACAAAATCATCACCATGTGTTTCTCGGTTAGCCTCAGCGCCACCGTGGCCCTGGGCTGCATGTTTGTGCCGAAGGTGTACATCATTCTGGCCAAGCCGGAGAGAAACGTGAGAAGCGCCTTCACGACATCTACAGTGGTGCGGATGCATGTAGGAGATGGGAAGTCATCCTCAGCTGCTAGCCGATCAAGTAGCCTGGTCAACCTGTGGAAAAGGAGGGGTTCATCTGGAGAGACCCTAAGGTAAACAAGGGAAGAGCTAAGGCCATCTTAGTTAGAGCACTACTATTTCCATCTTGGACTTTTTAAAAGGTTAATATGACCTGAAAAAATGGTGGCAGTAGAAGAGACTCAATGCTTTCCTACTGGGCCACTTATGGCTGGGTATAACCAGGATTGGGGGCAGGTTACCAGGTCAGGATCATAAGTAAGGAGGTCAGGATGTGGGGTAAAGATCAAATAGGAAATTAAACCCGGAGAACAGAACACAATTCAGTTGCTAAGTCAAGGACAGAGGCACTGGAAGGCAGTTAGTCAAAATTATACAGGGGGAAAGCTGGCTTACAAGCTGGGATGGGGAAGAAACAAAGGAAAACATCACCAAAAGAAAGGAGAGACCTTAAGGGCCTGGCTGAACTTGTGATGTCTTCTCTTCTGCCCAATCCTAGCACCCAGGTTCACACCCATATGTCTAGTTCATTTCCTTCTTCGCAGTCACCAAGCCCAGTCCTTGGCTAGGAAACTGAGTTGTTTGAGAGAATATCCTTGAACAGTTGGATGGTTCATGACTAGAGTCAGTGTGAGTGTATAATCCACCAAACTATCCAGGCAGCTCACCCTTCCTTCTGGCCAAGGGCCATGAACAATGAAACTAAACACACATCACTTGGGCATGTGTCAGAATTTCAACCCCAAGTGGTACTCCCCTTTAGATAGTAATGCCTAGTAATTAATGAATAGTAGTGAAATGCTGAAAATAAATTGAATCATCTTCACTGATTAGGTGAAAAATTCAGGGCAGTCAAACAATCTCCAGAGGGTTGGACGTTGGGGAGTAGAGGTCTCCACAGTAGAGTATATATAGTCTTATCAGACTTATTTAAGTGTATTATTATTTTGCAAAACAGAATAAACTAACTTGGAAGAAAAATTCTGAATAATCTTGTTCCAATCAGGCATTTTCTATTTTACTTTCCCTGCATGAAAATTCCCATCTATTCTAATTGGTTTCATTAATAACAACTGGCGTATTACATAGATTGAATAAAGAGAGATATAGAGGTCTTTGTACTTAGGAATGACAAGGACTAAGAACTTACAAGAATTGGAGTTTTCAGATGCTACATACCATTCTCAGCTTACTTTACACAGCTCCTCCTTATCCTTGTCTCTGTTACTTGTGGGCTTTTCCCTCATTTTCCATGTCTCTTTTCATCTATCACAGATTTCTAACATTTTTTGTGTCATACATTCCTTTGGCAGTCTGGTAAAGTACTATGAACTCTTCAGAATAATGTTTTTTAAAAGTATGAGATAAAATGTGTAGGAATTTTACAAAAGAAGTCAATTATATCAAAATACATATATGCATATACACAAATATATATGTGTGCATGTACATATAACCTGGGATCTGTGAATATACATATACACATACATATATACTATGTATAGTTCACATATGTATGTATCTATTTACATATGTACATATATATGTATATGTATAGTTCACAGATCCCAAATTTAGGACTCCTGAATTCTAAATCATACTCTATTCAAATAGATTAGAAGCTCCTTCAAGGCAGAGGCTTTGTGTGCTGCTTCTATGGTTAAATTCTTATCATGAGCCATGTGGAATCCTCTACAGAGTAGATGTTCCATAAATCCCATGGACTGACAGATTGACCTCTCTACTGGTCTCCCCCGATCCATTCTTACTATCTTGCAGTTTTCTGCTCCTGCTGCTGTTCACCACATCAGTCCTTCATTTTAGGCTTCTGAGAGCTACAGGAAGTTGAAGTTTTTGTATCTGATGCTCCCAACGCTAACAGGAGGGTGGTCAATGAACCCTACCAGCAAATTAGGTCTATGTCTATTGAGAAGCCTTGGGAAGCTAGTGACATTACTAGTTTGATTTCACCTCTCTTCAAGTATATATCACTGCCCCCTAGTGGGGATGGTGATTATTGAAAAATTAAATCAATGATATTTATGCAGGCATTCCCTTTCCTCAAGTGATTCTAGAGCTGTATTCCAGACAAGGACTGTGGTATAGTGAAACTGATGATGGGGCTATAATGGGCAGAATTTTGGCTTTAAATTCTGGTTCTGACACTCAGTCTGTAATGGGAATCATTGATTTAGGCTCAGAAGGAACATTAAGATGCTCTTTTCCCAAATTGTAAAATGGGGGCAATAATTTTCCTACTGATTGCTCCCTTCCTTCAGCCTAGTAACTGTGTGTTGAAAAGGTCTGAATTAGAGTAAGTAATTCCCTAGTATGAGTTTCCTAAAGTGATCAAATTAAATCAATCAGTGAGATCTAGGTTAAATACTCATATCATACAGAGATAATTTATAAATAAGTAAATGCTAGATGATGGATAGATAGATGATAGATAGATAGATAGATATATAGATAGATGGTAGATTTGTACTATCTACTTCATAGGGTTATTGTGAGGAAACTACTTTGTAAACCTTAAAGTGCTACAGATATGTGAGTTTGTTTATTAAAGAGCTGAACTCATTGATTCTAATATTAATCATTTTGTAAATGATTAATATTCCTTTCCAATAGTTACTTTACTATTTTCATCTAATTCATTTCTAGGGATAAGGATGGAAAAGTCACTGGTGATGCTGGAAAAAAAATGCTCCTTTCAGGGCCCCTCCATTATTAGTCAATAAGTCAGTTGATTCAGCATGCAACTATTAAACATTTAGTATATTCCAGCACTTAGCACAGCGTGTAGAACTTAATAAATGCTTTTCAGGCACCATTATTTCACTTATTTTTCCTACAATGTCATGTAGTTCTGGGCGATTGCATTTATATCAGGGCATTTGGGTACAGGAATCTCATTTGGAGGAAAATTTTCCACATGATTCTTCTTCAGTAGGGGAGCTGGATGCTCAGGTTACACTAGGCAATGTTTAGATTTTTTTTTCTTGAAGCCCAGGTTCTAAGTTAATTTACCATTTTAGCAGAGTATTACTGTTGTATGGGTGTACATAGTCTAGTTTTCTCATCTCATCATGAGATAGAAGTTTCCCTTTCCAGATAAATAAAAGCTTCCCTAAAGGATCTCCTTCATGCACCTTTGCTTAAGGTTTCTGTGATGCAAAAATATCCAAAACTTCCACCAGAGGCATTCCTTGGAAAATTTAGTATGATTTCTTCTGACAATCATAATTATACCTCACATTGCAATAGGACATAATTATAAAAGAATTTCATACTTATGACTTAATTTGATACTTTTGAGAACCTGATCATCTAGTCTGGGCATGACTATTTCATCCCATTTGATAACGG
The DNA here is from genome assembly GCA_028658325.1 of Potorous gilbertii. Classification (NCBI taxonomy): domain Eukaryota; kingdom Metazoa; phylum Chordata; class Mammalia; order Diprotodontia; family Potoroidae; genus Potorous; species Potorous gilbertii. The sequence continues at coordinate 90,321,599 of CM053771.1, forward strand.
ATGAAACTTAATCCTTGAGAGGTGAAGTAAGTCATCTGACATCAGCACCACTTTTGTCATCATCAGAATATATTAGTGTTCAAAAATGTTAGTGCCTTAAATAATACATGGGACACATAGAACTTATGGGGTACAATTAAATATAATGCAATTCCAATATGAAATCCACTGATCCTTCCTCTGTACCATGTGGTAAGCACACACAGTCAAATTCCTCAGAGTTACAAATGCACATTGGTATAGACAGTTACTGATGGAAGCAGTGGAGGAGGAAGAAGAAATGGGAAAGAAGAGGAAATGAAGATTATCACAGACTTAGAAATTAAAGGTACTTTCAAAGTCATCTGTTCTAACCCCAGAGAATGAACAGATTAAATGATTTCTCAATAGTCACACAAGTAGTATGAGAGCCAAGATTTGAACCCAATACTCTGACGCCCAAATACAGCTCTCTTTCTACTGCACCCTGATTTACTTTAGGTCAGTATGTTTTATACATATTACTTAATTCATGTAAGTCTGAGAGGTAGATAATATGTGTAAGTATCCTCATTTTACAGAAGATAGACCTGAGGGAATGGTGACTGATTTACCCATGGTTACACAGCTGACAAGGGTGAAAGACAAGATATAAATCCAATTGTTCCTGATTCTAACTAAATCCAGTACTCTACCAGATAAAACATCATTTCATACAACTGTGCCATCACACACCCAATGTGTGCCACAGATTGGAAGATCCTAAAAGAGAGCATAGCTCACAGTTATTTATGAAGATTCTCTTTCATGGCCCCTTGATATCTGGCATACCAGTAGTGAAAAACATCAGGTGCTGATACTGGAAAATTATTTTCCTCTTTGACTGGAAAAAAGTCCAAATAAGTCTAATTTCTTTTCTAAGTCCCAGAGAGAATTCTCTCTTATTCTACCTCCCTCTTTCTCTCTCTCTCTTTTCTCTTCCTCTTCTCTCCTGTTCTCTCCTCTCCCTCTTCCTCCTGTCCTCTCCTCTTCCTTCTCCTCCTCTCCTCTCCACACAAAGGAGCATGAGAGTAAATTGATTTGGATCTCAACCTATTTCAGTGTTGTCTAGAAAGCCCAATAGACCTACCCTAGATTGGATGGAAGAAAAACCCTCCAAGTCAGTCATATAATTCACTTAAATAGCAGAGAGAAGTTTATTTAAAAGGAATGAGTCACTGTAGGGTTTTTAAAGAAACATGCTATTTATGCCACCTATGTTTGGAGGTCCCTATGATTAACATCTTGACTCTTGACACTAATTTATAGCACAAGGCAGTGCTGCCTTAACTCGTTGTCAAACTGAGAATGCCAGAGCTCCATTTATCATTGTCCCATCAGCTGCAAATTGACAGAGAAAATGCTTGCTATGGCCTAAATAAAGATGTGCATCTGGTGGTGTCTTAAGCTCTGACTGTATTTGGGATTGCACAGTTCAGAATTCCCTAACTGTATTCTAAGGTAGAAAGTTACCTGAAATACTCAGGTATTGATAGAAATACACAAACATACATACTCCACTGAAAGAAATACACACATAAATACACACATATATGTGTGTATATCTCTCTTTATATGTGTGTGTAAATTATACACACATGTATATATATGTATATATGTATGTGGGTATATATGTATATGTGTGTATACACACATAGAAAAAAGTGTGTGTACTCCCAAGTAAGATAGAGTCCTCCTTTCATCCAGCAAAATGCATCATCCAGTAAGTGGATCATTGTGTCTTAAATGATAAACTTTGAGTCCATGCTGAATTGTTACTGTTTTTTTAAAATCCCAATAATGAACTAATAGTTCTATATGATGTCCTTCTCCTTCCTCTTCTCTACCTATTCAAACTCCACTCATTCCTTAGGGCTCTACTCAGGTCTCATCTCCTCCTTGAAGCCTTCCCTGAGTAAGCTCCCCTCCCTAAACTTTTATAACATTGATGATCAATCTCAACCACTCATTTGATACATTAACCTTTTGTTTATTTTTTGTACGTATGATTTCCCAACAAAGCAAGTTAAGCCAAGTGAAAAAGCATTTAAGTTCTAACTGTGTGGCCAGACACTGTTCTAAGGACTGGGGATATAAAGAAATACAAAAACAGCCCTTGTCCTCAAGGAGCTCACACTCTCAGCGGGAAGACATCAAGACATATACAGGGTAAATTAGAAATCAGTTCATGTGAAGTGGAATAGTGATGGGGAAGGAAGTCTCAAGAGAGATCTCTTGTACCAAATAGGATTTAAGCTGAGTCTTGAAGGGAAGAAAAGAAAGCAGGAAGTGGGGTCAAGGAAGGAGGGCTGCCTTGGTACGAAGGACTGCCAGTGAAAATAGGAAGATGGAGTATTGTGTGTGTAATATGATAGCAAAAAGGTCAGTGCCATTGGAACATAAAGCATGTAGATGTGAGTAAAAGATCATGAAGTCCTTGGTAACAACTATGACACACACCATCATTAATAGTGATCATGATGACATTTACGTAACACTTCATATGATTTGCAAAACACTTGAAAAATATGATCTCACTTTATTCCCACAACAACCCTAAGAGATAAGTCCTTTTCAGGTCCCCATTTTAAAGACAAGGAAACTGAGGATGAGAGAGGTTAAGTGAAATAGTTTCCAGAGTGAAATAGTTTATAAAGGTGTAAAGCACGATTTAAATTCAGGTCTTTCTGATTCCAGGTCCAGTAGTCTATATCCTGTGCTATCTTGATTGGAGGGACCATATTCTATTTAATTATATTTTATTAATAAGTGATTTCATATTCATTTTATGTTCTTTTATTAGAAGGTTACTAAACTGGTGATTAGGGGAATTTAAAGCATTTTTACTTACCCCTATATGTTTCTGTATGGCAACAAGAACTAGAATAGCAGTGCCTCTGAAAAATTAAAGATAAGCATTACACATAGGGCAAGGAAAAATATGGCAATGTGGGGAAACCATGGCATATGGACAATTAGAGTAGAAGATGACCTCAAAGAATTATATGATGGAAAGAAAAGAAAGACTGATCACATGGCAAGATCAAGTGATGACAGGTGGACAGCCAGAGCGCTGGCTTCACTGCTTCTCTTGCAAAGGATGCTTCTGGCATTTTGGATGGAAGCCCTATGGCAAACCTTTGGGAGAATGTGGTTGTGAATAGAATAGAATGGGCAGTCATGGGTGGTTAGTGACCTGAATTGCTAGATGCAGATCAGAGATCTATTTGAGTTATGACTTGACTTGGATAAGGGGATAGAAAATATTCTTATCAGAATCACAATTGACTCAAACCTAAAATGTATGGCTAACACACTGAATCATTAGTTAGAAACCAAAAGTATATTGAGAGGCTAAAGCATTGGAGTGAATTGAGTAAGGTGAAATTTAATGGATAAAGTCTTACATATAGATTCAAGAAATAAGAAACCATAAGATGGATAAGCTGTGCTTAGATAACAGATTGTCTGAAAAATTCGGAGGGTTTTGGTGAATAGTAAACTCAATAGGAGATAGATATCTAATGCAGTAATTAAGTGTTTAGCATATGCCAGGTTCTACACTATGCTAAGTGCTAGGGATACAAATACAAGTGAGAGATACAGTCCCTATTTACAAGGATTTACACTCTAATGGGGAAGAAAACACATCTATGGAAGTTGGAAAGCAGAGATGGGGTACTTAGTGGGGAGTAAAAAGCAACCATGTGAGTGCAATGTCATGTGAGAGGAGGAAGAAGAGAAGGAATCTGGAGAAAGCCCAGGTGAGAGTGGGGTAAAACTCACCTGAGGACTTTCCTAAAATGCTTTCCTTGAGGCAGCAAGCCAACAATGAGGAGAGGAGGGTTCCAGGATGCAAGTTTTTCAGGATGACAATGTGGCAGGTGAGAAGAAGGAAGGGGAGTCTGGAGTATTTCAAGGTGAAAAGGAGGTGAAACATGGGGTCCTTCCTCAAGGTCCCTCTGATCCCCAACCTCTATCCCTCCCTTGCTGCCCCCCCTTCTCAGCCAGTTCCTCCTCAGAGATACGCTCGAAAGGCACACTTCCTTCAGTTTCTGGAAATGAGTCACTAGTAGAATAAGGCAGTCAAGAAAAGTAATGTGATGTTAGGCTTCCTAAAGAGGGCCATAGTTTTTAGGAACACTCTGGTTAGATCACATTTATCTCTCTCTTTTCCTTATATAAAAGAGAAAAACAGTACCAACTAACCAACCCATTGGTTGCGGGTGGGGATGGGGAAAGACCAGCATATGCAATGTTCCATGCCCATGCCTCATCTCCACAAAGATTTAAATCTAAAATCTAAAATTCATTATCTCCCCACAAAAAGAAGAGAAGAAGAAGAAGATGATGATGGTGATGATGATGATGGTGATGATGATGATGATGATGATGTTGATGATGATGTTGATGATGGTGATGATGGTGATGATGATGATGGTGATGATGATGATGGTGATGATGGTGATGATGATGATGATGGTGATGATGATGGTGATGATGATGATGATGTTGATGATGACGTTGATGGTGATGATGGTGATGATGATGTTGATGATGATGATGATGGTGATGATGATGATGATGATGGTGATGGTGATGATGATGATG
>CM053771.1:90326727-90366036 GCA_028658325.1 Potorous gilbertii
ACTAACATTCAAAAAACTTCACAATTCTCGGTAACATCTCTTGAATCCTCTTTATTATAATTCTGCCCACCCATGCTAATTCAGATCCTTAACATTTCTCACATAGTTTCTTATTTTTGTTTCAGTTTTTATTTGGTAGTTTTTGAGACTGAGTCTCACCATCTTGCCTAGTTTGGAAGTGCAATGCCCCCACAAAAGGCCCCATCACGCTGCTGATCAGCACAGCAGCTTTGATGAGAATGATCCATTTCTGATGTGTGCCAACTCACTTCTCCATAAGTAGCCCAAGGTCCCCGTGCTCCTGAGGGCTAATGGTAATTCTTCTAGACAAACACTGCAACTCAGAACTTCTGAGCTAAAGCAATACACTAGACTTGCCAGGAAGAGACGTACGGGAATGGACCACCTTGCCCATGTTCACAGCACAACTTTAATCTTTCCTGAAGTGTTTTCTGCCTCTAGTCTTTCTCCTCTCCATTCCATCCTTCACACAATTACCAAAATAATCTCTTAGTGTTCAATCTAATAGTGTCACTTTAAGTTCTTCTACCATATGACTGTACTGTACTCTCTGATCCTATTTCATGCTATTTCTCTTTGACCATCTTTGCACTGCTCAAACAATGCCACTTGCTTCTTGTCAGTCTCATTCTACCCTCTTCCACTTCCACTATTTTTATTCTTTCTCCTCCCTTATGCCTTGCCCAACATCTATTCCTGATTAGATCCTCTCTTTCCTTCAAAGCTCAGCAGTAATTGTCACTTCTTCTATGGAGCCTTCCTTAATTCTCTTTGCTTGTAAGTCAAATGCCTCTGGTCATTGTTTTAGCACCCCTATTTTCATGTAGACAGCAGTGAGGTGGCACAGTGGGTAGAGTGGTGGGACTGGAGTTAGGAACATCCATCTTCCTGAGTTCAAATTTGGCCTTAGACACTTACTAGTTGTGTTACCCTGGGCAAGTCACCTAACCCTGCTTGCCTCAGTTTCCTCATCTGTAAAATGAACTGGAAAAGGAAATGACAAATCACTCCAGTATACATGCCAAGAAAACCCCAATTGGGATCACAAAGAGTTGGATATGTCTTCACAACAATAACAACCATTCTCTTGTATTCCATTATGATAGCTATCCCTTTAAGTCAATTAAATTAGATCCTTCCTGAAGGCAGGATTATTTTATTTATTTTTCATTTTGTTTATTCCTATTGCCTAACATAGTATTTTACATGGAGTAGATGCTTGATAAATAAATGTTGAGTTAATTCAGTTATTTTATTTTTCTATTCTCAGTATCTCAGCCCATGATATATGCTTAATGTTTGGTGAATTCAACTGTTTTCCTGCCAAAATAATAATTTCAGCCTTGTTTAAAGTTCAACTTTAGACAAGTTTATACTAAAGGTAATTTTGTTGATTTTTAGCTTTTCTCTGTACTTCCTTGAAGTGCTAGCTCAAGGCAAAATGGAGAAATAGGTCAATATTTTCTGAGCCTACCAACATTGCTTTCATTGTCCCTTTCCATTTCCCTTTCTGACTTCACTCTGCTTCTCCCCTCCCTCATTAGCCAAAGTGTACATGTCTTTTGTCCCATCCCCTAATCAGTATTAAGGTGTTGGTGGCTGCCAGTGACAATATAAATCTTTTCAAGTAAGAAATCTGGTCTTTTTTTCAGCCTTACAGACGTCCAGAGTAAGAAATCTGTTGGGTTTTTTTTTTCAGTCTTTCAGACGTTCAGTAGAATAAAACTATCCAGAGGGAGTTAGGTCTCATGGCAGGCTTAGAAGAGAGAGATTTAGGACCAATACCGTACTCCCTGTGCTCCTCAAACCATAATTCTTGCATAGCTAAATACAACATCCTCTTGGGGCCAACTCTTTTCTTTTGGAGGCTGACAGAAACATAATCTAGAACAAAAGCAATTTCCATGACATCATTCCAGGGAGAGGAAGGGAAAAAGAAATGAATTACCCTGCCTGCATCACTGGTAAATAATTTACATACTGATGGGACTCACATTCTAGCCCACTCCCATAGCCATTCTTGTGTGAACAGTCCAAAAAAGATTAAGCAAAACGTATTCATTTCTGCTAAGTTGTACTTTCTCAGCTTAAAGGCAGCTTGTAATATTCAGTGGTTTGTTCATTTGTAAATCTAATTTTATCTGCTCGAGAGAGACAGAGACAGAGACAGAGAGAAAGAGAGATTTCAGTATGTCCCTTTATAGGATATATAACTGATAAAAATATGCAGAAAATTATTAGCTACTGGAAATATGTTCTGTCTTCAGTTCATATTTCTTTTAAAAGTCACATTGGTGTGTTTTTTAAGTTAGTATCAAATCTTCACTCCTTTGAACCCTCTTAAATGAAAATATGCATGAAAAAATGTTTATTTTGTGATTACTACATGTATTTAGCCATCCAACAAACATTTATTAATTAACTACATATCCATAATGTTGCTAAGTGTGTAGGTACCAAGAAAAAGTAAAAACATGATCTTTGTCCTCAAGGACTTCACATTCTACTATAAGAGACATAATACTAAAACATAATATAAAATTGATTAAGTGTGCCAAATATATATAATGTAAATGGAAGTTAATCTCTGAGGGAGGCACTGGCAGTAAGGGGAGAGGGAGATTTGAATGTAAGAATCAAACTGAATCTCAAAGGCAGTCAGAGAGTCCAGGAGATTCAGGTATGTTGTTGTTTAGGTATGTCAGACTCTTTATGACCCCATTTCGGGTTTTCTTGGCAAAAATACTGGAGTGGTTTGCCATTTCTTTCTCCAGCTCATTTTACAGAGGAAGAAACTGAGGAAAACAGTGTTAAGTGACTTACCCAGAGTCACACAGCTAGTGTTTGAGTCTGGATTTGAACTCAGGACTTCATGATTCTAGGCCCAAGGCTCTACCCACTACACTGCCTAGTTGTCCTATTTTACAATAAAGGAAAGTGTATTTTACTACACAAGACCAAAGGTGGTCATTGCAACTAAACTGAGTTTGACTGGCATCTTAGTGGTGTTTTGTCAATTTTTTATAGTCTTTGTGCATACTATTCTTTTGCTAAACTTTCTTCCCTCCATATCAGTTCACGGATAGAAGGTTTTCCTTCTGAATTCCCTATATTTGTTTTTTTCTTACAGTGCAATAATATTTGGTCATATTCAGATCTCAAAATATGACCAGATATTCCTCCAAACAATGATTTCCATTTTTTCACTATTACAAAAACAAAAACTCTTGCTCTTCAGATTCTAAGACATTTGTGATCTTCCTGTCTCTCTCTTCCTTGGGGCATATAACCAGTAGTACAATCACTAAGTCAAAAGGGATTAAATTAATTCTAAATTGTTTTCCAGAACGATTGAAACAAATCTCAGCTCTACCAGAAATGTATTAGTGTGTCTCCCACAGGATTCTCAACAATATCTATTTCTATTTTTTTGGTCAACTTTGCTAATTTGATGGATTTCAGTTCATATATATATCTTTTCCTTAGCCAGAAAAAAAATGCAATCATGAAAATTTACTGTGAATAGTCATAGTATCTCATATTTTCATAGTTTTGTGGGTAGCCATCTTGGAGGTATGCTAAGTATAGAAATAATTCCCAGAGAATTTGAATCATTCCAATCCTTCAAGAACCCATGATTTGTGGCAGACTCCAAAGGTGCCATTCAAAACCATTTGTCATAATTTAAGAAACAAGTGCTCCTCAGGATTCTGTCCTGGGTCATCTTTTCTTCTGCCTCTATCCTACTTTGATGATCTCATCAGATCCCATGAATTTAATTACCATCTCTATGCAATTGAATCTCAGATCTACCTTTCCAATCTCTCTTGCCTCCAATCTCACATCTCCGAATGCATGTCAAACATCTCGATTTGGTTCTCCAGTAGACATCTTAAACTCAACATGTCCAAAATAGAACTCATTATTTTTACCCCTAAACCCTCCTTCTCCCACCCTCCCCATTACTGTGGAGGGCAACACCAACCTCCAAATCCCCCAGACTCACTACCTAGGAGTAATCCTGAATTCCTTGTTGTCTTTGAAGCTTATATTCAAGCTGGGACCACTTGCTGATTTCACCTTCATGATCTCTCTGAATACTCCCCCTTCTCTCCACTGACACTGCCATGACTCAAGTGCAGGCCTTTATCACCTCAGGCCTTCATTATTGCAATAACCTGCTGGTGGATCTACCTCCCTCTAGTCCAGAGGTGGGGAACCTGTACCCTCAAGGCCACATGTGGCCATCTAGGTCCTCAAGTGCAAGCCTTTGACTGAATCCAAATTTCACAGAAGAAATCCCCCTAATAAAAGAATTTGTTTTGTAAAACTTGAATTCAGGCAAAAACCTGCACCCAAGGACCTAGACGGCCACATGTGACCTTGAGGATACAGGTTCACCATCCCTACTAGTCTCTCTTCACTCAGATCTGTCCTCCAATGGTCCACTGAAGTATTTTTTTCTAAATTGCTAGTGTCATCATATTACCATCCTACTCAGTAAACTCTAGTGGATTCCTGTGGCTTCCAAGAGCAAAAACAAAGTGCTGTTTGTTATTCAAAACCTTTCATAACCTGACTCACTCTTACTTTTTCAGGCTTTTTACATCTGACCTCCTGGCTGCCGCAGGAAGAAGGCACTCCAAATCTAGACTTAGGGCATTTGTTCTGATTGTCTCCTATGCCTGGAACACTCTCCCTCCTCCAATCAAACTACTGAACTTTCTGCCTTACTTTTAGTCCCAGTTAAAATCCCACCATCAATATGAAGCTTCCTCTAATGGCTCTAAATTCCAGTGCCTTCTCTCTTTTAATTAATTCCTATTTATCCTGTTCATTGTCTTCCCTATTAAATTACAAACTCCTTGAGAGAGATCTTGAGAGTGCCTCTCTCAAGAACTTTGGATTTGACTGTGCAACATGGGAGACACTGACACAGGACTGCTCAGCATGGCATGCCCACCTCAGAAAGGGTGCTGTGCTCTTTGAGCAAAGCAGAATTCTGACAGTACAAAGTAAATGTAGAATGTGCAGATTTGGAGTATCCACCCCAAATGTTCACATTGACTATCTGTGCCCACTCTGCGATGGAAAATTCCAAGCTCATATTGGTCTAATCAGCCATAGTCGGACAGACTGAAACTTCAGTTTATCATGGTGATGTCATTTTGATCCTCTTCAAAAAAGAAGGACAACCAGCCAACCATAAGCTCCTAGAGGGCAGGGACTGTCTTTGGTCTCTTGTTTTATCCTCCTTATTTAGCACAGTACCTAGCACATAACATGTGTTTAATAAATGTTTATTGATTAATTGATGAGTTTTGGTGACTAAGATAATTCATTAGATGGTGGTCAAACTTTTGGTGATGCATTTAGACTGGTAGAAGAAGGCCTATAGACTATCAACTTGCGCACACATAAATCAAGCTATCATGATTGTAAATGACACAACCAGGTCTTTTTAATTATTGAATTTTTTAATATTTATTATTCAAATTGTTTTCTATCTCAGAAGAAAAGTAAACTATCATTTAAGAAATAAACTCTCACCAACCCTGCTTTCTTGAAACAAATAGCAGTACCCCATAGCCAGCAACCATATTGTTTGAAAACACCTTCCTCTCTATTATTGCTTACCTCAAACACTGCCTATCTCAGTCATCCCCTGAGGAGTCACCCATAAGTGTGGGCCAAGCATAGTGACATGCTAATGATCTCTGGAGCAGCTTTCTATGTATACCATGTAATCAGATGGTGAATTCCATTACCAGCAAAAGTATCTACCTCATTTAACTGCATTGCCTCTGCTCAAGGTCCCAAGAAACTATTCAACAAAAGACATTGATATTACTGTATGTTTGAAGAGGTAATAGTCAATCTAACAAGCAGAATCGTAACTACTAGATGCCTCCTATTAGAGGTTCTGTCAAGGGTGCTTTCTGCACTGCTTACCTGGCAAATCCTCTGGGATTCTGACAGCTGATGAAATATTCACTTAGTTTCTCTTCTCCATGGCCCTTTCAGTTTCATATGATCATTAGTTATAGATTAGAACCTGAAGACTTCCTTTCCAAAAGCAGCATGATATGGTAGAAAGTACACTGAACTTGTCCATTCTCTAGTTGGGTGGAAAAAGACCATTCAACCAATCATCTCATTGTCTGCTTCCCCAACAGTAAAATGGGGACACTAACATTTATTTCCAGGGTTGTTCTGAGGAAAACAAGTTATAGGCCTAGAAACATGATATAAATGAGGACTTTGATTTTAAATATTATATTTACCAGCATTCCTCTATATTTGCTGTTTCTGTTGTTTTAGTTGTGTCTGACTCTTCATGACTCTATTTGAAGTTTTCTTGGCAAAGTTCCTAGAATGGCTAGCCATTTCCTTCCCTAGCTCATTGTAGAGATGAGGAAACTAAGGAAAATAGGGTTAAGTGACTTGCCCAGAGTCACAGAGTTAGAAAGAGTTTGAGTCCAAATTTGAATTCAGGAAGATGAATTTTCCTGACTCCAGGCCCAGCACTGTGTCTACTGAGTCACTACCTGCCAGTTCCTTCCATATTAACAGGTACAAATATTGGGAAAGTCTCTTCAGCTCTGGAATTAGAAATCAAACACTCGATTTTCTCCAGGTCAGATTCTTGGTCAAACTCTTTTGTATCCAACTGTTTTCTTGGTCACTGAAATATGGCTAGAAATATCTGAATTCAAATCTAGCCTCAGATACCTACCGCTTGCGTGACCCTCTTAGCAAGTTACTTAACCTCTGTTTGCCTCAGGTTTCTGGGTTGGGGTGAGAATGAAATGACATAATTGTAATGTGATCAGGACAGTGTCTGCCACATATTAAACATTATCTATATTATGGCTATTATATAAAATCAAATATGATCTAATTTTGAAGGTTCTACTGATACTATCTCATTAATAGATACCTACATAGCTAGAGTATTATAATAGATGTATGAGAGGTCTCTCCCCATTGTAAATTTCTGCTTACAATACATGTAACTACCTATGACTCACACAACTATGAGACTGATTTTCTTTCATATCAATCAGTGAGAATTTGTTAGTTACCTACTATTTGCAACGTGCTATGTATGCTAGGTTCTGGAGATTCAAAGACAAAAATGAAGCAATTCCTGTGCTTACATCCGGATAAAGTACAAGAATATATGTACATGTGTAATGGAGGTGGGGAGGATTAGCAGCTGGATGGCACCAGGAAAGTTTTCATATACAAGTGGTGCTTTAGCTGAAGCTGAAATAAAGTAGGAGTTCAAGGAAGTAGAGGAGAGGAGTTAATGAATTCTAAACACAGGGGTTCAGCCAGTACAAAGTCTTTGAGACCACTGTCTGGACCATAGAACACATGAAGGAATGATATGTTGAATTTAGCTAGAAAGTTATTTCTCCTTTCAAATATCTTCTGTAGTTCTCTCTTTCCATCAAAATAAATTTCAAATAATTTAGAATAGTATTCAAGCCTATTCCCCACCTCCATGCCTATAATTTTGTAGGATCATATTATCACAGATTTAGAACCCTGAAAACCCTTAAAGGACATCTAAACTTCCCCATCCCTACCCAGACTCATTTTTACAAGTGAAAGTGAAACCCAGAGAGGTTAAGTGACAAACGGAAAGTCACACATACATATTAAGTACGAGAACTAGGATTAGATTCTCAGTCTTCTGACTACAAATACAGAATTTTTCAACTCCTCTTAATTCTAGTGCCCTTCCTCTGTTAATTATTTCCTATTTATCTTCTAGGTATTGTGCTTTTATATATTTGTTCGCATATCATCTCCCCAATTAGATTGTAAATTCATTAAGAGCAGAGACTATCTTTTGCTTCTTCTTATACCCTCAGCACTTAGCAAAGTGTCTGGTACATAGTAGGCTTTTAATAATGTTTATTGATTAACTGAATGATTTTTCCATGAGTTCTGTGTGACAAATTGGGCTCGTCCCTGTCCCCTCAATGCATTTCACACTTTTCTGGTTAGAGGACTGGAGTCAGAATAAGGAAGAACTGAATTCAGATCCCACCTCAGACAATTAATAAACCTAGGCAAGTCACTTAATCTTTCTCAGCCTCAGTTTCCCTATGTATAAAATGGAAATGATAATACCATCTACCTACTGGACTGCTGTGAAGATCCAGGAGATAAAATACGTAAAGCACTTTGCAAGCTTTAAAATGCTGTATAAGTGCCTGCTATATTATTGTTTCTAAGCATGGAATGAACTTGCTTTCACCTTAAATATTTTGTTTCCCCACTCCTTCCATCTTCTGGCTTTCACTGACTTCCTCCTGATAACAACTTCCCTGACCATCCTTTCCAGCACTGGTTGCTCTTTCCCAAATTCCCCCTGACTTCCTGGTGGAAGTGAGGGAGTTGGAATACTCTCTGATCCCTTTTCCACCTCCAAGCTCAACCTTTAACCCCATTACTCAATAACTTTTTCTTCTTTGTGGTTTATTCAATCCAAATTGACCACTCAATCAAAATTCTGGTTGCAATTATCTACCAACCTCTAGGGCTCTCCCTTTCCTTCCTCAATGAGTTCAATACTTGGTTCACAGTCTTTCCTCTTCAATTTCTGCCTTCATACTAAGGGACTTCAGAATATATACTGATAATCCTTCAAATACTGTAAGTTTCCAGTTCCCAGATGCCTTCTGTCCCTTTTTCCTCCTTTACCCACCCACATAATGAAACTCTCACCAAGGCAAACCATTCTGTATATACAAGCAATCTCATTCTATCCCTTCTTCTCTAGCAAATTTCATCCTCTCTCATCCCTATTCTCTCTCTCTCTCTCTCTCTCTCTCTCACACACACACACACACACACACACACACACACACACACACACACACACGCACCTTCAACCTCTTTGCACCTACTGGCCTACAAACATGCCTATGTCTGTCATTTCCACAAAAAACCCATACTTGATCCATCCATCCTTGCTATCACGCTTTTTGTGACTAAACTGCTTAAGGTCATCTACATCTACCTCCACTTCCTTTCCTCTCACTCTCACATTAACTCTTTCCAGTCTGACATCTGGCCTTATCATTGAAATGAACTGTTCTCTCTATTGTTACCCACGTTCTTCTCTTAATCCCCATCCCTTTTGAACTTCCTGTAGCTTTCACACTATTGATCAGCCTCTTCTCCTTGATATTCTCTCCCCTCTAGGTGTAGTGGTTTTCCTCCTAGCTATCTGACAACTAGTTCTTAGCCTTTTCTGTTTGGTCATCCTTCAAATGACATAGTAAGTTCCCTCTAGGAACTCTTCTCTTCTTCCAATATACTATTTCACTTGGTGATTTCATCAGGTGTCATGAATTCAATGACTATCTATATACTGATGATTGTCAAATCTACTTCTCACCCCCATTCTAACATCTTTGATTGCTTGTTGAACATTGCTTATTGAACTGGATATCCTAGGGGTGGGGAACGTGTGACTTCCAGAGCACATGTGGCCCTCTCAGTCCTCAAGTGCAGTCCTTTGACTGAATCCAAACTTCCCAGAAAACATCCCCTTAATAAAAAGATTTGTTCTGTAGAACTTGGACTCAATCAAAAGGACCCACTTGAGGACCTAAAAGGCCACATGTGGCCTTGAGGCTGCAGGTTCCCCAACCTTGCACTAAAACATCACCCACCCCTGGGATATCCCATAGACCTCTTAAGAACATGTACAAAAGTGAGCTCATATTTTTCTTCTCGAACCCTCCCATCTTCCTAATTATTTCATTACTATCAAGGGCACCACTGTTTCCCATCATGCAGGCTCATAACCTAAGTGTCTCCCTCAACTTCTCAGTCTCTCTCTCCTTTCACATGTATTCAATTGTCAAATCCTGTCAATTTTACCTTGATAATATCACTCATATTTTTTGCTCCCTTAGTTCTAACATGGTGACCAATCTGATGCAGGCCCTCGTTGGCTCATGCTTAGACTATTTCAGTAACCTGCCGTTTGGTGTCTCTCAAGTTTCTTCCTACTCCAATTCATTCTCCACTCAGTAGGTAAGTTAATCTTTTTCCTCCCACGCCCCTCCATCCCCACACCAATTAACTCGAGTCTGTCCTATAACATCTAGGATCAAATATAAAATCCTCTGCCTGACATTCAAAGCTTTTCATAACCTTTCTTTCTAATCTTCTTACAACTTGCTTTCCTCTATGTGCCCTGTGATCCAGTGAAACTGGACTCCTTGCTTATCCTTGAATAAGACACTCCATCTTTTGACTATGCATTTTCACTGGTTCCTGGGATTCTCTTTCTCCTCATCTTCTCCATTTGGCTTACCTGGCTTCCCTCAGGTCCCAGTTAAAACTCAACTTTCTGAAGGAAATTTTTTCTGATCTCCCTTAATGTTAATGACATTTCTGTTCATTATCTCCAATTTATCCCACATATACATTTTTTATTCATAATTGCTTGCATAATAACACTAGCAGTAACTAGTATTTATACTTTACTTTTAATATTTTTTTAAAAAAATAATGTCTTCTGATTTTACATCATCATAATCATCCCAAATGTCCCTGCCTCTCTCTGTACCCCTCTCAGGAAGCCATCTCATATGACAAATAGTATTTTTTAAAGAGGAAAAAAAATAAGTCCAATTGATTGATACATTGAAAAAGTGACATGTTTAATGTGAAATTCCTATGGATCTCCCACCTCCACAAAAGGGACTTTACCTCCACTAGATTTCTGCTTTCACCCTGCACCCCAGTCTCCTTGGGTGTATTTAGAAACAAGTCTCTTACTATTCTCTCTGCCATCATTGCCATTATTTACTCTTCCTACTTATCTGTTATCTGGGGTGCTAAAGAAGAAAATGATCTTTTCATGTCTGGTTTTCTTTTTAAATAATGTTTCAAATGACTCTATATTATTAAATGTCCATCTCTTTTTCATTTATGGTTATGCTAAGACTTGCAAGGTAGAACACTCTTGACTGCATCCTAAGCTTCATTTGTCTTTGGAATACATTATCCCATTCTCTCCTATGTTTTCTGATGTCCTTTCCTTTTTATTTGAAGGTCTTTCTCCTGTTAGCTTGAAGAATTTGTTTCTGAGTTGAATTTTTAAATTTAACCATGTATCTCACAATTGGAAGCTTTATGTGGTTTTGTTCTTTTCTGGAGGTGAGCTATGAATTTTTTAAGATTGGTATTTCATTTTCTACATTCAGAAGATGTGGGAAATTCTCTTCTATTACTTCTTGCATTAATGGTGTTCAAGTTGTTTGTCGTGTCTTATTTGTACTATTATCCTTAGGTTGTCTCTACAGGTCTTTAATCTTGGAAATCAGTACGTTTTGCTTGCACGGTGAGCCCATTTCATTGGAATGCTATTTTTTGCTTCTCTTCTTCTGGATTGTCCTTCACTTCTATACACTTGCATTCCCAACCTATCACTCTCTTTCATTTCTTTGGTGAGATTTGCCACCACAGTTTCCAGTTATTTTGCTATGCCCTTTATTTTTGGCTGGGCAGGGCACAAATGCTTCTCTCCTAATTCACATTTCTCTTCTGAACCTCTCAGGAAAAGTATGTTGTGGTTCCATGTTCTCCTCAGATTTCAAAGGGTCCTGTCTCATCAAATGTTTAATCATTTTCCTATATTTTTCAGTAATTTTTCATTGATGCTTGAACTTGATACATGGAAAAAGTGACATTTAATTGGAAACACTTATGGACCACCCACGTCCACAAAAGGGAGTTGACCTCCACTAGATTTCTGCTTTCACCCTTCATCCCAATCTCCTTGAGTATATTTATAAACAAGTCTCTAACTATTTTCTCTGAATGCAGATCACTGGATCTGGAGGCTATATGTCTTTCTGCTGTTAATGCTTTCCTTATTGATTTATCTGCTTATGTTCAAGGTCTTTGAAATTTCTTTTTCCTGAGATCTTTGGTAATTCTAGTTTATTTTTCCTTATTTTCCCCTATTACTTAACTTTGTGAATCTGACTCACTTCCCTCTGATTCTGGGTTCTTTGGGGACTAAATCTGAAAGTATTTCAACCTCCTCCTCTTCTAAATAATTCACAGTACACTAGCTTAGGTCTCTACCCCAAGTAACTTTAGGGTGGACAGTTAAGTGCTTAGTATTTTCCCTTGGGCTCAGTGGAGTACCTTTCAGACACATTATGTCATGTCCCAGTCTCCTGTTCCATTCTGGTTCTCAGTTCTCTGGCTTGGTACCAGCTGATCAGCTATGGGGTAGATTTTTGTAGTCTGTCTATGAGACTCTGGGAGGAAGTTTTGGTTGGGATATGGTATTGAACTCTGTTTTAAACCCAGATATATATCCTGCCCCATCCCTTTCTTTCTCTTCCTAGCTCTCTGGTGAGATCTTTCACAGCATAAAATATTACCTACCAAGCTGTATGGCCCCAGTGAACTTCCAACAGTCTAGAACTCTGAAGAGTACACTGTCAATCTGTCCTGACCTGAGCAGAATTCCACAGAGGGGAATCACTGGAAAGAGGAAGGAGAGACCTGGGTGTAGTGTTAGGTTTTGTGACAAATCTGTGTGAGTCTGCTACTGTAACCTCTCTACCTGTAGTGCAGAGGGTGGTGCGGAAAAGGGATGTTTAGTGAACTCAGTACAGAAGTTCATGGGTTTGTTTTTTAAACCTTCTTTTGGATTTGGGGTAGACTTTTAGAGACAGTTTTCTAGAAACAGTTGATGTTTCTTTATCTTGGTCATATACTTTCCTGTTTTGGAGAGGTTTGAGAGTTCAAAGGGATTAGAAAAAATATTCAATCCTCTCTATCTTGTGGATCGCGGTACCTGAAAGTCTATATAGGATTCTGGGGCTTGTAAAGTACTTTACAAATATCATCCCACTTTATTCTCTCAACAAACCTGAGAGGTAGGTGCTGTTATGATCCCTGTTTTACAGTGGAAGAAAATGAACTTGAGAAAAGTTTAAAAGGTTTTCAGGAAGATAAGTTAGATAAGGGTATGAGGCTGGATGTACACTTCTAGGGTGTATTGGAACCATAAATTTTGAGTTGCTAAAAAAAAAAACAAAAAGAGGAAAGAAAAGAAAGGGGGCAGCTAGGTGGTATAACAGATAGAATATCAGCCTTGGAGTCAGGGGGTCCTGAGTTCAAATCTGATCCCAGACACTTTATAATTAACTCTTCCTGACTCCAAGTCTAGTGTTCTGTCAAAGGTACCATGTTGACTATTACATGTAATCTCACCTATTAAACTTGCAGGGACTATCTTTTGTCTTTCTTTGTATTCTTGTCACTTAGTACAATGCCTGGCACATAGATTACACTTAATAAGTGCTTATTGACTTACTGGTTTAATTAATACCTAACCTTTAATGTATATACGGATTCCACCCCTTCTATGAAGTCTTTCCTGATACTCATCATCAAGTTCTCCTCTATAGACCTCTCTTTGTCCTGTAACATGTGTTACTTTATATTACATATATTTGTAACTAAATTATGAATTAAACTGAAGTAGTATTTACATATTTTCTAAACTTACTAAGTTTATCTTTCTAATATAGTTATCTTATAGTAGATTCTTAATAAATTTTAATTAATTAGATTAAAATTCATTGACTTTTGGAGTTAGAAAGAACTTTTAGAAATTATCTAGTCTAGTTCTTTTTGTCTAATACATAAATCCCTTTCAACTAGTCACCCAATAGAGTTTATGATACAGGTGAGAGAGCATGGGATAAGACATCAGATCACCTCTGTTTGAATCACAGATCAGCGATCTGTCTTTCCTTTTCTGAGCTTTCATTTCCTTACCTGTAAAATGAAGGAGTAAGAATAGCCAGGCTCTGAGGTCCCTTCCAGCTTTAATTGTTTGTGAAATTGCATGTAATATTTTTTAAAAGACTATCCCCATTCCAATAATAGGTATATATATATGTATCCTTAATAAATGATTTTTGCCTTCTCTTTCATATATATCCATATATATGTCTACATGGATATAAATTCTTATAAAATTCATATATACACATATACATGCATATATACACCTATCTCCAAACATAAAGTAGTTGTAAATTCACAACTAGCCAAATCTAACTTTTACTCTTTCTCTAATAGATTGTGAAATTTCTGATACCTTGTATAGAAAATATAATTTGTTGAAATTCTGATAAATAAAACTGACTGGGAGATGGGAAGACTTACTAAATTTTTCCTCCAATGTCATTTCATAGTCCAAAAGTGGTTTATGAAAGCCACAAGCTTTCAAAAATTCTATCAAACCTCAGACTTTTTGAATTTGGGTTCAGTGATAGACCATATGTCTGCTATCAGGGACAAGCCTAGATAAATCTGGAAAACCTCATCACCAGCTTGGCAGCAGAATAAAGATTTCTTCATCCATAAAAGCTACCAAATACCATTTTTTAAAAATTGTTGCTGTCTCCAAATCTTTGTGACCCTACTTGGGGTTTTTGTGGCAAAGATATTAGAGTAATTTGCCCTTTCCTTCTCCAGATCACTTTCAGATGAGGAAACTGGGTTTGACTACTGTATGGTTACACAGCTAGTAAAGTGTCTGAGGCTGAATTTGGACTTGAGTCTTCCTGATTCCAGGCCTGGCACTCTATACTCTGAACCATCTAGCTGCCCTAAAGAAAGTGCAAAGAGCACTGGATCTGGGAATAGGCGATTTGGGGTACAAACCTCCCCCTGACACTACCTTGGATTTACTTGATCCCAAGTTTTGAGACTAACAAAGTTTTAGTCACTTAACCACCTTGCTAGCCAATTTCATCATCTTGGGCTAAAAATTCTCCAAAGTCTCTTATAGCTCTCGATCTATAGTTTGCCAAGTCACCAGTAGATCTGCAGTGGTAGAAATAACCCAGACTTGAAATACTAAGGCAATAAGGAGAGGAGAGAGAAAAATGACTTCAAGAAATAACTCAGCAAATGCGTATCAGCAGAATGCTACTTGTTAGACTGAAGTCACATTCACATGACTTTTTGATAGCTTTTATATTAGGTTTGGTTTTCACCTTGAAAATATGAATTGCACAAAATCAAGACACAACCTCTTTTATTCCACCTTCAAACATATCCAGAATTATATTTACTGTTCAGACAATGCTCTGTGATTTGGACACCTCTTTTCCGGGAAAAACCATGGCAGAAAGTCACCAAGTCACAGACAGCTAATATTCCTAAATTTGTTGGCATTCCTAACTAGGCATTGGAAATACATCTAAGAGTCTGTCTCTCCCAATTATTTCTGTGGCTTTTCTTAGCTTTCCTGCCCAGAAGCCAGCACAAGTGTTCCTGGGTATGACCATTAGGTGGCAGTAGGTGTTCCCTGGGTAGGCTCTGTCCAACCCAGGCTCTGGACATGGGCTGAACCTATGAGAAAGTCCTGCTTTTCTTTTGCAAAGCTGATGGGACACTAATTGTCACTGTGGGTTTTTGTACAAATAATTTAATAGAAGAAGCTTGAGGCAAATCTCTACTGGAGCAGAGTTAATAGAGGATTTTCAGATACGAAGATGTACCCACAGAAGGAGAATTTCCCAAGAACTACCATTTTTACCTGGCAGTTTCATCACCAACAATGACAATATATTTTCATACCTATAATATCCAAACAATAGACAAAGGTTGTTTAGAGGAATATTGCCCAGTGTAGCCCTGTAGATTGAATTGCTTTCAGTGTGATGTGCTTAGGGCACTGATTCTTAGCATTTTTGTATCATGGACCTCTGACAGTCTAGTGAAACATCTAGGTTTTCTTCTCACAATGTTTTTTTTTTAATTTATAAAAAATACATGGAACTACAAAGAAAACCAATTATATTGAAATATAGTTGTGGTTGTTGTTTTAAACCAAGTTCACAGATTCCAGGTTTGGGGCAAATTAAGATATGATTTGGTTGGCCAGCTCTACTTAGAATTCTCAGAAGAAATTAAAAAGAAAAATGATAGAAGAGAGCAAGAAGGGGAAATAAGAATTACTCAGGTCTGAAAAAGGTGGCAGGAGAGGCCTGGGGAGAGATAGGAGATCTTGCAGTGAATGTCAGGGAGTCACTTCTCTGCCTTTGCCCTATCATTGTGTCATCTGCAAATAAAGGACAAGAAACCAGATGACCTCTAAGCTCCCTTCCAGTGCCAAATCTTATGAAATCCATGAAAACGCAGACCCACCAAATCTTTCTTCACCCTTGCCATTCTGGGACATGTAATTATCCCTAGAAATATAGTTCAGTGCTTCTTATGAGAAGGATATGTTGAAGTTCTAGTCTTTTTTCATACATTTATTAGCTATAACTGTGAGAAACTGACTTAACTCTTCTAAGCTGAGGTTTCCTTGTCTGTTTTAACTTGTCTGATTCTTTGTGACCCCACTGAAGGTTTTCCAAGCAAAGATACTGGAGCACTTTTCCATTTCCTTTTCCAGCCCATTTTACAGATGAGGAACTGAGGCAAAGGATTAAGTGACTCACCCAGTCTTGCAGTTAGAAAGTGTCTGAGGCTAGATTTAACTCAGGAAAATGAGTCTTTCTAACTCCAGGTCTGGCACTCTATCCAGTGTGCCACTTAGCTGTCCATTTTTTTATCTATAAAACGGAATTAATTCTATTTAGGCTACCTACTTCCTGGGCTTGTTGTAAGAAAAATCATTTTGCAAACCTTAGAATGCTATATAAATGTGAGTTTTTATGGCTATTATTGTTGTTAAAAAAAATCTCCACTACCTCCCACCCTTGGGCAGGGAATGTGAAGCTGGCTAAATGGCATCATATGAGGCCCTGTCCTTGGATTACTGAAATTTTGCTAGGAGGAGAGTTAACTCAGAACTGAAGATGCCAAATACCGTTCTTTATTTCTTGGAAGTGCAACCTGGTTTGGAAAATAGTTAAGCAGTGCTTTCCTCACAGGGAAATTGTTTTGGACCTGCAAGATACCCAAACAGATGTGCTATGAGAACCAGTTTGTACTCTTGAAGTGAGAAAGTAAAATCTCTCCAAAGTAAAATCCCTTTACCAAATTTCTTGCCTTCCTAACACTCTACAAGTTTTTCTACCAACCTAATGCCTTATTCATCTTTCTCTAGGAATAAAAATGTAAGTTCAAAAAATATCAATTTCAGAGGCATCAGATGCATGAGTATTGTCCCAAGACTAGTTAGTAAAAAAAGATCTGAGGGTTTTAGCGAATTATGAGCTTAATTTGAATTAATGTTCTGATTGAGCAGACAACTTCCCCTTATCCCGGCCCCCTCCCACAAAAAAGCTATTGACACCTAAGGCTGCCTTTAGATGAACATAGAGTACAGGACTAGGGAGGTGATAATCCCACTCACTCTACTCTGCCAAGCTCAGATCACAACTGGTATGAACTATCATGTACAATCCTGGACCCAACATTTTGGGGATGCTGGAGAGCGATAGTAAAGGGTCTCAAGTTCATGATTTTATGAGTATTGGTTGAATGAAGTAGAGATTATTAGTGGGGAGAAGAGAAGACTTGGGGGAAGTGGCACATGATAGCTGCCCTCAAGTATTTGAAGGACTGTCCTGTAGAAGACAGATAAAACTTGTTTTGTTTGGTGACACAAGACAAAATTGGAGTGATGCCTGAAAGTAGAAAGGAAGTAATTTTAAGCCAATAAAAGGGGAAAAAAATAGCTAAAGCTATCCAAAAGTGGAATTGACTCCTTTGTAATGTGCTTGGCACAGAGTCAGCATTTAGTAAAATTTTTAGTGATGAAACTTTTGATAGTAGAGGCTCCTCCACTAGTTGTCTTCAAGAAGGTTGGATATTCACTTTTTAAGAATGTTATAGAGGACATCCTTGTTCAGGTTTGGGCTGGCTAGATTGCCTCTGACATAATTTTCAGCTCCAAGTTGGAAGTTCTGGGACTTGGCATAGAAGGTTTCTGTCAACACTCTAGAATTTTTAAGGACAAGAGCTCCCTGCTGTGGTAGATTCCTGCCAATGGCCCAGTCCAAGCTGGTTTGGATTCAATAAGCAATGGTCCATTGGTATTTATTCACCAAGTGCCATTTGCATTGTCTGTACTTGTTGCCAGGTGTTTTCCATAGAGATGGGCACACCATCAATGGCAATTTTAGATAATTGCCTCTGTCTCTTTTATGTATGTAGACAGTTAACATTCAGTAGAGGGGGAAAAAGACTTGAGGCATAGAGTAGGATATAAGAATAATTGTTTCCATTAAACACACAGAATCATTCATGTTAATTGATTTAAAAAAAATAAACATAACATCCCTGGCTTCCTTCAAGCTCCAAGCAGGAAATTCCAAGCAGGAAAACCTTTCCTGTTATACCCATCTGCAAGTTCCTCCCTGACTGAGATCATCTTCCATTTGCTCTGTATGTATCATGTACATAATTATTTTCACATCTGTCTTGCTCATTAGAATGTGAGCGCCCTGACATCAAGGAATGTTACTATCTTTCTTTATCTTCGTATTGTGCAGAACAGTGTTTAGTACATAGTAGCTGTTTCATAAATGTTTATGGATTAACTGAAATTGAAAGTACATGAATTTGATAAATCATTTTATCAAGGATACATACTAGAGGCAATTAGGAAGCTATCTCACAATGCAAATATATTGGATGTGGAGTCAAAAGACCTGGTTTGAATCTTAACTCCTCAACCTCACTAAAATACGAAAAAGTAGGATTAGGTGACTTCTCAGGTCCCAGTCAGCTCTGTATCTATGATCCTATAGGAGTACCAAAATATTTCTAAACTCTACTCAGGAATTACATGTCATTGGTTTCACCAGTCAGAAAGGTGTCATGGAAATTAGAATACTGGAACTCAGAGATTCGGATTTTAGCCCTGAATCGGCCACTTCAATGCTGAATGACCTTTATGTTGATCCTCTGGGTCTTTATTTCACAGTTTGCTCAATGAAGAGACTAAATTATCTTTAAAGACTCTATTTCTAACAGTCCCTGTGTCCATGAAAATATAGTCATCTTGAAAAACTGGCAGATCTTGGATGAAGTGTCCATTGTTGTAGCCAAGACCCTGTTCTGTTCAAGCAAATGCAGACCCAGTTTCCCTTTGATTCTGCATTCATATCACAAATGATTCATTTTCTAAAGCAGAGAAATTTGAGGACTTCTCTAGCTTCATCCAAGCACTTGTCTTCTCAAAGACTTTTAAAATAGAATTCTAATTCTCCCAGAGATATTAGCAAATAAACTCCCAAACAGTTTGGAACTAGTGAACTGGTCCATTGTCTGTGCCATTCTATGGAGATAACTTTTAAGATGCTTCTCTGGAGAAATCTGATGAAATGATTAATTAAATAGTTGAGCCCTGGAGTCATTGAGGAATATTTGGGGAACTCTATAAGAATACATGTGAGTGAGTTTGATGAATTGCATAATTGCATCTAACATACTCTTTTTGTCTGATGCATTGGTATTCTTGAATGCTGTGATTATAGGAAATTTTAATTTGCATGTAATGTTTCTGGTTTCATTTATTGCTACTTGAATTTGATTAAAGTGTTCCTGATTAATTGAGATAAATTCTTTGGGTGGCAGCCTAAGTTGATAACTTTTTTTCAAAATCCCCTTTGGAATTTCAAGTTTCTAGAATAATTTCTCTGATTTATATGTTGCCTTTATGTTAATTTCTAAAATAGTGCTGGCTTCATTGTTAGAGGAAGTTTGCCTATAGGGAGCAGTATTTGATCATATAAACAATAAAAAGCCATGCTGGAGTTTAGTGACAAAGGTAATGACAAGGTCAGATCTACTCTTAAGGAAAATATCTTCGTCAAATGCATGGAAGACAGATTGAAGCTGGGAAAGACTGTAAGAGGATAAACTAACTAGAAGGCCAATGCAGTATTCTATGTGAGAGATCATGTGGGTCAGCCAGGTGGTTCAGTGGAGAGAATTCTAGGCCTGGTGTCAGAAGACTTTTCTTCCTATATGCAAACTGGCCTTAGACACCAGTTATGTCTCGCTAGGCAAGTCATTTAACCCTGTTTGCCTCATTTTCCTCATCCGTAAAATGATCTGGATAGGGAAATGACAAAACACTGCAGTATCTTTGCCAACAAAACCCTAGGTAGGGTCACAAAAAGTTGGACGTGACTGAAAAATGATTCGACAACAGTAGTAAGAATAGAAAGAGCGAGGTATAATGTGGAGATAGAAATAATCAATTAGATAATGGCATAGGGAAGAGTAAAGAGTTAAGGCTAATGTCAAGGTTATGAACTTGAGAAACTGAAAGACTAGTGGTCAGAAATAGGACAGAAATAGACAAGTTTAATAGAAAGGTGGACTTGGGATTTGGAGGAAAGCAAAATGAGTTCCGTTTTGGACACATTTAGTTCAAGATGTGTCCATAAGAAATATCCAAAAAGAAGTTGGTAATGTAGTACTGAAACTCAAGAGGGAAAAGCTGGAATTAGATACAGAGATCATAATTAATCCCATGGGAGATGATGAGAGTGTCAAGAAGATTATAGAGGGAAAAGAGGGGATGTCCTGGACAGAACATTGAGGAACACCTACATTTGAAGGATGTGATATGGATGATGAACCAACAAAGCAAACCAACAAAGAGTTATCAGAAAATCAAGATAGGACACTGTTATGAAAATTCAGGAGCCAACTGTATGACTTAGAGGACAGAGCTCTGGACCTAGAGACAGGAAAACCTGAATTCAAATCCAACTTCAGACACTTATTAGCTGTGTGACTCCAAGCAAGTCATTTAACCTCTGTTTTCCTTAATCCACTGGAGAAGGAAATGGCAAACCACTCCAAAATCTTTGCCAAGAAAATCCCAAGGGCAGTATCAGTGTGCTATTGTCCACAGAATCATAAAGAGTTGGAAACAACTAACAACTAAACAACAAGGAAAACTCAGGAGATTTTTCTGGAAGTGAGGAGATCACCTGCATTAGATGAAGCAGAGAGATCACAAATGATGAGGACTGGGGGGATAAAAGAAGACTTGGCAATATCACTATAACATACAAGAGAGCATGATCATTTTTGAGAGAGCATTTTATTTGAATGGTGGGGTTGGAAAACTAATTGCAAAATATTAGTGGTAAGGGAGGAAGTGGAAATAATGAGTATAGATAGCTTTTACTAGTTTGGCTGAGAAAAGGGAAAGAGACATTGGGCTTCAATAATAGTCGTTAGTATTTATGTAATGCTTTGTGGTTTCCTAAGAATTTTATTGCTATTACCTCATTGGATCCTCACAACAACTCTGGGAGGTAGATACTGTAATTATTGCCATTTTACAGAGGAGTAAAAGGAGACAAAGAGATGTTAAGTGACTTTTTTAGTTCACATTGCTGGCCTGAGGTAGGACTTAAACAAAGGTCTTCCTGGCCCCAAGTTTACCCCTATATCCACTGCCCCACTTAGTAGTCTAACATCCCCATGAAGTAATTATTCAGCCTTTGCTACTTTCTGAGGTTGATTCTATTTCTGAATAATCCTAAATGTTAAAAAAAATATCTTCCCCAGATTATTTGAAATCTGATCTCTGACATTTCTACACATTTTCCTTGTTCTGTCTGGAAAGTCTTCTTTTTTTCAGGCTAGTCACCCTTATTTTCTTTGACTTCCCTTCATATGGACTAGTGTAGAGGACCACTACCATCCTCACCAACTTCTATGGACATTATCTATTATTTCAATAAACTTTTTAAAAAGTGTTACCAAAAATGAAATCAATATTAGTGAAATGATCTAATTGGGAGACTCTTGCCTCTCTTCCTGATTGTCATGTCTTTCAGTACAAAGATCTCATTGGCTTTTTTTTATCTACTGTCATGCTGTTGAGTCATACTGAGATGGTAACCAAATGAAACTTCCAGGTTTTTTTAGGCAAATTGCCTTTTACCCATGAATATCTTGTACATGTGAAGCTTACTTTTTTTTGTTCCCAAGTATTGAACTTTAGATTTAATTCTATTGAATTTCATCAAATCAGATTTGGGCCAACATTCTAACCTGTCAAGACCTTTTCACAACTGGACTGCCATCCTGTTAGGTATCCTTCTTACCTTTTCATCTTTTGTAAACACAAGTAAAATGTGTATATATCCCTTCATTCAAGTCTAAAATTAACCAACAAAGACCAGACCCATATTTCTGAATATTCCATTAGAGGTCTCCTCCCAACAATATATAAGAATTCTTCTTTGGGTTTGGCCATTCAACTGATTCTCAATCAATCTGAGGCCAAGCAGCATAATCTAAGGAAGTAAAGTTAAATACTGGATTTAAAGCAAAGAAGACATGAGTACAAATCCTGCCTCGGACACTTCAATTAGATTAACTTCTCTGGGTCTCAGTTTTCTCAGCTGTAAAATGAAGGGACTGAATTTGGTGATCTTTCAGGTCCATTTCATCTCTTAACCGGGATCCTACAATTATATGATCCTCCCGCCATGTGACGACCCTTTAAATACTACTGCAACAATGGGAATAAAGCTATATCTACTCAATGGCCACTTGCTGTGGACATACATTTATTCTTAAGATGACATAGTAGCCCTTTATTAGGCCGTCTGACTGGGGGCTCTGTTCAGTGGAATTTCTGATTGAATAGGCAGAGTTGACCACTCTATAGGCTACAAGAAGTGAGAAGAGAAGGTATTTCCTGTTGTTTAAGCTGCGTCTCTTAGGACAGATGTAGCACCAGGCTTTCCTTGGCCTTCCAGGAAGGAGAGTGAGAAGGTGGTCTTTAAGCTAAGACAGAGTAGTCCAGAGACCTTGTTCTCAATAACCCAGAGATTAGTCTCAGTCAAAAATCTTCCTCAAAGATATCCTCAAATCAAAAAGACCAATCAAGGATGAACTGATTGTCTTCCCAAGGCATAAGTCTTAGCAAAAAGCTAATTGCATCATCTCAGCAAAGCCACACCCATGCCTCTTAGCAAGAAGTCAGCTGTGTCATTTCAACTTCACACTTTCTTCACGCTAACCATCTTTATTTCTTGCTGTTGATCCTCTTACAGGATGGTCTTTAACGCTTCCCTGGTCCCCTTCTGCTGGTTGTACTCCAGGTTTTAAATGTTCTTCCTAAAATATGGCATCCAGAAATTATCCCAAAGCTCCAGATGAGGTCTAACACCATACTTTTGATTTGGAGCCCAAAACTGAACACACTGTACTCTGGAAAAATTCCCTATCTCTTTGAACATGAGAACTTCCGAGAATTCTTTCTAGTGACACTGTTTAATTTTACTGCAACAAATATTTACTGAGCAGCTATTAGGAATCCATCACTGTGCTAAGCTCACAATCTCTGCTCTCTGTGGTGTCACAACTTAGTAACGATCATAACATAGAACAGGTATGCAGATAACAGGAATAGAAGTTTGAATGTGATTACACAGAAATAAAGAGCTATGACACTATGAAATATTAATTCCAGTTGGTGAGACCAAAAAAGGCATCATGGAAGAGATAGTAGTATCTCAACTCAATAGCTAAGGATAGGAAAGAGTTTAGCTTATAAAAGTGGATGGAAAAGGGAAGTTATGTTACAGGACATAAGGAAGTATGAGCACACGGGAGGAAGAAGAAAAAGTCAAGGGATAGTATGTAGTGCAATTTGGCTGGAATATAGGTCACATGAAAGTGAGCAATGTGAAATACAAAGGATCAAGACTGATCACGAAGGGCCTCATATTCAAAGTGAAAAGTCTGAATTTTATCCTGGGGGAGCCACCAATGAATTTTGAGCATGGTCTCATAGGGGTCCTAAGAAGATTGCTTTGTCAGTAATGTGAAAAGATGAAATTGGGGCAATGACAGAGACTGGGAGAAAGAAGACCATCTAGGAGGATATTGTAATAGACCAGGAAAGAAGTGATAAGGAAAGGAATTACAATAATTTTATCTGTGCCAGGAAAATGAATGGACTGACTTCTGTCCTTCATTTTGATCCTTGTTTTTAGTGTGGTCCTTGACATTTCACTTATTCTCCCCTACCCTCAAGTAGTACTTCTTCCGTGAAATTAAGATTATGACACCCACTCTTGAGAGAGATATTGAACTAGTCAATATCTCCACTTTAAAATAAACTTGTTATGAATCTATTGACTTTCTTTGACATCGCTAGTGTTTCTCCCAGTATCCCTCCTCTTCCCCTTCCCAGAGAACAATCCCATAGAACAAATAATATTTTCAGCAGACTTTAAATGATCATCAAATATTTTTGAGTGAATTGAATCAAATAAACCAGAAATGAAATCTGGTTGTCCAATGCAAAGTGTAACTGAAGCTTTGGAGATGAGCCCTCTGTGAATGAAAACTAGGTTGTTATGGTCCTTTCTCCCCCCACTTATGCCTCCAGTAAGGAAGACATTAATCAGGACAGCTCAGGACAATGCTGGAATACTGAGGCTCTATTCTGAAATCCCTAATGTATGACAGAGTCTGAAACACACAATAAAAAAGATCTGTGCCTTCGTACCTACATCAGTTTATTTCAGGGTGCATCACATAGGGACAATGGTCTGGTTCACAGTGACTGCCAGAAAGATGCAAATGACAAATAACAAACCTTGATTTCCCTAATGATTTCAAAGCACCTTCAACAGTCCTAAGAGGGAGTCCATTTTACAGATAATACAATGGAAGCTCTGAGAGGTAAAATTGGCCATGATTCTACCAATGATAAACATTTAAGGAAAGTTTCAAACCCAGTTTCCCTGACTCCAAGTCTAGTACCCAGTCTACCACATCAGGGTGTCTCTCTTTAATATCCTTTATAGCTATAAAGGATACTGTCTTAATTCTGGTGTAAGATCCGTCTGAAAGCTTAGATCATGGGGCCTCCTTTGATTTCAATTCATGATGAAGTAATCAGGAGTGAGAGAATACTGTCCCTATGAGCATTACCATTTAACTTTCTACCTTAAGGAGAATGCAAGGCCACTGGCAGTAAGTAATGAACGGATGAACTCAAAGCCTCAGGGCAAACCCACATGAAGCCTCTAGTCTAGAGGCATGACTCAGCTACGCTATCACACCACCTTGCTGCTTGGAAATGAATACCATGATCTATCTAGAACTAAGCTACAGTAAGATAAAAATATTACAGTTAGTAATTGGGACAGAAATAAGTTTTAAATAATAGCAACAGTCGCAGTGGTGTTTTTGGCATAAAATCTAAGCTTATTATCAATGGCCAAGTCATTAGTCACATAACTGAAACAGTTGGACTGTGCACATTGAACATTCTGGGCTCAGGGCCTCTCAGGCTCAAAGCTGTGTTCTAATATTAGTATGTTAGCACAATTTTTTGTCACTGGATGGCTGTGGAGAGACAACCACAATTTGTTTAATGCTGAAAGTATTTGTCATCTGGACCCTCTTCCAGAAAGACAAAAAATATAATGTATTGGGAAGAAGACTAAGTGAGGAGGCAGGGGACAGGCTGGGTTCTAATCCAAACTTTGGCACTACTTAGATTGAGTGACTGTGATGGAGTTATTATTCCTCTCTGGACCATGGTTTCTTCATCTGTAAAGGGAAGGAATTATATTCTAAGGTTCCTTTGAGCTGAAAGGATTCATAGTTCTATACTAAATAGTGAACTGATAGTCACAACATTGAGTTCTCCATGCTCAGCAATGTGCAAGTAAATGCATTAACAATTGGCTTTCAAAAAAAATGTACTCAAGGACACACTTTTAAGTTTAACCTGCATGGTTAATACTTTCTCCATCACTTTCTAAAGTCTAGACAATCAAGAAAACAATAAATTAAACTCTGATTTGTAGTCTTTCTGCAAATGCTTACTGAAAAATTTAACAATTGATTCTCATAAGCTCCAACATACTTCTCCCCATCTCCATTTGCTAGCATGAGTTGCCATGGACAAACTATTTGCTAATGAAGTCATTATCCAGAAGGAAGGTATTTCTGAGATGTCAGCTGTTCACTTGTTTCAGTTGTGTTTGACTCTTCATGACTCCATTTGGGGTTTTATTGGCAAAGAGACTGAAATGGTTTGCTATTTCCTTCTCCAGCTCATTTTACAGATGAGGAAACTGAGGCAAACAGGGTTAAATGACTTGCTCAGGGTCACACAGCGAGTAAGTGTCTGAGGCCAGATTCGAATTCAGCAATAGGAGTCTTCCTGACATCAGACTTGCAGTCTCTCCACTGTGCCACCTAATTGCCCATTTGGATTAAACATTAGCTGCCATCACTACTGCCTCTCACAACAAAGTGGTTGTCACTGCCAAGGGAAGTTAGGTTTGTATGGTTTGCATGAAGTCATTCTCTCCTGGTTCTCCTCCTGTATGTCTGACCACTCTTTAGTCACCTTGGCTCATTTTTCATCCATGGATATCCATTGTTCCACCAAGAGTCTATCCTGGATCTTCTTTTCTCCTTCTATACCGTCTCGACTGTTGATCTCAACCACAATGGTTTCAATTATCATCTCTATGCAGATGATTCCCAGATCCAGTTTTTCTCTAATGCCGAAGCCCTGCTTCACCCAGTGCCTTTCAGACCTCTCAACCTGGATAGCTCATAAGTATTTCAAAATCTACATGTCTAAAACCAAATTCATCATATTTATCCCCTAAACCATCCTTCTTTCCAATTTCCTCTTATTTTCTTTTTCTATCCTCCCAATCATCCAAGCTCATAACCTCAGTGTCACCATCAACTCACCATTCATACCCCAAATATCCAGTCTGTTTTAAAATTTTGTCATTTTAATCTTCACCACATCTTTTATCTATGTCTCCTTCTTTCTACTCACACAGTCACCATCCTAGTATATGTTCTCATTGCCTCTTTCATAGACTATTGAAATAATCTTCTCATTGGTTTCCCTTCATTACTCTGCACTTTAATCCATCATCCATTCACCTGCCAAAGTGATTATCCTAAAACACAGATTTGGTCATATCACTCCATTACTCTATTAACTCCAAAGCCTCCCTGTTACCTCTGGAAACAAATAGGAAACCCTCTGTTTGACATCCAAAGCTCTTCACTACTTAGTCTCTTCTCATTTTTCCATTCTTAAACTTTACTCTCCTCCATACTCTACAGTTCAGCTGCACGGACTTGCTATGCCTAGTGCATGCCATTCCATCTCCTGATCACATACCGTATTCACAACTGTTTCTCAAGACTGGAATGCTCTCCTTTCTCACTTTCCCCCTTACCTTCCCTTGTTTACTCAAGACTGAGCTTAAATCTAACCTTATGCAGGAACCCTTTCTCTCTCTTTTATTCTTCTGCTAATTTCTTCCTTTTGAGATTATGTATCTTACATGTGGATAATTATTTCCATGCCATCTCCCCCTACCCATTTAGCTGTGAGCTCCTTGAAGGCAAGGGACAGTGTTTTGCCTTTTGTATATCCCCAGCTCTTAGCACAATGACTGGCACATATTGAGTGCCTAATAAATGTTTATTGACTGTTATTAAGCTTCTTTATTATCTTTCATAAACCTCTGCTGAACTATTTCAATTGATAATTACCTGAAAGAAAATCGATTTCTCAGTTGATGTTCCTCCCTTTTTTTAATCTCCAAATAATTTATTTCTTATTTCCTACTATATCTCTTCCTCTTCCTCACTGTCCATAACCTTTCATGTGCTTATTTGATTTTTTTCCCTTCAAGGTAAGTAAGTGAAACCTCCATCTCAAGGGCCTAATGGATGGAATGTTTGTTGTTATTAATGGGGGTGATGGTGATGTTAGACTGTGGTAAGTATTATGGTGGTGTTAGAAGAGCTAGTGGCCATGGTAGCGATGACTGCCATAATGGAGGCAAAGGTGATAGAACTGGTCATGTTGATGACGAAGCTGTATAGCACAGAGGCAAGGGTGCTAGATTTAGAATCACAAGCACTTTGCTTTAAATTGAGGCTCTACCATTTATTAACAGGGTGACCTTACAATTTTTAATTTAAGGCTTCAATTTTCTCATATATAAAATGAGGGATTTAAAGTAAATGGCTTCTAAGTTCCTTTCAACTTAATTGCATGATAGTGATGATAGAGGGATGGTGTATGGAGGGCTATTGCTGATAGTAGAATGATGGTGAGGGTAGGGAAAACAGTAGTAAAAAAAGACCATAAGATGCTACATCACATGGCCTCGATTTGAGTCTCAGACACAACCTTTAATAATTATGATCTAAATTCTCTTTCAAAATTTTTCTTCAATATATTTCTAAAAGATAGGCACATGTTCAAGATAAATATAAGAAAACACTAAGAGAGCACCTGATTTTGACAAATTTATATTGCTTGGCCCTGATAAACTACATGATCAGCTACTGAAAGCCTGGGTGGCTGTGTTTGCTCTTACGTCATCATGATCTGTGAAACATTGTGAAGAATGGGAGAGGTACCGAAGTATTAATGAAAGGAAAGGTTGCCCCAGATTAACAAAAATAAAAGAGTAAAATACGGAGTCTTCATATTTTAGACTATTGACTTTTATTCCAATTCCTGTCAAAAATCTAGAACTTTTTGGTAAAGAGATAGTGAATTTATAAAAATATAGCAGTAACCATGCCAGACTAACCTAATTTTCTTTTTTGAAAGGGTTACTAAAATGATCTATCAAGATCATACAATAGATGTAGTTTCTCTGAGTTTTAGAAAATCACTGGAAAGAATTTTTCAGGTTTTCTGGAGGAGATGATGGAGAAATAAAAATAATAGCAAATATTATAGATATAAATAATAGCACAATGAGGTGCATTTGGAGCTTGTTGAATGGTCAAACCCAAAGAAGAATCATTAATTTATTGATGTCAATTTGGAAGATTTCTGGCAGCAGTCTCCTGTTACCTATGTTTGGCTTCTACTCAACATTCTTATAAATGATATCGATAAAAACGCAGATGACACAATTTTC
This sequence comes from Potorous gilbertii, assembly GCA_028658325.1. Lineage (NCBI taxonomy): Eukaryota > Metazoa > Chordata > Mammalia > Diprotodontia > Potoroidae > Potorous > Potorous gilbertii. The sequence continues at coordinate 90,355,707 of CM053771.1, forward strand.
AAATTTCCAATTGACACAAAAGTGAGAAAAAAACGCACTAGATGACCAACTCTAAAAAATATCTTAATGGGTTAGAACTTTGAACTGAATCAAACAAAACAATAATTGGGGGTAAATGTAAAAAAAATTCATGGTGAGTCAACAATTTGATATGGTCACCAAGAAATGCAATAATAGGGGCATGAAGAGAGGTATAAAGAAAATAATAGGCTTGTATGATATTCCTGTATGGTATTCACTTCTGCATGTTATACTTTGAAAAGAATATTGACATGTTGGAGAGAATCTAAAGGAAAAATCTAGATGGCAATAGCTTCACTTCATGCCACATAAGCATCAGATGAAGGTGTTGAAAATTAGCCTGGAGAAAAGATGATTTGTAGAGAATATGATAGCTGTATCCGAGCATTGGTAAGACCATTGTCTGGAAGAAATATTCAATTTGCATTCTTTGGTCCTGAAGGGCAGAATTAGTGATAATGGGTGAAATTTGTAGAGAGATAAATTCTAGCCTTATATAAGAAAAAACTGCCAATAGGTTAGAATTATCCAACAGTGAAGTGGATTGTTTAAGGAAATAGTGGACTGCTCTTTATTAGATATCTCTAATCAAAATCTGGATGAGCTACTGTTTGAGTTTTCTATTCAAGAGATTCTGGTCAGGAATAGATTAGGCTATAGGGCTTTCGAGGTCCCTTGTAACCATGAAATTCTGTGATTCTGTAATCCTTGCAACTGAAATGAGAAGACATGAATTCCACTTCTAATTTTATGACTCTATGTGACCTTGGACAAATTATGTCACTTCTATGATCCTCAATTATCCCATCTGTAAAAAGTAGTAATAGCACTTGTGCAAGCTAACACAAGTACCTGTATTGAGGATCCATCAAAATCAAGCAACATAATGTATCTGAAAGTGTTCATAATCTTGGGTCACAATACAAATGGGATGGATTATTACTATTATTTATCATTACCGTGCTACTAATGCTCTTCACTGTGTTTCCTTGAGCTCAGTCATGAACCAACCCTGAATCTACCCTCAGCCCTTTCCCTTGCACCTGTCTCCACCAAGCTTCCCAGTGAATCGGCCTGTCCTAGACAATGTGATGAGGTAGGTAAAGTTTGCCTTCGATGCTCTCCACTTCCCCACTGTGGCATCATCCTAACTGTGGAGGGGAGAATCAGGCACCTGTGAAGATAGATGCCTGGTGTCAATGCCTTCATTTTACAAATGGAAAAATGAACCAAAGTGAGTTTATTGGACTTGTCCTAGGGCACACAGTAACATAACTCAGGAATTCAGTAACAGAACAAGAACATCACTCTTCCCACTCTACTAATATCTCATCATAATTGATAGACTCTACCTATCAAATCCATTTCATCTAAGTTCAGGTCCTTCTTCCTCCATAAAGTCTTCTATCAACATTGACTTCCCTTTCCAATCTGTGTGCATTAATTCATTTCTTTTGCTTGTATGCTACTGTCTAACATTCTCTAATTGTTTTATATGTGTACAGAGTTTCCCCCAAAGGAGTATATGTTCCTTGAGATGAGGGTCTATGAAATATGCTTCTTTAGGACTTATCCAACAGTGCCTAGCAAGTGCTCAGTGATCACCTACTGCACTGGATGATACCTGTCCTTTTAGACTTTCCATTTCTCAGGTGATTTCCAAAAGAAAAAATAGTTGTGAGAAATCAAAGCATTCATATTGTTTTTATTACAGTATTTGTGCCCACTTGAGGTAAAGCCAATTTAATTAAGGGAGGCTTTAAGAGCCAGCCAAAGATGCTAATACTCCTGAGAATCACATTATGTGACACTACCTAACTATACTCCCCAATGTTGGCTGTGTCAGGGAGTTTTCCTTGACCCCCACTGAGGTAAATATACTCACTGTAATTATGTGTGATTGTGTAATTACAATAAGATGTAAGTGATCATAATGTGTGTAGAAGAAATCTCATTCAATTTGTTGCCACTAAGGGAATGCAATTACTGCATATGCAGTGGACAAGAAGAAAGGACATTTCCAAGGATGCATTTAGGATAATGTAGGAAGGGTAGACAAAATGATTTTCCAAAAGCACAGAATCTGATCTTGTCATTCCAGTACTCAATAATCCCTGATGGCTCCCTATGACCTTTGGAACCAGATACAAAATTCTTTACTTGACATTTTAAACTTATTTCAACCCCACTCCAGCTCCCCTTTCCAGGCTTACCATACAATACTCCCCCTCCCTGATGGACAGTCCTCTTTACTGTTGCTCATCCTTGACAATGTATCTGTCACCTCAGTGCCTCTTGACAAGCTGCCCCTGTACCTGGGCTGCATTCTATACATATGCTTGCTTCCTAGGATTCCTAGTATCCTTTGATGCTTAGCTTAGGCTCCACCTCTTCGTGAGGACTTTGCTGATCCCCATCAATTATTTCAAATTTATGGATTTATTTTGAATATAATCTGTATACACCAATACATGTACATCTCCCCTAACATATTTTAAGCTCCTTAAGAATAAAACTTTGTTTTTCCATCTCTAGCACCTAGGATGGTTCTTGGAAATTAATGAGTGCTTAATGATTGATTAACATAAATATCTTCATTTTTATTATTTGCAAGGACATGAATTTCTATCACCAGGTTACACAATGGCCATAGTAAATAGAGAGTAAAAACGCAACAAAATGTAGGCAAAGTTACATTTTAAAACTAGGTCAACATATGATCTTCAGGGGATCCTTATTAGTAGGGATTAGTGACCTCATTACTCCTTGATTTTGACACCACTGCCCTACACTAAGTTACTTTTCTTTGTCTCCCTTCCTCATTCCCCGTGTCTGCCTGATGACCCAGGAGAAATGAAGGCATCTGACAGGTACACAGATAGGATCATGAGGCAGACTTGATACCTGGGTCACATAGGCCAATGCATGACATGAACAACTATGATTAAGATGCTAGGAGTCAGTCAAAAAATATTTATTAAGCACTCACTACGTGCCAGGCACACTAAGCTTCTGTTATTCAGTTGTGTCCAACTCTACATAGGTTTTATCTATGGGATTTTCTTGGCAAAGATCCTGGAGTGGTTTGCCATTTTCTTCTTCAGTGTTTCCCCCTTTTACAGGACTGATTCAAATAAAAGTTAAGCAACTTGCCCAGCGTCACACAGCTAGTAAGTGTCTGAGGTCAGATTTGAACTCATATGTGTCTGACTCCAGGCCCAGGCTCTATCCATGGCACCACCTAGCTGCTCCCAAGTGATAGGCAAAAGACAGTTCCTGCACTTGAGGAACTCACAATCTAAAGAAGGAAATCTAGGAGAGGCCACATATCCTGGAGCCAGAGTCAGAGGCTTTAGGGCTAGAAGAAATTTTTCAGGTTATTGATTTTAGTCACCTCATCTTAAAGATAAGGAAAGTGTCAGAGAAGTATGATGACTTACATCAGATCACATAATAATATCATTAACTGCCAATATTTATATGGTACTTACTACGTGTCAGGCACTGTGCTAAGCACTTGACAATCATTAACTCTCTTGGTACTGGCAACAAACCAAGTAGGGGAAGTAGGGGCTATTATCCATTTTACAGATGAGGAAACTGAGGCAAACAGAGGTTAAGCGACAGTCAGTAGGGGTCTGAGGCCAAATTTCAACTCAGGTCTTCCTGCCTCCAGGCCCAGCACTTTATCCACTATGATAGACAGCAGCATGGTTCACTGCACTTTAATGCTGCTTGACTCTGTGCCATCTTATCTGATAATAAAGGATGATGGAGATAGAGAATAAGCCCTACTATGTTCCAGGCACTATGATATTATCTCATTTGAGACTCACAACCTGGAAAGGAAGGTGCTATAAACTGACATACCAAGTAAATGTAACAAGCCAATGAACTCAAGTCTTCCTGACGCCAGATCCATCACTCAGTCCACTTCATCTAGGGCTACCTCCATAGATCAAGTTAATCAGAGGATCATCCTAGTAGCAGAAGAGCTTGAAGAATTAACCAAGTCCTAGATTCCAGGTGCAACATTAGTAAGCTAGAATGCAAGTTAGCACATGGTTTGTACCCTGATAAATCTTGCTCTTGGGCAACCCCCTAGACCCTCTCTCAAGGTGACATTAGTTTCCCTTTGAGACAAAGAGAGAAGGGGTTGGAATGTTGTCTTAATAAACACCAGTTTATCTTCCTTATTTTCTCACCATGTTTTAGTCTACAAGCCTACTGTAAAAGAATAACGATGACCTTCAAAGCTTCCTGTATTACAAAATATTGATGGTGTAATGAGTAACAATGAAGCAAAGTGTCTACTGAAAAAGAAATTACCTAAAATTATTCATCTTTTTTCAATATGTTCCAATTACAATGGAATTAAGACATCCTTTGAGATTTCTCTGAAAGTCAAGAGAAAACTTTTCATCAATAGAACATTTAATCTAGGGTTTATGATTAAAGCTTATCTTCATTAAATTGTCAGTTTTTCAAATAAAGTAACATATACATATTTATAAAGAAACAATTTTCCCTGTGTACATGTTGCCATCAAATGAGAAAATGAATAGCATGAGACTTGGTGTCAACATCTGGGATCTACTCTCTGCTTAGCCACTATCTGAATGAACCTGGGAACTTCATTAGATCTCTCCATCCCTCAAGTATCCTTTAAGGGAGTTGGATGAGATGATTTCTTAAATCCGTTCCAACTCAAAACCTTAAAGTAATATTTTTTTTGTTAAATGAACTCTAAGGCCCCCTCAGACCTAAAACCATCATTCCTGTTTTATTTCAAAAATAAATGATTTGATAAGAGTCAGCTAGGTGGCACAGTGAGTAGAGTGCCGGGTCTGGAGTCAGAAGTACTCATCTTCCTAAGTTCAAATCTGGCCTCAGACTCTTACTAGCTGGGGAACTCTGGGCAATCCTGTTTGACTCAGTTTCCCCATCTATAAAATGAACTGGAGAAAGAAATGGCAAACCACTCTGGTAGCTTTACCAAAACAAACCTCAACTGGGATCACAAAGACTCTGACATGACTGAAACAACTGAACAACCACAAAGCTAGGTAGGGCAGTGAATACAACGTGATGTTGGGAGTAAGGAAGACCTTAGCCCAATTCCTCCCTTATACACTTACTAACTGTAAAATTCTGTGCATGTCCTTTAAACAATCTGTACCTCAGTTTCCTTATCTGAAAAATGGAGCTAATAATATCATCTATCTCACAAAACTGTTGTGAAGATGAAATTAATATATATGTATATATGTACATATATATATGTAAAGTACTTTGCAAACCTCCAAGTGCTGTACAAATGCTGCTATTTCCATAAGTTTCAGAATCAGAAAGGAACTTGAAGTTCATCTAACTCCTCCCTGTTCATTTTACAGGAATGTTTATGAGGAACCTGGAGTTGCAGAAGGGAAAGGGGTTAGTCCAAGATTACCTAAACTACCATATGTAGTTTATGAATAAATCAATGAAAAAGAATTTATTAAGCTCTTAATATTTACTTTTATGGGGGATTCAGATACAAAAGCAAAGATTTCCCCTGCCCTCCAGGAGTTTATGTTTTAAATGGAAGAAGACAATTCACATAGGGAAGTGATATTTGGCACTATTTGGTTCTGAAAAGTAACAGGGATGATGGGTGGGACCATAAGGGAATAGACTGACAGTGCACTCCCAAAAGCAAGGGGAGAACTGATTTGACCATAGTTCAAGAGCTGAATTTGGGGGATAGGAAAAGGAAGAGGGATGCCCAACAAGCTAACTGGTCAGATTATCATGAGGTTGTGTGCAGAGAAGTAAGTAAAGTGAAGCATGCCTGGGTTCTGACTGATACAGAAGTCCAGGAAGCAACCACAAGCTTAGCACCATTTCCTGAAAAGTAATTTTATATACACTGGTTAAAATCTATTTTTAAGGGGCATAGTGAAAGTATGGTGCATTAGACATCAGGAAGCCTGGGTTCTAACCCTGTCTCTGCAATACAGTGATTAGCTATTTGATCTTGGACAAGAGACATAGCCTCAGGGAGGCCTTTTACCTCACCTGTGTGGAATGAAGGAGTTGAACTAGGTCAAAGGTTCTTAATCTTTTTGGGTCATGTAGGCTGTTGGCAGTCTGATAAAGTCTAGAGACCATTTTTCTGAAAAATGTGTTTAAATATGTAAAATAAAATGCATTGCAGCACAAAGGAAACCAAAGGTTAGTGAAAAAGGTGTATTTTTTTTCTCATCCATGTTCATGAACCTGCTAAAATCTATCCATAGACTTTTTGGAAGTCTCCAAACTCCAACTCGCATTGTCTATAGTTTCAGAGAATCCTGGGGTCTCAAACCCCGAAATTATGCCATAGTGATGGCTAAAATATTTATGGAAATAAATTAGTCCCTCTCTTTTAAACTATGCTGGGAGAAGAAAGGAGCTGGGATGTCAACTGTGGCTATATGAATATATATATACATAACCTTTAATACATCAATTAATTGTCATCAATTAGTTAGCCCTTGTATTTTGGTCTACAATGTGGAATCCATTGTGCAAGTTGGTATGAGAGATAAAAGATGAATGACTGGACCCTTTTCAGAAAAAATATATGGCTCTTTTCCACATGCCAATCTCGATTCCCAGAATGCATGTTCCCTGGAGGATTCTGTGACTGAAATGTTTCTAACTCTTCTCAAACCCTACTGCATTCACAATCTTCTCCAAGCCCTCCAACCTTGGATAGCTTTCCATACAACCACAGAATCCTATCTTGTAGTATTATTCAAGTATGCAATGTCACTTTTCCCCACTAGATTGCATCCTTTTTGAGAGCAAAGGCCTCGTTTTCATTAATTTTTTTAAATTTCCCCCAGAGTTTAGCATAATACTATGCATTTGGAAGATACCTTTAAAATATTTGCTGAATTGATTTAATACAACTTGCGTCCTGTCTTCTAGGAGCTTAGAACCTGGTAGATTTTTAAGTCCTTGAAGCCTATGACTACCCACCTGTGGATATGTTCTTCTCACTCTCTTAGAGCAGACAAATTAGAGTTCATGGTAGACTTTCAAAAGCTTTTATAAATGTTGACTCAGGACATTGTTTTCTTGAGCTATTTATTAATCATGTCCTTTTTTCTCCAGTCTGCCATATTTGAATGATTCCCTTTGGTACAGTACCATGGCTGTGTGAAACTACTTTTCTGAGGCTTGACTCCATAGGATCTTCTGAAACAAAGAGCCAACAATTTCACTTATTTATTTATGGAATGTTTTTGTTTTGTTTTGTTTTGTTTTTTTTAAAGAAACAGAAGTGGCTGGTTATCTTTGGGTCTTTGCATTATTGAATTTGGTTAAATACTCTTCCTGGTCCTTTCCTTTTTAAACCATAACTGTGCAAACACAGTCATGAGTTCAACTAGAACTGGTGTCTGGCTTTCAAAACTCAGGAAAGGACTAGGCCTTTGAAACTGTGGGTGAATCATTGTTTCCATTGGCTCTCCAGCTCCACATTCTAATTGCTGCGTGAATGCTATCACATTCTGCTTCTGGGTTTTTCTTCCCTTTAATTTCAGGCTGCAAACCATACATCAATACTTGTGGCTTTCCATCCTTGCTCTGAGGGGCAAAAGAACCCATTTAAAACAGCTCAGTCTCATAATCAGAACAACTCGGTCCCATAAGCCTATGAAACTATATAGCTGGCAGGGGGTGAACCATGCTTCCAAAATCCTTGGTAAATACAGAAGGCAAGGGACTAGGGTATCCTTTGAAGAGGCAACTTCCTGGTTTATTACAGGTGACTGTCATGAAGTAAAATTTACCATTTCAATTGTGCTGAACAGTAATGTGTTTATGTGGGACTTTAAAGTTACCAAGTTTTTCAAGAGCCTAGAGAAAGTTCCTTAAGAGTGTGTGTGTATGTGCATATACATAAATATATATATATATATATGTATGCATGTATGTACATGTATATATATATATATAATATACACATGTATATGTGTGTATATTTATACCATTATATATTTTCAGTGTTTTATTTCTAGTGCCTGGTCCAAGGTCTTTCACACAGAATATAGTTAATAAGCAGTTGTGCAAATTATTGTCAAATGCCACATTTGATTCTCAAGACAGCCCTGCGAGTCAGGCAGCATGGTCATGATTACACCCATTTTACAGATTTTGCAGTAAGACTGGATTTGAGTCCTGGCCTGTTTACTAATGTGATCTCCTCATCTGGGAAGAAGGGAGAATAATGTATGATACAGTGAAAACATATTTAGATCTGAAAAATCGATCTCCAATTGCATTTCTGCCACTTACTACCTGTGTGATCTGGAAAATGCGGTAGTTATTCTAGATGTTCTTTAGATCCAACTCTGTATCTATCATACGCATAGCATTCTGAGGTTCCACTGAACCATAGATTTGAAATTTGAAAGGATCAAAAAGATCATCTTATTCAACTTGACTCATTTTATTGAATATGAGGAAAATGAGGCGGAGAGAAGTGACTTGACTAAAGGTTGAAAGAGGCAGACCTAGAATAGAGTCAAGGTCCTGGGATTCCGTAATCAGCGTCATTTTCACCTCACTATATTCTTATCTTCTTACTACCATTAGATTTTCATCGCCCAACTGTACGTAACTAAGAAAAAAACGTGAATCTATCCAATGATGTCTACAAAAATATACCTATTAAAACAGCATAAATAGTAATCTTTTTTAAAAATGGTTACTTATAACAACAGGATTTATTTCAGTGCTGAAAGAACATCTATTCACCAATTAAGAGATTTAATTTAACTTCTACTATTATCAAACAATAGTTATTTCTAATTTTTCATGCCAGTTTAAGTTTAAGATAAAGAAAACCTTCACCCACCCTGAATATTTTCTGAGTAATTGAAACCTTCTAGCCCAGATCAAACCAACATTTCTCCTTCTAGATCATAGTTTAGACATTAAAAATTCTAAGGATGCTTTCTACTGCTATTGGCATGAATAACCTGCTGTTAACTCTAATTGATGTTATTAAAGAACCTTATCTTTGACTTGGGTCTGTTGATCCAGGGACATGAAGTTCCTGCATCTTCTTTGCCTGAAGGGAACTATTTTCCTGCAGATTCTCTCTGCTCCAGAATTCTCTCATTCATTATTGGCAAAAAGTGTGTGTGTGTGTGTGTGTGTGTGTGTGTGTGTGTGTGTGTGTGTGTATAGGAATGATGATGGGGGTGTGGAGTTTTCTGGAAGAGATACCATTATTTACATCTCTAGTGTGACTCCTGTAAGATAGGATAATCCTGTCCAAATAAAGTTTCTTTACCAAACACAAACACATCCAGTATTCATCCTCGGTCTTTGTTATCATGCCTACTTTACAATTAATCACTTAAAATCCTACATTCAACCATCACAGCAATCATCATCGCTCCAAACAATTTTTCAATTTTTCTGACTCTTTAAGCACCCCCTCTTTTTCGGATTCAAAATTCACTAATTATTTACTTACTTAGACACAAGGCACTAGGAAAGCAACTGGGGATAAAAGGACAAATTAAACACAATCCCTGCCTTCAGGGAGCTTATACACTACTGAATGTGTTCCAGCATGATTGAACAAGTCAGAATAGATTCACTGTGGTATCCATATGGATAGGGAAATAACTCTTAGCACTTTAAAATGCTACCTAATTTATAGGATCACTAAGACACTTTGGAGAACTCAAATCACTATGTAAATATGAGATTTTGTTGTCATGGTTTCAGTGATTATTTCATTGATATAAGGAATTCCCAATGAGAAAACTCCTTCTACCAATACAGATCTTCACTTGCTTTCAAATTGTTACTCTCATAGATTTCAAAAACATAGATTTAATATCTAAAAAGAGCTTAGAGATCATCTAACTGAATCCTCTGATTTTCCAAAGGAAGGCTTTGGAAGGTTCCCCTAGGAACCAAAGAGATGAAGTGACTTGAGTAAATACCTGCCCAGATCACACAGACCTAGGTCTGCTGACTCCAACTTAGTAAATTTACTAAGTAAATTATTTTTAGTAAATAATGTAATTTGTATAATCTTTTGAAGTTGTCAAAGTATTTTTCTTACAAGAAATCTGTGAAGAAGGTAGTATAAAGTGCATTATCTATTATTACAAATAAGGAAACTGAGACTTGGAGAGATGAAGTAATTTGATCATGGACAACCATGTCAATGTCAAAATTCAAAATGAGCTGCACCAATTTTGCACCCAGTATTCAGTCTACCAAACTTTGCTACATCATCATTATTGCCAACATCAGC
>CM053771.1:90372373-90404073 GCA_028658325.1 Potorous gilbertii
AAAGAAGAAACAAAACTTTCCTTTTAATTTCATCTTTGAAGAAAGATTCAAAACTCAAGTATGTTTCCATCATTTATATTCAATAAAAAGTATTTGATAAGCTCATAAGATACTTAAAAACATGCCTTGTGGTTAAGGATGTACTTAAAATTCCCAGCTATTCCAGTGTTATAAACAAACATGCAAACACTCCTGGATCTTGGGACTAAGTGAACTTCTTGCTGACTGCTCATATTCATTGGGAACCATGTACTATCTGGAATGCATAATTCAGTAATAACACCTCTAATCTCTCAGATGACCGGGAAATATTTACAAAGAGTGACTAATAAGGCCCATCTCTCACAAGCAGCACATATTTGCCCCCCAAATATCTAAAGACACAGGGATCAAATGAAAATAAAGAGGAATTAGGTTTCCACAGAAGCAATTATTTTTAAAAGGTATTTTTGAAGATCCTGTTAAAAAAAAGTTAATTTTATCTGGCTATAAAAGATGACAGGGACTTCCCTAACATATAGAGCTCCTAAAGTGGAATAAACTGGTTTAGAAGGTGGTAGGTTCACCCCCATTATAATTCATTAAGCAGAAGCTGTCTCATCCAGTTCTGAGTTTCTGTGATCCTTTGTGCGGCCTAGCTGCTCCTGTCCCCTTGCCACTTGTTAAAACATAAATGAACTGCATTAAAGTCTTTACTACTCCTAAATACACTGAAATATAAGAATACTTTAAACTGTTCATAATTCTCACTGTATGGAGTTCAAACTAACCAAGGCAAAAAGCAGTAGCATATTAGTGACATATTCCTAGACAGCCAGTTGAGGGGCAGAACACTTGTTTACTGGTCTGTTTCACTGATTTCCCATGGGAGAGTCCTTTCCATATATCAATTAAGATCTCCTAATTATGATGTAGAATTTTTGCTATAAATCTCCCCACTCATACACACAGAAATCCTTAAATTCTGTTACTATGAAAAACAACAACAAAGGGGAATTCATATAGCTGGAGAGTTATATTTGAGAGCCTGTTTGAGACCAGTAAATTACTAACATTTCTCTAAAGGAAGGGAGGGAAGGATTAAAGATGGAAAGAACCATTATGACTGACCTTCATTATTTGAATTTTTAAATTGCAGCGTTAAAATAGCCGGCATTTGAATAACATTACCTTAACAGCTCTTCTCTTGTTCAGATTTAATTAGTGAGTCATTCTGAAATGGAGGAAGGTGATATGCAGTAAAGCAATGTTCTGCAAGTAGGCTAACCATTTCTTTGGGAATAGAAAGAGATGACAGGGGCTTTTTCTCCTGCTAGCTTTAATTCTATTGACCCTGCTTCTGAGTTGGGACAAACAATACTGTCACGGTCCTGCTTACTTAGTCTCTTTTCCTAACTCTCCTTCTTGTTTTCCTATCTCCTTATTTCTTCCTGTTCCTTTGCTTCCCTGAAATCCAAAGTGGTCAGGAGATGGTTAAGTGAGGGCAGAGGTGGGAGGAACTGTCTTAGGATCATTAACAGAAGTGATCACTGCAGCTTAATTACTAGAAAGAAAGAGAGGAGGAAGGAAGGAAGGAAGGAAGGGAGGAACGGAGGGAGGAAAGAAGGAAGACAGATGTTGGATAGAGAGATGACACAGAGACACAGGTATAGGCATAGATGGGTGTAGATCTTGGATAACCTTATTCTCTTGGAGCTGCAAAAGAGGGAAAAGAAAAGGGGTGAAAAGTTCAAAATGACCAGAATCAATGAAAATCCTGGAAAATGTGGAGTCTGTTGATTGTCCTTGATAGCTCATTACCATTCCTATTCTCCCCATGTTATTGTGGGTCCAAACATATGCCACACCTGGAAACTTCTCTTTTCAAAAGAAACCATTGCGTGCCATTTTTGGACTTCTGTGGGTCACCTAGTAGTTGCTAGTGTGAGATAAAACCACTTAATGTGACAAGATAGCAGCCAGAAAAAACAAACGGATAGGTGTAATAGGAGACACTGCTGGGAAAATGAAAGCAGGGTGGTCAAGGAGCATGATGTTACAGAGGACAAAGAGATGGCACTCAAATTAAATTAAATTAAATCAGCCTAATGAATCAGTCAGCCCACAGTTAGCAAAATTAACAGAGGTAGTGAGGGATCACTTAGAGGAGTGGCAGAAAAGCCAGACTTCACATCGTTATCTGACAAAGCAGCATCTGTCTATCAGTTCTAGGCCAGCACAACCCAAAATATCAACATGGCATCAAACAAAGGCAATCAGCCAGCTGTCTGAGGCTAATCTAACAGTTTTTCAGTTGCAAGGATAGCACTGTCAAAACTGTTTCTTCAAAGTGGGTCTTGCATTTTCTAAGTTGTTTTTCTTTCCCTTTAAATTCTCCACCTAGCCCAGTATTAACTAGGTATCCTCATCCTCACAGTATAGTTCTGTGGATTCAAAGAGACAATCACCAGTTATTGTTATCTTAGATCACTCCGTGTTGAGAAATAGTAGGAAGGGAGAGTCACAGACTACATCCTCCAGTCATTCATTCACTGAACAACCATTTATTCAAAGGGCTTGCTACATGTCTTATGTGATTCCAGTTGCTGGGCATACAAAGAAAATCAGCCTCTGGCCTTAAGAAATTTACATTCTTTTGAAGAAAAACAACATGTGCACCAACAAGTAAATTCAAAAAACAACAACAAAAACAAAACCCCAGATACTATATATATGTATGCATATATATATATATATATATACATATATACATATATACACACTCAAATGTATACCAAAATATATACATGAATATGTGTCTATGTGTGTATGTACATATGCATATTATATATATATGTATATACACATATATGTATTATTCAAAAGTAATTTCAGTACTGTGCCTGGCACATGGTAAGTACTTAATAACTATTGAATGATTGATTGAATTTCATGGGGTAATGGCATTTACAGTGAGGTTTAAAAAGACTTCATAAAGGAGACGGCACTTGAGCTGATCTGGAAAGATTCTAAGGAGGAGAGACAAACAGGGAATACATTCCAGGCATGGGGGGAAAGCCTCAAAGATAGGGAAAAGGGAAAAAAAAACTACTGGGTATATAGAACAGAGGGTGCATGAGGAGAGAAATGTTCAATAAACCTGAAAGGTACATTGGAATCAGATTGTAAAGGGTTTTACATGCCAAACAAAGGATTTATATCTTATCCTAAAGGAAATAGGGAACCACTAGCACTTCTAGAGCAAAGGAATGATGGGATCACACTGTGCTTTAAGAATATCCATTTGGCAGTGGTGTGCTGTATGGGCTTGGGAGGGGAGAGTCTTGTGATAAGTGAATTAAAGTGGAAAGAACATTAGTTTTGACACCAGAAGACATGGATTCTAATTCAACCTCTGATATTTGCTAGCTATAGGACCCTGGGAAAAATCACTCTCTCTCTTTGCACCAGACTTGGAGTTCACTAACAAAAGCCTCAGAGAGGCCAGCCAAATCAGACTCCTGGGGAAAAGCGAGGGAAGAAGCTGCAGGTTACAGTCCAGCTTATTTGATCAAGGCTTTGACCTCTGCTGCTTTCTTCCCCGCAGCTGGGGTCTTCAATCAGGCAGATATAGGCATGAAAAACTTTCCTGAGAAAAAGGAATGGAAAGTCTAAATATTGCAAGTCAGTAAAGAACATGTAGGAGAACATTCATTGGAAGCAGATCATTGTAGGTTATCATGAAGGAAAATTAAAAGAAAAGAGCTAGAAGATAAGACCCTTTTTGATCATGCCAGGGAGCCTGAGTTTACCAAAAATAGGGATGAAACAGCCAAATAAGTCATGTTTATGAAACATTCTGTGAAGTCATAATTGCTTAGATATGTACATTATTCTTCAGGATACATGTGTATGAGAGCAACCACTACACCATGTTGCCTTTCATACGTATGCATATATCTGTTAATGTGTACATGTGTGACTTCATTGGTGTGGGGAACTCCTGGAAGACTTTAAGTACCCTTAGGGTCCTAATGATGTGTCTTCAGCTCCAACCTTTAACATATACCATATGTTAATGTACCATATATGGACAAGTCACAACTTCTCAGTGATTCAAGAAAGTCTCTAGGTCTGTAAGTAGCAGAGCAGGTATTCATCTGCATTGCTAGAGGGAATTTCTTTACCTGGAGATTTTCTACACCATTGAAATCATAGGTCTAGTAAAAACTTAATACAAAAGCATACATAGTATAAATACATACAGGCATTCATTCATGCATACATACAGGCATATATACATATATATATATTCTTGATGTGGCTACCTATCACAGCATAAAAAAGTAACAAATATAGATTCATACAGTACTTCTAGAATATGAGAAGGACCCCTGTGAATATCACTGTTAGTTTTCAGAATATTTCCAAATGATTTCAGAATCATTCATCTACTTGCTGGTCATTTCCACCCCCTCCATTCACTGTATTCATTAGTATGATTTTGGTCTACTTGCATAAACCATGTTACATTTATACACATATAAACATACATTACATATATAAGTGTATAATACTGTGTGCCCCAGTACATATCTCTCCCTAGTATAAATATGTGGACAATTCTCTAATATCTTCTACCACAGAGGTAGATAAGGAGCTATAACAAAATTGTTTCATTATGCTTTTATTTTTATTAATATGCAATTGTGATATGTGTCAATGGTAAGTAATGATAATTTGAGTCAGTTGTCATCTTTCTGTGCAAATTAAGGAAAATAACTTGTCCTCATTCTAAACTTGCACTGTCCCTTTTCACGATGTGTAGAATGTTCTATTTTCTATATGAATATGACATATTCTTTTTATCTTGCCTTAAACATTCACCATGAAGGTTAAGGAGTGGGGTAGGATGAATGAAAAAATATTGATGTGTTCATCTTCCTTTAAATACCCACTTGAGACAAATCTCACCAATTTTGGAAGGCAACATACCATAGTGGAAAGACTACAGGACTGGTAATCAGGTTACATATTATCCAGTACAGAGTCTATCACTGATTCAGGCAGGTCACTTCTCTTTGAGCTTCAGTTTTCTCATCTTTAAAATAAGTAGATTGGGCTAGATTATTACCAAAGTCTCTTCTAGCACTAATAGTCTGATTTGTTTGTTTTCATTCATAGCTCTAATGGTAAGTCAGTCACGTGGGCTCAGAATGAGAAGAGCAGTCGTGGGCAACACCTCTGGCAGAGATTGTCTGTACACATCAACAAAAAAGAAAACCCCAACCAAACAGCTGTCATCAAGCCCTTCTCCAAAAGCACAGACAGCAGGTTGGGTAGCACCACGTTCCCAGAGTCCAGCACCAAGATGTTGTATGATGTTTCAGAAGTAGAAGAACACTACCCTGCACAGTATAGACCACAGACTCCTTCTCCCGTCAGCACAGTGAGCCAGCGAGCAGGGTCCGTGAGCCGCACGGATGATGACATTCCATCCTTACACTCAGAACATGCCCAGCGGAGCAGCTCCTCCCAGGGTTCCCTGATGGAACAGATCAGCAGTGTGGTGACCCGCTTCACAGCCAACATCAGCGAGCTGAACTCCATGATGCTGTCAGCAGCTTCCCCAGGCAGCATGGTGGCCGCCCCTCTTTGCTCTTCCTACCTGATCCCTAAAGAGATGCAGCTTCCTACAACCATGACCACTTTTGCTGAAATACAGCCTCTCCCTTCCATTGAGGTAAATGGTGGGGCACAGTCATCCAGTAAAACCCCTCCAGGAGGAGGTGCTGGAAAAGAGAACGCACCTGAGACATCCGCTGTAATCAAGCAAGATCTAGAGGAGTTGGTGGCTTTAACTCCTCCTTCCCCTTTTAGAGACTCAGTGGATTCAGGGAGCACTTCTCCTAACTCCCCAGCGTCCGAATCAGCCCTCTGTATCCCATCATCTCCAAAATATGACACACTTATCATAAGAGAGTACACTCAGAGCTCGTCTTCTTTGTGAATGTCATTTGAGACCACACTGGATCCTGACACCAATGATCAGGCAGAGACAGAAGCAAACCTTCAAGATCTCTAGTGTTTGCACAGAGGCAGTGACAGGTATTGGTCACCTGATTAAGAACTGAGGTGGAAGGCAGACATTACATCAGTAATGGAAACATCAGATTTCTGTGCTATTAAAAAAAATCTAGTGGCAGATTTTCTTCCAGTGGCCTTAGAAAACATGGGCTTTTAAGAAACACTGCTTCTACTTTTGAAGGCTGATAAAGAGTCTGTTATAAGTTACATACCAAGTGCTTTGCTTTAGGGTAGCAATGACTCTGTGTACAGTATGTGGGGGAAAAAAACAGATTGTAAGCTACTGTAAAAAAAAGTTTTGTTTGTTTACTTTGATTCTTATCCCAGAAGTGATCTTTTATCAAGAACAGAAGAACATATATATGAATGTACATTTTCTAACAGACTCAAAATCTGGGACCAAAATGTCAGGCTCGCTCTCTCTCTCTCTCTCTCTCTCTCTCTCTCTCCCTCCCCCCACTTTTCAATCTTTTTTTCCTGTGAAGATCTTGAAAAGTAGCAGTTTCAGTTGAGTAAATACAAAATCCTCCGAAGTGTGTGTCCCAAGCATGATATACAGCTGGAGGGTAAATACTCTGCAGTAAATACTAACTATATGACTTAGGGCTCTACCAGACTTCTCTTCAACTTACCAACTTGGTTCTGAAATCCTCTTCCAGAAATCTCCATGGGAGGATGACCCCAGTTACACTGGATTCACCTCCATTAGCCAACAAAATCAATGGAAGATTTCCTGATTATTCAGACTATTCACCATGTTGCCAATCAATACTGGAGTAGCAAAAAAAAACAAAAACAAAACAAAATAAACATTTTCTGGAATACTGTTTTGTAATTCCCTTCTTAGGGCACATTATGCAGCTGGGGACCCTCTTCCTAGCAGCAATCTTGAGCTCTATCCTCGCTGCCTCCCCAACGGAATGTCACTCATTTTTATGAATGCTGTTTCATTAGCATTGCCAGCTAAAATAGGCATTCAGGCTTCCTCATTCCCTGCTTGCAAGAACCTGATACACACTCGATGAGTTTCTCAGCTCAAACTTTTGAAGTCAGACTCCTGGGGATGGTGGCCCATAAACCCGACGAAGACCTTGCCACAATTGTAGGGACTGTCGCTGAAGGAGTTATCAAGATTATAAATAAACTGGAAACAAACAACTATATTAAGGCTGGCTTAGTGGAGGGTGAATGACTCCAATAAGCAATGATTTTAACTTCTCTTGGCTGCTTATACATTGCAGCTATGAACTGTGACAAAAGTAGATTTTCAAAGCAATACAGAGTAAATGTTAAAAACAGAGAACTGTAGAGAGTATAAACCAACATGGTCTTTCTTGGTTTCTTAGCCACTTGTGGAAGACGAAAGAGAATTACTCACATTTTTCTTTTTGAAGGAATCATTAGAATGGGTTAATGCACTTTTTACTGTCACTGAACTTTTGAATACATGCAGGGAAAAGAGTGAAAGTTTGACTAGAAACAAATGAATTTTGAAAGGCATCAACCTTACCCAAGCCCTGAATATAACATCCTTCCTCTCTCCTTTTTTTCTGTATAGCTATCCTCAGGTGCCAAACATTGTACTTGATGTCAAGACAGCATTATCAAAAGGGGGTGTGATTGTAATTTAAAGGTGATCTGACCTAGCCTTATATTAAAGATAGAGGGATTGATAGATAGATGGATAGCCAAAGAGGAAGAACACATATAATAAGAATGATATATATGTGAAAAAAAGTGTTTTCCCTTTAGAGATCAGTATTTCATATTTGAACTTTCACTACAATATTCCAAAACATCTTTGATTTCATCAATATGGGTATTTCTTTCAACAGTAAAGGTCACAACATAAGCATTTCTAGACATCTTGGATGACTCTCATATATATCACTCCTTCCCCACCCCTACCACAAAATCATAATTCAATAGAAACTTTTATATCAAATGAACAAAATTGTTTAGGAACTAAAAGTACATGTTTTGCAGTATGTGATTTCCTTTTTTTAAGATATGAGTAATATCTTAGCACTTTTCCCTTCTCAACCTTTATAATAATTTTCAAACAAAACCCTCCAATGCCATGTGATGATTTGAAGATGGTGCTACCAGATCAGGTTAATTTCAAGTGGTAGTCCAGGTCTCTTTTGCAAGAACAGTCAGATTTAGACTTCAAGGAGTGCATGTGAAACAGACAAACATGCTTAGAAAGTCTGCCTCCTGAATCCTTGTCCAAAAGGAGGACATTCATGTATGGATAGCTATCTCTACATCTTTACACAGTAATTAACCTTCTTCTGGATCACGTTTACTTGTTTATCTTTTTCTTTTTTTTTTTTTTTTTTGCTTCTTTCACTCAATAATTACTCATTTCTCTTTAGTCCCAAATAAATTGTCCAATAGATTCATCAAATTTAAATAATGTGAAGATCCTTCTTTTACAATTTTCCCCAGTACTGAATTTGTTTTCATAACTCTTAACAAATATATATCCTAAATCAGTGCTCAGTGAAATGTGAAACATGACAAAACGTGTGTATATGTATATATATGAATCATTTAATGCGGAAAAATTCCCATCTAACCTAAGAATTTCATGATAATATTTCCAGTTGATCAAACTTCTTTCACAACTATTTGTTAACTTATTTCCTAAAATGGTGTTTGATAAAGTGAGGAACTTAAGAACATAAGTACGTACATATGTAATTTAATGCAAATAAGTTCCCATCTAAGAATGTCACAATAAATCACACTCAAATAAGTCACACTTCTATTCTAGCTCTTTGTTAGACTATTTCCTAAAACAGTTCTCAATGCAATGAGGAGTACGAAGAAAATTATATGCACATAAATCATTTAATACAGTAAATTCCCATGTAAAACTTCCATAATAAATCCCATTTCCAATTAACTATAAAGCTGAAGATACATTTTTCAGTAAGAGCTGAGCAGGATGGGCTGGCTTTCTCAATCTGGTTGTTTATTTTGACAACTTACATATCTAATAAGATAAATATGATTCTCCACATGATAAATTAGTAAAATATTCTTTATGTGATACAAACTCTACAAGGTTAGATGATGGCTTGTAAGGAGTAAATATTACAATACACAGTGGACACAAAATATTTACTAAGAGTTATACTTGTAGATGGGAGTAGATATTTACATGACTGTATTAGAATCACTTGAATTTCCCAGATAAGAGCTGTGTCCTGAGCGTGTAATAGTATTCTAGTTGGGACCAGTAGTACTATGAGGAAGGGGATATTGTGAAGAGTTCAAGGATGTATTGTCAATGTTAGCTAAGAAAAGTCATTCAAAAGAAAACCTTGGTGCCACGATGAATAAATGTGATCAAATGGTTAGTCAGAAGGAGGAGGCATATTCCAAGAAAGGAGCTCATTGCAAGATCAATGTCTAAAATGTGGTCAATCTCAGATAAGGTAAGACTAGACAAGAAAAGTCTGATAAGATTTTCATGAAACCAGCAACTAGGTGAAGCAGTGGATAGAGCACTAGCCTTGGAGTTAGGTGGACCTGAGTTTAAATCTGACCTCAGACCCTTACTAGCCATGTGACCCTGGTAAAGTCATTTAACTCTGATGGCCTCCAAAAGAAATTTAAAATAAAATTTCCCTTGAATAAGGACAACAAACAAAATGTGTTGGAATCCTTGCTCATCCTATTTTTCCCCAAGCTATTCCTCTTACTAACAGTTTTCCTCATTTTGAGAAAAATAGAAAGGTAATTTATGTCCACAAATGAGTCAGATAATGGTTGTGTGACAGTTTTACAACTTCAAAACTAGGAATGAAAACATACTTTTCCAGAACAAAAGAATCTTCTGTGCTATTCTCCCAACATAGCCTACATACACTGTAGGCTTAAATGGTGTCATCAGAGTTCACTATGAGCAGCAAATTCTTAATAACACTCAAGCTGTCAAAATCTCTGTGGTTGCCATTTATAATTTTATACTGTGAAAAAAAAATCCAGATCAGTGAAAGCATTAGGATGAATCAGTATTCTCTTTGGTGATGAAATGGTGCCTGGGAGTGATTTCTCTTTTCTGGGGGAGAAGGACACAGCAGGCACAAAGCCGAGTAGCTGAATTTCACTGATCTGGCAAATGTGAACAAATATACTATGTATATTCTATGTACTTCTTGGATTCCATGGCAGCTGCTAGTGTGTTTGTAATTAGAAATCTATAGAGAATATAGATGTTTTAGACAGATGGTGCCAATTCTCAAAGATTTGTGTGGGCTATAAGTGCTTGTAATTAATATTATTATTTTGGGGCTAATAACTTATAATGAATTTGGTTTTAAACATTGTGCGGCCGTATGTTCCTTTTATGTTGTTGCTGCTTATATACTATTAAGACAATAGCGAATGTACAGTTCTTTTGATGTGAATTGCAAATGAGTTTTTTCATAAAATTTAACATTTTTATCAGCTCTGTTTTGCTTTATACTTGTATAAATGTACTTTATTTTAGCATTTTAAGGATACATTTGCTTGTTTCTCAGTTGTCTACATCATGTTATAATTGGTGTTTGTGTAGAGTCGGGTACTTTTTCAACAGTATTAAAAAAAAATTCCCTGTGATATGACTGTTTTTTTTCCTACAGATGATTTAAAACATGGTTTAATGTTGTTTTCCAGAGCTAAAAGGGCTATAATACTCATTAAATTTTGGATTAATCTCCCATTCAGTTATTTCAAAATGAAATATATTTATTGATGGGTTTCATAAATCGTTTTGCATTACTCTTGAGAACCTATACAGTATGAGAATGAACTAAACTAAAATGAAAGAGTGTGGCAGTTTCTCCTGCCCCAAGGCATGCACATTTGTGAGTAGCACTGTTGTGGGGATGTTTCTTACCACACTTAAATATGACAGTCTTTCCTAATTAAGTCAGTTTGGGCTTTCCCTTCACTGACGAAGTTTGCAGGCTTCTTGTGACTTAGAAGATACCATCATTTCTGAATTCATCATCTTTCTGCTGAACTATCATCTTCAAACTTAGCTAAAATGTGTCTTCAAAGACATAAAAACACCCTGCCCTGTTCTAAGAATTATATTATTTCATGATTAATAAGATCTTCCAGAGAATGGCCTCTTTCTCATATTTCTTGTATTATGCAAGATTCTTGGCTTACTACCAAATCAAAGGAATATAAAAGGAAGGGAATTTCTGGGAAAGTATTCCAACTTCGTACCAGACATGTAAATGCTGGGTTCAAAAGAAGGGTGCTAGAAATACCTTCAGATAGCTACACAGAATTATAGAATTTAATCTGGAAGGGCTCTCAGAAACCAAATGTTCAAATTAAACCACGCAATTCATTTTATAACATATCCATCAAACGGTTATCTACCCTGTGAGAAAACACCTTCCACGAGAAGGAACCCACTGCCTTTTGAGGCAGTTCATTCTACTTTTAGGAAACTCCAATTGTTAATGATCCTTTTTTATTTCTTACACGAATCCTAAATCTGTGTTCCTTTAACTTCTACCATTGTTCATAGTTCTGTTTTCTAAGAATAGGAAGAAAAACCCTTATCTCTCTTATACCTCACAGGCTTTCTATAAAAATGTGACATTCTTACAAAAAGCGATTGTGCTTTTACCATTCTTTGTATCCCCAGCACTTAGCACAGTGCATGGCATGAAGAAAATATTTAATAAATGTTTATTGATTGAAAATACATGAAAACAACTGTCTTGCTCCCTAACTCATCTTTTGTCCAGGCTAAAAATTCCTGATAATTTAAACTACTCTGTTTAAAATATTTTCACCATCCTGGGTACCCTACTCTAGTGGTGCTTCAGTTTTTCTGTGACTTTCTGAAAATATGATTCCCAGAATGAACATAATGCTTGCCCACAAGGGCAAAGAGGACTAGAGCAATGTTCTAGGCACTCAATGCTACTTGAGACTCATATTGAGTTTTTGATTTATTAAGACCACCAAATATATCCACACTAACTTTTGTCTACTAATGCCTCTCCTAATCTGTATTAAGCATTTGATATTTTTAGTGTAGAAGACTTTCCAGTTTTTCCATTCAATTTCATCTATTCCATTCAATTCAATGTTCTAACCTGAAACTGTCTTTTATTTTTTAGTCTTGACTTTGTCATCTGGGTTTTAGTTAAACTTTCCAGGTTTGTGCCATTTACAAAATTTGACATAGTATGGCTTCTGTGTTTTCACCCATGTAAATGATAAAAATGTTAAATAGCAATGAGCCAGTAGCAGACCCCTCATGAACTCCATACTAGTGGATGTCTAAATAAGCCAGAAAAAAACACACTTTCCATGTTAGGCTTTATTTTGAATGATATTTAAATGATTTTTCTTTAACTTCTATGATAGAAAGGGGGAAAAAAACCTACTAGCCAGAAGACCTGGGCTCTAGCTTCAGAGTTGACACTAATATATGATGTCACACTAGGCAAACACCTTTTATGATCTAGACCTCAGTTTTTTTTTCATTTCATTTAAAATTAGGTAGCCAGATGTTAGTAAAGTCCTCATGCATCTCTAAAATACTATTGTTCTATAGCTTTCAATACACTTAGTAATGTGATATCCAATTACATCTGACTATTTGAAACAGACAAAACATTAAATATTTGTTGACGTATTCATGAAATGTAATGATTGAGAAACTTGGTTTGATGACGAGAAAATCTAGTTCCAATTGTTTGAACAATATTCTAATTATATTATATGGCCTTCCATATAATATATATATAATATATATATTATAATATATATAATATATATATATATATATAAATTATTAATCTCCTATGATTAAATATTTTTCTGGGAACGTGGCAACATCTCGGTGAATGCTTATTAAATTTATTTTCAGATGCTCCTAAATGGTCCTCTCTACTTCAGTAGTGACCATCTGGCCGTTTGAAGTTATTTATTTATATTTATTACCAAATGAATAGGCCTGCTACCTGTAGTCTATAAAGCGTATAGACCCATAAAACTAATAACTCAAAGCCCAAAATTAAGCAAAATGGTGTTATAACGTTTAAAATTCTGCAGAAATCCAAATATCATAGAAGACCCAGTAGAAATTTGTATGTAACTTTTTCCTAGGAGATGCTAATTGTCTTGGTAAATTTCATTTAATATTGAAAATCAAAGATTAACCAGCTCTTCAACTTAAAGTTGAACATTAAATAAAATCATACATAAGAAATGCGTACGATAAATGTAAAAAGTGCTATGTGAAATCAGGGGTCAAAGGGTCCTTATCAAACAGAAGGATCAGAGATCGCTTCCTACAGAAGTTTGAATTCAAGCTGGAAGTAAGGATACTAAGTAACTCAACTGGTGCATAAATGAGAAAAGTCTGTAACTGGTATAGAAAAATTGCAAAGTGTGCTATCTGAATATTTTTTCTACAATTAGCTCTTAATTTGTGGAAACCATTGGTATTCAACCCTATTGTTTTTAAGCTGTTAAGGTCTCTAAAGAGGTTCTAGAAATAAACTGCAATGAAGATTATTTTTCAGTGTCAACATTAACACATCTGAACCCAGATTCAAATTGTTATTTTTATATAGACAAGGTAAACTTAAAAAAACAGGGATCTGTTTAAAATAATATTGTACTAATGGCTAATATTAATCCATTCCCTAGTCTGATGAAGGAAGTATGTCAAGGGAAGAAGGCAGTAGAGAAATAATATGCAATCCTAGATATGTTTGAGAAAGCATTCGGGCAGAGTAGGTAAATTAGTAGTGTGTGCATTCAACCATCACAAGGAATAGCTTTGATAATATGAAGCACTTTTGCAGAATATTTCATATTACTTAAGCAAAACTGCTAACAAGAGAGTTATAATGGTTGCGTTAGATGCACAGAAAGACTTTTAAATACGTTTGGGAAAAGATTATTTCATTAAAGTCATTTCAGCCCTTGATTACCATACTGGGTCACGTGTCAGGCCAGAAATGCTGCCCTAGACTAAGTCATCAATTTTCAAAGCTAACTTTTCATCCCTTAGCTTTCTTCATATGCCTTAAGCAGATATATCCAAGACTTTCTTCAATTAATGAGAAATATCTACTCAAAAAATCTAGAGTCAAATCTCTCACAATTAGGAATTCTCAGTCACTTTCTTCAGTTGTTTCATGCAACCTCCTTCCCTCAATAGTTTTTCTTGGATTTTTGTTTCTCCATTCTCACACTCCCTCCATACTATAGATAAAATATGACCTGTTTAGTCACCCAGCAAATTTGTCTGTCTCCAGGCATACTCTGGAGGCTCAGAGTCCCACAATTCATAGTATTAAGAGTATGCTCACTATATTTTTTTCGAATTGAGTTGTGTATTTATGATGCAGCAGAAGAAGAATATCTCAGGTAAAGCTATCCAATCCAATAATTCATTTCATGTGTCTCATCAAGAAGCAGACAAAGCATATGGATTATTCATTCATTTATACATACATTCAAAAACCATAAATCGGTGTGTATTATTTGCAAGGCACTGTCATGGAGTATGAGAGGAAACAAAGATGCATAAGCAGGGTCTTCTTTCAAGGAGGTTGACATCTTTTTCTGGAAAGGGAAGACAATGCTGCTATATGTTTATAATATAAAGTAAAATGTTTTCAGACTAACTTATACTTTGCAAAATCTAACACAGATTACTAGATTACCATTGAAAATTAGTGATGGAAGAAAAGAATTCATTCACTTTGCATTTGGGAAGAGATTATGATAGCAAGAAAAAATGCTTGTTTCCAACTAAAACTGAAAATCAGTAAAAGCTTTTATTCTGTACATTTGTTGGGAGACTAGGCAAGGAGATACATCAGTTAATACACAAAATGTGTGTGTCTTTGGGTCAAGTAGTCTTAAATGAGTAATTTCTCATAGGCACTTGAAATATACCTGAAATACATTGTCATTCTGGTTTACAACTGCTCAGTTATTGGCTCTGGGAGCAGTTTATTGGGTTCAGAGAAGGAGAATCAGAGATCTTCTATCTGCTCATCTATCATTGGCTGCTCCAAGGTGAGGAGGGATTGCATTCCAGATAGAGGAATATCATATTTAAAGACCATATCATATAACTAGCTAGCAAGTGAATTTGGAAGAGGGCGTGCATGAAGAGGACACTGAGGCTCGCCAAACTTAAATGACTCGTTCAGGATCACATAGCTAGTAAATATCTTTGAATTCAAGTTTTCTTTAATTGTTCAGCTTTTTGTATTTTATGACACCAGTTCTCTCTCTTTAGAAAAGTGGAAATTAGATTGTAGAAGTCTAAGCTAAGGACTTTGAATTTCCTGCCAGAGGCCATAGGGGCAACTATAGGGGAATGATATAGTCAGATCAATGTGTTAGGATGGAATGGAAAAGGGGAATACTAGAAGCAGAGAGGTCAATTGGGAAGTTATTACAACAATCTTGAGGGGAAGTTAGGAGAGCCTGAACTGAGATACAGAATTAAAGAGGGAAGAGACTAGAAGCAAGGAGAGCAGTTCGGAGGTTCTCATAATACCTGAGAAAATAAAAAGAAAGGACTCTAACAGTCACAATGGGACAGCTAAAGACAAAAAATCTCAGGATGTTCATGTTGTTTATTAAGTTTATCTGTTATTGTGACTCCATTTTACAAAGGCAGATAAAAATATGACAAAATTAAGCTAACATAAGTAGAACAAATTTAGTTCACAAAAAGTCCACAGGAACAGAAAAATTTGATCACTCTTATAACCTTAAAGAACTTACAAGAAAATTATGCTTACCCACACAAGAACAGAAATTGAATTTCAACCTAAGTCTAAAATAATTTTTTTTTCTTAGGACTATCAGGTCCTGGGGATATTATCTAAGGTTGTTAAGTATGCTTCTTAAGTAATACTCTTTATAAATTATATGTATATAGAGATATATATTATATACACACACATATGCATATGTATGCATATGCATGTATGTGTAAACAAAATAGAAGGAGAACAGATTGATGAAGAGAATTCCAGACTTGCAATCAGGAATACCAAACTTCAATTTCTGCCCCTCAGCATTTAGTAATTGTGTACCCAAGGGCAAGTCAACTAAGCTGAAAATCAAATGCTTCATGTAAAAACTACAAATAAGATACTACCTAATATAATTCCTTCATAGAGTGATTGAGGATAAAATGAAATAAATTGGTAGAACATTTTGCAAAATTTAAAGTTCAATAAAAATGTATTCTCATTGTCATTTTATGAATGTATGTAGACCAATGCATATACCATACATATATGAATAAGTTTCTGATTCCAGTGTCTCTTCATAAAATAAAAATAGTTCTTGGTTCTCCAAAGCTGTGCCAAAGGAATCCAAACTCTATAAAGGCCCCACCTTTAACTTTTCTTTTTTCTTAGTGATATAGATGAAGCCATAGATCACAACTAAGAGGTTTAAATAATACAGAATACAACAGAATTGGTATTCTGTTATTTCAACAGACTAGAATAATAGGCTGAATCTAATAAAAAACAATTTAATTGATAAATGCAAGGTGCTATATTTGGATTTAAAAAGCAATTTCGTTAAGTCCAGAGCAGGATAGGTATGGCTAAGCAGTTTGTGAGAAGCTAGAGGTCTCATCAGACTATAAACCCAATACAACTCAACAGTAAGACAAGGAAGCCTTGTAAAATTCTTGCTGTCCCTTGCTATTGTGGTTTCAATGTAATACATAGTTATTATTATACATATATATTACACATTCTTGTTACTATTACACACTTAGATTCATGGTATCCAGAACAAGAGTGCTTATGATTCTATTGCATTTTGACCTGACCAGACCACATCTGTGATTCTATGTTCAATTCCATGCCCCATAATTTGGGATGCCACCAGAATGACCAGTGAGCTAGAGACAATGCCAAGTAAGGATTAACTTTAAAAACTGAAGAAGTCTAACTTGGACAAAAGAAAGTTCAGGGAAAACATGATACTGACTTCAAGTTTGGTAAAGGCTGTCATGTAGAAGATGGATTATACAAACTTCTTCTGCTTGACCATACAAGACAGAACTATCAACAATGAGTGGAAGGAAACTGGACAGAGGAAGAGTTGGGTTGGTTTAATGAAGAGAAAGAAAAAGCAACTGGATCTATGCAAAAGTAGGATGGGCTTCCTCAAGAAGGAGCAGGCTCCTTCTTATTGTTCAAGCATGTCTATCTCTCCATCTCTCCATAACCCTGTTTTGGATTTTCTTGTCAAAGGTGTTGGAATGGTCTGCTATTTCCTTTTCTAGCTCATTTTACAGATGAGAAAACTGAGACAAGCAGAGTGAAGTTGTTTGCCTAGGGTCACCCAGGTAGTAAGAGTCTGAGGACAGTTTTGAACTCAGGAAAATGGGTCATCCTGAGTCCAGTCCCAGCACTCTATCCTCAGTACCATCCAGCTGCCCCAGACTTGCCCTTACTGGAGGTCCTTCAGCAAAGGTAGAATGACTATTTGTGAGTAATATTGTGGTATAAATGCTTGGTCAGATACAGGACTAAACAACCTCTAATCCCCTTTCCCCAAAATTCAGTTATTCTATGAAGCTGAAAATGTATTTAGTTGCAAACTTGTTGACACTCTTTCAACCAGCATTTGAAGCCCAGTCTGGTTAAACTCTGAAAGGATGATTTCCAGGAGGCCGAATGTTTTCCATCAGAGTAACTCACAAAAATTGAGTGCTCCAGTGATAAGGGACCATAATCTGTGCCTGGAAGTGAATAAAGTGCTCTATCTAAAGGAAATCATATATACTTAAAAGTATTAATGTTGAATATAAAACACAAGTCATTATGCCTACACAGATTTTTTTGCACCCTTCAAAACTGAACTTCAAATTCACTAGCTTCCTCTGGCTAGAATCATGGCCGACTGAGAATATTATGTTCTTCAATGTAAAAGTTAAAAGAAAGGTATGATGTCAAATCTAGCAGTAACTTCACAGCTATTTTATTAAAGCAGGGAAAGCCTCATTCTGCTGTTCATTCAGTTTACACTTGCTCTTTGCTCAGCTCTATTAGCACATTTTAAAAATTCTCTGTGATGGACAAGTTGGTCTTTCATTTCCCATCAAACGTGTTGTACAGCTTCATTAACTTTGGTGGACTCTAGTGAAGCAAGCCATAAAAAATTCATTAGTGTAGCACTTACTGGCCAGATAACTACATTTCATATGAAACACAAGCCTGGGAGTGATTAGCTACATAATTGAGGCTACCTAACAATTTGGAAAAATAATTTAGGTTTTAAAAATTACCCATAAAAACCCAATATCTGAATTACCTAAATGAGCAAGATGTTTTCCAGGTTTATCAAGAAAATTATTTCACTTTCAGTTAATCCAGTCTATGAGGATTTTGAAACATGTTCTTTCTACAGGAAGATCTCCAAATATATCCCCAAGATGGAATGCTTTTATTCAGCACAATAGGATGCAAGGAAACAAAATTATTCTTAACAGAGTCAGAGGAGATTGATTCAAATACTGGCGCTCCTACTTGGAATCTGTGTGACCAAGGGCAGACCATTTTGTTACTTTGGACTTCAGTTTTCTTATCTATAACATGAGGAGGGTGGACTGAATGACCTCTAGTAGCTTTACATCTGTGACCTGAGATAAAATGTAGATTTTTATGCTGAAACCTATGCTGAAAGGTTGAGGTGGCTTTTCAACGAACCCATGATAAGTAAATGACAAAATTAGGAAGTCATCCCAGCTCCCCCCATTTTAAGCAGCCCATCTTAGAAAGACCATAAAGGTATTATCTGCCAGATCACAGCACCTCATAGGCAGTAAAAAGCTAAAATGATAAAGGGGTTCCTTACAAACAATGACTGTGAAATCATTTCTGATTCTCAGATAAATGCCCAAGGACATAAGAGAGCTTGAAGTGATGATTGGTGACCAAATAAATTGGAAAAATGTCAAGGAAAAATCCAATAAAGTTGAGAACTTCAAAAGAAAGTTTATGGAAATCTGTGCTGCATTTTATCCATGTCATCAGAGGGTATGCTTTCTTGTTGTAGTGCCAACGCAATATTCACAGTACCTATTGTGACCACAAATATCCTGGCACAATTAAAAATCGTGAAATACAAGACTCTCCACGTGGAAGACAGAATGAAAACATTTATTCAGACACCAGAAAGATGAATCCATCATAGTAACAAAAATCTACACACAGTACCAGCGCAGAGGAAAAGACTATCCCCAAGCCTTCCCCTAGGTAGGCTTCTCACAAACCATCTCCCTTAAACAAATCACAAGCAGGCTCTCTCACTCATGCTAGCTAGCTGCCTACTTGCCTGCATCCTTCCTAGCTCTGACTACTTTCTGATTAACTTCCTCTCAGCTCTGCTATAGCTTTGCCTCTTCCTGTTTCACCATTCCAGTTCCATGTGATTTAGACTCAAGTGACTCAGGCTTTTATGTGACAAGCTGGTCACATGAACCTACTAATGAATGGGAAAGATCTTCCCATTTAAATTACCATTATGCTTGTGTCAAAGAAAATGAGAAAGTCAGTATTGATTTTAGATCATATACTTATTTTGTTTATGTTCAAGTTATCTGAGCCCACAAAGGCTGTAGATCATAATCAGGAAAAGGTCCTGCTAAGCTAAAAAGACTTTACATACTATCCAGATAAAAGACTGTGTATCTGTCATCTCAGGAAATGCCCAATTAAGTTCAGAGATGCCAATCCTGTCACTTGCAAAGAGGTAAATATTTCAGCCATAGCATCTCTTAAAGCTCATCATAGAGGGGTAAACTTTGTTGATGAAAGAACTTCCTACACTGACAAAAATCATAGACCTTAAAGATATTGGGAAAAAAAAGATTTCGTATGTATTGACCTCATATTAAACTTTATGGGTCTTATATAGAACTTGACCTATGATTTCATTGATATAGGGAATGCTTAAGTGAAGAAACACCTTCAACCATTTCAGATCTGGAAATCCTCTCTGTAATTTATAGTCTTAGTTGCCTAAACTCTGAAAACTTCAGTGATTTGCCCAGGTTCATGCAGCTATCATGTGCCAGAATCTCCTAGCTTCAAGACAGACTCTCTATCTAGTATGCTATCCTGCCTCTCAGGATCAGAAAATGAGATTAACAAAGAATAAGGCACCACTAGCCAATATTCATACAACATTTGAAACTTCGCAAACTGCTTTGCTTATGCTTTCTCATTTGATCCTTTCAGGAACCTTATAAGGTAAGTGCTAATATCCCCATTTTATAGATGATAAAGCTGAGGCTCAGAGAGGTTAGATAACTTCCCCAGGGCCACACATCTAATAAATACTCACAGCAGGACCTGAGTTCATATTTTCCTGCCTCAAAGCCCACTATTTAATCCACCATGCCACTAAGCTGCCTCTGCCTTTTAAGTTTTTATATTGAAAATCTGACCACCCAGAAACATACCTTCCATGTGTAGTATTAATGTTTTTTGAACTAATCACCCCCCCGCCTTTGAGTGTAAAAAAATTTGCTGATATTGGGCACGGCATTTTTATACATATATATAGAGAGAGAATTGCAGGCTCTTAAGGATAAATTTTTTAGCTGGAAATTCCCCCCACCCCTCTGTCACCCATTTTTTAGATGAGGAAGTTGAGGTTCAGAGAAGTTGGCACTTAGCCTGGATCTAGTTAGTGTCTGAGATGGGCTTTGAACCTGAATTTTCCTAACTCCAGGAAATCCAATACGCAATCATATTACTCCATGCACAAAGAGGGAAAGGGAAAAGAAGCATTTATTAAATGCCTACTATGTGCCAGGTACTATAGTAAGCACTTAATAAATATTATGTCATTTGAGCTTCATAACAACCCTGTGAGATCTATTATGGTCTTCATTCTATAATTAAGGAAATTGAGACAGGAAGAAACTAAATGACTCGCCTAACCAAGTAAGTGTCTGAAGCTGAATTTGCTGACACTGGGTCAAGTGCTCTATTCACTGCACCGCCTAGGTGCCCAAAGAAAAGTTAGATACGTACAAATACAACCCTATGATTTAAAACTGAGGAAATTGGAAACCAGGGTGTAATGCCACACTTAACATGGAATAAAAAGTAGATTTGGCCCAAAGACACCAACTCTGGTGTGGGCAAAAAGAGACATAATTCTCCTAGTTTTCTGACAGCCTGTGTAGTCATGGTCTAACCATCTCCCAGACTAGCCTGATCAATGTACCCTTGCAGAGTTATCCTTTTTTTTCTAGGACCCACATTTCCATACATGCAGAATCTCTATGGAAGCCATGGAAATATTACCCCAAATATGTCAGTGGGATAGCTCAGGTAGCTTTCTAATGCTATACGTCGCTGAAGATACATAGCAGTGCAAAGAGTTTCCACGCCAGGAGCTGTCCACACCAAGGAAATAATAGATATTATTATTAACACTGAATACCTGGACTAAAATTCCGTCTACAAAGAGTGAGTAGAGATGGTTGTGGTGATGGGAGACACCGTGAAATGATCACCAGACTCGTCTAAATTGTCATTGTGTTTATTAATGTGAATAATAACATTAATTATTTAATGTTCATGTAATGCTTGATTAATGCTGATTTAATTATCATGGCAATCTAGCCTGGTAGTCATTTTGTTGTATCTGCCATCACTCCCACCACCACACCCACTCACCATTCATAGCTGGAATTTTAGTCTAGGTACTCGCCATATGTTTATATAACACTTGAATGATACTCACTCGTGTTTACATAATACTTGAATGTTTACAAAGTGTATTACTTACAACAATCCCGAGAAGTCAGTAGTACAAACACCATTATTCCCATTACGTGAGTGATAAAATCACCCGTTTGAGACCTGGCACCATGGAGATCATTTAGATTTACCCCTAAAGTCTGAAGATGAGGAAACCATGGCTAAGAAAAGGTCAGTCCTTGGATTCTAAATCCATTATGCTTTCCACTATATTATGCTACTCTCTATATTGGCCTGGATCACTGACCTTGTTTTAGTTACTATCATAATCTAAATGAGCTAACCAAACCATATGAGGGCAAATAACTTGACCAAGGTGATATAGACATAAGTAGCAGATTCAGGTTCTCTAACTAACTTGAGCATTCTTATGGTTCTGCTACTCTTTCTCTCAGTAGTGAGGCAAATGGCTTGAGTTATAAATTTCACTTACCTCATATCTCACTTACCTCTCTAGTGAAGTGTTTGTTATTCTTTACTCTGATACAGCCAACTCTGATACAGCCCCTACAGCATGAGAAAGGACATGATCATGGGGTGCAAAGGCCATAGGATTATAGGCAGCTACTTGAACCAGTGGATTGAATGCTACAGCTTGAGTCAAGAAGACCTGAATTCAAATCTAGTCTCCATCACTTACTAGCTGTGTGATCCTGAGCAAGTTATTAACTTCTGTCTGTCTCAGTTTCTTCATCTATAGCATGGAGATAGTAACTCCCACCTCTGAGTGGTGTTGTGAGGGTATGATGAGATAATGTTTGTAAAGAACTTTGCAAGGCTTAAAACTAGCTAACATTTGAATGCTTACAGTATTATAAATTATTATTACTTTAATATTAAACTATTAAAGTTTTAGAATTATCCTCAAGAGATCACAAAAATGGGAAAGGGTCCCACATGTACAAAAATATTTATAGCAGCTCT
Source organism: Potorous gilbertii (assembly GCA_028658325.1). Lineage (NCBI taxonomy): Eukaryota > Metazoa > Chordata > Mammalia > Diprotodontia > Potoroidae > Potorous > Potorous gilbertii. Next base: position 90,395,173 of record CM053771.1, read on the forward strand.
CTTTGTAGTGGCCAAGAACTGGAAATCAAGGGGATGCCTATCAAATGGGGAGTGGCTGAATAAATCATGGTATATGAATGTGATGGAATACTATTGTGCTATAAGAAATGATGAACAGGAAGGCTTCAGGGAGGCCTGGAAAGATGTACATGATCTGATGCTGAGTGAAAGGAGCAGAACCAGGAGAACTTTGTACACAGCAACAACCACAGTGTGCAAGCGTTTTCTTCTGGTAGACTTGGATCTTCATTACAATACAAGGACATTAAAAAATTCCCAATGGTCTTTTAAGGCAAAATGCCTTCCACATTCAGAGAAAGAACTATGGACTTCAATTGCAGAATGTAGTAGATCATTTTCTTTGCATTACGTTTTGGTTTGTTATGTGATTTCTTCTATTCATTTTAATTCTTCTACGCAAGATAAGTAAGGTGAAAATGTATTTAATAGGAATGTATGTGTAGAACCTATATAAAATTATATGCTGTCTTGGGGAAGGATGGGAGAAGTAAGGGGGAAGGTAGGAGAGGGAGGGAAAAAATCTAAGTTATATGGGAGTGATTGTAGAACACTGAAGATAAATAAAATAAAAAAAAAGTTTTAGAATTTTAAAGGACCTTAGAGGCCATCTAGTCTATCCCCTTCATTTTACAAATAAGACAAGTTATTTAATCAAACAGCTAGTAAGTGACTAAGGCAGAATTTGAACCCAGGTTTTCCTGACTCCAAGTTTAGTGCTCTGTCGTTCTGCCTTAATGATGATTAGCTACACATAATAAAATACAATTATCCCTTTCACATTGCAAGGGTGCTGGAAAATCTGTATAAAATATTTTGGCCTTCCCTTCATACCAGAAAAGAAGTCTGAATTTCTTCTTTTTCTTCTATGGAGTGTTTACAGTAACTTATTGTAAAATTTAGATTAAGTGTCGTGTGCTGGCCTTCTCACATTGTCTGTAGTTTCTGCAAAGCTCCTCAAAATTCCCATTTACTTTCTTGATACATCAAAATCATGCTGTGGATGGGATGTAAATGTATGAATATGATCCCTGTAGAGAGAGTTTCCTTGGCAGTATCTGATGCAGTGACATCTGGGTAGTCCAGCCAGAGAGTTGGTCCTCCCTCATGTCAACAGTGGTAAGACTCAACCCATGCATACCTGTTTGCTGGTGAAGAATCTTCTCGCCATATGGCATTCACAGATGGGCCATGTTCACAATTGTTCCAATCTCTTTGTGAGGGATGCTAGGCCAGAGAGCTGTCAAATTCATCTTCAGGCAATATCAAATGTAAGGCCATTTTGGACCCCTGCCTTCTCTCATGTTGGCAACCTCCAGAGTTGGCATCAGGGCAAAATTCACAGATTCTACTTACATAAAGAAAGAGAGAAATTAGCTGGGGTCATAAAAACTTCTCTCTCTAGGAATGCAAGCAGAAAGGAAATGTGTCCCCAAGTACAGCACAAAATCCTAAAATGCTTAGAATCTTGGCACCAACAGGATGGTGGCCTTGGCAAGTCAATGGCTTGCATCTGTTTCTCCTGTGCCTCATCCCTTCAGAAGTCCAGTGTTGCCCATCATCATAGACATTGGAGGACAGAATAGACTATCACAGAGACAAACTTAGAAATGGCTTCCTCATCAACATCTGCTCTATTGGAATCTCATGCAGTTATGTAGCAATGGAACAGAAAAACTAAACAACAGAGAGACAGGGAGCTATTCTGGGGGGAAAAATACATTTGGCTAATGCTCCAGTGGTATGGGCTCCATGGATGTCTCTGCTATGAACCTGCCAGCTGTGAACTAGAGAATATCACTGACCCTATCAGCTATAAAAATAAGAGTTAGGACAGTGTAGAAGTATGTGAAAAGAGAAGCTATGGTTGCTACGTGAAAGTATGGTTTCATTGTCCAAGTCAGACAAATGTCATCTCTTGTTGACAGAGTTAATAAACTAACTGGTGACTGTTTCACCATAGATGCCATGAATTTGGATTTTCAGCAAAACATCTGGTAAAATAATCAGTGGTGTTCATGTTGACAAGATGGAAAGATATGAGGTATATAATTGCAAACTTTGATAGATTTGAAGCTGGTTAAATCATTAGACACAAATAATTATCTTTAATAGCTAGATGTCAGCTTGAAGGAAGGTCCCTAGTAGACAAGCCTAGGCCTAGGCATCTGCCCTCATCCTTGGGCTGTTCACTTTTAGTCACTTGGATAAAAACATAGATGACTACCAAGTTAGCTATCCTTCATTATTTCCCTGGTTCTCTGGAGGCTTCCCCACCATGCCTTGAAGGCCTTCTCACCCTTAAAGTTTCCTTAGCACCTATAACTTTCTAATTTTGGAACATGCCTCTGACCCATTGCCCACTTTCCCATAGGTGAGTTTTTCCTGGAACCTCCATTTTTGAGGAAGAGCTACGGCCAGCCTGCCTTCATTTCTCTCCTGGTTTTGCTTCTGACTACAGAGACTTTTCTCCAATGCCCTGGCTCTGGTACTTTCCCCTATCCCTGTTCCTCACCCTGAATTTTTATCTCCCTTTTATGTGCTGAATTCCCCATTAGAATATAAGTTGTTTGAGAGAAGAGACTGTGTTTCTTTTTGCTTGGTAGCTGCATCCCCAGTATTTAATACAGTTTCTGAAAAAGAGTAAGTAGTTAACAATACTTACTGACTTGAATTGTAGATGGCATCCTTACAGAAGTGGTAGGTGATACAAACCCATGCAAGATAGCTATCATTCTGGGAAATACAGTATCTACAAAGACTATCAAATATCGAAATAATAAACAAAAATAAACTAGATATAATGTAATAGAAATAAATGTAAAGCATTTTACTTTAGTTTAAAATCATTTGAAAAATTGTTATATGAAAGATTTGTTTTCTTGGCCCTAGAGGGCAGAAATAAGAAAAATAAATAGAAGAGGGGCCAACATAGTCTTGATTCAAGGAAAATTTTCCTAACCATCACAGCTATCCAAAAATGGAATGGACTGCCTTAGGAAGTAGTCATTTCCCTTTCGTTTCAGATCTTCAAGTATAAGCTGGATGACCACATACTAAGCATGTTGTAGAGGAGATTCCTGTTCAATTACAGTTTGAAATCAAAGACAATTGGAGTTCTTTCTTGCTTAAAGACTCTTCAATTCTAGGCTGCTACCTCACAAATTATGATGGATAAAGTACTGTGTGAACTTCAGGTCACTATAAATGCAGGTGTTATTATTTTTAGAACACTAATGACATTAAAGGACCCTGTCTTTCATCCAGAGACAAAGCAGTAACAATGGAGTCTCTTCCCCCAGTTTCCCTGATACTTTTGGAACCTCAATTAACCCTAATAGGATCAATCTGACCCTTCCACTTCTCAAAATTTTCAATTTTAAGAGAAGTTATGACAAGGAAAAAATCTATCTGAGACTTATTTATAAAGGCAAACTAAAAGGTTGATATTTTCTATATCATGGTCATCCATGTATAGCATATTCAATAAGGCTTATTGATTTTCAACAATGATGACCTTGGAAACCTTAGTCAATGAAGATTCCATGATATTACCTCTTTTTCCTAAATCAGGAAAACAATTAAAACATTTTAGAATGATTTCCAATAGCAAGGTCAGGCTGAACCTGGTATAGTAGAATGGGATCAGAATTTGAATGAGACACTTGGGGATCATCTAAAATTTTACAAAAGGAAGCCTCCTTAACAACAGCATGGAAAGTTTATTCAGCAAGAATACAGCACTGATCTGGTTGACCTCCAGTTCCCTGCCTCTCCATTTTCCATAATGATGGAGACAGGTTGGAACTATGTGTGTCAAGTCTCAGGAAACCCCTAACCTTTCATGTACCAGGTGATTGTACTTAGGTGACCATGAAGAAATGTCATTGATTCCAGACTTAGTCCCCTGAACCAGGGCAGTCTTGAGGGCAGTTTCATAGTCTTTTCTAGGGGAAAAATTTCTACCCTAACCTGTATGCCAGGGACGTAAGTAGTTATTGCTCCTACAATACTCTTGGCCCATTTCTTTTGGGGTGTTAGAAGGGAAATGATGTTTGGAAATCACTGGCTTGGGTAACTGGATGAGAAGAAATAAAACAAGATATACTGTCACACATTGAGACATAAAAAGGATAAAACCACTTATCACAGATGTTAATGTTAACATCGGAAATTTCAGTCAAATAAATGGGGTGACCAAAATTCATCACGTGCATGAAGACTGGGGTTGAAAGAGGGATTTGAGGTAACAATAACGATCCCTTGGTTTCCCTAATTGGTTTAGGCTTAAGCTTTGTCTTCGTTGCTTGGAAAATTGTGGTAGGTAAGGAGGATGGTACGGAAAAGGGGAAAAGAAATAAACTTAGTATTTGTACCATGTCTGTGCTTTCTTCATCCTGTTTCCTCAATATCTGATTTTACTATTTAAAACAACAAATTCAGTTAACACTCCTGGACCAAAGCACTCTAGGTAATAGAGGTTTTGCTATTACATACTCATTTTGATTCTATTAAACAAGTGATTATTAAAGATCTGCTATATGCCAGACACTGTGTTAGGGCTAGAGATACAAAGACAAAAATAAAAGAGTGCCTGCCCTCAAGGTGCTTGCATTCTACTCAGAGAAAATAATATATATACAGGTAAATGAAGATAAAATCATCCTCAAAGTCAGCTACCATACTGATGGTGACTTATTTAACTTGAAAAGGTTACAAGTCAAGACAAAAGTGAAGAAGAGTTGGTATATGACTTTTTGTTTGCAGATAGTTGTGCACTGAATGTAACCTCTGAGTCTGAGATGCCACGAAGTGGGAATTGATTCTCTGCCGCTTGTGCTAATTTTGAATGCTTTTGATAAGTCAATTAAACACTTTTCAGGGATGTGCACACAGATGATGAGATTGACACACACATTGCCAGAGGAACCTCAATGTCTGGGAGGCTCCAAAGGAAAAGGAAAGAAGAGGTACTAGGCTACTACCAAACTGAAAATCTACAGAACTGTTGTGGTGATTTCATTGTTATATGCTTGTGAAATTTGGACAGTTTACCAGTACCATGGACAAAACCAAATTGCTTTCATTTAAATTGTCAGGAAGATTCTGAAGATCACCTGGCAAAATAAGGTACCAGACACTGAGGTTCTTTCTTGAGTTCAGCTGTCAAATATTCAAACTCTACTGCAGAAAGTTCAAATCCAATGGGATGGCCACATTGTTTGAATGCCAAAAGTACATTTGCCTAAAAGACTATTTTATGGAAAACTCTGATAAGGTAAGTGCTCAAAAGCAATACAAGGACACTCTCAAGGTCTCTCTGAAGAACTTTGGAATCAACTGTGAGAAATGGGGGTTACTGGCAGAGTACTGCCCAGCAAGGTGTAACAGAAAGCAAAGTAGGATTTTTTTGCTATTTTTCTAGATTGAGTTTTAGCCAATCAAGTGCCTCTGATTGAATCAGAAACTATATATATGGTAGAGAGAGTAGAAAGAGAAGCAGAACTGATAGAGATGAAAGAGAAACAGAGCTGAGAGAGAAGCAACCATGAGTGGGCTAGGGGAACTTGCTTGTGGGGAGGCCTAACAGAAAGAATTTTTGTGATGTCAGGAGCCTTGTTGATCTGTGGTAATTTCTCAGACAGAAGTTCTGTGTGTTGGTCTCTGTCAATTTCTCAGATACAAACCCTGTCGGTCTTTATAGTGAATTGAGATGATTGTGCTGATAATATGTATAAATATTGTTATAACCCTGTTAAGCTTTGTTTTCCATGAAACAGAAGTTACAGGCAGGAGCCCCTGAAGCCTGCTATCAGGCAAAAGCGGGAAGAGTTTGGAGTGAAACAGTTCCCATGAGCTGAGATGAGGAGCAGGAACAGAGAGCTGCCTGCATGTGAACCCAGACAAGAGCTAGGAGTGGTTGGCCCATGAAGGAGAAGTCATGCGGTTTGGAAGTCAGCTTTGAGTCAAGATGAGAGAGGATTTTACTTGGACACTATATATTGATTAAGAAGATTGTTCTTACAGTGACCTATGGGTGGATGGTGTGGTATTTTCTGCTACCCCCTTAAGGATACATCATGCTAGGGACCCCCTGACTTTGGGGATGCAAGAATATGTGCTATGGGCCATATGATGTACTGAGTGTTATGAGATATATATATGTATTAGATGATATGTTTTGCTTAAGGATGGATGCTGCTATGAATGTTATGCTTTACTTTATTAAACAATGTTTAGTTTATTACTGAAAAAATAGAAACCTATACTGTGCAATTAGACCCTTAAAATTATTCACAGCAGAAGTCCTCAGGTGTGCTGCCATGACTGGCATTACAAATAGTACGCCCACATCAAAGAAGGCACTGTGCTCTATGAACTAAGTAGAGTTGTAGTAGATCAAAAGAATATGCATATTTAGAGACATCTCCATTCTAAATGTTCATATGAATTATTTGTGCCCAACCTTTGGTAGATCCTTCAGAACTTGCATTGGTCTGATGAGCCACAGTCATGCACACTGTACCTTGACCCAGACATAATGATGCCATTTTGATTCTCTTCAAGCATCAAATCCCCACAAGTCCTAATATTAGAAAGTCCTCAGCTCCTATGCAAAAATACATTTCTTATTCACTGTCATAGCAATTAATTGTTCTCCTTGAATGAGAGACCTTGGTGTGTTTCCAAAAATGCTAGCCTTCACAATTGTAAAAAGATTGACTCTCTTCCCCTTGTCTTCTGCCCTTGAACAGGGAATATTTTCTTATTTTGACAATAAATCCTGCCAGTTGCATTTTAAATAGTTATATGACTGTTTAAATCATCTAAATTTCTTGAATCTCAGTTTCTTAATCTACAAAATAAGAAGGTTGGACTGGATACTCCCTGTGGTACTCTTCAAATCAACAATCCCATGATCCCTTTGGAAAAGTGAACAAAAGCACTTACCTAGCCAGGTAGTCACTGGCAACTGTTAAACTCAGCATTTACAATGGATAGCAGAGTTTGGACTACAGGTACATAAGAAAGGAAAATAGGCAGGCAGTCACCTTAGGCACAGGATGAGATATATTTTTAATTTTAAATAAATGCATATATGTCAATGACAGGAAATTCTGCTTTGTATTGTATATAGATAATGAATTTTTATGGGGGGGAGGTAAGTGTAAATCAAGTGCCATGTGTTACAGGAGCTCCCAAAGATAATGGTGGGTAGTAAGTCACAGGGAGGGGGGGTTATAATGTCCAAATCTTGCCTCAGGCTCTCAGGGCCTTTTTCCATCTTGGATTGACAGTTGCTTTTTCTCAAGATAGCCAAGCACAGCAAGAGGGAAGAGAGTTCTTTCATCTCAAATAAATATAGTTACAAAAAAGTTATAAGTAAACCAAAATTGAGCTCTCCCCTGTTCTCTGTTTGGCTTTGAGTCAAGCTTTCATACACAAGAGAAGTCGATGTAATTAGAGCCCTAGGAACCTGATACTAGTGAAGGAAAAGGAAAGAAAGCTGAATTCAATGGCCTTCCTGCCAGAGGAAACATGAAGAAAAGGCAATACTTATTCTCCTAGGCTTTTAAAATCCTCCATGATACTGGTAAAAAAAAAAAAAGTATTTTATCCTAACTAAAAATAACAACTGGAAATTGATTTTTTTATAAAAGGGAAATTTATGGAATTAAAATATTCCAAAGGTCTACTATTTTTTTTTGTTCAAAGCCTTCTAGGGCACCCCGTTGTGTACAAAATAAAGCCACAATTCCTTTGTCTGACATTCAATGCTCTCCTTAATCTGCCTCCAATCTAATGTTTCAACTATATTCCCCACTACCTGCCTCCTCATTCTATGAATTTTCCAGCTAAAATGAGTGTTGTCCTTTTGATATAACAAAAGTTTTACCACATTCCCACCTTTGCTCACGTTTTTCTCTCCATATCTACTGGTCCCTCTCACACCACTTTTCAAAGTTCTACCCATTCCTCAAGGCACAGCTCAATGCCCTCCATTGTTTGAGTCTGTCCGTAGCTATGATTGTATCCTGATTCATCCAGCATGCTCCCTATCCTTGTCAACATTGCATCATTATCTGCAAATGTGTCAGCTATGTTAAATAATACAAAGCCAAAGGATAAATCCTGGACCCCTCCACTACTGATATTCCTCTAATCTGACAAAGATACAATCACATGACTATTTCCAAACCCACCTCATTGTATTATCCCTGAATACCCATCTCTCCATGTTGTTAATAAGGACAACATGAGGTTCTTTGTCAAATGTTTTGATGACGGGGTGGAGCCAAGATGGCGGAGTAGAAAGACTCACATTTGCTAGCTCCGAACCCACAGCCCATGGATTCCCTCTAAAAAGAACTCCTGACAAATTCTGGAACAGTGGAAGCTGCACAGAAGCACAGTGAAGGAGATTTCCGCTGCAGAGAGCCCTGAAAAACCCACCTCAAAGGTACCTCGGACGGGAGTGGAGTCCTCCCCTCCCCTGCCCTGGCCACACTGCACTGAGAGGAGCAAGCAGACCCAAGCAGGCGTCAGGGACCTGAATCTCCGGCAGCTGCGAAGGTCCCTCCACCCACAGACGCACAGGTCAGTGAGAGAGACGGGCTGAGAGGGGAGCGGGGGATCTCCGGGACTCAGACCCCCGGCGGCCACGGCAGAGGCGAGGTGGAGGCAGCTCTGCCAGAGACTCCCGAGGCGGGCAGGGGCTCTGGGGTGTCTCCATTGCAAGAGATCTCAGCATAAACCCCCTGAGGGAACTGAGCCTGAGAGGCGGCCCTGCCCCCACCTGAGAACCAGCAGATAAGCTCCCATTGAAGAGCAGTCAGGCCTGCCGCCAAAAGCCCTGAGGCTGGGGAGCAGCATTTGAATCTC
>CM053771.1:90404573-90422993 GCA_028658325.1 Potorous gilbertii
ACTCAATTGGCAAAAGAGGTTCAAAAAGCCAATGAGGAGAAGAATGCTTTCAAAAGCAGAGTTAGCCAAGTGGAAACAGAGGTGCAAAAGCTCACTGAAGAAAATAGATCTCTCAAAAATGTTTTGATGACATTTAATTTTACTATTTGGTCCAGTGGTCTCTACTGGACTCTACCAGAGGCAGTTTGACTGGGACACAAAATGGTGGAGCTTCCCTATTATTTTCTGTGCTTCCAGATCCTGACATTGGCCAAAGTCCTTTGCAGTGGGATCTGTCTCCATTTTTGTAGAGGATTGAGTGGAATCCAAAATCTTTAATTGAAAGTCCATAAACTTTTTACTTGCTAACTTTCTTTTAAAAGAAGCAAAAATCTTAATACATTCAGGCATTAGACTAAGGAAAATAAGAATAAGCTATTCAAATGTGGTATAAACAAAAATTGTTAATGTCATTTTAAAATAAATGACCTTAGTGAGACACCAGCATGTAATAGTGGAATGAGCCACGGATTTGGAGTCAGAGTCATCAATTTCAGGTTAGTGCCAACACTTACTAGCATATGAGCTTGGGCAAATTACTTCACCCCTCTGATTCTCAGTTTATTCATCAATATAATGGGACTAATAATATTTCAGTCTCCTTCAAGGGGCTGTGATGAGGGAATGCTTGGTAAACTAGGAGGCTATGGAGCTTAGATTCATTTATTACCATTTCTTGAAGCACGCAACAATGCTGGGGACCATCACCCCGGGCGTAAGTTGACTAAGGGAGAAAGCCTTCCACGTTACATATTTGGAAAGTTCTTGACAACTGTGAAACAATATCTTAAATCTCACAGAAAGGAAGTGGCTGGAGGATTAAATTGTGAGCACTCAGGGGAAACTCCTCTATAACAATTACAAAGTTCTGCAATCCCGGACAGGCTACGTTTCTCTCCTCAGCTCTCGGGCTCTTCAAATAGCAGCGATGGTGGTGGCTGCCTGCCCAAGTCATTACTCAACAACATCTGTAAGATTTCCTGTTAAGAAATAACAGACTTTCAGAATTAGGAAAGATCAGAGACCAGCTAGTCCAATCCATTCCTGAGCAAGGATCCAGTCCATAGCATTTTTAAGAAGTGGTCATCCAACTTAAAAACCTCCAAGAGGGGCAACTACTACTGTACTAAGGAGTTCATCCCATTGGCATAGCTCTAATTCTTAGAAAGTGTTTTCCTGAAATCTGCCTCCATACAGCTTCCACTGATTCTTCCTTCGAATGCCTAAAAAAATAGGCAAGATCCCTTTCCTTCATGGTAGTTCTGGCCTCCTAACTGTTCCTCACACATTACATCGCCTGACAATGAGCATTTCCACATGGTGTTCTCCATGGCCGGAACTCTCTCTTTCCATCCTGGTCGGCATCTCCTAAGTTCCCTGGCTTTCATCAAGTTTCTGATAAAGCCCATTTTTTGGAAGAAGATTAGAGAGATAGATGAGAGCTAGATGAGAGAAAGAGAGAGAGAGAGAGGGAGAGAGAGAGAGAGAGACAGAGAGAGAGACAGAGAGAGAGAGAGAGATGGTATGCGTATATGTATATATGAAGCTAGCTTGCATAGTGGCTACAATGCTGGGTCTAAAGTCAAGAAATTCTGAGTTCACACCCAGAAAAGACACTAGGCAAGTCACTTAATTTATTTGCTTAACTAAAAAAATGGGTGTAAGAAAAGCAGTTACCTCCAAGGGTTGTGGTGAGGATCAATTGAAACAATATATATGTATATATATATATAGCATTTAGCAGAGTGTCCAACATGTAGTAAATGCTACATAGATGCAGATTTCCTTCTCTTCTCCCTTCCAGTTCTCCTTAATCTTCATATCTTTTCTATGTGTGTATACATATATATGTGTGTGTATATGTACATGTATATATGATGTATGTTGTATATATACATGTGTTGTATGCATGTTATATGTGCATAATATGTATCCTATATAAATATATGCATGTATATGTGCCTATACATGTTTACATATTTGTGAGTGTGTGTGTACTTTGTATGTGGTTTTCACATTGTCTACACCATTTTCGCATTTCAATGTAGGATCCTTGAGAATAAGAACTATTTTTCCCCCCTTCCTTTTTTCCCTTGGACTTAGTAAGAGGTATCTGGCATATAGTGAGCAGTATTAAAATGCCGGTTGATTGATTGATAAACTCAAATATCTGAATACAGCCATCATATCTCAACTAAAGCTTCTTTTCTCCAGGCTAACTATTCCTAGTTCTTTCAAATGATCCTGTATAACATGCTTTCCTGTCTTCATCCTCCTAGGTGATGGCTTACAGAAATTCTCCATCTTGTCTATTTTATCTAGGGATGTTTTGGTAAATGTTTAATAACTGGTTCTAAGGGGAAAAAAATCTGTGCACAACACACATTTAAATTTAATCTGCATCATTAACATTTTCCATCACTTTCTTAAGTCTAAATAATCAAAACAATAAATCATGACATTTTGTAGGATTTGCCAATTTCCAAGTTGTAAACTCTCACATTGAAATTGTAACAGTCCAGTTGGAGCTGGCCCCAGTACAACTTTCATTTTTTACCTAAAATGTTACGCCAGTTATTACACACAGAATTTCAGTTGTGGTCTGACCGGGGCAAAATACCACAAAATGTGTATGACTGCCTTCACTATGGACATTCTGATTAATGGAATCTTGCACAACTAGTTTTGGGCTATCATGTAATACTGTTGACTCATATTGATATTTCAATGCAACAAACTCCTCCTGCCCCAAATCATTTTCAAAGGAACAATTGTCTAGACACACCTTCGCTGCTCTATACTCATAAAACTGATTTCCTTGTAACTCCAGTTCTTAATACTGTGCCTGACACATAGTAGATATTTAGGAAATGCTTCCTTGAACTTTTTTCTTATCTTTATTAAATTTTATGCTATTCAACTTGACCCATTGTTTGAGTCTGTCCATAGCTATGATTGTATCCTGATTCATCCAGCATGTTCCCTATCCTTCTCAACACTGCATCATTATCTGCAAACGTGTCCTGCCTTTGTATGTATCATCCCAATCATTGTCCTCTATGTTAAATAATACAAAGCCAAAGGATAAATTCTGGACCACTCCACTACTGATATTCCTCTAATCTGACAAAGATACAATCACATAACTATTTCCAAACCCACTTTATTGTATTATCACCGAATCTCCATCTCTCCATGTTGTTAATAAGCACAACATGAGCTTCTTTGTCAAATATTTTGATGACATTTAATTTTACTATGTCTAAAATAGTCCCCTAACAACCTAATTACTCTGGCAAAAAAGAAAACACAGTTAGTCCAACATAATCTGATTTTGATGATACCTTGCTGCCCTAAAGTAACTGTTGTTTCCCTATTCAAAATGTTCATAAGCCATACCTTCAATATCACATCTATTATTTTTTCTAAAAATAGAATATAAATTTAAAGGCCTGGAGCTACTTCTTCCAATTTAAAATTGCTCTTCTCCAATCTTGTGATACCTCTCCCAATCTCCAAGATCTGTCAAGTATCACAGACATTCTTTCAGTACTCTAAAATGTAGTTCATAAGGGTCTGTTACCTTCAGTTACTTAGTAGCAACCAGTTGATGCCATCATATTCCTCATTTGCCTCCTGTTTGACTTTTATCTATTAAAATATATACTGTTCTTCAGAAAATCAAATGGAAATAGAAAAAAAATTATCATCATTCATTCTCTCCATCTCATCCTACCATTTCTTTGAGTCTTCTCTTTTTTATAACATAGCTACAAATAAAATTTTATTTTCCTTAAAATTCATTATCACCCTAAGTTCATTCAAATTTCAGTGTTCCTAGTGATATTTTTTTAGACCTGAGTTTCCCTTTAGTATTTATCTCCCAGTTACATGCCCTTGTTTTCATCTTCTATACATGTATTGTTTATAATCTGATTTGGTCAATCAGTACCTTGAACAGCTACGTAAGTCTCTGCATAACTCTTAAGTAGTTTTCCCTTTTCTTTATTATCACAATTTTTGCTTCTGTCTTGAAAATTTCCAGTCAACCCACAAGTATTTATTAAGCAAGATCCCCCTCTAGGGTTAGAGAGACAGTGATACAACAAGCCTGTTTGCTCCCATTATTTTGACTCCATGATGCCCTCTCTGAATTAGAACATCACTGGGCCCCTCTTCTGTTGGCTCTGAAATCCTCTCTTGGATTATAGCAACAGTGCTATGACCTTTTCTGCACCCAGGAGCAAAATCTGAGATCTCTCCTCTAGGGTCAGTGCAATTATGCTGTGACCCTATATCTGAGTTCTTTTCTCTATGTTTAGAGCGCCAGCATCATAGCCTCTGTACTCAGGAGCTGAATCTGAGATTCCCAACCTCCTCTCCATGATCAGAACCATGCTGGAGAACAGTTCTTCTCCCAGGACCTGGCTTCACATCCATGCCCACCCCTCGTCCATATTTCCTGTCCTAGTCACTTGCCTGTGGATTTGTGATTAGATCTGTGATCTTGTTCTGTAGACATAACTTCCTTTGATTTCTCCTTGGACTTCTGACCATCACTCAGTCTGATGCTCTTCTAAGATCTTTGTTGGAATTACTTTTGAAGGTACTAGATTGCTGTTTCCTGATAATTCACCATCTTAGCTAATTCTCCTATTCCCTTTTTACTCTTACCTTCAACCCTTTCTAATCCCTCCCAATAAGACTTACCTCAAAAATATGATAGATAAAAACCAATATAAATTAACATGAGCCAAGTTTTGAAATAGCCTGCTGTGTAGTCTTTAGGATATGATATCTGCTTTCCTCATTTGGAAAATTTCCATCTTCAATCAATGACCACATCCATCTATAAATGAATCATAGAATGTTGAACCTGGAAGGAAAACCACAGTGGAATAGTAGAACCCACCTCCTTTATTTTGCAGGTGAGATAATAAGCAATCAGAAGTAATTGCTGAGCCACATTTACATTATTCACATATACTATACTAAAACACTAAAGAGATGAATACAAAAGAAACAAAAATACTCAGTTTTTTCCACTGGAGAGAGGAAAGTAGCACAAATGCATCAGCTAGTCAAAATAAAATAAATTATGTAATTAAATCCTTTGCAAGGGATCTTCCTAACATTGAAAGACATAGAAATTCCATATGGTATGGTGGATGAGCACTAGACATAAAACCAAAAAAAGGACTTCAAATCTTGTCTCAGATTCTTTTTGCCTTTAAGATGATGGCTAAGTCACTCAAATACTCTTAGTCTCAGCTTCCTCATCTATAAAAGAAAATTAATGAACAAGCACCCTTTGTGCACATTTTTTGTAAGCTCTCATGAGATTTTAGATATATATGTATATATATATATGTATATAATGCTTTGCAAACATTTAAGCCATATATATATAAGCCACGCACACACACACACACACACGCATATATATATATATATATATATGGATATATACCTGTGTGTGCATATATGTTTTAGTATTATTATTGGAAAAATGTCTTTATTAAAGGATTATTCTCCAATAAATTCATCATCCAGTTGGCTCATCCCGCCAGAGAAGTAGCCCTGGAATTTTACAGACTTTGTCCATGAAGCACAAGCCTTGATAGATTTCTACTAGATTCCAAAGGCTTTGAGTGAACTGGTGTCAGAGTGTGAGTCTTTTGTCTGAGGTTGGATGGTCACATCAGGAAGGTGGCTGCCAGGGGATTATTATTATGTTTTGGACACAGCAATTCATAAAACTATCTACTAAAGCATGGCAGGTTTTGATCTGAGTGGGTGGAGAGAGGACCTGCACTGATATAATCACAGTTCTATTGATGTAGAAGTAAGAAGAAGGTATAATTAAGTGCCATATCTTTCAGTGAAGTCAGTAAATGCTATAAAGATGTCAGAGGAAGGAGACATCTGTGTGGGACAAAGGGGTTATGGAAAAGAAAAATCCTTGGTTAGAATGTGAAGGATGATTAAGATTTGGATAGAAGCTTTCAGAGTTGAAAAGAAGCATAACCAAGGGCATGGAGAACTATTAAAAGAGAGATTTTGCCCTGCTGATTAGTAAAAGATAATCAGGCTGGGTCCAACCGCAAATACATGGCTTTTTCCACTAGATCGATCACACTGACTCTCTTGATTAAGTCTTCATCCCCCTCATAGTTCCTAATATGGCACTCCATACAAGTGGGGACTAAATAAATGTTTATTGGATGAATGAATGGATGTGGAAGTGAATGAAATATTGTTTCTTTTGCTTTTCATAGATCCTCAGAATTTCAGAATTGGTAAGGACCTTAGTGGGCTTCTCATCAAAAACTATATTTTTTAAAAAGTCTTCCCAATAGCTCATTTGACAAGTGGTCATGTAAGCTTTTCTTTCCTATTCTTTCCAATTTTTCAGACTGACAGCTCAAGAAAGTCATCTGAAAAGGATGTAGAAGCAAGAAAAATACCTTTTCCATTCCTACTGCTTTATGATCTCTGTTTATTTGTATAAACCTCAAGGCTACTTTGCCTTGACCTCTGAAGTCCTAGTTAAGTGCTAAAGCGTTTTCTTGAAGATTCATGATATGTGGGATGCAGTGGACTTACAGTCAGGAAAGCCTGAGTTTGAATCTCGTCTCAGTCACAAACTAATTTTGGAAACCAGAAAAAAGTCATTTAATCTCTCTCAGCTTTCTTTTCCTCATCTACAAAAGGGTTGTCATAATAAATATCTACCAGGATTCTTGTAAGGATCAAATGAGACAGCATATGCAAAGCATTCTGCAAACTTTAAAGCATCTGCTGTTCTTATTTATAGCTTATATTAAGCAGCTAGTCCTCCCTAACTGCTCACCTACCCCCTTTTATGAATTGATAAATACATATCACTTTTAGAACTAGAACTTCTTTCAAAAAACCTCATCATGCTGAGTTAGTTAATGGCCATGGTAGGAAACAAAGCATAGTTACTTGGGATTTATTCCAGCACCGCTTATCTGGCCCACAATGATGACATCAATCATTTCAGCAACTAACACGTACAATCAGAGCTTGCTCAATGGAGAGGGTGTGTTCTGGGAGAGCTGTTGCGATGTAAACACCAGTAAATTCCATTTACTACTAGACAAATATTATAAGAGGTCATTTTAATTGAACTCATGAATTAAGTAAACAATTATGAAGCACCAACTATAGCAGAGACCTTACCCTCAGTAGTTGACTCTAATTAGATTTTATCTAAAGTATTGTGTATGGTGCAGGGGACCAGGATGAAGAACAATAACTTGGACAGTATCCAAAAGGAAAGTAACCAGAGTGAGGAAGTGCCTCGAGTCCATGTCACATGAAGAGAAATTAGAGAAATTGTGGATGTTTAGGTGGGAGAGGTGAAGCCTCTAAGGGGATGATTGTGTTCAATTATTTGAAGGTCTGTCATGTGAAAAAGTGATTAGATATGTTTTGTTTGGCCTTACTGGGCAGAACAAGGAGCAAAGAGTGGAATTTTCAGAGATAAATCTAATTTTGATAGAAGGAAAACATTTTAACAAGTAAGGTTGTCCAGAAGTAGAACAGGTCAATTTGGGAGATTCTGAGTTCCTTGTCACTGGAGTTCTTCAAGTTGAGTCTAGATGGTGACTGTCAGGTGTATCATAGGAGTGATTCTTTTCAGGTATAACTTAGATGACTTCTAAAGTATTTTCTAGCTTTCATTTTCTTCTACTTTATAATTTTGTGATTGAAGTACTTAAGTATGTACGTAGGCAGGGTGGGATGCCAGGCCAAGTGTCATCTGGAAAAAGAGGAAACAACACTTTTTATTCATGCTCTAGCATTATTTTTTTCTGACTTTGGAAAGGAAAACTGTTCCATGAGGAAACTAGTTATGGCATGAAGGATATAGGGGCATAGGATCAAGCTGTCACCTAGCTTATCATATCTCATCAGCTCAGACAGCTTTTCATGTGAAATTTTTTTTATTGTTCCCAGGGCTATACTCAATTACTAAAAAAGAGCACACAGTCAAAGACTAGATCTATAATCAGGGAACTAAGGTAGCCTGACTTCCTCTAAGAATTCCCACCTCCCCCCACAAGAGTAGCATGTATCCTTGGTCCTTTGGGTAGCCAGATGGAAGATAGTCCCCATTGACAAGAGATCTCTAGCACAAATGGGATCTGAGAGAAGTTATATTGCAAGCCCACAGTTCTTTCTGGATAATTTGGGGTCTGGTGTCCCAGAAACCCATTTGTGGTTTTTCCAAGTCTATTTGTGTGCCCTGAAAGATGAACTGGGAATATTCTCAATAGCAAATAAACCTCTTTTGTCCAACTTCTCTTTGTGTTGGTACTAGATTCAGCAAATATTTATTGAGCACCTAACGTGATTGTTAACTCATTCTAGAATATGGGAAAACTATTATAAACAGAGGACCTGGGACTGAATCCCATTAACCTTAGAAAGTCATTTAATCCCCACAGTTGCAAAATCAACAATAATACAATGAAAAAGAGACAATGGATTTTGAAACAGAAGTCTTCAGTTCAAATTCTATACATGCTACTTTATCACTCTGTGACTTTGGTCAAGTCCCTTTTGGAGACTCGAGCCTCTCTGGACCTTAGTTGCCTTATATGTAAAATAAGGAGATCAATACGTGCCCTTCTCTAAGTTGTGCAGAAAGCACATATAAATCTTAAAATATATAAAAAAATTGTGACATAGTTTTTGACCTCATTAGCAAAATGAAAAATTTGGAAGAATTGCTTAAGTTCACTCCAACTCTTATTATTCAGTTATTTTCAGTCATATTCAATTCTTTGTGACTCCATTTAGGATTTTCTTAACAAAAATACTGGAGTGGTTTGCCATTTCCTTCTCCAGCTCTTTTTACAGATGAGGAAACTGAGGTAAACAAAGTTAAATTATCTGTCCAGGCTCACTAGTTAAGTGGCTGAGGCCGGATTTCAACTTCATCTTCTCGACTTCAGGCTTAGTATTCTAGTCACTGTGCCATCCAGTTGCCCCTCGTGACTCTTTAGTTTTAAAATAGAGATAATACCTGCTTTGTCTACTTCACGTAGTTGCTATAAAAATCATGGTAAAATCTCAAACATATTGGATTTGAAGTTGGAAGTGACTTCAGCAATACAAATATTGTACAAATATGTTGTATGCAAATACACAAATATATTTAGTACACTATCTAAACAAAATATTACATTTTAAAAATGAGGAAACTGAGGTCCAGAGAATATAAGTGGCTTGCCTTGAATGATATAGCTAGTAAGTATATGAGGTAGGATTTGCATGTATATTTTCCTGAATTCAAGTCCAGTTGTCCTGTAAATAGCCCTGGAGATTAAAATCCTAGGATCTCTGAGTTCAAATCTATTGCTTTTTCCACTTTACCATAGTCAGAAGTCCCAGATTTTAAACTTGGTTTGGTTATTCACTACCTGTGTGATTCTGAGGAAGGAATGCAAGTCATTCCCTTATTTTTCTCTCATGATTGCCTTCCCAGGAAATAGCAATGGTAACTGGTATCTTCCAGTCAGAGAAAGAACAAGGCCATAATTTTCTCATAGATTCTCTGAAGACCTTTTGTCATAAATGTCATAACCAAGTTGGCATTTGGAACATAGGTGTGCTCCCTTATATCCTCCTCCCCCAATTAATTGGACAGGCAGCTCAGGCAGCTGTATACCACCTGAGAAGCAGTAAAATCAATGAAGTAATACATAACTGCTCAAAGCAGCCATTCCTCTTAAAATACTGAGAAATATATTTTGTATATTAACATTGGCCACCCAGCCAGGTGGATGCCCAATTTCCTTGGCATAGGAAATGTTTTAGTGAAGTAGGATTAGTGAGGGAAATATGAGAAAGATCATTCTGGAGTTAGCTTCAGGAAATCAAAACCAATAACCATTGCAATCTCTAAGCTTACTTGAATAGGAGATTTAAATTCAGAACACATGACTATGGTTTGGTGAGCCATGTTGAAGACATTTATTAGAATTCCACAAAACATTTTTGGATATGAGTGATGTGCATTTTTGTTTAGCTTGATTGTGTACAATTGTCAGCATTTTTGGTGGGGAGTGTTCATTTTTTATTGATGAGGTGGGGGGAGAAAAATAAAGAAAAAGCCTGGAGTCCAGAGGATTTGAGCTCAAATCCAGACTCAGAGATTTATTAGTTGTGCAACAGTGGGCAAGTCACTTAACCCCATTTACCAAATGGCAAACCACTCCAGGGTCTTTGACACGAAAAATATAAATGGGGTCACAAGAGTTGAAGTTAATGAAAGAACTAAACAACTACAACAAAATATATGTCACCCACACCAACCTCTTTTTTAATGATATTCAAAGAGGGAAAACCCACCCTTGTCTCAATTCAGTCTTCCAGTTGTTTAGACTTTTTTATTTTTACCATTTCTTTTTAGAATTTCTTTTTTTAAAAATTTGTTGATGTGCGTTCTTTTTACATTACAAACATTTACAGATTATTCTCATTGTGTGAAAAGTCTCTTGTTACAAATTAAAAGAATTAAATGAAACTAATGATATAGTATCATCAACTGAATATGCATGTCACATTTCACATCTGTAACAGACACCACTATCCCATTTTGCAAAAATTTAATTCAAGTCTATTTTCTCTTCCCTCTTCCACCCCATTGAAAAAGTGAAGAAAATAAATTTTTGTTACAAATATGAATAATCAAGTAAAAAAGTCATTAATATCTATACTCATCATAAATTATATACAGATGCATATATGTGTGTGTATACACAAATATATTTAGTGCATATATGCTATATATTTGTGAACATATATGAGCATATATATTTGTGTGTATATTAATTTTCATTCTGTACTCTAAAACTATCACCTCTCTGTCATGGATAGTATGGCTCATCACTAGTCCTCTGGAATTTTAAATATTCCTTGTATTGATCCTAATTCTTATAGTTTACTCTATCTTAGGTACGTGGTCATAGCCTATTGCTAAGAAAGTCCAAGAAATTTATTCTGACTCCTACAACTAAAAGTGATTCTTCAGTTCCTGGAGGCTAATCTGTTCTACATATTTGGCACTTATACATTAGTGTGTGTTATTAGTTATCATTTCATACTTGTGTGTCTTGTCTCCCAAACTAGATTCAAAGTTCCTTGAATGAAGAGAATGGGTCTTATTTTCATACAATATGCCCATAGTAAATGCTAAAAAGATGATGTATATATATATATATATATATATATATATATATATATATATATATATATATATATATATATAGTATATATATTCAGAATTTGGCTTAAAATTGCTTAGATATTCTGGACTTGTTGCAGAACCAACCACAGAATTTCACCATTTTGAAAGACTACAAAGACCAGCCTGAATCTGAACTTGAGCAACAACAAAAATCCACTCTACACGTATCTGACATTCAGTATTTACTTGAAGACTTCTAGTACAGGGTTAGTCATCAGCTCCTGAGCCTCCATTCCACTTTTGGATAGTTCTAATTATTGAGAAGGTTTTTCTCAAGTAAAATCTCAATTACCTCTTTCTATATACTAATACTCTTTATAAGAAAAACTCTAATCTCTTAAGTGCTTATCCTATAGATAGTGGAATGCATTTTAAAAGTTATTCTTGGTAAATTTGACCTCCAAAGAAGAGATATGAAAGGACACCTCTTTCCACTACATTATAAAAGTGGGGGTAAAGGAGTCCACAGGTATGGAACACTGCCATATATTGTGAGATCTTTCTTGATTAATTTGTCCATTTTGCTGGGTTTTTCTCTTCCTCTTAATCGTTAAAAAAAGTCATTGTTATATAGGATGATTCTCTAAGAGAAGGTAGAAGGAAACAAACAGAGGAAAATTTAGGCAAAGTAAGAATAAGTAATAGCAATAAAAATTTACAAAGACAAAACAAAAAGTTTCTCTCACTTAATGAGGTTCCACTTTACATTCCCCCATCCCTCCCAAACCATGATGGATTATTACTCCCAAGAGCACCCTCATTACACTGTGTTCCCTCACACACATCTGGCCAGGAGTGAAATTTCTAAACAATTATATAGCAACAGCTTGATATATAACAGTGACAAATGTTCAACTTAATTAGCCTTAGAACAATTAAGAAAAGACTCAGCAGAGGATTCTGCTACAATGAAGTAAACATCAATGTTCTTTATTATTTCTCAGATGCTTAAATGAACTTGAGATGTCAATTATAAGTTAATTTCCAACACTGATTCTAATGGCTACTGAACCATCAGATTCAGTGTAATATAATCTCTGGGGGGCTATCTTATTGCTGAAAGGAGACCTTAGAGGTTCTATAGTCCAAAGGGTACTTGAACAGGTGTGCCTTCAACAGCTTCAACACTTGTTCATCTGACCTTTACTTGCAGATCTCCAGTGAAGGGTAACCACCTACTTCCTAATGCAGCCCATTTAATTTTCAAGAGATTTAATGGTTAGGTTTCCCCCACCATACATCAAATTTAAACCTACTTCTTATCTGTATCAAATACACATTGATCCTACTTCTGCCCTCTGGGGACAGCTAAAACATATTTTTTTCTCATTCCACATAATACATTTCAAATATTTGTAAACAGCTAATTTGTTCATCATAAGGTTTGTTTTTTCAAGGCTAAATGCCTGCATCTCTTTCAGTATATCCTACTGTTAGATAGTCTCTTCATCACCCTGGTTTCTTGGCTGCTTTCCTCTGGTTGTACCTGTTACACTCTCAACGCTCATCCTCAGCTTAGCCTGATGACATTGGTTATTGTGGCTGCCTTGTCCCACCATTGATTCATGCTAAGCTTGCAATTAACTAAAATCACCAGAGTTTTTTCAAACAGCCAAACCTCTGCCATCCTGTACTTTGGAAGCTGCACTAAAGTCTAATGCAAGACTTTTTGTTAGTTTCTTTCTTTGATTCAGACCTATGATTTCAACATGTTAGAGCACTATGCCTTGAGAAAACTCCACAGATAATAGGTATCATTCCGCAATTAGTAACTTGAAAGGTTGAAAGTGCTTTGTTCGGAAGCACAGTCAGTATGTGTCAGAGATGAGACTTTCAAATCCAGGTCATTCTGATCCCCAAGGCAGTCCTCTTCACACTCAGCCATGCTGTGTTAAATTTAATTGTATTACATTTGAACAATCATTTTAGCCTACCATGGTCTTTATGGGTACAAACTCTATCAACCAATACGCTAACTATCCTTTTTAGTTTAATGTCCTGTGCACTTTAGATAGGCTATCTCTGTCTTTATATCCAAGTCATTGATTCAAATGTTGAACATTTCAGAGTCAGGGACTGACCCCCTAAAATACTCAGCAGAGACCCCTTTTCAAGTTGGCATTGTTCTGTCAGTCTAATCTTTGGATTCAGCTATTCTATTAGCTTAAAATAAGCCTAACTACTATTATCTGCCCCAAGTCTCACTGTTTTGTCTATAAGGATAACATTAAGAAATGAATCTAATACTTTGTCAAAATTAATGTATTTTGTGCCAATGGTAGTCTCTGGATCTACCAGTTTTAAGAACCTTGACAGAATGAATGGATTCTAATTCAAAGAGCTTCTAGTTAGAACTCAGGAGACATGGATTCTAATCCTAGATTTCCTACTAATTAGCTGTCCAACCTTGGGAAAGTCACTGAACATCTCTGAGCTTTTGTTTTCTGTATATTGAATATCTATCTCAGGGGATGATTTGTGGAAGTAGTAAGAAAATGTATATATAAAAGTACTTTATTCTGTTATTGCGCTATAATGACAAGCAGAATGATTTCAGAAAAACCTGGAAAGACTTACATGAACTGCTATAAAGTAAAGTGGGCAGAACCAGGAAAATAACAGCAATATTGAATCATGAAGAATTGTGAATGACTTAGATATTCTTGGCAACACGATGATCCAAAAGGACTCATGATGAAAATTGTTATCTCCCTCCAGAGAAAAAACTGATATCATCTAAATACAAATTTAAACTTATTATTTTCATTTCCTTTCTTCTTTCTTTTTTTAATTTGTCTTATACAAAATAATTAATATGGAAATATTTTACATAATGGCACATGTATAACCTTTGTCAGATTGCTTTCTGACTCAGGAAGAGGGGAGAGGAGAGATAGAGTTTGGAATGCAAAACTTTTTTTAAAAGTTTAAAATTGTTTTGGCATGTAATTGGGGGTGGTATAAAGTATTTTTTAAAATGTTTTATTCTTCAGTTAGGATATAAGCTCCTTAGGGCTAGGAGACACATAATTGTATTTCTTCATATTCTTCTATAGAACCTGGAATGTTGTTATATATGAGGCAGATATTCAATGCATGGCGAATTGATAAACTTAAGGCATGAAAGACCTCCAATTTGGCAATCATCTTGTTTTTCTGTGTAGTATTTTGTAAAAATAATAATGAAAGTAATTTTACCCTTCGGGAAATCTCTTAATGGAACATACATGGAAAGCTAATTAAACACAAAGCTAGAGCTGGAATAGGTTGAGTTCTGAATGATCTAGAATCCAAATCCGGACCCTTTGAGAGCCAGGGAGCATTGGGATCCTGGTGGAGCTATGAGGTAAATGCCTAGTTTAAAATGGAGGCTGAGTTATAGGCAAGTTTTTGACGCTAAAGCAAATTGGAGTTCCATAAATTAAACCAAGGCTAGAGGAAGCCAACAAATAAAGGGGACTGGGGTGGGAACTGCACATAGATTTAACTTAGGCTGCTTCTTAGAATGTTGATATTGGTTGCCCTTATCAAAGAAGTCCAGATCTTTCCCTCAGACACCACACTGGTAATTTTGGCCCCAATCCAAATTCTCAAAATTCAATCCTCTTACTTCTATCATCTCACCTGTGAGATACAGACAAGAAAACATAAAAAAAGTTTGAAACCCAAAGGTTGCATGAAAAAGAAACAGCTTGGCAGTAGTTCACCATGAAGATCATGGGAAAAAATAAAATTAGAATAATAGAATATAAACTCTGTGAGAACAGAGACTGTTACAGTTTTGTCTTTATTTTCCTAGCCCAAAATACTACCTAATACTTAACACAGTGCCTGGCATATAGTTGCCAATTAATAAATGCTTATTGATTGTAGGTGTTCAGTATGTGTTTATTGAATTGAATCAAGAATGACTGGAAAATGGAGACCCTTGAAAATTAGAAGACAAGTTGTAAATAGCACAAAGTGAATATGTACTTAGCAAACTAGGAAATTTAGAGCATAGTTGAGAGAGATAATAGATTAGTAAAACTTAGCAAATGCTTGAAGGGCAGCAACCTGGCACAGTGAATAGAGCACTAGCCCTGGAGTCAGGAGGATCTGAGTTCAAATATGGCGCCAGACACTTAACTAGTTTTGTGACCCTGGGCAATTCATTTAACCCAAACTGCCTCCAAAAAAAAAAAAAAGTAAAGAGAAATAAATGTGTGTTGATAGATTAGCTTAGTTACAATAGTTATTGGAATGTTTGGGGGTTCATATTAAAAGAGAATGATGTGGTTAAAAGAGTTCATTAATGATAGCATTCAAATAATATCCATATACTATGATTTTAGAGTATTTACAACCAATGAAAATTTGGGGAAATAGAAACCTTTATTGGTATGGATGGAATAGTGACTTTATTAGTTGGTTCTTAGTCCCCTAGAAGAAAGTTAATGAATATGCATGGCAAATACCATGCTTGGGAAAGCCCTTGGAAATTTCTTAGGGACATAGATAGACAGATAGATAGATAGATGATAGACAGATAGATAGACAGATAGACAGACAGATAGATATATAGACAGACAGATACATGCACACACACATTTGCTTAAAAATATTCTGACCTTCAGGAGGACCAAGAAGAAGGAAAGTAAATAACACTAATGATGATGACCCTCATTTTATGGTGTTTCAAGGTTTGCCAAACCCTTTCATGAATCACAATTCTTTTCTGTGGGAGGTAGTCCAAATATGATTATTTCCTATTTATGGATGAGGAAACTGGTTCAGCAAGCTAAAGTGACTGTCCAGGACATAGGGGGACAGAAAAAAGCAAGGGAAGAAATGAAAATGAATGCTTATGGTCAGTTCTTTCTCAAATTCTACATTTTCCTACTAATATCATGGTTTCAAAGCATTTCTTTTTGACTTGACTTATAGATCCAACTGTGTCAACCATCCATCCCCACTCAATAAACTTTAATGGCTCCCTGTCACTTGCAGGATCGAATACAAAATCATTTATTTTTTGGCATTCAAAGTCTTTCATAACCTAGCCATCTTACAACCCTGGACTACTTTTATTCCCCGTCAAGTCCTCTTTCATCCAGTGACTCTGGCCTCCTTGATGTTGCACACAAGACTCCCCTCATCTTGTTTCCAAGCATTTTCTCTGGATATCCCCCATACCTGCAATGCTCCCACTCCTCATTTTTGTCTTCCAAGTTCCCTGGCTTCCTTTAAGGATTCCACTAAAATCCTACCTCCCCACAGAAAATTTTTCCAAACCCCTCTTGACTTCATTGCCCTCCCTCTCTTATTTCCTGTTTATCCTGCATATAGCTTGCTTGTGTATATCTGTTTGCCTCCATTGGATTATGAATTCATTGAGGGCAAGGACCCTTTTTTGCATTCTGAGAGCTGAGCATATAGTAAGTACTTAGAAAATGTTTACTGGCTGATTTATTCTCCCTTTAGGAATGATTTACTAGTCAATTCTAGCTGTTTACCACATAGAATCCCTGATCCTTGACTCTATACCACCACTCTCCTTCCTAATGTACCTTTCACTTAGCCATCAAAAAAACTCTTAACCTGTTCCATGAGAATTCTCAGTGCTTAAATTAATGACAGAACAACATGTATGTGTTCATACATACATACTACTATGCTATATACTGTGGAAGATAGAGAAATATGAAGTATGACTCTTACACTCATGGAGCAAATGATCTTATTAAGGAGACAAGACACAAACACAAACAAAGACTAAGGTGAAAGGAAAGAAGTTATTTCCATTAAAATCAATGAGTGATTAAGTGAATGCTGGAGCAAGTGATAATGTGGTCTAGCAAAGAAGAGCAAATGAATACTGAAATGTGCTCAAGAAGATATAACTTACATAATAGACCTCTTCTGAAGCATCTGGGCAGCATAGAATGAATGCACATCATCTAGGCATTATGGAGCCTTAAGGGTCAATGTATAGATTTCATGGGGTCCATGAACATAGATGGTATAAAAATACATCTTCATTTTCACAAGTCTTTAACTTAAATTCATCATTTCCTAAAATTATTTTAATATATTCTGAGAAAGGGTCCATATACTTTACCAGACTACCAAAACTGTATATGATACAGAAAAGGTTAAAAATCTTTTTAGATTTTTGACTGATCATATTTGAGATATCATTTAAACTAACCTTGACATTTTACAGATGAAAAAAACTGGGGCTCGGATAGTGACTGAGGTCACATACCTAACTGGTTATAGAGTTACAACCAGAACCCAGGTCTCTCTACTCTTGGCTTAATGCTTACACTTTTAGGTGGGATGCCTAATTCACTTAAATTCTCTGCCCTTCAGTTCCCCCACTTGTAAAATCAGGGCAATAGTATTTCCATCCTTCCTGATCTTCACAGGGATCTTGTGAGGAAAGTGTTTTATAACTCTTAAAGCCCTATAGAAATAGGAGCTACTAGTATTATTTCAGTGTTATTGTATGATGTGTCATGAAATATTACTATCTCACCACTGAAAATAAATTTCATCTAGATGCAGTGGAGAAGTACATGAAGAGTATTAGCGGAGAGCTTATAAACCAGATATGGTCCCTGCTGGGGAGATGGCTTAAATTCAACTGTTCTGAAGTATGTCAGGAGTAAAATCAATCCAGTGTCTACACCGTCTGGTACTAATATTGCGATATCCTGGTAGTAGAGGGCTGCCAGGCTACCTTATAAGGTGAGGATAGTTCTTGGTTGGGAAAACAGAGTAGATTGAAACTTCCAAGCTGATCAGCATTTTGCTCTGTCCCATGAGCAACTACTCTACTTCTAGCCTGGGAGACTTAGGGAGATCCATTTTCAAAAAACAAAGAAACAAACAAACAAAAACATTACAAGTAATGAATTACAAAGGCTAATCAGGGTAAAGATGACATCAAAGAAACGAAGGAGTAAAAAAGGATTTCTTCATGATAGTGAAGGATGAGCTTTGAAAAGAGTGGGTGGTCCTCTGGTATTTTCTTTTTTTTAATTTTTTTTAAAATTTTTATTTTATTTATTTATAAATGTTCTACAATCACTTCCTTAAAATTAAGATTTTAT
>CM053771.1:90423493-90464548 GCA_028658325.1 Potorous gilbertii
GGTAGACTTGGAACTTTGTAATAACACAAGAACTTACTGAAAAAAAAAATCCCATTGTCAATTTTCTAAGGCAAAATGCCTTCCACACTCAGAGAAAGAAATATGGAAGTCATTCGCAGAATGTAGCAGATCATGTTTGTGTGTCTGGTATTTTCTTAATAGCAAAAGGAAGTGACCCAAACCAATGTAATGACAGACCCACTGTAGTAATGGTGTATCTGACTTATTATTGCTGGAACATGCTCTTGGGAAGAAGAAAGAGATGGGAAATAAGGGAAACTTCCATAAAATGAGCACAGAAAAGTTTAACATGACAATATCCTTTTTGGTACTGAGTCTTAATAAGCTCCATTTCTTAATTTTACTCAGTAATGCACCATAATTGGATTTTAGGATCGATGCCAATGACAAAGATATTGCAGGTAAGCTTTTAAAAGTAAAGTGTAACATCAGGAACACCATTACATAAGGAAGCTACTCACCAAGGTAAAGGAAAAAGCAATATCCCTCCTCAGTGAAAAGGAGAAGTGTGTATCTGGGACCATAAAAACTATTGAAGGTCCCTGTAATTGGGAAATTGACTCTTGTGCATAGCCCATCAGACACTCAATTAGTTGTACTTAATGGAAGATGCTGATGGAAAGTTGCAAAGGTGTCATTGGGGTGACATTCCATTTAAATCTGCTCCCCAAATCCAGAGAGCTCAGACATTCCTGAAGGATGCATAGCCAGCCACTAAAGGCAGTAGAAATTGATGAGATCTGTTGAACTTGGATCTTAATAAGTCAGGAGACAGTATTGCTGGACCTAACTAACTTCAGTAATGGGGCTTGATGGGGTGGGTGAGAAGTATCTGGACTGTAGTCATCTGAATTGCATGTTGGTGGGCATGGATAACATCTGCAAGATGTCCTGATTAGTCCTCCAATATTAGGAAGAAAAAATATTGAAAAATCAAGCAGCATTGTGGTGGCACTTCAGTTAAGTAGAAAATATAAAATAGTGTGTGTGTGTGTGTGTGTGTGTGTGTGTGTGTTTCCCAAATAATAGCAAAGAAGAGAAAGTAGAAGATGTAAAGCCTTAACTAGAATAAGGGAATTTGGATTTTGCCCTATAGCACTAATAGCATTTCAATAGTATAAAAACAAAACAGGTTAGCATCTATTTAACAATAATTATTTAGTAAAATATATAGGGCAAGTAGGTGGCTCAGGGGACATATGGCTGGGCCTACAGTCAAGAAAAGTCATCTTCCTGAGTTCAAATCCGCCCTCAAATACTAACTATATGTAGCACTAATGTGATATTCACAGGACCTGCAGTGGCCACTAATAACTCAGCACAATTCTGAATCATGAAATACAATATAGACTCTCCACATGGAAGACAGAACCAAAAACATTTATTCAGACATCAGAAAGCTAAATCCATCATAGTAACAAAGATATCTATACACAATTACAATGCAGAGGGCAACACAAGGCTCAAGCCTCCCCACTCCTAGGCTTCCTACAAATCAGCTCCCTTAAAATCACAAGCAGTCTCCCTTAATCAAAATCACACACAAACTCCCTCACTCATTCTAGCTAGCTGCCTGCTTGCCTGCATCCTTTAGTTCTGACTGCTGTCACTAATTTCCTCTCAGCTCTGCTCTAACTCTGCCTCTTCCTGTTCCACCCTTCCTACTCCCTTCAATAAACTCCCTCCACAGACTCATGTGACTCAGACTTCCATGTGACCCAGGCAGGGCACATGGGCCTATTAATGAATGAGAAAGGTCTTCCCTTATTACCATTACACCATGTGACCTTGACAAATCATTGAACTCTCTTTGCCTCAGTTTCCTCATGCAAAATGAGTCTAAAAAGGAAATGGCAAACTACTCCAGTAGTATTTCACTTTGAAAACTTCAAGTATTATAAATTTACTAGCTATTATCATTGTAAATTTTGTTGTTCAAGATAAGTACCCTCAGTCCCTTTAATCAATTCTTATACGACTTTTAGTTGAAGCCCTGTACTCTCCTCCCTGATTCCTTTTGACAATGTCCTGTTTGTCAATTTTTCTCGTAAGATATGGCATGTAGATTAAGACCTCAAAAAATGTATGAATCTTTTATATACAGTGTTCCTGGGGATGGGGGATGAATCTTGGGGAGAGTGAGGAGGTGAGTTGTATTTCTGCCCTATTTTTTCTTTAATTTAGAAAACTCTCGGTGAGGAAACTGCTTCTACCAATAATGGTTAATAACTGCTCTTCATCCTTCTGCTCTGGAGGGTTGTCTATGTGTGTGTTCATCCTTCATTGCCAAAGAAGACCATGCCATCAGAGAAATAATGACATAACTTGCACTTGACTTTGTTTTGAGTGAGGGAGAGCTGTGCAGGTCACCAGCCTCACTTCTCCTGCAGAGACATCTGAATCCAGCGACCAGATATTCATCAGGATGACTGGAGATGACCCAGGATGAAGCAATTGGAGTTAAGTGACTTGCCCAAGGTCACACAGCTAGTGAGTGTCAAGTCTAACCTTCTGAGAGATGAAGTGCCTTACCCAGAGTCATATAGTCAGTGTGTGTCTCAGGAAGTACTTGAAATCAAGTGTTGTAGACTCTGAAGTTGGCTTGCCATTTAGATGTGCTAGTTAATGTTTAACAACCAGGTTCTCTGGGCAAAAAAGAAAACATATATGCACGTGCATTTTTGTTTAATCTTTGTTATTTTTTATGATGATCTTTTAATATACAGAATAAAAGACAGCCGGCACTTCTGAAATGCCCTGAAGCTCTCTGCTTCTTGTTTCATCATACATGTTGTTGTGTTATTTAAAATTCTCTGGAATTAAAACATGTTGGCTTCTGCTATCAGAAGCATCCCGTTATGCTTTTCAAGGATGTCTGCAGCTCCACACTCAGAATATCTAACAGGAAACATGATGTCTATATAATGATAACAATTACAACTAATAGGAAAACAGGTGGTGAAGCAATTTCTGCATATGGTCTCTCAGTATTATCTTTTTTCTTTTAATTAGGTATTGTTCGACAATGAAAGAAATATTTCAAAAGGACAGTCTAATAATGTTGAACAGAGTGTAACTATTTGAGTAGAAATCCAAGAATCATCTTTGTTTTAAAAGAAAGTTTCATTAATGTATTTTTTAAAATACTATTTATAGATTGGAAGGATTCTATTTTCATTTTTTTCTGTTTTAGTTTTTATTGGGGAATTTTCACAATCATATTAATCAGAGTAAATTGTTATGAATTTTTAAAGTACAATTTCATTTCTAAAAGAAATTTTAAAAGATATATATTTTTTTCCCGGTTATTTTAGGGATTACCTGACTTCTCATCACCCTTTGTTGTTGCTAATTATAGATCCAAACAGTCATCAGATATACTTCTAAGTGACAAGGGGCAGTCTTTTGTTCAAATACTACTTTTAGAAATTCCTCTTTGACTTACATGAACTGATGTTGAGTGAAATGAGCGGAACCAGGAGAACACTATACACAATAACAGCAAGGATATATGATGATCAACTTTGACAGACTTGCCCCTTCACTGAAATACAATGATTTAAGTTCCAAAAGACTCATATGGAAAATACTATCCACATCCAGAGAAAGACCTATGGCATCTGAATGCAGATCAAAGAATACTATATTCACTGATTCTTTTTCTTTCTTGTGGTTTTTCTTTTTTATTCTGATTCTTCTTTTACAACATGACTAGTATGGAAATAGGTTTAATATGATTATACATGTATAGTCTATATCAGAGTGCTTGCCCTCTGGAGGAGGGAGAAAAAAACCTTAGAACTAAAAATCATATAAAAGTGAACACTGAAAACTAATAGCAATAATAAATAAATTATCTTAAAAAAAGAAATCTCTCTCCTTGTTAGTCAAAAACAACAAAAAAAAAATACATAAATTAGGTCTGGTTCAAGGAAGGACCTTTTTTATGGTACCCCTGTATTCCAAACATCTGTAGATTGAGATGATTATGGCATTAGAGGGTTTGCTGTTTTCTTATTTAAATGTTTAATTTAGTCATTTAAAAATGTTTCCTTGCTTGTGCCTTGTCTTCCCCTTAAATACTCATGCTTTGAAATTGAGAGAATTGATTTTTGAGATTTTTGAGAGATTTTTTCTATACATGATTTTAACTTAGTATTGGCTTCAGTTGGTTTTCTTTTGTCTCTCATACCTTAGAAGATGAGCTTTTTTTCAATCTATATCTTAGTTTCTACATTTTCCCAGACACTTTGTCTTCCTTTACTCTTACTATAAATTGTGTATTTATTGTAACACATGAAATTTTACCCAACACAAATTTCCCAGATACCCAGGGTCAGTTAGAGAAGCAGTCTCTAGTAAGGAGATGATTTCAAGGTTTTTCAATGTTTTCAGCCCTCCTGAATGGTAAGGTGCATTGTGCCAGTAGGTTGCAGAACAAATAAAGTGTTAAATGGTTGTGGTTGTGGAGTTCTATCTATACCTACTCTGGCAGAAGGATTCTTCCTTTTCCCTCTTCCTCAGTCATCCAAGAATCTTAAAGCCTTGTTTTATTTTTTTTTCAATTCTTTAACATTTTTATTAAAAGTTTTGAGTTTGAAATTCTATCCCTTCCTCCCTTCTACTCCCTCCCTGAAATGGTAAGTAATCAGATATAGGTCATACAAGTGCAGCTATGTAAGACATTTCCATATGTCATCTTGTACAAGACTCAAAATAAAAAAAAATTAAAAAGTGAAAAAGAGCATGCTTTAGTCTGTATTCAAACAATATCAATTCTTTCTTCAGAGGCAGGTAATATGTTTCATCATCAATCCTTTGAGATTGTCTTGGATCATTGTATTGCTAAAAATAGCTGTTATTCATAGTTCTTCATTGAATATTGCTGTTATTGTATACAGTGTTCTCCTGGTTCTGTTTGCTTCACTATGCATCAGTTCATGTAAGTAATTCCAGATTTTTTCTGAAATCATCCTGATTGCCATTTCTTATAGCACAATAATATTCCATTGCAATCATATACCACAGCTTGTTACCCATTCCCCAACTGATGGACATCCCCTCAGTTTCCAAATCTTAGCCATCACAAAAAGCTATTATAAATATTTTTGTACAAATATGTCATTTTCTCTTTTTTGGATATCTTTGAGATAGAGATATAAAAGTGGTACTGCTAGATCAAAAGGGGCATAGTTCTAAATTACTCTCAAGAATGGTTGGATCAGGAGATACCACTGCCAGCCAGATGGCAGAGCAAGGATTAAGTTGTCCTCAATCTCCCTTATTGACTTCTGAGACCAGAAAATATAGCCCCAGGAAAAATTCTGGAACAGTTGAGCCAACAGAAAGATGAGGTATGGCAGTCTTGTATTCCAGGAAGCTTGGAGGATTAACTGGAAAGACTCATTGAATTCTGGAAGAACGGGATCGGTACAGGGCAGGGGGAGTCCAAGCAAGCCAGCAGCAAGCCCCACTTCAGCAAATGATGTGGGGATCCTGAGCCCCAAGATGGTGGAGCAGGCAAGCACCAGGAGCCCCAAATGTCTCAGCACAAGTAGGGAACTGGTAGACACCCGTTCAGAAAACCACCATGTGTGGTTTTCCAGAAACCAAATCTCCAGTGCTGCATTACAACTGCATAAAGCACAATTAGAGGAGGCACAGTTCCAGGCTGGCAGTCATCCTCCAGCAGATAAAAATTTTAATGCTTTAAAAAAGCATTGCTGAACAGGTGTATCCCAGGGACCAGACTCCCCACCCCACCCTGAGAGCTCCATTGTTGATGACCCCAGATCACAAATGTAATACTTTTGTGCTGTGAGAAATGATGAGCAGGCAGACTTCAGAAAAACGTGGAAAGATCTATATTAACTGATGCTGGGTGAAATGAGCAGAACCAGGAGAACATTGTACACAGTAACAGCTACATTATGTGATCACTGACTGATAGACTTAGCTCTTCTCAGCAATGCATGGATCTAAAACACCTCTAAAAGACTCATTATGGAAAATTCTATCCACATCCAGAGAAGGAACTTTGGAGTCTGACTGAGATAAAAGCATACTATTTGCTCTCCTTTCCATTTGTTGCTTTGTTTTATTTCTTTTTTCTCATGGTTCCTCCCATTAGTTCTAATTCTTTACATCGTTGCTAATTTGAAAATATGTTTGATATGAATGTGTAAGTTTAACTTCTATCAGATTGCATGCCATCTTGGGGAGGGAAAAGAATAGAAGGGAGACAAAATGTCTTTGAAAACTGTCCATATCCTTTGACCATTTATCAATAAAAGAATGACTTGTACTTTTTCACAAAGTTGACTCAGTTCTCTATATATTTGAGAAATGAGGCTTTTTCCAGAAATACTTGTTGCAAAACAATTTCCCCCAATTTTATGCTTTCCTTATAACTTTGGTTACATTGGTTTTGTTTGTGTAAAAAACTTTTTAATTTATATAATCAAAATTATCTGTTTTGCATTTTGTGATGCTCTCTATATCTTCTTTGGTCTCAAATTCTTCCCTTATCCATAAACTATTCCATACTCTTTTAATTTGCTTATTGTATCACTTGCTATGTGTAAATCATGTCCCCATTTTGACATCATCTTGGTATATGGTGTGAGATGTTGGTCTATACCTAGTTTCTGCCATTCTGTTTTCCAGTTTTCCCATCAGTTTTCATAATAATGTTTTCAGTTGCAAAAACTTGGATCTTTGGGTTTATCATATACTATATTACCAAGGTAATCTGCTATAATGTAATTTCTACTAATTTATTCTACTGATCTACCACTCTATTTTTTAGCCAGGACCAGATTGTTTTGATAAATATCATTTTATAATACAATTTGAGATCTAGTACAGCTACACTACCTTCTTTCACAATTTTTTCATTGAATTCCCTTGATATCCTTAAGTTTTTGTTCTTCCAGATGAATTTTGGTATTATTTTTTCTAGCTCTACAAAATAATTTTCCATCAATTGATTAATATGGCACAAGATACATAGATTAATTCAGATAGAATTGTCATTTTTATTATATTGGCTCAGCCTACCTATGAGCAATTAATATTTTTCCAATTGTTTAAATCAGACTTTATTTGTGTGAAAAGTGTCCAATAATTATGTTCGTATATTTTCTGGGTTGATAAGTAGACTCCTAAATACTTTATATTATCTACAGTTATTTTAAATGAAATTTCTATTTCTACCTCTTCCTCCTGAGCTTTTTTGTTAATACATAGAAATGCTATTGATTTATGTGGATTTATTTTGTATCCTGAAAATTTGCTAGTTGTTGTTTCAAGTAGTTTTTAGTTGATTTTCTAGGATTTTCTAAGTATAAAAATATCATCTGCAAAGAGTAATAGCTTTGTTGCTTCATTGCTTATTTCAATTCCTTTCATTTCTATTTTCTTCTCTTATTGCTATTGCAAACATTTCTAGTACAATATAAAATAATAAAGGTGATAATGGCGATTTTTTTCTTCACCCTTGATTGTAATGAGAAGACTTCTAGCTTATCTCCATTATGGATAATGCTTGCTGTTGGTTTTAGATAAATATCACTTGTCATTTTAAGGTAAGATCCATTTAATTTTATGCTCTCTAGTGTTTTTAATAGTAATAGGTGTATTTTATCAAAAGGTTTTTCGGCATTTATTGAGATAATATGATTTCTGTTGGTTTTGTTATTGATATGGTCAATTAGGCTGATAGTTTTCATAATATTGAACCAGCCCTGCAATCCTGATATAAATCCCACCTGGTGAGTGTATGATCCTTGTGATATATTGCTATCTTTGCTAGTATTTTATGTAAAATTTTGCATCAATATTCATAAGGGAAATTGGTCTGTAATTTTTTTTACTCTTATTTTGGCTCTTTCTGGTTTAGGTATCAGCACCATGTTTGTGTTATAAAAGGGATTTGGTAGGACTCCACCTATTTTCCCAAATAGTTTATTGCTCTGTAAATATTTAGTAGAATTATCTTGTGAATCCATCTTGTCCTGGGGATTTTTTTGTCTTCAGAAATTCATTGATGTCTTGTTCAACTTTTTTTTTCTAAGGTTGGGTTATCTAAGTATTTTATTTTTTATTCTGTTATTCTGGCTAACTTTTTATAGATGTTCATTTCACTTAGAATGTCATATTTATTGGCATATAACTGAACAAAATAGCTACTAAAATCACCTTAATTTCCTCTTCATTGGTGGTAAATTTACTCTTTTAATTTTTGATATTGGTAACTTGCTTTTCTTCTTTCTTTTTTTTAAATCAAATTAACCAATGGTTTGTTGCTTTATTGTTTTTTTTAATAAAATCATCTTCTAGTTTTATTTATTAGTTCAATGGCTTTCTTACCTTGAACTTTATTAATCTTTCCTTTGATTTTCAAGATTTCAAATTTGATGTCTAACTGTGGATATTTACTTTGTTCTTCTGCTATTTGTTGTTTTTTAATTGCATGCCTAATTCAGTAATATACTTTTCTCTATTTAATTGACATAATCAATTAGAGATATAAATTTTCCATTAAGTACTGCTTTGACTTCATGCCATAAATTTTGGTAAGGTGTCTCATTGTTGTCATTTTCTTTGATGAAATTATCAAGCATTTCTGTGATTTGTTCTTTAGCCCACTTATTTTTTAGGGTAAGATTATCTAATTTCTGATTAATTTTTATCTCTCCACTATCTGTTATTGAATGTAATTGTTACTGTTTTATGATCACAAAAGATGTTCCTGATTGTTTACATTTTGTGATCTCTTGCAGGTAGTAATCAATCATTTTAATTTCTATCTTGCCCTCTGTTACTAATATATCAGAGCAGTTTTCTTTGATAATTTCTTGAAAAATCTTCTCCAGGCTTTTTTTTATCATGGTTTTCAGGTAGCTGAATAATACTTATATTATCTCTTCTGGATCTATTTTCTAGGTCATTGTCTTTCCAATGAGAAATTTATTTATTTACCAAGGAAAATAACTCTCTAAAACATAGAACTAGCCAAATGGAAAAGAAAGCACAAATGCTCACTGAATAAAATAATTCCTTAAAAATTAGAATTGAAAAAGTTGAAGCTAATGACTCAATGAGACATCAAGATGTGATAAAACAAAATCAAAAATGTAAAAAAAAAGTAGAAAAGGTGAAATTTATCATTGGAAAAAACAATGACCTATTGAATCTCTTTTATGACAATTTCTTAAGTCTAAAAATCAACAAAACAACAATTCCATCCCTATTTGTAACCTAAACCACCAAAAATTTAACAAACAGTAGCCAGTTAGAACTAGTTCCAGGCATTTCTCTGTTTACTTTCCACTATACCTAGATGTGTCTTTAGGTCATAGCATCATCTGCTAAAATCCTCCCCCAATGCCTTATCACAGTATGATGTTTACTATAGGTTCTCATACCCTCTGCTAGTGAAGTTCATATCAAGCTAGAAAGGTTTTGATCATGAGCTCAGTGATGGACCATGTGTCCTCCACCTGAACAATCTGAGATTGGAGAAGATAATCAATAGAAGACTGTCCAGCTGCTGATACATGTGTTGGATACAACATTAGTGAAGACTTTTTACTAAGATAGAGGGAAAATCAGATCCTTTTCAGTTGAGAGAGCATCTACAGAGGTGGAAACCATTATTTCTCTTGTGGAATGATGAATACATATTTGCAGAAAATTATAGAGTTAATTGTTAAATTTCTTAACAATGTCAGTCATATTTTGCTATCAAACAAATCCAATTAGATAACTTAGTAACTAGAGTCCTCAATTCTCTCACTTTTCTTCCTAAAGACAATAAAATAATAATCTCTGGGGAATCCTGTTGCATTTTCTCATTTAAAAGAAGAGTCCAATACAGACATAAGCTCTCAGGTTAGCTTACAATTGCTGGAAAAGGATAAGGCATTCTTCCTACATTTGAAGTACGCATTGTCATTCACAATATTAATGTTGGGATGCCCCAATTACCACTACTATTACATATATCATTATAAAAGTATCTTGGGAGCCAAGATAGTAGAGGAGAGGCAGCCAAAGCAACAAAAGAACTAATTGAAAGAGATAAGAAGGGAAATTACATTTGTTTACATTTTTAACAGTATGAATAGGATATATTTTTTCTTTTTTTCTTTTTGAATTTATTTGGTATTTTATTTTCCCCAATTACATGTTAAAAACAATTTTTAACATTCACTTTTAAAACTTTGAGTTCCAAATTCTCTCCCTTCTTTCCTTCTCAACACATCTCATTGAGATGGCAAGCAAAATAATATAGGTTATACAATATAGGTTTGCAGTCATGAAAACTTTTCCATATTTGTCATGTTGTGAAAGAAAACATAGACCAAAAAGTACCTTCAAGAAAAATAAAGAAAATTAAGAAGTATGCTTCAATCTGTATTCACACACCATCAATTCTTTCTCTGGGGTTGGATAGCATTTTTCATCATAAATTCTTCAAAGTTGGATCACTGTATTGCTGAGAACTCATTCACAACTACTCATCTTACAATATTATTGTTACCTTGTAGATAGTATGTTTCACTTTCCATCAACTCATGTAAGTCTTTCCCCGTTTTTATGAGAATATCCTGCTCATCCTTTCTTATAGTACATGAATATTCTATCAAAATTCCGTATCACAATTTGTTCAGTCATTCCCCAGTCAACAGGCATCCCTTCAATTTCCAATTCTTTGCCACCAGAGAAGAGATGCTATAAATATTTCTGTACAAAGGTCCTTTTTCTTTTGTATCTTTTTGGGGATATAGACCTCAAAATGGTATTGCTATGCATGATTTTATAGTCATTTGAGTATAGTTCCAATTGCTCTACAGAATGGTTGAATCAGTTCACGACTCCATCAACAATATATTAATGTTTCCTTTTTCCCACCTCCCCTCAAACATGTGGCATTTTCCTTTTCTGTCCAGTTAGCCCATATAAAAGGCATGAGGTCATACCTGAGAATTGTTTTAATTTGCATTTCTCTAGTCAATAGTGAGTTAAAGCTTTTTTTTCTCATGTGGCTATAGATAGCCTTGACTACTTCATCTGAAAATTGTTCATATATTTTTTATCATATATCAATTGGAAAATGACTCATTTTTATAAGTCTGGCTCTATTCTATATATGTTTGAGAAATGAGACATTTATCAGAGAAACTTGCTTCAATCTTTTTCACAGTTACTGTTGCTAAGTGTATTTCCCTCCATCTTACCCCCCTTTCATTCTATTCTCTCTCTCCCTTTGCCCTGTCCCTCCTCAAACAGTGTTTTGCTTCTGACTACCCTCACCCCAATCTGCTCTCCTTTCTATCATACTCCCCCTTCCCTTATTCCCTTCCTCTTCTACTCTTTTGTAATGTAAGATAGATTTCTATACCCAATTGAGTATATTTATTATTTCATTTTTGAGTAAATTCTGATGAGTGTAAGGTTCACCAACTGCACTAATAATGAGAAAGTACTACCTTCCCATGTAGGAATGTAAACAGTTTTACCTTATTAAAAGTCCCTTATGATTTACCTTTCCTGCTTACATTTTTATGCTTCTATTTAGTCTTGTATTTCAAAGTCAAATTTTCCATTCATCTCAGTCTTTTCATCAAAAATGCTTGAAAATTCTCTATTGCATTAAATTTCATTTTTTTCCTCTGAAAGATTATGCTCACTTTTGCTGGGTAGGTGATAATTGGTTGTAAACCTAGCTCCTTTGCCCTCTGGAATATCATATTCCAAACTCTCCAATCATTTAATGTAGATGTTGCTAAATCTTGTGTTATCATGACTGTGGCTCCATGATACATGAATTATTTATTTCTGGCTGCTTGCAATATTTTCTTCTTGACCTAAGAGCTCTGGAATTTCACTATAATATTCCTGAGAGTTTTCATTTTCAGGAGATGAGTGGTGGATTCTTTTAATTTCTATTTTACCCTCTAATATCAGGACAGTTTTTCTTGATAATTTCTTGAAAGATGATGTCTAGGCTCTTTTTTCATCATTGTTTTCAGGTAGTCCAATAATTTTTAAATTATCTCCCCTGGATCTATTTTTCAGATCAGTTGTTTGTTTAATGAGATATTTCAAATTGTCTTCTATTTTCCACTCTTTTGGTTTTGCTTATTGTTTCTTCATTTCTCATAAAGTCATTACCTTCCACTTGGTCAATTCTAATTTTTAAAGAATCACTTTCTTCAGTGAGCTTTTGTACCTCCTTTTCCATTTGGCCAACTTTATTTCTGAGGGAGTTTTTTTTCCTACATGAATTTTTGTTCCCCTTTTCACATTTGGCATTCTTCTCACTGACTTTTTGGACCTCTTTTATAATTTGGCCTAATCAGTTTTTAGGGTATTATTTTCTTCAGTATTTTGTGAGTGTGTGTGTATTTCTCCTTTACCAAGCTGTTGACTCATTTTTTCATTATTTTCTTTCATTTATCTCATTTACTTTCCCAATTTTTCTTCTACCTTTCTTACTTGATTTTGAAAATCCTTTCTAAGCTCTTCCATGGCCTGAAACCAATTCATATTTTTCTTGGAGGCTTTGAACATAGGAGCTTTGACTTTGTTATCTTCTTCTGAGTGTGCGTTTTGATCTTCCTTTTCACTGTAATAACATTTTTATGGTCAAAATTTGTTGTTGTTGTTTGCTTATTTTCCCAGCCTATTTCTTAACTTTTAGCTCTTTCTTAAAATAGACTTCTGCTTCCACAGTGGAGGGTGCACTGTCCCAAACTTCAAGGGTTTTATGCAGCTATTTTCAGAGGTACTTATATGGGCTTGTAGGTTTTCAGTTATTCCAAGGTGATATTATCTCTTTCTGTGTTTACTGCTCTCCTGGCCTGTGCTCTGATCAGTGAGCAATCACAAGCACTCTTTTCTGCCCTGGAACTGTGACTAGGGTCCTTGTTCCATTGTGGCCACAAGTTCTCCTTGCCCTGTATCTATCACCTAGGACTGTGACATGGATCTCAATATGGGCAAAGTAACAGAGTCCTGACTCAGTGCTCAGAGATTGCTGTAATCTTCTTGTGAACAACTGTTCAACCCCCTTACCATCTGTGGACTGAGAGCTCCAGAAGCAGCTATTGCAATTGTTGATTCAGTTACTCCTAAGACCTGCTCCCAGTTTTTGGAAGCCTGGTCTGTGCTGATGCAACCTGCACTGGACTGTGCTCCACTCTCTTTCAGGTGCAGTAGACCTTTCCTACTGACCTTCTAAGTTGTCTTTGGTTGGAAAATTATTATTTTATGGCATTTTTTAAAGGTGCTAATTGGGGTTTGGGGAAAATGTGAGGCAATTTACCTTTTCCTCACCATCTTGCCCCCACCAAAATGATTTTAATACCTAAAGCAGGGAAAGCAACAACTAAGAAAAAAAACTATAAATGAATTTTCATAATGAATATCATTACCAAACAATTAGAAAAGTAGCAAGGAGATTACTACAATATATCACAATGATCAAACACTTTGACCAGGTGGGATTTATACTTGGAAGGTAGGACTGGTTCAATAATAGGAAAACTATGAACATAATTGACCAGTTCAATAACATAAAACAACAAAAATCATATTCAAAAAGAAAAAGTATTTTTTTTATAAAATACAACACCTATTCCTATTTGAAAAACACTAAGAGACACAGGAATGAATGGAGCCTTTTCAAAAATAATAAGTAGTATCTATCTCAAACACATTATAAATATTATCTTTAATGTGGATAAACTTGAAATCTTTACAATAAAATCAAGGGTGGAGCAAGGAAGTCCATCAATATTGTACTAGAAGTGTGAGCTATAGTAGTAAGATAAGAAAAATAAAATGAAAGAATTAGAATAGACAACAAGGAAACAAAACTATCGCTCTTTACAGATGATATGATGATGTACTTATAGAATTCTACAGAGTTAACTAAAAAACTAGTTGAAACAATAATTTTAGCAAAGTTACAGGATATAAAACAAACCCACATAAATCATCAACATTTCTATGTAATACCATCAAAACCCAGCAAGAAGAGAAAGAAAGAGAAATTCTGTTTAAAATCGCTCCAGACAATATAAAATAGTTGGGAGTCTACTTACTGAAACAACACTTTTTATACAAATAAAGATAGAGCGAAAATAACTGGAAAAAAATAATTGCTTATGTGTAGGATGAGCCAACATAATCAAAATGATAATTTTACCTAAATTAATTTACTTATTCAATATCAAACCAATCAAACTACCAAAGAATTAGTTTATAGAAATAGAAGTAAGATTAGTTAATAGAAGTAATAATAGAATTCATCTGGAAGAACAAAAAAGTCAAGCATACCAAGGGAATCAATGAAAAAAATGTAAAGGAAGGTGACCTAGCAGTATCAAATTTCAGACTATATTACAAAAATGCAATCATTAAAACAATCTAATAGTGGCTAAGAAACAGAGTGATGAATCAGTGTAAATGATTAAGTATACCATACATAGTAGTAAATGATCATAGCAATCAAGTGTTTGATAAATTCAAAGATGCAGGCTTAGGAAGCAAGAACTCATCATTTGACAAATAATTGCTGGGAAAACTGTAAGAAGTTTGGTAGAAACTAGGTAACAATTAACATCTCCTACCATAAATCAGAATTAGATAAAACTGGATACATGGTTTAAAAATAAAGGGTAATAAGCAACTTAGGAGAGCAGGGAAAATTTACCTGTCACATCTATGGATAAGAGAAGAATTTATGACTAAACAAAAAATAAAGAGTATCCAGGGAAGTGAAATGGATCATTTTAATTACACTAAATTAAAATCACTGCAGCCAGGATTAAATGGAAAGGAGAAAACTGGAATTTGTTTTGTTGCAAGTTTCTCTGATAAAGACTTTATTTCTCAAATAAATAGGTAATGAGCCAAATTTATAAAAAACAAAATGAACCATTTCCCAATTGATAAATAATCTAAGGATATAAACAGGCAATTTTCAGAGGAAGACAGAAAGTTTATGTAGTCATATTTAAAAATGCTCTAAATAACTATTGATTAGAGAAATGCAGATGAAATTAGGATATACAACCCCTTGTCCCGATCTGATGGACTAACACAAAAAATAAAAATGACAAATGCTGGAGGGGATGGAGGAAAATTGGACATTAATGCACTGTTGGTGGAGAACAATTGGTAACTGCAGCCAAAGAACTACAAATCTGTGCATATCCTTTGACCCAGCAACACCATTATTAAGTCAGTATTCCAAAGAGACTAAAAAGGAAAGGATATATATGTATGCATGTATGCATACATATATATATATATATATATATATATATATATATGTGTGTGTGTGTGTATCTATATATGGATATGTACAGATATCTATATAGATATAGATGTCTATATATAGATATATCTAAATATAGATATAGATAGATAGACAGATAGATAGATATACACTCTTTTTGCAGTGATAAAGAATTGGAAATTGAGGATATGTCCATCAATTGGGGAATGGCTGAACAAGTTGTGGTATATGATTATGATGGAATATTATTGTGCTGTAAGAAATGATGAGTAGGATAGTTTCAAAAAAACCTTGGAAGACATTTAAACTGATGCAAAGTGGAGTTGAATAGAACCAGAACATTGTATACAGTAACAGCAACATTGTAGTGATCAACTGTGAAAAACTAAGCTACTCTAATCAAGACAATGATCCAAGAAAATTCTGAAGAACTCATGATGAAAAATGGTATCTACCTCTAGAGACAGAATTGATTTAGTTTGAATGAAGATTGATATGCAATTTTTTCACTTTATTTTGACAACACTGTTAATGTGGAAATCTGTTTTGCATGATTTAATATGTATACATGATATCATATTGCTTGCCTTCTCAGTGGGTGGAGGAGGGACTAGAGGAAGTGAGAGAATTCAGAACTGAATTATTTTTTTTAAATCAGTGTTAAAATAAATAAATAATATTTTTAAAACATACCTTGTGTGTTTTGATATTCCCTGTAGGTTCCAAAATAATAGAGTTCTAAAGAGATAGATACTTTTAAATATTCAATGACTGACTGCTGGATTAGTCAAATCTAAGCCTAGCTCAGAAACTAGTGGGAGTTACGCTGATGTCTTCTGATGACTTATAATTTTAGGTGTATAGTCCCAATATACAATGGATATTTCTAGGTTCCATTCCTCTTTGCATTTCAATTTATATGGCCTGATCCTCAAATCATGGGCTTTATCTTATATCTGGATCACAAAAATATTCTTCTAATTTAAAAAATAAATCAAATTCCATTTTTTACCAAAATAGCTAAATTTAGCAAAGCCTATATGGCAAATTCTAAAAGAGCAAACTTTTTAAAAAGTAAATATCCAGGTAGAATTTTAGATCCCTCTACTTAATCTTTGCCAGTCAATTTAAGATAATATGATATAATTCATCTGATTCTTTTGTTAGTATGTATCTTCCTGCATATTAATGAAAAAAGATTCACAAGGATATCTTGATTAACATTTTTCTTATTAACTTTGTTTCACAGTAACATCATTAATATTTTCAATCCAAATCCCTTGATATCACAAAAAAAGTCTACTACATCATTCACCTGCTCATACATTTTTAGGATTGTCCCTATGGAATTCACTGTCACCTGCAACATGGTCTCATCTAATACACTTCCAAATAATTTAAGGAAGTTAAGCAAGGTAGACTTGCATTTTATTCTTGTGAAAAAGTAAACCATAACCCTCTAATCAGCTGCCTATGTGGAATCACAATCTTGGAGTAAACAATAAGGTATTTATAGACATTGCATCCAGCAATTCTTTAGTAACTTTTAATAAGCTAGGTCCAGAAGAGAGTTCCTCAGAAAATTCTCTTGGTAAAAAGACTGAATTCTTTATTCCAGAACATTTTCAACTAGATTTAAATATATTATCTTTAAGCCAGATTTAAAGTAGTTTCATGACATTTACATATTGGGTTTTGTTTCCTTATTTCCTTTAAGTAGGCAATAAATATGTCTCATCAATTTCCCTTTCAAATATGTTTGAAGAATATGTAAACATAAATGAATATACATAAATAAACTTTCAATTGCATGAACTTAATTTAGATATAAAATTGGGGGAAACAATAGAGTCAAAGGGTGGGGGGAAGAGGTTGTGCACTTGTGTGAGTGAGTGTGTGTGTGTTGGGGTAGTTTTTTTATGAGCTGGAGAGTTCCCAAAGACTTTCCCAGAATTGCCAGCTGGTTATGTTACCAAAATGCCCAACTTCCCAGCTTTTTGAGTGTTACTGCCATTTATATCTCTACATAGTTTTAACCTGCAGATGATGGTGAGAAATGACTAATGTGTTTTAGCATTCAGCAGGAAAGGATGCTGGGTAGGTGCTAAATATTATTATTGACGTTGCTCAGAAAAGGCCATCTGTATCTTTGTCTGGCTAATCAT
This sequence comes from Potorous gilbertii, assembly GCA_028658325.1. Lineage (NCBI taxonomy): Eukaryota > Metazoa > Chordata > Mammalia > Diprotodontia > Potoroidae > Potorous > Potorous gilbertii. The sequence goes on from CM053771.1 coordinate 90,440,993, forward strand.
GTGAATTACAGAATGTTCCCTAAAAGGAACAATTCTGTTCATTTCAAACTAGTTCTCCAAAGCCATTTGAAGATGAAACTTTGCCCTGTTCATCATTTATATGTTATAATAGGAATATGAGCTCATTTTTGGAGAAATAAGTTCAATTGATAGTCCAGCCTAAAACTTAGTGATTACACAGTGAAAAGAAGGAAGAGCTCAGTATTTTTTAAAGAACATCACATCTGAATCACTGCATGATAAATGGATACATTAGAATTTCTGGAATATTAATTAGGATATTACTCAAATTCAGCATTACCACTGGCTTATATAGTGGGAAGATGTGAGTTACTTTGTCTACTATTGATAGGTACAGTAAAAAAGCCACATTAATTTTTATATGTTCTTTCATTCTTTATATATGAATATTCCAGGCTTGAGTGCAGCCGAATAATGGACTCTCCATGTGGAAATCTTTTATTAGTGAGAAAATCTGAGAAACGCTGACTTAACATAGAAAGTGTATATATGCTAATAAAACTGATTAATCCTGAAATAATTTTATGCAGTGGGGTTCTTAAGCTCATCCATTCTTTTTAGGGTCTTTAAAAATAATGAGCCATTCCAGAGTCACCATACAATGAGTGGTTTGCAGTTTCATTAAGTTGGTCGGACATTAATATTTTCTGCTTATAGTTCATACACTGAAAACTGACTGGTTTCTCAGTCATGCAGGGGAGTTGAACTTCTATAATCAAGCAAATAGAGCACTAGTCCTGAAGTCAGAAAGATTGAGTCCAAATCCAGTCTCAGACACTTAAGTAACTATATGAACCTGAACAAGTCACTTAACTTCTGTTTGCCTCAGTTTCCTCACCTGTAAAATGAGGATATTCATAGCCCCTATTTCCTAGAGTTGTTGTGAGGATCAAATGAGCACTTACCATGATTCCTGGCATATATTATGTACTTAATAAATACTCATTTTCTTCCTTGTTGTTTCTTTGTGTTGGATCTGTGAGTTCAGCACTCATGGGGGTTCCCCACAGTGAAATTCCCTATACTAATGCAGATCAATAATTAGTCCTTAACTTGTAATCTTAGAGAATGGCCTGTAGCACTTGAAAGTGATTTGCCAATTGTAAGAGTAAGGTAAGGTAAGTTGAGACCTATGTTCAAATCCTTCCTCAGACATTCTTCTAGTTATGTGACCTTAAGCAAGCTACTTAATCTCCTTCTGTCTCAGTCTCCTCATCTGTAAAATGGAGATAAAAACACCTACCTCCTAGAGTTCTAACAAGAAAATGAGATAATATTCATAAAGCACTTTGCAAATCCCTAAAACTCTAAAATAATAGCAGCTAATATTATCACCAGCATTGGAACCGAACACATGCCTCTCTATCCCATATACCAAGCTTCTACTCTATCCATTTTATATTCTCACCATATTTCAGATTCTATTTCTACAAATTTAATTATAAGTTGCTAATGAATTCTAAACATATTTGTTTTAAAGGTCCAGCAAGTTGGAAAAAATTAATGTCTCTGAATCGATATTTCTATTCTGAGCAGAGAGAATGACCTGCAGCAAACAATGTCTCATAATTCACTGACTGACGTTATGTGCTGACTGAGAAGTAAAATTTAAAATCGTATACTCTGATTTCTTTCAGTCCCTTTTTGCTCTGATGTGACATTTGTAGACCTTGGCTACAATTCATGACATGCTCCTCTATTACCTGTGTGACTTTGGGCAAGTCCTTTCAGTTCTCTGGGATTTAGCACTAAATGAAATGAACACCTTGGTTCATTTGATGCAGTCATGAACAAGACCAAAAAAATCTCCTTTATGAACTGATTCATCTGGATTTGCTACAGATCAGAAATATCAGTTTCCAGGTCCTATACCCTAGCACTTTAGTTCCTTGAGGATAGGAACCATTCCTTTCTCATAATAACTTCTGACACACTACTAGGAACCTACTGGGCATTTAATAAATATTGTTTAACTGCCTGCATCTGACATCAAAACCCATACCCAGCCCATGGGCCTAAAATATAGTTTGGCCAGTCATATACAAAAGCCTCTCTCTACCGTACCACCACAATAGGAGCCCCTGACAGTGTCTGGCACATAGGAAATGTTTAATATAAATGCTTGTTGCTAGACTGACCATCTACTAAGAATTTACACTTCCTTTTGAATAAACAAATAAATTAATGAATGAAAAATCATTTATTAAGCATTTAATATATAAATGCAAGAGACAAACAGATTTCCTACCCTCAAGAAGCTAACATTCCAATAGAAGACAATTTATTTAGGGTAGTGGTGGCCAAGGAGGGACATTTTGGTCTTGAAGAGATTGCTGAGATGGTGAATTGGATCTTGGTGGGTTTCAACTGACACACTACTCTCAGAAAAAATAGAGAGTTTATGTGATCACTTTTTCAGACCTTAGATGGAAGAGAGGCATATACTTCCTAAGTGGTTAAGGAGATAGTTGATGGGGAATAGGGAGTCGAGTGAAGAAAAGCTAGTGTCTGCCCGAAGTAATGACAAGGGATTACGGTCAGCAATCAGAACAGTGGGTCAACTACAAGAAGTCGAAGAGATGGTAGTTTTCTCATAAATAATAAAAAGAAATAAAGCTAATCCCATGCTAGAATTTAAGTCCAGAATCAAGCTATTATCTTCACTTTACTCATAACTCAGTGCCACTGAGGCAATGAGAGACTTATGTAGCAGAGGCAAAAAAAAGAAAAAAAAAGATTAAAAAAAAAATCGAAGAATTATAGATTCCAAGGTTATTATGGTTGTGGTGATTCATCTTTCCTTCTCAAAGAGGACCATGACATACCAGGCAGGTGATGCCATGACTTTTAGGTAAATTGGATTTCAGTGAGGAAGGGCTATGCCTCACTTTCTCTTCCTGAGCCATGTGGGTCCAGTGGCAAGATATAGATCAGGATGACTAGAGATGGCTCAGATACAATGGAAGACCTTAGCCTTTTGAACTAAGATCTTTAGCAAGTGTCAGTTCCACTGAGGCAATGCCTAATCATTAAGAGTAAACAAAAAGTCAGATTCCAAGATACTTTAGAGGTTATCTATCTTACCCCCTAAGAAATGCATAAACCCTAAATAAAATATTCAAGTGTCAACTCAGTTTCTACTTAAATACATTTATTCAAATGGAACTCATTGTTCTCCAAGGTAATGGACAGATTACTTGACCAGGAGTCAGGAATACCTGAGTTTACATCCTACTTCAGACACTTGTGAATGTGACCCTAGACAAGAGATTTAACCTCTGTAAAATAAGAATAATAGCACCCACCTCCTAGAGTCATCAGGCTCAAATAAGATAATGTATTTAAATTGCTTTGCAAACCTTATACTGCTATATACTATTGCTGCTGTCATTGTTGTTACCATCTCCATTGGCCCTAAATTTGCCTTGTGAGGCTAGGTTGAGTAAGTTCAACCTTCCGTTCCCCCACCCCATAATAACTCTTCAAATGCTTAAAGAGAATTGGAGAACTAATGCCTCTGGTTTAGGCTAAGCATCATCAGTTTCTTTAACCAGAAATCTTTGAGTGGTATAATATCAAGACTTCTCACCATTTTAATCACCCCACTCTGTACCCCAGCTTGTCACTATCCTTTCTATAATGTGACATTCAGAAATGAACATAAAACTACAGACGTGGACCGAAAGGACATAATATAGTTGTAATATAATTTCTCTTTCTCTGGGCACTATCATGGTCACAAAGATTTAGAGTTACAAGGGAATTTAGAGATCGTCCATTCTAAATCTATTCCCTTATTTTGAAGATGGAAATCAGAGACATTTCATCACTTGCCTAGGATCACATAGTAAGTGCTTGAGGCAAGATTCAAGCTTAGGTCTTCCTGACCCCAAGTCCAATGTTCTATGTACTGTACTGAATATTTTTCATTATATTTATTCATTTGATCTGCCAACTAATGACTAGTTCTATTCCAGGACATTATGTCCCTGGACCTCTATTTGGCAGATGGATCTAAGATGGCCATTTTTGACTCCTATCCTAAGTATGTTTCTGATTCTTTGGAATTCAGTGTTCCCCCTACCCTGCTTTTCAGCTCTGTTTTATATTATCTTCCCTTGTAAGAATGAAAGCTCCTTGAATGCAGGGGATATACACACATACCTACATACATACATACATACATACATTTATATATATATATACATTGCTTCTATTTGCATCCCCAGTACATAACACAGTGCGGCACATTCTAAGTGCTTAAGAAATGGTTGTTTTCTGCCTGATGACTTATACTGAGTTTATAGTCCACTAAAATTCCCAGGTTGTTTCCAGAATAATTAGTGTTTATATATACTTTCCCCATCTTATACTTATAAAGATGATTTTCTGAGCTTATATGTAAGACTTCAAATTCATCCTTAGTGAATTACATCTTAAGAAATCAGGTCTAATGCTATAAGATATAAAGTTCCTTTTGTAATCCTGACTCTACAATCTAAAATATTAGTTATCTTTCCCAATTTTATGTCAACTGCAAATTTGATGACCATACCTGTCATGCTATTCTCCAAGCTATTGATAAAAATGTTAAGTAGTATAGGAATTAGTACAGATCCCTGGGGCACTCTACAACAAACCTCCTATCATGTTGATATTGAACCATCAATAATCATTCTTTGAGTCTACCCATCTAATTCTGAACTCATGTGGTTGTATCAAATTAATCTCTCAATATTTCCCATAGGAATAACATGATGGTTTTTCTTTGTTTTTTTTCAAATTTCTCCCCCAAATTTCCAATGCTAAAATTGAGGCAATGCATACCATTATTACCTCATTCATTTACTAGTTTAATAATCCTGTCCAAAAATGACATGAGGTTACTCTGGCATGACTCATACTTAGAGAAACCATGCTAGCTTATTGTAAGCAGCTCTTCTTCTACATATTCATTAAACATAATCCTTTCTGGAATTTTCCCAAAAAGAGTAAAACTGACCTATAGTTTACAAATTCTGTTATCTTACTTTTTTAAAAATCAAAACAGCATTTGTCCTCCAATCTTCTGTTATTCCTCCAATTTTCATTGATCTTTAACATGTGCATTGATTGATCAATCACAATGGTCAATTCTTCCAGGACCAGAAGATATAGTTTATCTGAGTCTGGTGAATTAAATTCATTAAGGAAAAGGTAAGTGTTCTCTTACCATCTCCTTGCTTATATCAGGTATTACCTCCGGGTTAATCATTTCTGACCTATAATTTCTAGTGGCAAAGTTATTCTCCTTTGAAGAAAAAGATAGAATAGAAAGAGAGAGAGAGAGAGAGAGAGAGATAACTGAATTACACAACTCTCCTTAGTTCAGTTAATGTTTTCTATCCACACCCAAGATAAGGTTCTAAGCCCTCATAAATCCTTTTTTTTCAGTCTATTGAGGTGGGATAGGGAGGGTATGTGTGAAATCCCATCTCATTGTCCTTAGCTTCTCTTTCCAGGATCAGTTCACACAGATCTTTAATATTCCTGAAACTATTTTTTAGGACCATGTCACACATTCATTTTCTATAGTCTGGTCTTGCTTCAACATTTTGCACTTTTTAAAATTTAAGTGAATTGATGACTTCCCTCTGCATCTCCATAAGTCTACTTATATAAATATCATATTACCTCTCATTGAAATTGATTCCCTTTGTGTCTTTACGTTCAGCATTGAACATCTTCCATCTATACTGGGCTGACAATATCAGACAGAAAAAAAGCGATGCTTATTGTCTTGTATTCTATGTGATAAATAATATGTAAGCATTTATTAAGTACCTATCACGTTCCAAACACTGTTAAATTCTAAGGATACAAAAAGGGTAAAGGCAGTGCCTGCCCTGAAAAAGTATACTATCTATTGGGGGAGACAACATGGAAACAAATACAAAGCAAGCTACAGACAGAAAAAATAGGAAATAATTAACAGAAGAGAAACTTCAAAGTTAAGAGCATTTGGGGAAGGCTTCCTGTATAAGGTGGAATTTTAGTTGGGACCTAACATATTTTAGGAAGGATATTGACAAACTTGAGAATATTCAGGATGGCAAATTAAATGATGAATGAGTTGGAGTTCCTGAGGGTAGCACCATTGCAATCTTCACAGCACCTATGGCAGCCATGAATATCCCTGTGCAATTCTGAATTGTGAAATACAATAGAATCTCCACATGAAAGACAGAATCAAAACATTTATTCAGACACCAGAAAGCCAAATCCATCATATCAACAAAAATCTAGACACAATAACAATGCAGAGAATAATACCATCCCCAAATCTTCCCCCTGCTAAGCTTCCTTCAAATCAGCTCCATTAAACAACTCACAAACAAGCTCTTTCACTCACACTAACCAGCATCTTGCATCCTTCCTACTTCTGCTTTGAAGACTAATTTCCTCTCAGCTCTGCTCTAGTTATGCCCCTTCCTGTTCCACCTAGTCAGCAAACTCCTCCCGTAACAGGCTCCATGTGACTCAGACTTCCATGTAACATAGGCAGGTCACATGAGTCTATTAATGGATGGGAAAGATCTTTCCATTTAAATTACCATTACACCTAGATCTAAAGATAGGCTAAAAAACTTCTAGATTTTTCCTGAAGAAGACAAGACAGGTGACACATGTTAACTGTCTTTGAAATATACTTGAGCATTTGAAGGGCTATCTTTTCTACAGAAAAGGGATTAGACTTCTGTTTCACCCCAGGGATAAACTAGAAGTAACATGTGGAATTGCAAGTAGGCTAATTTAAACTCAATGGAAGGAAAAATCTCCTAAAAATTAGAGCTATTCCAAAGTGGAAAACACTACTTCAGAAAGTGGTGATTCCTGTATCATGGGAGGTCTTTGAAAAGTAGCTGAATGATCACTCATCAGCTCTGTTATAGGGACATATATTGGACCAGCTGGCCCCCTATAGTTCCTTCCAACTCTGAAAATCTCTGATTGTGGGAACTGAATATATTTGGCAAGGAAAGAAGTATTTATTTAATGACTTTTTCCAGAAATAAGACATACCATCTCTTGACTCTGGATATTTTCTCTGTCTGGCCTCCAAACCTGGAATACTCTCCCTCCTTATTTCTGCCTACTGGTTTCCCTCACTTCCTTTATATCCCAGCTAAACCAATCATCTTCTACAGGAAGCCTTTCTCAACTCTTCTTAATGCTACTGACTCCCCTTTCTTATTTATTTCTTATTTATCCTTTTTATTGTTTATTTGTACATATGTGTTTGCTTGTTTTCTTCCACTTTAGACTGTGAGCTTCTTGAGGGCAAGGACTGTTATTTGCCTCTTTTTTATCTCCAGAGTTTACTTAGAACAGTGCCTGGCACACAATAGTTACTTAATAAATATTTGCTGACTGAATGTCTAACACTGGGTCACATAGCCAGTAAGTGGCTGAGGCTAGATTTTTAACTCAGGTCTTTCTGACTCCAAGTCCAGTAGTCCATCCATTCTGTCTTTTAGATACCCGAAGAAGAAAAAAGACATGAGTCTTCATTCAATTCATCAATTGATCAAATATGTATATACATATATATATATATACATATATATATATATATATGTATATATATATATAATAATTGTTGCATTTCTCTGAACTGTACTAGGCAGTGGAGAGGCAGACATAAGAGAAATAGCCAAGGAATTTAGATTCTATAAAGGGAGATAACATCGACACCTATAAGAAGATGCAAAATGAATACAAAGTCATTTTCTTTGGGGGAAAAAACAAGACTAGCAACTAGGGTCAAAAGGAAAGGTCTTATGCTGTTAGGTAGCACTTCACTTGAGTTTTGAAAGAGAAAGGAATTCTAAGAGTTAGAAGAGTTGAGCAAGTACTACAGGTCAGCCATAAAGACAGAGCTTGTGCAAAGGCTTAAAAATGGAAGAGGAAGATTGGCTTATTGAGGAATAGTAAAAAAAAAAAAAAAAAGCCTATTTAGTTGCTATATAGAATGTATGAAAGGAAGTATTGAATAAGTCAAGATCGTGAAGCCAGGGACAGTTGCTAGATTTTCAGTGTGAGCCTCTGAAATTGGCAAGTGCTACATATCAGAATTTGATCATTGTTTTATTGTTTGTCCAGGATTAGTGATAAAAATGCAGATCAAATTTTAAGTTTCCTTTCCTCATCTCCTTCTACACTACAGGACATCCTCCACTCAACCATCAAATGGATCCTCCTAAAGGAGAGGTGGGGATTCCGAGGCCTCAAGGCCACATGTGGCCTTCTAGGTCCTCATGGGTGGCCCTTTTTAGTAAAAGTGACCCTACTTTAGTAAAAGTAAAAAAAAGAAGCAACAGGTTCCCCATCCCTGGCCTAAAGTATAGCCACTGTCACCACCTCAACTACCCATATTCAATAAACTCCAGTGGTTCCCTATTACCTCCAGGATAAAATATAAAATTTTCCGTTTAATTTTTTAAATACTTCATAATCTGGTCTTTTACTACATTTCTAGTCTTCTGACATTTTATGTTTTCCCACTTCATTCTTCTTAATTCAGTGACCTAGGGGTCTGTTTTTCCATAGGCAAAGCACTCCATCTCTAACCCTGTGCATTTTCCCTAGCTGTCCCTCATGCCTAGAGTTCTCTCCATTCCACTCTCCTGGCTTCCTTGACTTCCTTCAAGGTCCAGATAAAGTACTGCCTTTGGCAAAAACAAAACAAAACAAAACAAACTTTCCTGAGCCTCCTTAATGCCAGTGTCTTCCCTCTGTTGACTATCTCCAGTTTTCCCTGTAATCTTCCCAGAAGATTGTCAGTTTTTTAAGAACAGGAGTTGCTTTCTGCTTGTTTGCTTTTACTTTTCTTTGTATCCCTATCACTTAGCACAATGCCATATGTAGTAGGCATTCTATTTGGTCCCTGAATTCAGGACCTGTGGGTGAAAACTATAAAGATGGTTCCACATTATGAAAAGGTTCCTAACAATCAGAGCTGCCCGAGAATTGAATCGGCTACTGTGTGGAGTACTGATCATCCTTTGGGTACAGTTTGGGCTAAATAAATGACACTTCTAAGATGTCAAAAAAATGGAGTTGCCTCAAAAGAAGTTGTGATTTTCCCAGCCATGAAGGTCTTCACATGCATCTTAGCAACCTTTTCTTGAGGATATTTTAGGTGAAATTTGCTGGACAAGATATCCGAGGTCCTTTCCGATTCAAAATTCCATGATTTTAATGAGCAGGGGAATGTCAACCTATTACACACTATGAAAGCTAATTGTTTACATTCAAATAGAAAACTAAATTACATCTATGTCTTTCAACTTCTTATTTATACCACATGGGAAGGACAATTTTTAAATTAACATTTCAATCAGAACAAATCACTTTTCATGTACAGCATGAATCCACTTAACCTAAGTTATTAGAATACTTTAAATTTTAAATTTAATTAAAATTTGAGACAGATAAAATGATAGTGGGAATTCCATTCCACCATAGTTTTCTTTTACTGAAACCTTGGTTTGATGGCAGTTTGAGAAATACATAACATTTCACAACATGATTACTCTGCAACTTCCCCCTCTTTTTTGGTAGTTAGATGTTTTGATTATTTTTGTTCTGCATAAACTGTGCAATGAGTCAAAAGGGCCCATAGATTAGAAGCTTTCAGTAAAATCTCTGGAGAACACATAGTTGATTTATAATGCTATTAGTGTCAAGTGTTTCACTTGTAGGTTGTCTCCTTGACACCAAGCACTAAGACAGTGTCTGGAGAAATAAATGACTCACTTAATGTGTTATATCCTTATAAAGTTTATCTAAAGGCATGTTCTACCTTGTATTTTTTGGATGATGTCTTCCCAGGGTCAAAGAAACCAAGCCCTCCCTATAATAGAGAGAATAAAATGACTCAATCCTCGGAGACAAGGCACTGAAGGAGAAAGGTTCAGTTCTCCTGCTTTCTTCAATCTCTTTTCTTTTTTATTTCTTTCATGTTGACTTCTCATTACTCATACTTTGGCATCTCCATGAAGATTGTTAACTGTTGATGAGCAAGCTGCTGCTATCAATAGTAATGAGAGTGATTATGAGCATGATGAGCTATTCAAGTGCCAATAATGTGAAAAGTGCTGTATAGATCATACAGTTAGAAATACATCTTGTCCTGCCATTGGCATTTGTAATTCAAACCAGACAGATGGGCAAGAAACAAGCAAAGGAAGGTGGTTAGCCATCTGCCATGCTGTATGTAACAGGCAAGGAGGCTAATTGTCTTTTATTTGAACAAGTCTTTATTTAGCACCTAGTCCAGAACTGTGCTAGGAACCTTGGAGGAGCCCTGAGGATAAAAACAAAGCAACAAACAAACAAACAAACAAAAAACAAAAACAGAAAAGAGACACAGAAATAGTTCTAGAGCTAGAAGGTAGTCACCTCCATTTATACATGAGGAAACAATTCTTATTATTTCACTTGATCCTCACAAGATTATTAGGAAGTGGGTGGTATTATTTTACCCATTTTACAGTGAAGGAAACTGAGAACAGGATAGCATTTTAAAAAATAATAAATATTGTACTACATCCTGGGAAACTGAATATCTGGAGCAAGGGTCAGAGAACATGGTTACAGTGTTGGCAAATGTGGAGTGGATCAGTGAATGATCTTGAAAATAATAGGGTAGCTAGGTGGTACACTGGATGGAGCACTGGGCTTGGAGTCTAGAAGACACAGCTTCCTGAGTTCAAATTCAGCCTCAGACATTTACCAGTTGTATGACCATGTAGAAGTCACTTAATTGTGTTTGCCTCAGTTCCTCACCTGTAAAATTAACTGGAGAAAGAAAGAGCAAGTCACTTCAATATCTTTGCAAAGGAAATCCCAAATGGGGTCACAGAGTTGGACATGACTGAAATGACTAAACAACAACAACTTTAAAGTAAGTTCTCAGTCTTCCATGCCTTGTTGGGAAAAAATGAGGTACCAATTGTTCTTTTGCTTTCAATTTCTTCATTTTATACATTTATCGTAGTGGCTGATATCTTAAATGTACTTTTGTGCTTGGAGCATGATGTTATATCATCATTTCCCCTGTGTGGAACACAAGAGTTCTTATGATCCGAGTTCTCCAAAGCAGGACATACTCTCTCTATGCAGGTGGGACTGGCAGTTTGACTCTGCTATATGCCAAAATCTCCATCCAAGTCCAGCATACTTCTCCAAGTAGCCCACTGCAGAACCTCATATTTCCAGAATTAGAATTATTCTTTTTGACTAAGTAATTAATGGACTAAGATAAGACTCTTAAAGTAACTATTATGATATAAAACATGAATTTGCTTATCAGCTAAAGTAACTGAAACAAATGATCTCAAGAATCTGTGAAATCATGCATTTAGAGTTGAATGGGTATCCTTTGACAGATTATCCTAATGTAAGTTCCTTGAAGGCAGAGATCATCTTTTGTCTTTTTTTGTATCCCCACAGTATCTGGAACAAAATAGGGTCTTACTGATTATTGATTGACAGATAAGGAAACCCAAGACCCAAAGAGCTCAGGTTACTTTCCAGAGGTCACATGGTGAGAATGTAACTGGGGAAGTAGGTTTATCTTTTGGGAGTTAGAAATATATAGAAAGAAGCCTGGGGAGAGTAGGCCTAAGAGGTGATAGATTGCTTAGCATTAATGTCTTTGAAATGGGAAGATTAGATGCCTGGAAGAAAAAGGAAGGCCCCCCCCCAACCCAGAAGCAAGGTGGTGTACTGAAGGGAACACTGTTGGTAGCAGAGGTTTTTGATCTAGTCACAGCTCTACTATTTACTAGCTGTAAGATATTTGGTAAGTTGTTTTGTCTTTTAAGGTCTCAGTTTCTTCATCTATAAAATGAAGAGGAAGGTTGAATAGCTTACTCTTTTTTTAATAGTTAACTTATTTATTTTAGTTTTCAACATTCACTTCCATAAGTTTTACATTTTCTCCCCCTCCCTCCCCTCTCTTTCCCCAAGATGGCATGCAATTTTATATGGACTCTGCACATCCATTCCTATTAAACACATTTTCACATTAGTCAAGTTGCATAGAAGAATTATAATGAATGGGAAAAACCATGAGAAAGAAAAAACAACAAAAAAAGAATACTTTGCTTCATCTACATTCAGACGCCATAGTTCTTTCTCTGGATGTGGATGACATTTTCCATCATGAGTCCTTTGGAATTGTTTTAGGTCCTTGCATTGCAGAGAAGGATCAAGCCTATTGCTTTTTTTAAATATATAATTTATTTTTCAGTTCTCAACATTCACTTCCACAAGAATTTGAATTCAAAATTTTCTCCCCATCTCTCCCCAATCCCCACCCCAAGACAGCATGCACCCCATTCACTCCTTCCTCCAGTCTGGCTTCCTTTCTATTACCAGCCCCCCTTCCATCTCCCTCCCCTCTATTTTCCCGTAGGGAAAAATGCATTTCTATACCCCATTGCCTGTATATCTTATTTTCCAATTGCATGCTAAAACAATTTTTAACATTCATTGTTAAAGTTTTGAGTTCCATATTCTCTTCCTCCCTCCCCATCCACCCTCATTGAGAAAACAAGCAATTCAACATAGGGCATATATGTGTAACAATGCAAAACACTTCCATAATAGTTATGTTGTGAAAGACTAACCACATTTCCCTTTTTCCTATACTGCCCTCTATTTATTCCATTCTTTCCCTTGACCTGTCCTCCCACAATAGTGATTTCTTCTTATTATCCTTTCCACAACTTGCTGTCCCTTCTATTACCTTTCCTCTCCTATCCCCTTTCCCCCTGTCTTCCTGCAAGGTAAAATGGATTTTCATATCCAATTGAGTGTGTGTTATTCCTTCCTTAAGTCAAATCCCATGAGAGTAAGTATTTCCTTTCATCTCCCCCATCTTCCCCTCCATTGTAAAAAATCTTTCTTGACTCTTTTATGTGAGATGATTTGCTATATTCTACCTCTCTCTTTCTTTTACTCCTAGTACATTCCACTCAACAGTAAATTTTATTTTGTAGGTATTTTCCCTTTATATTCAGTTCACCCTGTGTCCTCTGTCTATGTGTGTGTGTATGTATACCTACCTACATACATCTACCCATGTACATATACATGCCTATACATATATAATATACACATACATACATACCCATACACACCTACAGATAGACAGACAGACAGATAGATAGATAGACAGATAGATAGACAGATGATAGATAGATTCCCCCTAACTACCCTAATACTGATAAAGGTCTCATAAATTATAAATAACATCTTTCTATGTGGAAATGTAAACATTTCAACTTTAATGAGTTCCTTAAGACTTCCTTTTCCTGTTTTCCTTTCCATGTTTCTCTTGATTCTTGTATTTGAAAGTCAAATTTTCTATTCAGCTCTAGTCTTTTCAACAAGAATGCTTGGAAGCCCTCTATTTCATTGAAATTCCATTTTTTTCCCCCAGAAGTATTGTACTCAGTTTTGCTGGATAGGTGAGTCTTGGTTTTAATCCTATTTCCTTTAACCTCCAGAACATCATTTTCCAAGCCCTTCATTCCCTTAGTGTAGAAGCTGCTAAAACCTATGTTGTCCTGATTGTATTTCCACACTACTTGAATTGTTTCTTTCTGGTTGCTTATAATATTTTCTTATTGACCTGGAACCTGTGGAATTTGGCTGCAACATTCTTAGGAGTTTTCCTTTTGAGATCTCTTTCAGAAGGTAATCAGCAAATTCTTTCTATTTCTATTTTACCCTCTAGATATCAGGGCAGATTTCCTTGATAATTTCTTGGAAGATGATGTCTAGGCTCCCTTTTTATTATGGTTTTAAGGTAGACTAATAATTTTTAAATTGTCTGTCTTGGATCTTGAATGTCTGACTCTTAAAAGTATTTTTTAACTTTTTATTTAGAAGATGGGGCAACCCTTTTTCAAGTTCCAACCCAATAAATGTCTCAGAAATGGGATCAGTAATTAGCGGTGCCATAGGACAGAGAAGCTTCCTGTTGTTTCATAAGGTTGGACATTTTTGGTTCAAAACTGGCCTCTCTTTCTCAGCAACATACTCAGGGAACTTTAAAGATTGACATTTACATATGATTTTACTTGCGACCCTCAGGGGGCACTAAGGAACAGGTTACTGAGTCAAAGAGAACAGACTAGGTTTCGCTGGGATCTACTGGAAGTTCTTTTATCTGAGTGCTGTAAACTCCCCTTTTGGGCTCCTTCTGATTTTCATCTTCTTCCTCTGTCTCACCTTGTTCTTCTTCCCTCCCTTCTTGTCTACCTTCTTCCCTCCCTTTTCTCTTCCTCTTCTTTCCCTTTCCCTCATTCCTATCTACCTCCTTCCTGATTTTGCCCCACCACTCTGGCTTTACCCTAGTCACCTTCCTATCTTTAGTTTTCTCCCTTTTTCTCTCTCTCCTTTTTCTTTCCCTTCCCATCAGTTTCTCCCTTTTCTCCTTTTCTTCTTTCTGCTTTACAGTGTAAGCTATGAGAGCTCCAGTCAAGGCTTCTAATGGGACCTAGAAATGGAATAGACTTGTAAAATAACCCCATGTTATTTATAGGAATGCTGGTGTGTCAGTACCTTTAGGGTTATTTATATATATATATATATATATATATATATATATATATATCATATTTATATATATATATATATATATATATTATTTTTAATTATATAATCAATGTATGAGTAATTTTTGATAGATTTCTGTGTTGATCTGGAAATTTCCCCCAAATCCATGTGCTTACAAGACTACATTAAGTGTTTCTCTCTCTCTTTCCCTCTTTCTCTCTCCCTCTCTCTCTCTCCCTCTCTCCCTCTCTCTCTGTCTCTGTCTCTGTCTCTCCCTCTCTCTCCCTCTCTCTCTTTCTCCCTTTCTCTGTCTCCCTTTCTTTCTGTCTCTGTCTCTCTCTGTCTCTCTGTTTCTGTCTCTGTCTCTCTCTCTCTCTCTCTCTCTCTCTCTCTCTCTCTCTCTCTCTCTGTCTCTCTCTCTCTTTCTCTCTCTCTCCTTCTCATTTTCTCCCTTGCCCCCTCCCTCAAAATCAAAAGTTTGTTGAATGAGGTTTTATGGCTCACTGTTACTGACTACTTGGAAGCTATTGAGTCTCCAGATGCTTTCTGGGAAGAATACTCAGAGCACTCTCCCACTTTTTTCCCTCCCCTTCCCCAGACAAAATACAAGGGAAAAAAAGATTCAATAAATATTTTCACGTGTTTGGAGCTGACGCAGATGACATGTCAGCCAAGTCTCAAATTATTCTTTACAATGGACAACAAGGATTGCCTGACAAACTAATTTGAAGAAAAATTCCCATTAGTTCATCATGGTCAAAAGTTTATATTTCTACACTGCTGCCAAACTTGCTCATATTTGTGATTAATAAGTTTCCATATGTTGAATTACGTGAGATTTCAAGTCCTTTCCCTGTCTCTGAGACTCAGTTTCCTTATCTATAAAACAATATGTTCAGACTAAATGATCTCCAGAGCCCTTTCTGTCTCTCACCGAAGCCTTGTTGTGGCATCTCCTCTCTTCTCCTTTCCTAATCACTTGGGAGCCTGCCATTCTGTCAGTACTTCCTCAAACCTCTTTCAGTCTTCTTTCCATTTTCAAAACACAGCAAATCCCATGGGAGCGTTTTAGGAAACGGCACCATTTAGAAAGAACTGCTGATCTCACTAAAAGAATTTTCAAGGATTTGAAACAGTAACCTTCTTTGTGATCTTTTGGCAACTTACACTCTCCCAAATTTTACTTTTCAGTTTTTTCTCTCCTTTTTTTTTCCTCTGTTCTCTACAATGATCCTTCCCCCTGTAATTTACTAAGACTTCAGGATCTTTGAACTTGGATGCTCAGAAGACAGGGAAAAATGATCCTTCCTTTCTTTGCCCAGATAGGAAATTATTGGAGCATAATATACACATTGTCAAACTCGATGTGTGATTTAGTTTTGCTGAAACACTTTTTTAACTCCTTTATTTATTCTACTTTTCAAGGGACAACTCAATGACTGTGAAGGGAAAGGCTATATTTAAAAATTATATTAATGTAAAAAGAAAAGATCATTTTAAAAATTGGAAAAAAAATTAGCTCGGTCTTACCTTTCTGAATCCTAGAAATATATAAGCCTAAATTAGAAACAAAGCTGTGAAAAATGTTGAGAAACATGGACATATAACTATCTGATTCAAAGCAGATACTTATTTACCTCCTGCCCCTTTGGGAATATTTTGAAGATATGTTAGGTAATATTTATGAAGTGTTTTGGAAATAAAAGCTATCATATAAGCATAATTCACATCATATAATTCATATACCCACTATTCTCCTCAAAATACAACATTCTGCAAATCATTTGGACAAACAAATGCCTTCACTGTCCTTCAAATTTCTTTTCACGCTGAAGCAGATATTGGGTGCTATGAGGTAGCATTAATAGCTCAGATTGGGGCAGCTAGGTGGTGAAGTAGATAAAGCACCAGCCCTGGAACCAGGAAGACCTGAGTTCAAAATTGGCCTCAGACACACTTAACTCTTACTAGCTGTGTGACCCTGGGCAAGTCACTTAACCCCAATTGCCTTTCCAAAAAAGAAAAAGCTCAAATTTACATAGAGCTTTAACGTTACAAAATGCTGTCCTCACAACAATGTTGTGAAGAATATAGTATCAGTAGTATTATTCTTATATTGTAGAAAGATAAAACAGTTTCAGTGACACCAGGCTCATAGTTTGTAAGTACCAGAGTTGAGCTTCATGCCCAAGGTTACTAGACTTTTAATCTAATGCTCTTTGACAAACAGACCAAGGAAATTCTCAGAGTATTATAGATCTAGAGATCTATGGGAGGCCATTTAATCCCAACTTCTTCATGTTTACAATATGGAAACTGAGACCCAGAAGAAGAGTGAAATGACTTGCCCAAGGCCACACATATGATATGGTAGGATTTGAACCAAGGGCCTCTGATTCCAAAGCCAATGGCCTTTCTCTTTTACCAAGCTTCCTCCTTATGCCCATTTCCATTTTTCCCCACTCCTCCTCCCATATCAGGAGTTATGAACCTGGGATAAAATCTCATGGATCTGTAAATTTTTATTAGTTTCCATTTTATTTTTATATTTATTTTATTATTATGCATTATTTGTTATCATTTATTTTATTTAGTTATTACTATGCATTTAATTTTCATTAACCTTTTGCTTCCATTCTAGTCCTATGTGTTTTGTTTTATGTGTTTAAAAATATTATTCTGAAAAGGAGTTCATTGGCTTTACCAGGCAATGAAAGGGGTCCATTACATAATAAAGGTTAGGAACTCCATTACTAGGTAGAATTTTCATGAAGCAATGAACCTACTGTGTATAGAGCACAATTGGGCACCTACTATGTGCAAGATGCTATGCTAAAAGTTAATTCTTTCAGGAGCCAGTGATACTACAATTCAGTTCAATAAGCATTAAACATCCACTATTCAGATAGTGAATGTGAGTTTACCAATAACGAATGCTGTTTAGAGCACTATGCTACTAGAGGAAATCTGACCCTTCCTTGCCTTCTTGAAGTTTGCAATATTTTTTAGAGGTTTTAACCTAAAGCTTGTGAATATGTATGTGTTATTATTTTGATAAGTGTATTTCAGTATAATTAATTTTCCCTTATAATCCTATGTATTTTATTTTATGCATTTAAAAATATTCTGAAGCGTCCATAGGCTAGATTGCCAAAAGAGGCTTTCAAGGGCACACACACGCACATGCATACATGCACACATATACACACACAAAAGTGAAGAACTACTGCATTAGAAAAATATGCCATATACATAATTAACTATAATACAATATGGAACACAACATAAGCATACTGATGAGGGCTAGAAGGGGGATGTAAGACCCTCACAAAGATCAGGGTACCAGGGGGCAGTCCGTCTGGAAAACAATTCATAGACTCAAGCATTGTTAAAGTCAAGGTAAAGATTTGTTGCACTTTTCAGCGGGCAAGAGTTCTTAGGGAACCTGCAATCGTAAAAGGGGTACAGGGAAACTTTATATAGGATATTCTATAGTATCACTTGTGCCAAATATGCTAACTAGGTGTTTTGGGGTAGGATTAGGGAGTGGTTAAGGAGTGGTCAGTTCTTAAAGGAACATGTACTTTTGGTATCTACTGAACAGGTATTCTACCCAAAATTCATCAGGAAAACGCCCAAGGGGGTGCTACTTGGAGGTATGGTTTTAGGCCCTGAAATGTGTCAACCCGTGGTCAGGGCTGGCTCAGAAAAATCAGGTTCTCATCAATGTCTTGTTAGAGAAGATAAATATAAAGGAGTATACATATATCTAAGTCTAGGATACATGATTGGTCAGTGAATAGAAATTGTCGTTATGACTCAGTACACAGCCTGTTAAGCCAGTACACAGCTGGTTCAAATTAATGAGTTCTACAGGCATATCTGACTACTGTAGCAGGAAAAGAGACAATGGTTGTTGCTAGGGCAGGTTTGTCCTTGGGCTGGGGAGAAACTGTCTGAGATAGCATTTTGAGACTTGGGAGAAATGTGATTTTTAAAGAGAAATGTGATTTTAGAATTGGGCCCAAGTACATGCACCCAAGCACCCCATCAATACAACAAGGAGAAATTTGCTCACCACTATTTCCCCAGTGACATAGGAGATGTCCTGAGCAAAATCCAAATGCAAGAAAGATACTCTGTCTATGCTGAGATTCTTCAGATATTCTGGGTTTCAAGACCATACTCATCCCTAGAATACTATAGGACCTTCTAAGTGAAAACTTCATTTCCCATCAACTGCTGCTCTGTTTGGTTTAGAGTACCGGGATGGGAAACCTTCCACCTCCAGGCCACATGAAGCCCTCTAGGTTCTCAAGGACATCCCTTTGACTGAGATTTTCAAAAGTGAGAAGTGGTCCATGTATCTCTAGACTTCTTGGTCACTTTAATTTTAGTCCAAGATTATTAGTTTGATTTCAGGGCCCTGTAAAAGAAACCCAACTTCTCCACAGCAATTGGAAAGATTAATCCTTATCTTATTTGCTATTTTTTTAACCCTGTTACATGACGTCTCTTGTGGGACAGTGATGGGGCTTTATTCTCCTCTTTCCCCCTCTTCCGTATTCCTCCAGCTTCTTTTCCTCCAGATCTTTAGATCAGAAGAATAAAGCAGGTTGAGATTAGAATTTTAAGATGTGGTTCACTAGGACCGGAATGGGCCTGAGGCAAGAGTTTTTTCTGTTTGTTCTGCATTCGTGGTTTGCTCTTTCTCCTGGCATCAAAAATAGAAAGTAGAATCATGGAGGAGAAATCAAAGCTTTCCCAGAATTAGCTTTGGAGTTCCAAGACCTGAGCTTCAATCTCAGCTATGTTCTTTACTACCTGAATGCTGCCCCTAACAGAAAATTAGAATCAAGCCACAAAAAGATAGCAAAAAGTTTCATCATGTCTCTCACAGAGCCTAAGCAAAGTGTAACTTAAACAGGGTCCTTTTCACAGGACAAGAATCCTATTTATAGGAAGTAGTAATTTATGGGAAGTAGCAATAAAAAAAAAGTAGAGGAAGCAATGCCAGGGGTTGTAGGAAAACAGGAAGGACAGAAAATTATTCTTCAGAAGAAAAAGGATTCATTTATCTCTAAAAGGAAAGGATTCATCATATGCATGAGATCTAGGATAGATCTTAGAAGTCACCTAGTCAATCAATAAGCATTTAAGTGCTTACTATGTGCTAAGTCAACCAATCAAGCAAGAAGTCCAGTATTTGTTAACTCCTTATTAAATGCTAGGCACTGTACCAAATTCTGGATATACAAAGAAATGCAAAAACACATACTTAATCCTCAAAGAGGCCACATTCTAATATGAGAAACAACATACAATCATGTTCATATAACATGCAATATATGGCCATGGCTATTGTTGTAGATATAGGCATAGATATAGACAGATACAGATAGCACCAATGTGAATATTGATATAGATGTTGTAAATGAAAGACTTGAAGTGGGGAACAGGAAGGGCTGAGGTGGCCTGGGAGAGGAGGGAATCAAACATGAAAGCTTCCTGAAGAAGGCAATATTTGAACTGAGTCTTTAGCAGGTGCTATGTATAGAAAGATTAAAAACAAAACAGTACCTGTCCTTAAGGAATTTACAGTATATCAGAATAAGAGCTATTCATTCAGGGTACCTAGATGATAGAGTGGTTAGAGCACTGAACCTAGAGGAAGACCTGAATTCAAATCTGACCCAAGATGCTATGTAACCCTCAGAAATTCATTTAACTTCTGTTTGCCCCGATTTCCTCATCTAAAACAGGGATGATATTAGCACCTACTTCCCAGGGTTGTTTTGAGGGTGAAATGAGATAATATTTATAAAATATTTAGCTCAGTGCCCAACACATATGAGGTACTACATAAATATGAGCAATAATATTGATGATCTTAATTATCACATTAGATTCTCTTTTAACAAGTTGACACTTCTCTGCCTTTAGTTACTTTTTGCTTCTCTAAAACTGATAACATTTCTATGGTATTAAAATTTTGGTTAGGAAAAAAGTACATCTTCCTGCCACCCACTTATCCCATGAGTTTTTAGGTGTTCTTCATATTGGGCTAAAATGAGCAAATTACTTGGCAAACAAAATCTTATACCAAACAAATCATTAAATCAAGTAACAAAAAGGCAACAAAAAGTTGTATTGTGCATCTCAAGGGGTCCAACTATACAACATCAGCAACATCCTTTCCCAAGGCACAAATACCTTTAATGGAAAGGAGGTTTTTAAAATCAAAGGACTCAGGAAAAGCATTTATGGCAACTTTGCTATATGGAACAAGAGTGCTGCTTCCTTATGGAACCAACCAGTATGAGATCTGCACTTGAAAAAAATAAAAATAAAAATCTGCCTACTGCTACATCTTTGGCATTTTCCTTTTCTGCCCTAAGTTAGAAAATAAGTTCAAGTCATGGGTTATGTTTATTAGCAAGCAATTCAGCCAGGCTAGTAAAAGTAGTGGGCCAGGAGTTTACAAAATGAAGGGTCTCAGAAATGTGTTTAGTCAGTGTCTTGAGATTTCCAAACATGACAAGAGAAGGACTTTGCCCAGGGACCTATACTCGTTGACATGCAATGACCCCTCACGCTACATCATCAGTTTTACCATAAGCCCTTATCATGACAGCATTTTCTACTTTTCCAGGTACTTTCATAGATATCATCTCAAAGAAGTATTCATATTAACCCACTAAGTAAGAAAAAGGGTGGGGGAAGAAAAGGAAAAAAAGGAAATTTACATGGTAACTTTCTTATATATTTAAAAGGAATAACAAGTTGTACATAATAGATTTGCAGTTCCATGTGTAATCTTTTCATAAATCATACTATGTTATGGAAATGCTTGGGTTTTTTTTCCCATAGATTAAAAACAAAGTAAAAACAATTTTGAAAAAAGTATTTATGAAGTTGTGGGGGGGAATCCAATCATAATTAAATCTGTTGCTAATGACCTATAGGAAATGGTAGGCTGCTGTTTTCTTCTTCTTTTATATTTTTAGGGAGTTAGAAATCTCCATTAATCTAAATCTGGTTTTCTTGGTGATATTTCAACCAGATTCATTACCTAGCTTATCCCTAGGACTGACCTTTTAAGAAGCTTAAACTCTAGTTAAGGAAAGATGGGACTTCAACTATGAACTAGATGATTTACATAAGAATAACCTATGGGCCCAACCCCTACCCTTTGCCTTTGCAAAGTCTCAATCTGGGAAATGTCTCAAAAGTCATTCTTTTTAGTTCATTTTGTCCCCCCCTAGAACTTTCTTGAGAACCTCAGATTTGGGTTCATTTGCCCACAAGGTTGTCTCTGGAAGTCATAGAATATAGTTTCTAACTAGATCTTCACAGATGTGGATAAAAGGACCTCCACTCCCATGAAGGTGTTCAGTTCACATTTCCATAGAGGCCAGCCTTCTTTCACCCAGCAGAAAATGAAAAACAATAGCACACGTGAGTAGCCCATAGCAATTGACAAAAATTATTCTTCCTGAGGGGAGGAAGTCAAGATAGCAGAATTAAGGAAGGAACTTGCCTGAGCTTTCACCCAAATCCATCCAAATACCTTGAAAAAATGATTCTAAACAAATTCTAGAGCAGTAGGTCACACAAAAAGACAGAATGAAACACATTTCTAGCCTGACAGCTTGAAAGGTCAACAGAAAAGGCCTGTTACATCAGGGTGAGAGTGGAGTACAGTCCAATGGAGGTTATGCTACCACAGCCCCAACACCAGCAAACAAGGAGCAAGCTTTGAGAGTGACTAAATCAACAGCAGAAGTGGCAGTGGCAGCTTCCAGAGTTCTCAGCCCACACACAGCAAGGGGAGGGAAGATGTGGATGGGTCAAACAACTAGTCAGAAGGAAGCTACAGGGGTCTTTTTGCTAGTACTTAGGCAGGACTCTGTTTCTTTGCCCATACTTGGATCCAGATTCAATTTTGGCAGTCCCAGGGTGAGGAGGAGCACTAGCCTAGCACAGCTTGTGACCATAGTGGACCCTCACAGAAAAGAGTGCATGTGGTTGCTCAGAGGTCAGAATATAGGCCAAGAGAGTAGTGAACACCTCTCCTTAGATCATAACAACTTGGAAAAACTGAAAACTTTCAAGTCCCTAGAAGCATTATCTCTGAAAACAACTGCACAAAACCCCTGAAGCTTGGGACAGTACACCCTCTACCCTTGAAGCAGAGCCCTACTTCAAGAAAGAGTTAAAAGTCAAGTAATAGATTGATAAAAGTGAGCAAAAAATGGAAAAAATACTGATTATATAAAGTGATTATGGTAACAAGGAAGATCAAAACACACACTCAGAAAAAGACAACAAAGTCAAAGCTCCTACATCCAAAGCCTTCAAGAAAAATGTGAATTGGTCTCAGACCAAGTGAGAGCTCAAAAAGGATTTTGAAAGTCAAGTAAGAGAGGTACAAGAAAAACTAGAAAAAATGTCAGAGTGATGCAAGAAAATCATGAAAAATGAATCAACAGCTTGGTAAAGGAGACATAAAAAATACTAAAGAAAATAACACTTTAAAAAACAGACTGCTCCAAATTACACAGTCTGGGTTCTCATTGATTTCTTTTCCAGATTCTCCCTTTAGCCTGTTGATAGCAACATCCAAACAAAAGGTTTGGGTAAAAGTAAGGTGAGATGTAAAAATGTAAACTCTCTGAAATTTTGGGTAAATTGTAGGTTCCAAATGCTCAATTGAGCTGGTTATTGGGTCTGTTTAGCAAAAGATTATAGCAGAAAAATTTAAGAACCTCTACAAGTAACCTGAACCAGAGAAGTAGATCTTATAGGAAAAGCCCCTACCCTCAAAACTTCTCCAAGAATTGGCCCATCCAGAATGCTCAAGAGAGATATTTTCAGAAATCAAACAACTGCATGAAATATCTAAGCCCTAAGAGATGATGT
>CM053771.1:90465048-90480414 GCA_028658325.1 Potorous gilbertii
CTTTGCTGTTGGTTTTTCAGGGCTCTCTGCAGCGGAAATCTCCTTCACTGTGTTGCTGCGCGGCTTCCACTGTTCCAGACTTTGTCAGGAGTTCTTTTTACAGGAAATCTATGGGCTGTGGGTTCGGACCTAGCATAGGTGAGTCTTTCTACTCCGCCATCTTGGCTCCGCCCCCGTTAACAATGAAATCTTAAATAATGAATAGGTCAAAGAATAAACCATAAAAACAATAACTATGTAAAAGAGAAGACTAGTGAAATAACACACTAGAATTTCTAGGATGCAGTTGAAGTATTCCTCAGGGGGAAAATCATATTCTTATAATCATATATTTTAAAAAAAGAAAAAGATTAATAAACTGAATGTGCATTTAAAAAAAATAGAAAATCAACAAACACAAAATAAGCATTAAGGATATAAGATTAAAAGTTAGAAGCGAAATTGATGAATTGGAACCAAAAAATATAGAAATGATAAATAAAACTAGATTAACAAGAAAAATGGTCAAATAGGAAAATGTCTATATCAAAATAGTAGTTGGTTAACTCCATGTAGTAGGCATCCAACTGCATGTAATGCTCTGGACAGTATGGATTCTTCATCCTTTTGGTTCAGATATGGATGATTAGCCTCATCTCTATTAAATGGTCGTAAATGTAATTGACGAGGCTCTTAGAATTCCAGGTTTTTGATACAATCAGCAAGGCATCTGTAAACAAGAGCACCTGGAGGACATCACTATCAATAAGAAATCTCTCTTCTAATTAGACCCCATCGAACATCTTCCCTGACATTGATAAGCACCTTCAGCAAAAATGCTGCTCTCTTTTTTAACCTTCTTTAATCTTGATAACCAGAGGACTGTTACTCTTGAACAAAATTGCCTGTGTCATCGCATCTATTAAGGAATCATATAAGAATTAACCATATGTGTGGGAGATATTTTGTTGGAAGAAAGGAAATAAACATTTATTAAATGTCTACCATGCATCAGGTTCTGTGCTAGGTGTATGCAAGTATTGTCTCATTTGACTTTGACCACAACCCTGGGAATAAGTGTTCTTATTCCCATTTTACAATTAAGGAAACTGATTCAGACAGAGGTTAAGTAATTTGCTCAGTCACACAGCTAGTAAGTAGCCAAGGTCAGATGTGACTTCAGGTCTTCCTGACTCCTGGAGTTCATCACTTATCTACATCACTTACCTGCCTCTGGTAAAACCAAGAAGAGAACACCTTACTTTAATAACTATTCAATGGTCTTCTTCAAAGAATGAAAAATGGCCATGTGGCAACGACTCCGCAAAGTTTCCATCTGAAATTTTAATAAACATACCACCTATTCTTTCATCTCAGTCTGATAAAAAAAAAAATTGAATATCATAGTTCAAAGACATGCATTGTATTAGAGACCTACCTTTATGTCAATGCTGATCCATTGCCATTTACCCTTTAGGTCTCTTTATTGAATCAGTTTCAAGTCCACATAACTAATGGCATCAATTTTCATATCATCTTGTTCACAGGAATAACATCAATGGTTTTATAAGGTATCCCAGCAATCTCTTCCTCATAAATCTGGTAACCTTGTCAAAAGGTAAAATAAAGTTAATCTGGGTTCAAATCTTACTTATATTATTTACTCCCTGTGTGACCTTGGTCAATCACTTAATCTCTGGGCATCAGTTTACTCATCTTTAAAATGAGAGGGTTGGGATCGATGAACTATCACTTACATTTTTGCTTTAAATCAGTCATCCTAAGATTCTGGGAACTACAGCTGATCCAGGCAAACTGACTGGAATTAACCAAAATGAGCTAAGTACTTTCTTAGGTATCTTGTGTTTTATTTCCCTACTGGTCATTTTCTCAGCTGCCTCTTCTAATTTACAGATCCTTCACCCAGGCAAAGAAAACAAAAACAAAACAACATTTGAATAATTCTACTTTCTCTTCATTGTCTGTTATTCTCACTTCATCTACTCAGAAAAGTAGCTCTTATATCTTCTTCAGTCATTATATTTTCCATAATAAATAAAAAATAAAACCCCTTTTTCAGATTGTTATTAACATTTTAACTGCCTCAGCTCATTCTGAGCTTTAGTTCTCTGGACATGATTCATACAGCATTGTGCTCCCATTTGTCCTCAATCTCCATGACCTGATCTCCCATCTTCTGTATGGAAGTTAAGTGTAAGTGGGTCTGTGAGTTCCCTATGTATCTACATTAGTCTCATAAAATAGCTCCCTGCCCCTCTTCATGGAATTATTTTTTGTTGGCATTGTCAGTTTCATTCTCAAGAATTCCCCTACCTTCTTTGACCTATTTCTCTCAAGATATTTTGGCCATGTAATCTTAAATATCATTTTTTTCCCAAACTCTTTGAAGTATCACATCAATAAGAAGATATGCAAAACAAGCTGAAAGAGCCGTGGTCACTGAGCACTGCAGCCTGGAACACCATGTTAGAATTATCTCCCATGTGCCTTAGTCATGGCTGCTCCTGTTCCACAGTTTCTTCAAAGTACTTCCATTCTGCAATTCACTTGTTGATAATTAATAATAACTATTAATGTTGTTTTGTGCTGGCATATTAATATAATTTGCATAGTGCTGTTAATGTAATTTATATACTTATAAAATTATAATAATCCATTGACAGTTAATAATTAGCCTTAATAATAGTTATCAATAACTAGCATAACAATAGCTAATATTTAAATAGCACCTCTATGCCAGGCACTGTGCTAAGCACTTTACAATTATTATATTGTTTGATTCTCGCAACAATGCTAAGAGAATGATGTGATTACTATCCACATTTAACAGGTGAGGAAACAGGTTAAAAAGAGGTTAAGTGAAGTCACCCCTATAGGAAGTTTCTAAGGCTAAATTTGAACTTGGATCTTGCTGATGCCAGGCCCAGCACCCTAGTCACTGTGTCACCCAGTTACCTCAAGTGCCATTGGAATTGAATAAAAGATGAAACAATAAATCAATTAGTCAATCTATCTCAACATTTATATATTGTGATGAAGCCTAGTTTATACCTGAGCATTACAGTATTTGAATGTCTACTCTTAGAAGATTAAAGAAGGGAGGAGACCCACTTTCCCGAGCAGATGTGGCAACAATGAAGGACAACAGAGACAAAGTAGAACTCTTTGACTGTTGTTTTGCTTCTGTTTTATTAGATTAAATTCAATGCAATTCAATAAATGTATTAAGAACTCATTGTTTTTTAACGTTACACCAAGTTCTACACCAAATAAATAAGACATCATACTTACCTTTGTGGAGCTTATCATCTGATAGGGTAATATAATTCATTCAAATGTATTTAAGGCAGTCAATTAGCATTTATTAAATGTCTGATACACATCAGGTACCATGCTAAGTGCTGTAGACAAAATTTTTAAAAGGCAAAGGCAAAAACAAACAGTCCTTGTTCTCAAGGAGCTCACAGTCTAACAAGGTAAATGACATGCAAACAACTACATGCAATATGTGTGGATAGAAGAGAGAGAGAGAGAGAGAGAGAGAGAGAGACATCTATGTATAGTCTTAGAGGGAAGTCACTAAGATTAAGGAAGATTGTGAAAAGTTTATATAACTTACACAACTATAATATAAAATGTAGAAAGTATGTTCTGGATCACTGGCCAAAAGACAGGCTTTCTATATCTGCCCCTCGGGGTCCTAGGTTACCCCTCAGGAGTTTCAAGTTATCTCTCTTCTCTATGCCATTGGTTCCATACCCAAAAGGCTACATTCCCCTCTTCCTATTGTTAGATACCATTCTGTAACATCCCAATTCCTTTTATCCACTTAGTCAAAGAAAAAACATTTTGATCAAAGTCAATTAATTAAGTTTCAGTCACTGTGCTAAGCACTAGGGATACAAATATAAAAAAGACAGAGAGTCCTGGACCTCAGGAAGCTTACAATTTAATGCAGTAAGTCAAAATTCAAAAGAAAGCCAAAAGAGGGGAGAGAATATTAGGTGAGGCACAGAGACTTGATGGAAAAGCCCAAAAGAGTCTAGCCATGTCAGAAATGAAGACAGAACCTTCTTAAATGGAGGCTTTGGTAAGAACTCTTCACTTTTTTGTCAATTAGCTTTTAGAAAGGGACATTTACTTTGAAAACACAGTATTAGCAAAAGTACATATGTCCTCTTCTTACAGGAACTTCACCTCACATATCTTATCAGAGTCAATTGGCTTTCAGAAAGGAACATTTACTTTGAAGATATAGCAATAACAAAAGTACACATTCACATATACTCCCTCTCCCTCCCCCAGCATCTCACCGGAAATACTCTTCCCTACCCCACCTCATCTCTGGGTTCAATAGACTCAAAACTTAGTTAATTTCCTCTGTACCATTAGCCCACCAACTTCAAATTCAAATTCTGAATGATTCCCTGTCTTGATTTCTGGGCTGCATCCTGAAGGTCAGTTCTTTCCTCCCCTGACTTAATAACATTTTTTTCTAATTACATATAAAAATAGTTTTCAACATTCACTTTATAAGATTTTGAGTTCCATATTTTTTCTCTCTCTTCCCCCACAAAACAGCATGCAATCTGATATACTATACATGTATAATCTTGTTGGATATATTTCTACATTAGTCATGTAATGAAGGAAGAATTATAACAAAGGGAAAAATCACAAGAAAGGGTAAAAAAGAGAAAACAGTTTGCTTCAATCTGTGTTCAGATTCCATAGTTCTTTCTTTGGATGTGGAGAGCATTTTCTATCATGAGTCTTTTGGAATTGTCTTGGATCATTGTATTGCTGAGAAGAGCTAACTCTATCGAAGTTAGTCATGGAACAGTGTTGTTACTGGGTATAATGCTCAAGGTCACTCTTTGTTCCTTTGGTCACAGGTGTTTAATTGGCTATAGCACTTGTATTATGGGCAATTCAGACACTCATTTTCCTGACCTTTCAAAACACCCAAGATCAAAGGCTCCAATTCTTTCACCTAGAACAGAAATGCAGAGGTTCAGGACCAAAGTCTGTTTTTCAGGGTAGTATAGCCTTGGTAAGACAAAGTCTCCAAGTCTTTTTTCCTTACAACATTATTTCTCACCAGGTGCCATCAGCAAAGGAGTTCAAAGGGTCATCCAAGAGTGTAGGTGATGAGAAAAAGGCCAAAGAGACCAAAGTGAGAGTGACTTAGACCCGTTTAATGATGCTTCTTCTTCTGTCTACACAGATCATTAATCATCTGGATAGCAGACCAGAACCAGTTACATTATGTCTGCATGTGCTCCACAGTTTCTCCAAAGCATTTCCATTCCAAATCATCAATAACCATTTAGAAGCAGTCTCCCTAGCCTACCTAGGTGGTATAATGGATAGAGTGCTGGGACTGGAATCAGGACCTGAATTCAAATCCATTCTCAGATACTTACTAGTGTCACTTACATGACACTTAAGTAGACACTTACATGGCCCTAGATAAGTCGCTTTACTTCTGTTTGCCTCAATTTCCTCACCTGTAAAATGGTGATGATAACAGCACCTACCTCCCAGGGTTATTTTGTAAGGATCAAATGAGATATTTGTAAAGCCCTTAACACAGTGCGTGGCACGCAGTAAGCTCTATGTAAATGCTTATTCTCATTCTACGTTGCCCAAGTTGCATCAGGAGCACCCTGATACATTCTGTGTGTATGTCAGTCCCTACTACAAAAATGACAAGCAAATAAAAAAGGAGCAAATTGTTATATTAGGTATGAGTGGGGAAAGCATCGTGACTGGTAGGACATTAGAGAATGGAGGAAGAAAGTGGAATTTGATTTGGGAAAGCATAAATTGATTTCCTGCTAAATAAATTGCTAAGCATAAATTGTGGGTAACAAGTAGCCCAGTTTGGCTAACTGTAGCAAAGAGCATGTGAAGGGAAGAAGAAGAATTATCTGAGATAAAGCAGGAAATGTAAAGGAGCATGAGATTATGGAGGGCCTTGAATACCAGGATAAATCTGAAATTTCTTTGACAGTGAATGCAGAAACTCAGAGAGTGCCAGATCCGCATCAGGAAGACCCATCTTCTTGAGTTCAAATCTGTCCTCAGATAGTTTTCATGACATTATTTTCTCTTTACCTATTTTCAGGCTCCTTTGTGAAATCTTTATCCAAGTCATGCTGGCTAGCCCTAGATGTCCCCAGCATTCTAGCTGTGTGATTCTGGGCAAGTCACTTAATCCTATTTGCTTCAGTTTCCTCATCTGTAAAATGAGTTGGAGAAGGAAATGCAAACAACTCCAGTATCTTTGCCAAGAAAACCCCAAATGGAGTCATGAAGAGACAGACGTGACTGAAAACAGCATAGGTGATGGAGATCCAATAAAGTTATTGTTGCAGATCCACATCTAAAGAGCAGGGTGTGGTACTCTGAAGGACAGGTTAGCAATTATTCTTCTATTACCTTTCAGTGTCCAAGTGACAAGAAAAGTGCCCTGAACTAACAAAATCAGCACACTGCCTGGTGATTCTCAGGTCTGTCTTTTAAAGTGACTTCCTGCCGGCCCCCACTCTCTCCACCCCCAACCCACACACATATTTCCTTTAGAGGGATGAGAGAGATTTTAGGAATCAGCAGGGAGTGCCCTTTCCTTGCCCCCTCAGGGAGATTTTCATTGTGGAAACCTAGAGCCCAACAAAGTTCCTTGAAAAAAACACATACTTAAAAAATGAATCATCAGTAGAGAAGGATAGACCAAGAATTCTACCCAATATATTTGAACATGGCTAGACTAGTTTCCTAAGGACTGAAATAATTACAATTCCTGTGTTTTCTGATTAGGTATTTGGGGTAATTTTTGCACTAGCTCTGAGACTAGCATCCTTCCACATGATCCTCAGACTAACATTTGGAATAAAGATCCAAGAATTAGAAATCAATTTATTGAGCAAAAAGCATGTATTGAGTGTCTACTATGTGACAGTCACTAGAAATAGAAAGACTATGATGAAGTGATCCCTCCCCTCAAGGAGCTTATATTCTATTGGAAATGACTGCACAATAAATACAAAATAAATAGAAGATCATTTGAGGTGGATGAGACTCTAGGAGATCAGGAAAGAATTCACTTGGAAGGTAGCAACTCTTTGGAAAGAAAAAAAATTGTTTCTAAGAGTGATGACAGCTGGCGTCTAATTTGGTTCTAATGCTTAATAGTTAAATGACCTTGACTCAGTTGTAACCTAGTGCTATATAAAGTCTGAGAGGGAAGTTTGTTACCACAAGGGGATCAGAGCTAACTTCCTGGAGAAATGAATATATGAGTAGAGCCTTCAAAGGAAGGATAAGAACTGAACAACTGAAGGAAAAGGAGATGAAGACATTGACTCAGCTGCTTTCCACAGAATAAGAAACTGTCAGGTGATTGTAAACCAGCTATTCAGAATGAGCCTGAGAAAAAATTGAGGAATAAAGTTTCTTATCTTTACCTCCCAACCCTCTAACCTTCCGTTAGAAAACCTCAAAGCCTCCTGCTTCAGATATTTGGTGTTCTCATCTGATTTCGGTTACTTATACTCTCAGAGATTTAGGATTCTGGAACATGAGTATGTGACTTTTGAGAACAGTTAGTCCAGGCATGTGCTGTGTTTAACAACTGGTTCTCTAAATGCTGCGCGCTCTCTCTGTCTCTCTCCCTCTCTGTCTGTCTCTCTCTGCCTCTTTGTCCTTCTCTCTGTCTCCCTCTCCCTCTCTTTCTCTCTCTCTCTCTCTGTCTCTGTCTCTCTCTGTCTCTCTGTCTCTCTCTCTCTCTCTCTGACTCTCTCCCTCTCTGTCTGTCTCTCTCTGTCTCTGTCTCTCTGTCTCTGTCTCCCTCTCCCTCTGTCTCCCTCTCCCTCCCTCCCTCTCTCTCTCTCTCTCTCTCTCTCTCTCTCTCTCTCTCTCTCTCTCTCTCTCTCTCGCCACATGCAATACACACACACTTTAAATTTATTATGCATTGTTAAGATTTTCTCCATCACACTCTTAAGTCTGAACACTTAACAAAATAGTAAATCAAACCCTTCTATGCAATATTTACCTGTTTCCAAAGTGTAAATGTTCTCACTGAAATGTTCACAAATTAACTCTCTCCAGCTCTTAAGAGCTGCTTCCAGTACACCTCTCCAACCCCTTTGTTTTACAGATGAGGAGCTCACAGAATCACAGTATGTGAGAGCTTGAAGAGACTTCTGCAGTCCTCAAGTACAACTCACACCCATTATAACCTATCACATAAATGCCACAAGACCTTAAAGCCTCTTTAGAAAAAGAAAATGCTAATTTGGTAACAGGGACCCTTTTTGTTACTTCAAGCACAACAAAAAATTATTGGGCTAGGCTCACCCAGTCCTGACTTTCCCAAGGCTATCTTGGAGCATGTGCAAGCCCTTGACATTTATTTTCCAGTTGATGTTTGTCCTTTTCTTGTCTTTCCCATTGTGTAATGCCCTACCTTAGCCTCATTAACCTGTAAATCAAGCATAAATGTAAATTCCCAGGAAAAACAATTCTGAAGAGTGTATAAAGTTAAGCACAAGCGTTCTTTCGGCGTCTAGCAGAGAATTGCCTAATAGGCACAAAATGAATCCAAATTTCCACCATCCAGTCCCCCTTCACCCAACGATACTACTCATTTTCTTTTATTTGAGATGGAACTAAGAGACACATCGGAACTGGCAGCCTCCCGACAGAACTCCTAACTGTGGTCTGTGAGCCTGTTTTGCACAATATTTCAACAGCTGTATTTCAATGTAATTGACTTCCTTTGTCATTTTATTATTTTACTTTATGCATTTAAAATCATTATTTTAATGGGGTCTACAGGCTCCTCCCATAGCACGCTAACGGCATCCATGATACAAGAAAAGGTTAAGAAGCCCTGCCCTGGAATCATCTAAATAGAAAAACCGAGATGACAGAACAGGAATGACTGATGAAAGCTGACGAAGTCCCTTGCCATGGGACTCATTCCTTAGATATTTCTCAGATTATGGAGTTTTCAGCAACTGCAAAGTAATACATCCTCTCACTCAGCAAGCACGTTTATATGGCATATAGAGAATATGCCTATTGGGAATCTGAATGGCCAAGGTCATGGTTAGCTTATCTACTGACCTACCAGTTACATTCTTACCTACATACTTACCTACCCACTAACTGATCTATTTCCCTCACAAGGTCATTGTGAGGAAAACACAATGCAAATTGTAAAGGCTAGAGAAATATGAATGTTCAGTACTTCATAGTACTGAAATGTAAGTACATCAATGTAAGCAGTACTCTTCAAGCAAAGATTTCAATCCAACAATAACTACGTACCCCATGCTCCTTCTGTCCGTGTTCTATCCCCGTATCTTCTACAAGAGATTCATCAGAAGTTCTAGGAGCCTCCCTCCATGTTTGTTTATTTTTTAACCTTCCATGGGCACCAGTGCAGCACACATATATTGCATATCCCACACTCTTAATAAATAACTACTACTAATAAATAGTATTTATTTATAACTAATAACTAATTAAATAGTTATTTAATAACTATTTAATTAGTTATTAGTTATAATAACTATATTAATAACTAATAAATAAAAAATAATAAATGACTTTTCTATTCATCCATTTCCTGACTATCTTGTGCTGTAATTCTTATATATAAGGCATCATGGGTAATATGTGATAGCCCTAGATTTTCTCCATTGCCTATTGGATTACTTGAAATTTTGATTCTTTGTAAAGTATGATAAGTTATCCAAACAACACCCTCAAAAAAACATGGTGTGATCTCTGGTTTCTCTGTTATAGTTAACTCCCAAGTGAGGAAACTCCATCTACTAATTCAGGTTGGCACCCTTTACTCAATTTAGATTCATAGAGAGTTGCCTAGAACTCTGAGCCGTTAAGTGATTTGCACAGTCCCACAGCTTACTCTTTTTCCCCAGCTTTGAGGTCAGCTCCTTATCCACTGCCTCTACAACATAAAAATATGACAACAACCACAAATGGTAATTATTATTTCTATGAAGTTTTTCAATGTACAAAAACCCTTTACATATATTATCTTATTTTTTTTCCCTTCACAATAACCCAGTGAGTAGTTAAATGTTGGTACAAGTTGAATAGTTGAGCTCCAAAGATCCTTGCACTTCACAGATTCTGTGACTCTCTATTAACCCAAGTTAGACATGCTCAGGAAGCTGGGTGGCAAAGTAGATAGAGTGCCAGGTCTGGAGTCAGGAAAACTTGAATTCAAATCTAGCCTCAGATACTTCTTAACTGTGTGACCCTGAGTAATTCACTTAACCCTGTTTGCCTCAGTTTCCTCATCTGCAAAAAGAGCTGAAGAAGGAAATGGCAAACCACTCCAGTACCTCTGCCAAGAAAATCCCAAATAGGATCACAAAAAGTCAAACGTGACCAAAAGCGACTGAACAAAATAACAACAAAGGAGATGATGAAACGTAGTCTCAGCGAGTGTGAGGCCAAAGATGGACTGCGGTATCAAGTCCAGGCCAGAGCTTAAGTGAAGTCTGTTCTCTGAGACTGTGCTCACTATAATCCGGTATTCCTCTCCACAACCTGTAGATTTCGCTGTAACTAACTGTGAGGTAAACAGAGTACAAGGAAATAGGTGAAGTCAACAGATGTCCTCAAGGACAGCTCTGGTTTTTCCTTCTTTCCAAGCATTTGTTACTCAAGGTGCAAAGTGTAAAAGATTGTGCTGACTAAAAACTGAAGCACATATTTTAAGAACAGGAGAAATATGAGTCCATTCAAAAAATTAGAACATTTTGCCCATTGATTTTACCCTGATTATTTTCAGGCTTATTTTTGCTTTGGTGGATCTGTTCACAGAATCTTTGTAGTTTTCCTTCCCTTTGTCTGGTAATTTTTTTTTCTTTCCATTAGTAAGGCTTATTGACTATTGTGACCTCCATTTTCAGCATCATTTGGGTGACTTTTGTTTTACTTCTGTTACAGATGTTTAGACCTACTCTCAGTTCTCCAAATCTCATAACCATTTCTCACTAAAAGGCTATGTTCTGGGCATGTGCATATGTGTGTGTATGTATATATGTGTATATACATACATACACATGTATAAAAAAGAACATGCTTGCAAACATACATGTACAGAAAATAAGCATGAATGCATATGTGTGGTTATATGTGTATATGTACATGTATGTATATTCATGTGTATATATACAATATATATGTATGTAGGTTTTCTTTTCTAAAAAAATGCAACTAAAAATACACAATTTATTGTACCAGGATTACTGTGAGAAAAAAATTATAATCCCAAATGCTTCAATATTTCAAGAATCCACGCCTCCATCTAGGTAGGTACTGTGTCCACTATTGAAGTGCAGTCCTCTCTATACTTTAGTGGTTGGTTCTCATGATTGACTGTCTCTGAAAAAATTAATCTGTTGGTGACCGACTTTTTACTGTTGAAATCTCTGTGAACTTGGCTAGTCTAGTGCTTAGCTAATAGGCATATATTCCCTCCTGAGTTCCTGAGGTGAAGTCTTCCCAGCTCTGTAGGACTGCCAAAATTAGTGTCAGTGAAATAGCCTTTTAGAACTGGCAATCTTCTCTGATGAGGCACTGGCATTTAATGGTGTTTGTAAAATATTAAGTGTTATGCAGGCATGCCTTGGAGATATTGTGTTTGGTTCCAGGTCACCACAATAAAGTAACTATCACAAAAAAGTAAGCCACATGAGTTTTTTGGCTTCCAGTGAACATAAAAGTTATGTTTATACTATACTGTAGTCTATTAAGTATGCAAATTATTATGTCAAAAAGAAATGTACGTAGCAATTAAAAAATACTTTATTGATTAAAAAATGTTAAATATCATCTAATCCTTCAGAGAGTTGTAATCTTTTTTCCTTGTGGGAGTCATACCTCAGTGTTCATGGCTGCTGATTGGTGGTTGCTGAAGGTTGGAGTTGCTGTTTCTCAAAATAAGACAACATGAAGTATGCTGCATGGATTGACTCTTCTTTTCACTTGAAGAAGTAGAGGCCATTGTACAGTTATTAACTGGCCAAATGTCAATAATGTTGTGTCTCAAGTAATAGTGAGGCTGGAGGAGAGAGAGAGAGAGAGAGACAAGGAATGGCAAGTGGAGCAGTCGGAACACACATAACATTTATGGGTTATGGGTGCAATTTCTGGTGTCCCAAAACAAATTCAATAGTAGTATCAAGAATCTTTGATCATAGATCGCAATAAGTGAAAAAGTTCGAAACATTGTAAGAATTACCAAAATGTGATACAGAGGCATGACTGTGAGCAAATACTGTTGGAAAAATGGGGCTAATAAATTTGCTTGATACAAGGTTACCGCAAACCTTCAATTTGTAAAAATAAAATAAAATAAAAAAACACAGTATCTGTGAAACACAAAGCAAAATGCTATAGTTATGTCTATATGAAAATGAGTTCTAAATTTAAAAATAGATTAGCAGTACATAGAAAAGGATATGGAAGAAAGAAAAACAAATAATTAAGGAGTGCATGAAAATCGGAAAGAGCAAACCAACTGCCCACAGAAGCTAGAAATAAAAAATGGGAAGGTTTTATAACTCTGGAAGAAAAATGACCTTGATACTGGAAGGTTCTTTTAGAGGCTATTTATTCGGTATTCACCCTAAGGAGGAAAGGTCAACATTGTTCATACTATTATAGATGTTGGGTAACCAACTGTCAGATAATGCTATCAATTTGAACATGAACTTGAGGAGTTTGGAATAGTTTACCACTAAATTCTTCCGCACATGTTAGATTCTATAGTAAGACTCCATGGCATGTGGTTGGGATGAATAAATGAATTTATAAAATTAAAGAATAAATGGATGAGTGATCAGAATTGCCATATACAGTAAATAGACCACTGGGTCTAAATTCAGAAAGAGTCAAGTTCAAATTCCATCTCAGATACTTACTAGCTAGTAATCTTGGGTGAGTCATTTAAGGTCTGTTTGCTTCAATTACCTCCTCTGTAAAATGGGAAGGACAATAATGCCTACCTCACATGGTTTTTGACAGGATCAACTGAGATAATATTTGTAAAACACTTGGCACACAGTAGGTGCTTAATAATTCCTTTCCCCTTTTCAACTCCAGGCCACTTTTTAATTTTTTGAAAGAGTTCTTATACATTATAGTATTTAAATGAAGTGAATTAATATTCTACTCATATTTCAGTGGCAACCTCCCCAAAAGGACCCTTTATGTCAAGCAAAATAAACACAGATAACACTCCCAGAAAATGGGAGGTGGAGAGAAGCTATTAAAACAAATGAAATATAGATCTCAATAATCATCACTGAATAACGGAATTAAAAGGTCTATGATTTTTAAAGTCAAGAATAAATGATAACGTTGCATAGAAATTCAAACTTTACAAATTAGTTAAAACATGAAATCCCTGATTCTTGAGGAACTACTCAGATACATTATAGGGTGATGCTGATGAACCACAGAAGCGAGTAATGGGTGGGTCTTCATTGTTCTTATTGTTTGCCATGTCTTTCCTTTTCCAGGAAAGCCTGACTGCTTAAATACTGCACCAAGCTAATGATGGCATCCTTTTCATTGATGGTAACTTGACCATCAAGTAGGTTCTTCCACTGGATTAGTCATTTTCATTTGAGTTAGGGATATGATGAATTTAATTGATTTTGGTGACTTGACAGCTGGTTATACAGCCAATTAAGTCATTTGGACTGTTGAATTCATAAAAGATAGTCTGAATAGATGTATCCAAGCTTTCATTGAAATCAGAATGGATGTTTCTCATAGGTAATTGAGACTGTCAATTTTTCAATTAGCACAGCATGGTCATATCTGACTGTCTTTGAATTGTATAAGCCTCTAGAAGTGGTCCTTCTAGGTCAGAATTGAAACACACTTCTATTGAAGAGAAAAGCTAGCCTATGTTGTACCTGCACTGACTACCTGAAAAGATGATTGATGGTGTTAAGCATCTTGAACTGGTATGGGATAATCATTTCCTTTGAAGGAGACTCCAATGTGACCATGAAGATTTGTTTGATGCGCTCAATAGAATTGGAGTATTGGGAGATACCGACAATAGCAATGTCCCACACAATTGAATTTGGTAGCATTATTTCCTGCTGCATGAACCTGAGCCCCCATACTATTTCTAGTTTCCTTAATGTTATATTTTCCTTTTTCAATGAGAGAGCAAATGAGAAAATGCTGAGACATGCATGGTATCTAAAGAGCAGAGCAGTCTTAAGAACTTTGGAAAGGAGAGACCCTCCTCTCTATTTTTTTTTCCTTTTCTTCAGTAGACACATAGGGCTAAGACTGACTCTGGACTTGTGGAGGAAGAGAGAAATAAAAATCTTTTCAAGCTGCAGACATGTAGGGGAATACTGTCTCAGCATGTCCCGGATTTCTAACTTGGTTCTAGAGATTACAAAAAATTTCCCCTTGAGTGAAATCAGGCCACCTCTTGATTGAGTTAAGATCTTACCTCATTATCATTTAAAGAGTACATTCTCTCTGAGTATTTTCTATTATTTTACAATCTGCATTATTTCTCTGATTTTTATGTGATACAATACATAGGTTTAATTACTATTCACTATTTGTGAAAGCTCTTTTGTATAATCAGTGTTTGGTGGAAAGGAATCAAAATGTTGAGTGTAAGCTTGGGGTAACTCTCCTCCTTTAGAGCAACAGAGTAGTCAAGAAAGTGGCTTTGCTCTAAAGATATGTGCACGTGAACCAATATTGTTTAGTGGGGGAAGACAGATAGAGTGATAGGTCAGTACCATCCTCAGAAACTAAAGAACAGTGCAGTCAGTCTCAAGTCTTTCTCCTATATCTCAAAGAAAAAAATCACTGTATCTTTTCGTAAGAATGGGAATGGGGACAGAAAAACAAATGTGTGACCAATGATGATGACTTAAGCAAGCCACTCATCAGCCATATTCCCACACATACAATAAACTGATCCTCAGGGTAAATAAAACTAGAAAGAGAACTGAGATTCACCCATACACAGAATAGTGTTTGATACTAAGATCTCAAATTTCTTGAGAACTTAGACAAGGTAGCTTCACATAGATTCTGATGTCCTTCCCTCTTCCACTACTACTAGGTGGTGCAGTGGAGCACCAGTGCAGGAGTCAGGAAGACCTGAATTCAAATCTCACCTCATACTTGACACTCACTAGCTGTGTGACCTTGGGCAAGTCACTTAACCCCAATTGCCTCAACCTGAGTCATCTCCAGTCCTCCTGATGAAGATCTGGTCACTGGATTCAGATGGCTCTGGAGGAGAAGTGAGGCTGGTGACCTGCA
>CM053771.1:90480914-90505319 GCA_028658325.1 Potorous gilbertii
TATTGGCGTAGTAGGATCTGGAAATTTATGTGAGTATACTAAAGGTGCTTTCCCAAGAATTATTTCTGACAGATGTTAAGGATTAAGTAACAATGCTGTTATATTTGGCAACTTGATCTGATGTATCATTAAGAGTTGAGCAATAGCAGAACCAACCCCCCTCTCCTCATTCATGTGGCATTGTTATGTTTTCTTTATTTCTTTTCACCTTATTTTATATTCCATCTCTTTCCCTTTATTTTTTTTCCAGAAAGGGGAAAACTGGGAAACATACAAGATGAATTCATGTCCTCTGTTTTCTAGACTCCCACCAGTTGACATTCTCCTGGTTTTCACATTTAGAAGTGATTTCTCCCTTAGCAGATCTTAAAGCATTCTCATTTCCCCTGATATACATATCACATCCTAACTTCTATTGTTTTTACTTGTATCCCTTCTTCATTTCTCTGATTAGACTTTAAGTTTCATGAAGGTGGGAACTATATTTGAGCAACTGTATTTATATTCAGGAAAATTGACTTCCTGTCTGACTTCTGACAATTATTAGCACTGGAACCTCAAACAAGCTTTTTATGAGCCTCCCTTTTCTCCAGTCCAATCCAAAGCACCTACTCTGTGCCAGACACTGCTAACTAAGCCTTGGGGATATAACTAATAAAAAGAAAGACAGTGTCTGACCTCCAGGAACGTACAACATAATGAGGGTGACAAGACACAAAAGAAAGAATTTGTAAAAATGAAAAGGTTGGACTCATTAACATCCAGAGACTGCAGTTTGAAGCTATATTATCTCTTTGAACTTCAGTATTCTCATCTGTACAATTGGAATAATAATACATTGGAAAGTAGGAATTACATAGGGAGAATGCATGTTAGAACTAGAGTTAATTTTTTTCATTAGATGAAAGCAATAATATTTGTATAATCTCTGATAAATAAAGCAGCAATTAAGTGCCTACTTTGGGTCAGATGAATTAAAAGCAGAGAATACTTAATATAAACAAGGAAACTGCAAAAAAGATAGCTCCTGTCCTGAAGAAACGTATTCTAATAGAGGATGAAAATATGGAAGGGTGAAAGCAGGAATGAGGGAAGAACTAGTTGGAGCAGTAGTCTGGGAAGTCGGAAATCGAGGTAAATTTAAGGAGAACATGACGAGTGGTAGAACTTCCTTAAATGGAGATTCCAGGGCTGATCCAAAAAAGGAGGAGACAGGAGAGATAAGGATGGAAGAAGGGTCCTAGGATGTGTCTTGAGAAGTATTTATCCCTTCCACATTAAGAAGGTTAGAGTTGGGGTACCCCATGACCTTAAAAATCCCCTGTAAAACTTTTTGGCTCTCCCTTCATAATAGATAAGAAATCTGAATTATTATGGTATTAAAAGATAAAATGTATTAGGTAATACTATACATATATTTTGTGCATTTCTGAGCTTTTAAAATTTTCCTGTGTGCAGCTTCAGCAAAACTTTCCCAAAAGTCTCATTTAATTTCTTATGCTGAGCTGGCAAGATGTTGAAACTGCTATGGGAAAAGTTGCTATGTGGAAGAGAGAAGTTGGGGGAGTTGGGGAAGTCATGGACTGATCTAGGTTTTGAGTGAACCTGGCTGGCATGGATAGTTCCTCAACTAGAAGATCCAAAAGAACCTTCCCATTAGGATTATTCTGAGGGCAGCACTATGCAATAAAGAATTTTTATTATTGTACTACTCAGAATATTGTGAGCAGAGCACTTTGAAAATCATAAAATCATCTAGAATAATCCATTAGTCATATTAGTCACTTACTAGATGCTTATCTCAACTTGTTTAAACCTGAACTTTGCGTTTCTTCTCCAGCCTGTCCCTCCTTCAAACTTCCCTATTTCTATTGAGAGCCTCTAAATTCTTCCAGTAATCTAGGTTTGCAAATTTGCAATCATCCTTGACATTTCACTGTCTGTCATCCTCCCACCACTATCTAATTAGTTGCTAAGACTTATTGATTTTTTAACCTTTAAAACATATCCAAATCTATTCCATTCTCTCCATTCACCACCACCCTAGTTCATAGCCAGCACAGTAGTTCAGATCTTTGTGACCTCTCCCCAGGACTAGTATATTATCTTATCAGTCTATCTCTTTGGTTCCACTTTCTTCCTGTTACAATATACACAGCTGCCATAATAATTTTTTATGTAAGAAATGTTTGACCTTGTCATTTTCCTGTTGAAAAATTATCAGTGGCTCCCAATTACCTCCAAGATAAAAGGCAAGCTCTGTAACTTGGGATTTAAATTTCTTTTATATTCTGATGGCAGAAAGTGAAGAGTAATCAACAAACTTCTTGGGTGGTTCAGTGAACAGAACACTGGGCCTGGAGTCAGAAGGACATGAGTTTAAATTTGTCCTCAGACACTAGCTGTTTGATCCTGGGCAAATCACTTAAACCCAATTGCCTCTAAAAAAAAAATCTAATACCAAAAAACCTTCTGATGAGGGTAAAAGAGGAAAGTGTAACACTGGTGTGATGCTTAACATAAAAAAAACAAATAAAAATTAAAAAAAACAAAGATGTTCTTGGAAACTGGTTCCATCATTTCCTGTCAAATAGGAGAAGAAATAGAAGCAGTCTTAGATTTTGTTTTCTTGGGCTCAAAGATCACTGCAGACAGCGAGTGCAACCATGAAATTAAAAGATCCTTGCTCCTTGAAAGAAAAGCTATGGCAAATATGGACAGCATACTAAAAAGCAAAGACATTACCTTACTGACAAAGGTTCGTATAGTCAAATCTATGGTTTTTTCAGTAGCAATGTATGGCTGTCAGAGTTGGACTATGAAAGGAAACCTGAGCACCACGGAATTGATGCTGTTGCATTAAGGTGCTGGAGAACTTTTGAAAGTACCTTGGGCAGCAAAGAGATCAAATCAGTCAATACTTAAAGAGATTAATTCAGGCTAGTCATTGGAAGGTCAAATACTGCAGCTTCAGCTTCACTACTTTGACCACATAATGAGGAGATAGAACTCACTGGAAAAGAACCTGATGTTGGGAAAGATTAAAGGCAAAAGGAAAAGGAGACATCAGAGAATGAGATGGATATCTACTGTCATGGAAACCAAGAACATGAACTTGGACAGACTTTGAGCTATGATCCAAAGCGTCATAAAAAGTCAGACGAAACTGAACAGCAGCATTTTCTGCTTCCAACCCATCTTTTCAGAATAATTTCACATTTTTCTTTACACACTCTATGTTTTTAACCACACTGGCCTACTTGCTCACTCTTGAACTGGACATCCCACCTCCCTTCTACCCACTCTCTGTCTTTGCATGGCTTGTACTCCATGTATGGAATGCATTCAGTAATCACCTCTGTGCTTTAGAATTCTTAATTCCCTCTAAGGCTCAACTCACTACTTAAGGGAAATCTGCCTCATTTCCCTAGTTATTGGTGCTCTCTTTCCCTTCTTAAACTGTCTTATAGTTATCTACCTGCAAGCATGTTATATCTTCCTCCTGGTAGAATATAAAGTCCTCAT
Organism: Potorous gilbertii; assembly: GCA_028658325.1. Lineage (NCBI taxonomy): Eukaryota > Metazoa > Chordata > Mammalia > Diprotodontia > Potoroidae > Potorous > Potorous gilbertii. The sequence continues at coordinate 90,484,440 of CM053771.1, forward strand.
TGTAAAAATTATTTTTTTCATTTTGTCTATGTAACCCTAATTTCTAGTTTAGTGCCTAAGTCATAATAGGCACTTGATAAATGATTGCTAAATTTAATTTATTAAACTAATGAAGTAATGTTGAATAAATTATGAACAAAACAAAAATAAAAACAGGGCATACTATAAGGAGAGGAATTCCAGACTGAAAGCAGGTTAGAGTATGATTATGATAGGGTAAAAACTCATCTCTTTATCAAGAATGAATTGTAGACTGTCATAAGCAGTAGCATGGGAAGATTTAAAACAGTTTCACCTTCACCAGTAGCTCCACAGGTCTGTATATTCCCAGGTGAGTGAGTCATAAAAGTCTTTTTGTAGTTAGTATTCTAACTTATATAACCACAGAATCTAAGAGTTTAAAGGGACTTCAGAAACTACATAATCGAACCCTTACCTGGCCAAGAATCCCTCCTATAACAGCCCCAATGAATGGTTATGCAGTCTTCAGTGGAAGGCATCTAATGAAGGGAACCTTCCAAGGCAGCTCCTTCCACTTTGGAGACATTATCAACTATTAAGAAGTCATCAAGGAGATGTTTGTATTGGTACAACTTTTGCCCATTGCTTTTATTTCTGCTTTTCAGGTCCAAGAAGAATAAGTCTGTTCCCTCTTCCATAAAAGAGTTCTAATGTAAAGCCTTGAAAACAGTTATTCGGTCTCGCTGTATTTCATCTATGGGCTACATACGATGATAATCATTTGGAAATTGTACTTTTTGTCAAGCCAATATCAGCTACTCCTCACCATTGCTCTCAGCTCTACCCTTTGGGTCAAAGAAGGTCCCATTTTTTGAACCTGATAATCTGCCACATACTTGAAGACAACTGTTTCGTTCCCTAAGTATTTTTTTTATCTAAGCTAAATACCTCTCATTCTTTAAGCCAATGCTTATGTAGTGTGGGGTCCAGATCCATTACCACTTTATTCACTTGCCTCTACCTTGTCTTTATTCTTTTAAAAACACAGTATCCTAATTGTGGTCTTTTCCTTTTCTTTAATAAGTCACCTTTGTCACTTTGTGTGACACATATACTCATAAAAGTTGAGGAAAATCCCTATTATTTGAACTTTCCAGTTGCTTAGATTGTAGATAAATGGGATTTTGCTATAATCTGCCATGTTTTGTGGTCTTCATTGACCTTCCTTGAAAAGAAAGCATTATGTTTGTTTCCCTTTTGTATATTTATAGCTATAGCGTATTTAATTCTCTGAGTTTATGTTGTAACTGCAGACAGATGGCAAAAAGTAGACTGTGTGCTAAAATTATGCTAAGAAGACCTGCATTCAAATTCCATTTTAGATACTTATTAGCTGTGTGACCTTGGAAAAGTTATTTAATACCTCTTAGCCTCTATTTCCTCATCTGCAAAACAAGAATAAAAATAGCACCTACCTCACAGGATTGTTGTGAGAATCAAATGATAAAGTTCTTAAGCAGATACAGGTTGGACTACATGTCCCCTGAGCACTTGCAATTTTGAGATTGTCTTATTGGATGATGTTGATAACAATTTGTTGTTATTGCCAGCATCTATATAGCATTTTAAGATTTGCAAAGTTCATTACATGTGACATATCATTGGTGTATGCCTGTGAAATATGGACAGTCCATCAGTGCTATGTCAGCAAACTGAATAGCTTCCATTTGAACTCTCTTAGGAAGATTCTGAAGATCACCTGCCAGGACTCTGACGTCCTTACTTGAACTAAACTGCCAAGCATTCAAACTATGCTTCAGAGAGCTCAACTCTGATGGACTGGCCACATGGTTTCAATGCAAAATGTGCGCTTGCACAAAAGACTATTTTATGGAGATCTCACATGGGGTAGGTGATCACATGGTGGTCAGAAGAAGTGATACAAGGGTACTCTCAAGGTCTCTCTCAAGAACTTTGGATTTGATTGTGTGACATGGAGAACACTGGCACAGGACCACTCAGCATAACATGCCCATATCAGAAAGGGTATTGTGCTCTATGAGCAAAACAGAATTGAAACAGCACAAAGGAAATATAGGATAGCAAATTTGGAATATTCAACCCAAATTTGTGTTAGAGCATTCTGAACTCATATTTTTTTGATCAGTCACAGCTGGACACATTAAAAGTTGACTTTAACATGGTGATGTCATTTTGGTCCTCTTTGAGAAAAAAAAGGACAACAACCAACTAATCATACCACAACTTGTTCAGCCATTCCCCAATTGATGGATATCCACTTGATTTCCAGTTCTTGGCCACCACAAGAAAATCTGCTGTAAATATTTTATTTCATGTGGGTCCTTTTCCCATTTTAATGATCTCTTTGGGATACCCTCCTAGAAACGATATTGCTGGGTCAAAAGTATGCCCATTTTTATAGACCTTTGGGCATAGTTCCAAATTGCTCTTTAGAATGGTTGGATCAACTCACAGCTCCACTAGCAATGAATGAGTCTGCCAACTCTCTCACATCTTCTCCAACATTTATCATTTTCCTATTTTGTCATGTTAGCCAATCTGATAGGTGTGATGTGATGCCTCAGAGTTGTTTTGATCTTCATCTTTCTAATCAATAGTGATTTAGAGCATTTTTCCATATGACCAAAGATAGATTTAATTTCTTCCTCTGAAAACTGCCTATTCATATCCTTTAACCATTTATTAATTGGGGAGTGACTTGTATTTTGTAAATTTGACTCAGTTCTCTATATATTTTAGGAATGAGGCCTTTGTCACAGACACTAGATGTAAAAATTCTGTCCCAGTTTTCTTCTTCCCTCCTAATTGTGGTTGCATTGACTTTGTGCCAAAACTTTTCAATTTAATGTAATCAAAGTAATTCATTTTGCAATTCATAATGTTCTCTATCTCTGATTTGATCATAAATTCCTCCATTCTCCATAAATCTGACAAATAAGCTATTTCTTGCCCCCCTAGTTTATCTTTATACCTAGATCATGTACCCATTTGAACTTTATTCTGGTATATAGTGTCAGGCATTGGTTTATGCTCAGTTTCTGCCACATTATTTTCTAGCTTTCCCCACTGTTTTTGTCAAACAGTGAGTAATTATCCCTAAAACTGATGTCCTTGGGTTGAACAAACTGCAGTCTGCTATAGTTGTTGACTGCTTTTCTTGTGTACCTAATGTATTCCACTGATCTACCCCTCTATTTCCTAGCCAGTACCAAGTGATTTTGATGATTATTGCTTTATAAAACAATTTAAGATCTGGTATGGCTAGCCACCTTTCATAGCGTTTCTGTTCATTAATTCCCCTGATATTCTAGACCTTTTGTTCTTCCAGATAAATTTTGATATTATTTTTTTCTATCTCTGTAAAATTTTTTTTTGGTAATTTTATTGGTATGGCACTCAATAAGTAAATTAATTTAGGTAGAATTATCTTTTTAATCATATTAGTTCATGAGTAACTGATGTTTTTCCAGTTGTTTAAATCTGACTTTATTTGAGTGAAAAGTATTTTTTAATTGTGTTCATGAAGTCTCTGGGTTTGTTTTGGCAGGTAGACTCTCAAATATTTCCTAGTATCTACATTACCTTTAAATAGGATTTCTTTTACTACCTCTTGCTCTTTGGCTTTGTTAGTAATATAGAGAAATACAGATAATTTATGTGGTTTTATTTTATATCCTGCAATTTTGCTAAAGTTGTTTATTATTTCAAGTAATTTTTGCTTGATTCTCTACAATTCTCTAAGTATATCATTATATCATCTGCAAAGAAACTTAGTTTCTTCTTTGACTATTCTAATTCCTTCAATTTCTTTTTCTTCTCTTATTGCTAAAGCTAGTATTTCTAGTACCATATTGAATGATAGTGGTGATAATGAACATCCTTGTTTCATCCCCAATCTTCTTGGAAATCCATCTAGCTTATCTCCATAACATATAGTGCTTACTCATGGTTTTAGGTAGATACTACTTATTATTTTAAGGAAGGCTCCATTTATTCCTATCCACTCCAGTGTTTTTGATTTGTTGTTTGTGGTATCTAGACTTTACAAAGTGATGGAGAAAATGTCAATAGTGTGATGAAACTTAAAAGTGTGTTTTCAGAGAGTTGTTTGCTTGCAATTCACTAACACACATACAACTGCCTTCAACCCATACTAATATCATACGCTCTCCAGATTCTTCAGCATCCTGATAATTTCTGAACACTGTAAGCTCATCAATGTCCTTCCTAAAATATATACTACCCCAAACTTAACTCAAGACTTCATACAACTGTCCTCTGACCAAGAATGACATTCTCTCAATAGCTTATGAATTCCATAAAAAACAGGGGCAGTATCTCATCTAAACTTTGTTTTTTCTCATAGAATCCAGCACAGAGTTTTTGCACATGTGTAATTGCACATTAATAAAATATTTTAAGCATGAGTTTTTGGGAAGCAACTTTAAATAATAATTCAACATTTTTCTAAATCCTAGCATTGTTCTGCTTACAGAGAATTATCCAAACTTTCACAGTCCTCCTCATATTCTTAGACATCTCTTTCACATAAGACATTTTGAAGTAACAGGTATGGGAATCTTGAATAAAACACATCTCATAATATAATAAAACACAATTCTGAGTCAACTTTCTACTTCATTTAATAGGATAGTAGTCAATTAATCTTTCTAGAATTTCTCATGAGATTCATCTCTGTTTAACTAGTAGTCGATTAATCTTTCTAGAATTTCCCATGAGAGTCATCTCTGTTTAACTAGTAGTCAATTAATTCTTCTAGAATTTCTCATGAGATTCATCTCTGTTTAACTACTATCCTCAAGGTCTCTCCTGAGAAAATCAAAGGGAATGTTTTCCTCTTATCAATACTCTAATCCCTTCATAACTATAGTCCCCAAAAGGGGAAGAGAAAAAGCAGTGATCTTAACTAGATAAGAGATATTATAAGTTTGGTCAGCATCTTTATTACATTTTACAAGGCCTTAGTTTTCATTATCAACCTTTTATATGCTTCCTTAAAAGAAAGAAATTAAGTCTAAGAGAAGGAGTTTTAGTGGAGGACAAATTTTGATTAAGTACTGATATACTTTCCTTCTTTCAGGTAAGTTTGAATGGGATTTTAGACAAGAATAATATTAATTTCTTAATATTTTTAGTTCTAGAAGTTTTTTAATACATTTCTGTACCTAAATTTTTACTCACAAGGATTATCTGAAATTGAACATTATGGACTGTCATCTATTAATGTTATTTTGCCTATTTATATGACATAATCTATATACACACAATATACAACATTCACATGCTACATCTTCCAATCAAAAAGTAAACCAGAATCTCATGTTCTGCCCAGAGTTCAGCCTAATACGACTCTTTAGGATAAGAATTCTTATTGTGTTATGACTCAGTGCAGTGAAGTCTATGAGATCCTTTTAATCACGTTTTTAAATTCATAAAATAAAATGTAAATTATTTTAGAGGAAGTCAATTATATTGAAATACAGTTGTACATGTACAGATGTGTATATCTATATATTTATCTTTCTCCCCTTGTATCTCTCCCTCAGTCTCTATCGCTATCGCTATCACTATCTCTATCACTATTTCTAGTCTATTTCTATCTTGGTCTCTATCACTCTCGTTATCTTTCTCCTTATCTTAAATTTCATGAGCCTTAGGTTTTGAACTTCTACTTTAAGATAAACTTCTCTTTCTGCAGCCGTGTTTCCAGGTTGTTTCCAGTTTGGTTAGGTGGGTTATTCTTTCAAATGTATCTTGATACATCTTGAAGAGACAGATAAGCAGAGATAATTAAGAAATCTAGTTGCAGAATATCAATAACATTTGACTGAGTGGTCAACTTATATTGCAAAATACTTGGTAAAAAATATTCTTAAATAGTCAGAAAGTTATCAAGGTAGTGTGTTATGTTGGGAAAAGTGAGAGGCAGGATACTAGGATCCAATTCAATAATTGACTATAATATTGGGAAAATCACTTTATTATATTACTATGGATTATAGTGATGAGTCATTACAGGTCTACACCAATACCTCATTATAGCATATAAGTGGCATAGTTTATGTGGATGATACAACAGATTGACTGTAGTGAAGATCCACTGCACTTCTATCATATGAGGCTGATCATTGATGAGTTTGGAGGAGCTTAGAAAAATGGCCACTATGATAATTTTTTTTGGATCATAGTAGGTCAGGAAATACTTTCTATTGAAAAGGAAAGTCTAAAGTGCTCAGAATGATGAAATCACTAGCTTTCTGAAGATGAAATTAATATTAATAAAGCCCTAAGTGCAGCACCTTATGGGTTTACAAACAACAACAACAGTTTCTTCTCAACAGCTTTGTAAAGTACTTGGACACCATTTATTAAAAGGGAATAGTGATAAGTTCTTTGTTAACTTCAAAGTGCCGTTGTGAAATTGCTTTTACGTAATAGGTAGGAAGAACTTCTTTCTGAAAAGCACATCTCATAGAGTGCCATGTTTGCACTCTGGGAATTTTTGTGGATACATGTACCAAGATCTGAAGGACTTCATACTTTGAGATGATCCAGGTGTAATGGGAGATTGGCCAGTGAGTCCAATGATTGTAAACATTTGCAGACTTTCCACTCATCTACAACTATCTGCACACAGATTTTGAAACTTGAGTAGAAATTCTGTTACTGGTTCTAGTCTGTGAGCCACTGCTTGAAAAGGAGCCACTTTAAGAGTCTGCATAGCCACTAACCAAATTGTTATTAGAAGGTACTGGTTGTACCAATTGACCAGAACCTGCTCCTTCTTTTTGATGTGACTTTTTCCTTCTGGTTATTGTGGTTGGCCTTCATCCTCAAAGAAGACTATTACATCAAGGCATGATGACAGCCTTTGCCCTTGACTTTGTTTTGAGCAAGGGAGGACTGTGCAAGGTCACCAGCCTCACTTTCTCCTCCTAAACCATCTGTATTTAGTGGCCAGATATCCATCAGGATGACTAGCAATGGCCCAGGATGCAGTTGGAGACCTTGATCATTTTAGGTTAAGATTTTTTCAGGTTCTCACTTTGAGTAAGATACAGTGAATAGACTTCTATAAGAAATGAGTCAAGGGATTTCCCCTTTAATCAAAAAAACAAACAAACTAGGAAGGGAAGACATTCAGGGTTGCTGGTCAAAAGAAAAACAGAGAGACAGAGAGGGAGAGGTCTGGACTCCTTGGCATTCATTCTTTTTAGATGAAGGAGAGTGAAGATAAAGTGGAGTCCAGCATGGGTTTTACACACAGTGCTGTATGTCCTTGAAGATGAGAATTAACCTTCAGGACCCAGTCTACTGGTGGTTGAGACAGAGACAGATGCATAGAAATTGCTTTCAATCAGAGTCTCTCTCCCCAGTGGCCAATATGGTACAGAGAGATGTATCCCTCTGGAGGTGCTGGAGGAGGTATTTGTGCTTCTATTCTTGATATATCTTAGAAGGAAATAACCCTTTATAAAAGCTAATTAATATTACGTAGCCAAATCTAATTAGGGTGCTAGTCGATGGTGATGATCAGTGGAGGAAACATAGCAAAATGGGGAGTCATGCTGATAGAACTAGATAAATATTCCCTAGCTCAAGGGGAATTTGTAGCCATCTCTGATCTGGAAAAGTAAGGTCAAAATTGAATGTCACAAAACAAGCCCTGAGTGGTCTTTTGATTCCCATTCTGTCCCTTTTCCTGATGACTTGACCACTGAATCAAGAGTGGTCTCTAGTCCTTTTTTAAAATTTTATTTTCAATTCTGAATTCTCTTCTCCCCCCATCTCTTCCTTAACAGATTGAGAAGGAAAAAAATATAATAGCCATTATACATATAAAGTCACATAAACCATATTTTTCACCTTAGCCACGTTGCAGAAAAACAATAAAAATAAAATGAAAGAAAATATATGGTCTGTACTGAGAGTCTACCAGTTCTATCTCTGGAGGTGAATAGCATTTTTTTATCATGGCTCCTTTGAAATTACATAGATCATTTTATTGTTCAAAGTAGCTAAATCTTTTACAATTACATTATTGCTGTTACTATGCACAATATTCTCCTAGTTCTGTTCACTTCACTTTGTATTAGCTCATATACGTCTTCCCAGGTTCTCCTGAAACCATTCTTTTCATTATTTCTTAACACATACTTTTTTATCACAGTTATATGCCACAACATATTTAGCCATTTCCCATTTGATGGATATCCACCCAATTTCTATATTTTACTTCCACAAAAAGACCTTCTATAAATATTTTTTCACATAGGGATCCTTTTGCTTTTTTTTTGATCTTATTGCAGTACAGGCCTTGTAGTGATATTTCTGGGTCAAAAAGGTATGTACAGTTTAAAAATTGTTCTCTAGAATGGTCAGACTAATTCACAGCTCTACTTCTTTTTCCATACCCCCTTAATTTCCTGTTCTGTCATGTCACCTAATCTGATGAGTGTGAGGTGATAACTCAGAGTTATTTTAATTTGAATTATCTCATCATTAGTTATTTAGAACCTTTTTCATATGACTACTGAGAGCTGTAAATTCTGTAAATTGCCTGTTCTTATCTTTTGACTATATATCATTTGGGGAATGGCTCTTATTTTTTATAAATTTGGTTCAGTTCCTTATATATTTGAGAAATGAGATCTTTATCAGAGAAACTATCTTTAAAAATGTGTTCCCAGTTTCCTGCTTTCCTACTAATTTTGGCTGCATCACTTTTGTTCATTCAATAAATATTAAAAGGCATGACTACCTTCTCTCTCTTCCTTTCTCTAGTCAGAACATGTGGCATCACGGAAGTTATGAGCATTAAACAACAGGCACATGTCTGCCCTTAAGTCCTTGGCTACATTTTCCATTTTGTGTTCCTTTCTTAAGCATAGGTAATGGAACAGCAGACTTGTTTACCATAGACCTTAGGGGTTTGAGAGGTCACGGACTTCTGGGACCTTCAGTCAGGTCTAACTGGGAACAGGAGGGTTGTGCAATTAAACTGTTCCTAAAGAGGATAACCATTGAAAGAAGCAGGTGCCTCAAGCACTAGCTTAGCTTAGTAGGAGACATGGACCTGGAGAGAATTGTTTAGATAGTATAGATCAGGGAGAAAGTGAAATGTATCTTCAGTTTTCCCACAAAAATATTCCATGTTTTGGTATTTAGACATCTGCCTCTTAGGAAAGTATAACAGGATTTAAGAGTTATTGATGCGTGTTTAAGTCATCACTAATATATTATATTTAATATATATATGTAATTGTGAATCAATTGTTTTAAACATTTTTTGAAGGAAATAGAAAGCTGTCTTATACCCAGTTTTTACTGTACATTGTTTACCTCTCTACTTCCCCAAATAAGAGCCAAACGTAATCTTTAAATTATGTTCTCTTGGGGTCTTAAGTCGGGGCCAGAAAGTGTAGAAAGAGTCTGACTCTTCTCTATAGGGGCTGTTTCCCCTTAGGAGGGGCTATCCTCTGCTAATAGTGGATATTCCATCCACAGCCCACAATCTTTTCTGTATCTTAAGAGATAATTTCATGAACTGCTATGGACACACACATGCGCACACACACACACACACACACACATACACACACACACACACGCACGCACACGCACACATCCACACACCCCTTCTAGTGATCAAGATTTTTTGTGATGTTTCTCGGCTATAGCAAAAATGAGAAAAATTCCAGATATTTCTTGGAAGTATATTGTCTGATATTTTTTTATTGTTCACTGTGTAGAGTCCAGTTGTGCAGGGGGGTTAAAATGATGTAGGTTTAGAGGCCAAAAGTTTTCACAAAGGACTTTTATCTATAATTCAAATAGTCTGAAACTGTGCCACGTATATTTTCTCTTCCACTATTAATTTCACTTACCTTTGTAGATTTACAAGAATAGTGTTTGGAGAAAGACAGCTCAGTATGTACCTTTCCTCATTTACCAAGGCCTCTGGAGAGGCCCAGTGACTTCCTCCAAAGTTTCACTAGCAGTAAATCATCAGGGCCAAAGACTGAACCAAAGCTTCTATGTCTAAAGACACTGTGTAATATACCAACGCTAGAGGGTGATGAGCCTCTCCCAACCTTATTTGGTTCTCAGACAACACATACAAAACTTTAGGAATGTTTTAGTAGATTATATTTAGTAAAATCGATCATTTTAAAGGTTCTTTGCTCTCTTAGGCATGTTTCATGATGACAATTTTATTTTTTCCCTTGACAATAATTGTTAGCTGAAGCCATCGTGCTGGGAAATTGTTGATTTAGTGTTTGGAATCCTTAAGAAACATTCCAGGAAGCTGGGGACTGCTGTATAGCAAATAAAACTTAGGAGAATACCTCTGGGAAGACATTAAGCACTATGAGCTGATGTAATTTATTACCTATTTTAGTTGTGTTGTTGTTAATCTAATAGGATAAACTAGTAGGATTAACTGAACTCTAAGAGTTTACTCCCTGTTTTCTTGGTTTTCTGTGACTCAGTGAAGACAACATTGGACAAAGTGAGGTCTAGCTTCTTGGTTAAATATGTGTGGATTCATCAGCTCCTTGGAATATGGGTCTGTAGTACACAGCTTCAGGAACTACTGCACACAGAGATAAAAACAAATTCTGTATGAAGTCTAAAGGTGAAAGCTTTTCACAATGGGTATGAAAGGCTTCCTGGATGATGTGGCATTTGAGTTGGTGGTCCTTAAAGTATAAGCATTCATGTCTCTCCTGATTCTGCTCTTAGTCCTTAAAGTATAAGCATTCATGTCTCTCCTGATTCTGCTCTTAACTCTCTAGTCTTCTCCACCTTTTCCCAGATGCCTTCACACTCTAGAATATCCCTCTTCTCCTTTAGCCTCTTTCTCCAATTGGTGGATTTCTTCTTAGAGCCTCCATTTGGGGAAGTGCCAACACAGCTATGCTCACTCCTCATTCACCTGTTTCTGACTTCTCCATCTTGCCCTCTCTCTCTTCCCATTCCTCACTTTTCAGCTCCCTTTTGTGTGTTTTGGTCTCCTATTAGAATTGTAAGCTTCTTGCAGATCTTTTTGTTTGTATTTATATTTCCAGTGCTTAGTACAGTGTCTGGCACATAGTAAATACTTAATAAATGCTTTCTCTATCTAGCTACTTTCCATTAATCATCTATCTATGTCTATCCATCCATCCATCCATCTGTCTATCATCTATCTAGCTATCTATCTATCTATCCATCCTGTATTATCAAGACGATATTCACAGAACCAATGGTGACTATGAATATACCAGAGTAGTTCTGAATCACAAAGTATAACAGATTCTCCACATAGAAGCCCAAAGAAAAGCATTTAATCAAACATCAGAAAGCTAAATCCCAACACCATAAAGTCAAATGCATCATAGTAACAAAGAAATCCATCAAAGCAACCAAGAAGTCTATACACATTATCAAGCCTTTCCACAAATAAACTCTTTAAGCAAAATGCCCTTCTCTCACTCACAGCCTGCTCCCTGCTTCCTCTGTCCTTTCCAGTTTGACTAGTCTGACCAACTTCTTCTCAGCTCTGCTCCAGCTCCCTTTCTTCCTGTTCCACCCTTCTTGTTCCACTCCTTCATGTTCAGCAAATTCCTCCCACCACAGGCTTCATACGACTCAAATAATGTGACTTAGTAGTCCATGTGACTTAAGCAGGTCACATGAGCCTCTTAATGGATGGAAAAGATCTTCCCATTCCATTAAAAATGCATTAATACCATTAAAAATACATTAACAATATACCATCCCAAAGCTTCATCATAATAAGAAAGGGATTCTTTGATCCTAGATCAAAATCTGTGCTGCTGAAGGGCCAACTATGGTCTTACCAAGCTGGAAAGAATTTAATTAGGCATCCAGTGATGTATAATGTGGCTTTATGCCTGCTGAGTTTGGAAAGACTCATCAATAATTGGTCAGCTGTTTGACTACAACACTTGACTACAAACAACTGATGTGTTTGACTACAACTATTGTAGTAGACAACTATTCAGTAATAAAAAGCATAACTTTGGTTGGTACACAGAGCATGTATTGGTGCACAGAGTTGTATATCAGTGAAGTCATAGACCCTAGAAGAATTAAAAATATGGCTAATGTTGCAGTTTCCAAAGAGATGGAAGAAGCACATTTCAGACATAGGAAGCAGCACAAAAAGGTGAGAGTGCACAGAACATATTATTTTGGAGGTGAGGAGGGCAGTTTGCCTAAAACTTAGAGAAAATATAAGGTATAACAAGAAGAAAGAAAAAAAAAAAAGAAAAGGCGGAGTTTACAAATCCCCAAAAGTCCTGAATGCCAGGCAAAAAGTCACACAGTCCCTCCATTCTAACACCTTGTGGTACATTGCTACAATGAAATTCATTTTTGTTTCTCCATGGATACAAATTTCTCCATGGAAATGTTTTATAGCTTGCCATGTTTTTATTAAAGGCTTTTTTGTTTTGGAGATAACTTCAAAATTAAGCAATTGGAGGCATTATTTGTCTGAGATGCACAGCCCTTAAAGGAAGATGCTCTCCAACTCTTGGGAGTAGTGTGTGTTTCACAATACTTTGTTTTATAATAGCTATACAAGTTCATTCACCACTCAAGTGGATCCTAGAACTCTCAAGGGGATGGATAGAAAGGGGTCGTGGGGTTCAATGATTTGGGCCCAGAAATGGACACTGCCATTCACAAGGGGGTAGACCGGCAACAAGAGTTGCCAAGTGGGTTTCTGGAAATGGTGTCTCAGAGGAGTTGTGGGCAGAACCACAGACACTACATGGAATACCAGACAATACTAGCTGTGCATTTAGGCTCCTTCCCTTCCTTTCTAAGGTGACCAAGGAGAGAAAGCATTTGATGATAAATGCGTGGATAGGACCATGTTCTCATGATCTGGGCAAGTCATTCCTTCCCTCTGTACCTTAGTTTCCTTATATTCCAAATGGGAATGAGTGGGATCACATGATTTTTGAAGTCCTTACTTAGCTTGAATTATTTAATATTCTTTTCTCAGAAGTCCTTGGTTCTCATTCTAGCTTGATTTGCACAAGGCGGGTTCTTTATGTTTTTAGACATTAGACTGGACGGTGGATAAAACATTGTACCTGAAGTTAAGAAGACCCGAGCTCAGATCTGATCTCCAACACATACTAACTGTAGGACCTTGATCAAATCACTTTACCTCTCTCTGCTTCAGTTTTATCGCCAATAAAATGGGGACAATAGCACCTACCTCTCAGAGTTGTTGTGAGGACAAAATACAATAGTTATAAAAATACTTTGCAAACTTTTGTTGCTCAGATCTTTAGCAAATCTATTGTTCATGTCTGACTCTTTGTGACCCCATTTCTTTTTTCTAGCTCATTTTACAGATGAGGAAACTGAGGCAAACAGATCCTGTGTGTTGTCCATGGCCACATAACCAATAAGTGTCTGAGGTCATATTTGAACTCAGGTATGCCTAACTCCAGGTCTAGCACTCTATCCACTGTACCACTTCGCTGTTCTCTGCCTGACATTTAAGTAAGGACTTAATACCTACTGATTAAAAACAGGCTTTTGTTGTTCAGTCATTTCTCAGTTATGTCCAATTCTTTGTGACTCCATTTAGGGTTTTCTTAGCAAGAAAACTGGAATGACTTGCCATTTCCTTCACTAGCTCATTGTATAGATGAGGAGCTGAGGCAAACAGTGTTAAGTGACTTGCCTAGAGTCACATATGTTAGTAAATATCTGAGGCTGGATTTGAACTCAGATCTTCCTGACTCCAGGCCTGGCATTCTTATCTATTGCCACTTATCTATGCCCTAGCTGCTTTCTTTTATAAGACAGTCCAAAGGGTAATGATTGAGAAAAATCTAATAGCCTGAGTCCTACTCAACCTTCTTGGTAGCTCCCGTGCACTGAAATTTTTGTAGTAGTTCTCTGTGTCTTCTCAGTGATTCTCTGTGTCCAATGAATTTGATGACTTTCTGTATCCCTCGAAAACCTCTAGATGATGACTAACATCATATATTTTCATCAAGTTGATGGTGTATCTCATCAAATTAATTGTTCCTAAATCAAATCCACTTGAAAAAGGGGTTCTTAACCTAAGATCTAATGACACGGATGGGATCTGTAAGTAGATTCCTGGGGATCCATGAACTTGACTGAAACAATGCACCTTTATTTTCACAATAATTGACTTCCTTTGTAATTACATTTTATTTTATTTATTTTATTTTATTTATGTAAAACCATTATTCTGAGAAAGATTCCATAGACTTCACCAGACTACCGAAAGAGTGTATCTCACACACACACACACACACACACACACACACACACACGCACATTCTTATAATTAATTATTGTTAGCATTTATATAGTGCTTTAAGGTTTACAGAGAGAGTAGCCACATGGCACAGTGTGTCCACAGCTGAACAACAACATGTGTCAGGCACTTTCCTAAGTGCAGGGGACACAAAGAAAGGCAAAACCACAATTCTGGCCTTCAAGGAGCTTGCATTGTAATGGAGGAGATAGCATTCAAATAATTGTGTGCTCTCACTTTTTATCTTCTGCAGATTATGAGTTTCGTTTTTTTTCAGAAGGTAGATCAGCTGACATGCTTGGGTCTAGCCTTGAGGGGATGGAAACTTACAGCTTAATACTGTCTTCAGAGGAACCAGAAATGGCTGCATTGGGGGCAGAAGCACATGTGTTCTTCCATAACTTTCTGAGCACAAGTCAGAGACTAGATAGTTCCTGAGGGTGGATTATCCCAGTCAAAGAGATGATGGGAGCCAGGGCACTAAGTTCTTGTGGAAGAATATGGCAGAAGAAGACATGTGCTCACTCTATGTGACCTGAGAGGGTAGTCTGTAGAAAATGTCTTTAGATCAAACTGTCTATATAGAGGGATGATGATCCTGGGTTCTAGCCTTCTTGATAGAGACATAAGATTTCCCTGGGAAATGTCAACCTTTGGAATTGTATTGTGGTTTCCTAAACCGGAGAATTGGGAAATCATCTTTTCAGAGAAAGAGGCAACTCACACAGGAAAGGGGAGAAGTGAAAGGATTAGGTCTGGACTTTCCCTTTTTCCAGTATCACAATGAGATGTTCAGGCAGTACAGGTCAGATGGGAAGGGGAAATTGAACTCCATTTTCAGTTACCTTTCAAAGAGAGGTTATAGGCTGTCCTTGTGACTTGTGTGAAAGATACATATTTACGGTCTCTAGTGAGTCCTTTGAGGGACTGATGTGTTTTCTGCATTTGGGTTTTGCATCTTCTGCTTTTTCTATTGAGTATAACAAAGACTATCCTCTGCCCATACAAATCTCTAATTTGAATACCTGTATGAGAGCAGAGAATTCATTTATCTGCATTTGTGAAAACTTACATATGAGAAATGTTCAAATTTTTAGCAGATTTTCCTTGAGTAAACTTTGGGTAGGACATAATCAAGCTAAAAAGAAACTGACCCTTTTGGGTCATGTGAGTCTAGTGTCATTGTGGGATGGGACCTGTGCCATGCTTTCTACTTGTGAGTTAAATGACCTTGAGTAAGTGACTAAAAGCTTTTAGGTTTCATTTTCCTCTTCTGTAAGATTAAGAAATTAGATCAGATGACCTTAAATATCCCTTCCTACTCTAAATCCTATCTTGCTCTGGGCTATTCATGATTTGTCTCATTCTTTTTGGAGGACTGGAAATGAGTGCTTATCATGGTAGGCAGAAGGATATAGTTAAGCTGTTAAGTTTAGATCTTACTTTAGGAGATGATCCAGAAATGTTTTCCTAAATCTTTCACCCCTTAGGTGGATCATAAAAGCCTTATTTTTTCAAATGAGGACAACCAGTCTCTATTTTCTGAGTTAGGTAGACCTAACCACATAAGTAGCCAGGATTTCTGCTTAGTGAATGCTAACATTAGCATTTCCTGAAAAAAGGGCAGCAAAGCCTGGGGCAAACACAGATAGGAGAGTAAGCAAATAAAAGATCACTAATCTTGAAACTTAAAATTCCACCCACAAAGTCAGCCAGTTCTTCCCCAGTCCTCTATCCTGCTGTGTATTTCTTAAGCTGTTTAGAATTTATACCCCGCCCCCCAACACCATCTCCTCATCTACCTGCCTCCACACTGCACTTCCTGGGTCATAATTCTTTGATGACTTCTCTTCTATGGTTGTCCAAAAAATTCTGCTATAATACTGGGACGTCAACACCTCACTTCAAAGCTGGAGATTTTTTTTATCCTAGCTCTGCCATTGATGGTTGTGTGACTTTGTATAAGTTACTTAACCTTTTTGGGGCATAGTCTAATCTATAAAATGAGTCAGATAGTCTCTTCTGACTTTTGTAGCTTTGATATTTTATGCTTCTATTTTTTTTTCCCATGTATTCACAGAGTTCTCTGATGCAAAAGTTGTCTAGTCTGAATTGTAAATAAAGCCAGTGGAATTTGTCTTTTTGCCCTTTGGTTTATTTTTTCTGAGTTCTATCTCCATGTCTATTAACAGATTGTAAGATAAACTAGGGATTTTCTAGAAATAAAAACTGAATCTGAACCAAATTTCTAATGATGTAAATAAAGCAGGCCTTTTGGAGTTAAGTGCTCCTCCCTAGACTTCTTTTCTGTCTGCTTTTCACTTATATACATAGAACTTGCTTTGTACATGTTCAGATTTCCTAACATGGAGACACCTTGCTTCTGTGCTCTTTTACCATGTGGGTGGGTGTAGCTTCCTTTAATTGACTACATAGCTGGAACCACATGTTTAAAACTGGGAGAATGGGATGATCTTAGCCACTTTAGAGGGCAGCATCATCTTTCCAGTCCCTCAGACTTACTTGCAACCTGGTCCTCCTGGTTTCCTCACAGTCTTCCACCACTTTCATCCAGGCTATTTCCAAAGGCTGTTAATTTCACTTTTGTAAGTTTCCTTCTCTCCTCTGACACTGGCACTGCATCACCTTAGAGTCTGCCTGCCTTAAGTCTCTCCCCACTCCAATTTATCCTCCATTTAGCCCCCAAAGTACTTTTCCTAAAGCTCATGTTCAATCATGTCATCCCTCTGCTCAAATTCCTGGCTTCCATTTGCCAAATACAAAATACTCCGTTTGGCACTCAAAAACCCTATACACCTTAAGCTCCTCCTACCTTTCCAGTCTTTTTACAATTTACCTTCCCAACATATACTGCTTGATCCAGTGAAACTAGCCTCCAAGTCATTCCAGGAATATGATACTCCATCTTTCTGCTCCAGAAATTTTCTCTGGCTACCCCTATGCCCAGAATACTCTCCCTGTTTCACTCCATCTACTGACACTGACCCTATTTATCATATACATAGCTTGCTTTTTATAAATTTGTTTGTATGCTTTCTTCTCCGTTAGACTATAATCTTCTTGAGGGCAGGGACCAATTTTTGCCTCTTTTTGTATCTCTGAGCACTTAGCACAGTGCTTGGCACAGAGTAGGGGTGCACTGAAAGTTTATTGATTGATCTTTTGTGCTGCCCCCATAAGGTAAAGGGCACAAACAGTTCACCCACAATGCGATACCATTCACTGAATCAGGAACAGCACCTCCCAACCCTAGTTCCCTCCCTCCCCCGGTTCCCTCCCTCCCCCGTGTCACACTCAATTCAGAGAAATGGGCCTGGAGGTGTTTGATCCTGTTCTATATTGTTTATCTTTCTCAGTTTCTGTTGTAGGCAATAATCTCCATTAGAATCAATGGAGTCCAGTCATGGTGACCTGGAAGCCAGGATTGCTAACAAATTCCTTCACTTCTCTGAACTTCAGTTACTTTCTCCATGAAATGGGCTTAATAAGGGATTTGTGCCCATTTCACATAAGAAGGGATTAAATAAACTGCTAATGTTTAGCCTAGAGAAAAGAAAACTTGTGTTAGGGGTTACAAGGAAGTGAATATGATAACTTAGAGTATTTGAAGGACTGTCATATATCATGGAAAAAGAGGGATTAAGTGTTCTCCTTGGTCCAAGAGAGCAGAACTAGGAGCAAAGGGAAGAAACAGTAAAGGGGTAAATGTAGACCTGATGTCAGGAGAAGTATTTTAGTAAAGAGTCACTTTCTATCTTGATAAATAGCAGATTTCTCTCATTTGAGTTCTCTCAAATTGAAACTGGATGGTCAATTGCCAAATGCATTATAGAGAGGATTTTTAATTGATGTGAGGTTTAGATTAAAATCTCTTCTGTGGCTGAGATTCTGTGATCTGGAGAACTATCAACTTCACATATGTCAATGTGGCAGAAAATATACTGCAAATTTTAATGAGCTATATACATGTGAGTTATCATTAGTCCCATTTTTGTCAAAATAGTGAAGTGGGGTGAACATAGACTCCCCAGAACCTTTTGCAGTAGAGATGGGCATATCCTACAAGGCAGTTAGAAAAATTTCCTGGGAGGTCTTGGATTCCAGCGGGTCAGGTTCTAGATATAGGGTCCTTACCTTTCAACTTCCTGATCCTACCTCCCAAAAGGGTTCTCTCCTCTCTGTGTCTTTCATATCTGCCAGCTGAAATTCTAGCCATCATTTAAGGGCCAGTTCAAAATATTACCTTTACACAGGAAATGACACTTCTCTTCAAATTCTCATTGTCTTTTGGTTTCCAATGTTCTTTTTTCATTCTGCTATGTGGTCTAGTTATTTTTCCATCACCCCTCCTAGAATATAATCTCCTAAAGGTAGAAACTGTGTCTTATTTATTCTGAGATCTTTGCACATGGAAAAGGGTAGTTGAATTAAAAGAAGGAGTTTGGGAGTAAGGAAGTGGGAATAAAGGGGAGGCATGGAGTCTAGACTCCGAAAATGAAAAGATGTCTTGAAAGCAATCCAGTCCCTGAATTTTTCCATCTGTTTCAGGAGCTCAGATCATTGGTGTCTCTAACCCAGGCATCTGGCCCACCTCAGCCCACTTAGATTACTTAATTAGTTTACTTGATACTCCTTAATCTCATCTAGGTCCTTTTCTTGGTTGCTCCTGGACCATCCCAGTTTATTTAGTACTCCTTTATCCCATCCAAATTTTCTAACAGTCTTTTCTGTATAAAAGTACCAATCTTATTTGAAAAATCTGGTCTTTTCCTTTTAGGGGTCCAGGTCCCTTTCCCCTTATCAGGAACACTAGATAACTGAGTAAAAAATTTTAAAATAAATTATTTTTTTAAAGCAGAAGGCCCATAGTTGTTCAAAATTGGAGTCTTCACCCCCCAATTCTACCCCTATTCTCAGCACCCTAGGGAATAATGGATTTTTTCTCACAAGACTTCACCTTTGAGATTGTAACCTTTCCCTTTATTTCTTATGCAGTAACCCAACCAGCCCCTTGGTGGTATACTGAATTTTCAGTCAGATAAAATGCAAAACTCCCTAACTTTATGATAGTATATGACTTTGTTCATATGGACTATTTATGCCCAACCTGTAATAGATGTTTCTGAGCTTATATTGATTTGATGAGCCATAATTGGACACATCATACCTTGACCCCAACGTACTGATGTCATTTTAGCCCTCTTCAAGAACAAAGGACAACAACCAATCAATCTGCAAATATCTGAAAGGATTATCATATGGAAAAGATAGACTAATCTGTGGAACCATCTATAGAACCGGTGGTGGCTGTGGTGGTATCAGTGAAATTGACCTGGTATATATACATTTTAAGTATATTAAAGAATCCTGGCTCTCCTATCTTTTTGGCAAGTCCTTCTCAGTCTCCTTATCTGGATCTTCATCCACATTATTCCTGCTAACTGTGTGGTTCCCCTGAAGGCTCTGTTTGAAGTCTTCTCACCTTTCTTTATACTATTTCTCTTGGTGATCTCATCAGCTCCCATCATTTCAATTAGTATCTCTGCATCAATAACTCTTAGATCAGCTTGCCCTAACCTTTATCCCAAACTCATCTAGCATCTCCAACTAACTCATTAGACACCTCAAATTGGACGTCTTAAACTCATCATGTCCAAAACTAAACTCATTATGTTTCTTCCCCAAACCCTCAACTCTTCCTAAGTTCATTAATATCAAGGTTACCACCTAGTCTTACACTTAGGTGTCATCCTTGACTCCTCACTCTCCCCTTTCTAATTGTTTGTCAGGTCTTATGATTTCTATCTTCGCAACATTTCTTATATATGCCTCCTTCCTTCCTGTAACACTGACAGCAGCCTGGTGAAGCCCCTCATTGTGTCTTGTCTGGACTATTGTAATAGCTAGTTAGTCTTGGTGCTTCGAGTCTCTCCTAACTGCAGTCCATCCTCTGCTCAGTCGTCAAATTCATCTTCTTAAGCAAAAGTTTGATCAATTAGAAAAATCCAATAGCTATTACTTTTAACATTGAATATAAAACCCTCTGATTGGCTTTTAAAGAATTTCACCATTCTTCTTGTACTTCATTTCTTTTCATGGCATTCTGTGATCCACTGATACTATGATCCACTGAACTTATTGCTCCTTGTACAAACAAACCTCCTATCTCCTCACTGCCAGCATTTTCATTGACTGTCCTTCATGCACAGAATGCATGAAATCCTCATCTCCTTTTTGTGATTTCCCTGGCTTTTTTCAAGTCCCACCTTCTAGAAGAGGTCTTTCTCAATCCTCCTTAATCTTTGTCCTTCCCTCTGAGAGTATCTCCAATATATCCTTTATGTGTTTTGCTTGTAGTTGTTTGCATATTGTCTCCCCTATTAGACTTTGAGCTCCTTGAGATCAATGACTATCTTTGCTCTTACTTGGATCTTCAGCACTTGGCATAGTGCCTGGTATATAGTAAGTATTTAAAAAATGTTAGTTGAATAAATGATAGATTGACCTTTACT
>CM053771.1:90505819-90540781 GCA_028658325.1 Potorous gilbertii
ATTATGTCAAAATTTGGTTGAAAGTTCATCAGTATTGTACATCAATTTCATGATTACATTTTTGTCAGGGGTCTTAATGGGAGACAATGATCTCGTGCCTTCCAGTCACCAACGGAGTGAAACAGGGCTTTGTGCTTACTCCCATGCCTTTGAACATGATGTTTTCAGCCATGTTGTCAAATTCTTTCAATGAGGATGAACACAGCATCAAGGTCAACTGCCATACTGATGGCAAGTTCTTCAATTTGAAAAGGCTACAAGCCAAGACCAAAGTGGAGGGAGTATTGGTGATGACTTTCTGTTTGCAGATGATTGGGCACTCAATGCAGTCTCTGAACCTAAGATGCTACAAAGTATGGATCAGTTCTCTGCTGCCTGTGCTAATTTTGGCCTAATAATTGACACCAAGAAAACACGGGTGCTCCACCAGCCACTACCACACTCTTCATATGTGGAACTATCGGTTACAACCAATAGAAACATTTTGAATGCTGTGGAGAAGGTCATTTACCTTGGTTGTGTACTTTGCAAGGAAGTACAAATTGACAATGAGGTTGATGCATGCATTGTCAGAGCTAGCTCAGTGTTTGGGAGGCTCCAAAGAAAAGTATGGCAGAGAAGAGGTATTAGATTGTCTACAAAACTGAAGGTCTACTGAGCCATTGTGCTGACCTTATTGGCGTATACCTGTGAAACGTGGACAGTCTACCAGTGCCATGCCAGGAAACTGAATAGTTCCATTTGATCTGTCTTAGGAAGATTCTGAGCATCACCTGGCAGGATAAGGTACGAGACACTGAAGTCCTTGCTCGAGCTGAACTGCCAAGCATTCAAACTATGATTCAGAGAGAGCAACTCTGATAGGCTGACCACATTGTTAGAATACAAAATGTGTGCTTGCCAAAAAGACAACTTTATGGAGAACTCTCAAGGTGCAGGTGATCACATGGTGGTCAGAAGAACCAATACAAGGTCTCAAGGTCTCTCTCAAGAACTTTGGATTTGACGGTGCAACATGGGAGACACCAGAATAGGACTGCTCAGTATGATGTGCCCACATCAGAAAGGGTGCTATGCTCTGTGAGCAAAGCAGAACTGAGACAGCTCAAAGGAAATATAGGATATGCAAATTTGGAGTTTCTACTCCAAATATTCACATGGACTATCTATGCCCAACCTGTGGTAGAGCATTCTGAGCTCATATTGGTCTTATCAGTCACAGTCAGACACACTGAAACTTGACTTTATCATGCTGATGTCATTTTGGTCCTCTTTGAGAAAGAAAAACAACCACCAACCAAACCAATGAAGAAATTGGAAGGCCAAAGTTTTCCACAATTGATTAGTGTGACTGAATTTGTTGTGAAACCCTGAGAGTCAACTGCTGAGAAAGAATAGCATATGTGTCAAGGCTTATCAACCACCCAAACAACTTCCCATTGGTTCTTTAAGACACTGCCACAGTCTAAATTTATATTTGTACATGGTATCAGTATTGTTAAGTATCTTACAGTGTTCGTTCATCCTTCGTTGCTGAAGAAGACCATGCCATCAAAGAAATAATGACATGACTTGCACTTGACTTTGTTTTGGGTGAGGGAGGGCTGTGCAGGTCACCAGCCTCACTTCTCCTCCAGAGCCATCTGAATCCAGTGACAAGATAGTCATCAGGATGACTGGTGATGACCCAGGATGAGGCAACTGGTGTTAAGTGACTTGCCCAAGGTCACACAGATAGTGAGTGTCATGTCTGAGGTGAGATTTGAACTCAGGTCCTCCTGACTCCTGCACTGGTGTTCTATCCACTGCACCACCTAGCTAGCTGATTAATATCTTACAGTAATGGCAAGTAAAATAGGATCTTTTGCTGTTTTTGTTTTACTACAAAGTATGTCAGATTAAGTAATGTCATTAGGCCTGCCCATTGTGGGAAACTACATTAGGGGATTTGTTTTGTTGGAGTGTTGGAAGTAACTTTTTGTTTTCTCCGTTGAGATTGGTCAGAAGGTTATGCCCTCTGGCTCTAAAAAGTGTATAAATATTCTGAGGGTGAGCTTTTACTTTGGGGTTTACTTACTGGAAGTGTTTCTTTGGCCAGAGACTCTGGGAAGCCGTTAAGGAGTGCCCCTCCCCCACCCCCCCAAAAACCCAGAAGTTGAAGCTTCCTTCTCTGGTAAATGTGTATGTATGTAATTGTCAGGCAATTTGGTAGCACGTCTGTTGATTTATGTTGATTTTCTCTGATAACTGCGCTTGATTAAAGTGATAGTTAACCCCTTGAAAGCTGCTTTCCATTTATGAATGCAGATTTAAGAACCTGTGACAGCAATCCCCCTGTGTATGATGGGGTGCTTATGGATACACTTACCTCCCTCTCAAATTTCAAGTATGCTAAATTTAAGAAGTATAATAAGAGTTAAAATAAAGTCCTAGCTACCCCCTTGTCTCTCTTGTTTATTCAAGGATATAAGTGAAGCTTATATCTTTGAATATTTTATGGAAGATAACAAATGAAGAGGAAAGAAGAGGAAAGGAAAAGGGGAAGGATAAGAGAAAATGCTAATTTCCAGGAGGTTAAAACAAACAAAAAAAAAGAAGTTAGTTCATCCAGGAGCAGAATCAGGGAATCTCAGAAGTGAGTGCAATCTCAGCACTCATCTATAGACACCACATTCACTGAATCAAAAAGCCTGCTACAATATACCAAGGAGTGGCCATCCAGCCTAGGTCAACACCACGTATTTCGCCTCCAACGAGTCCAAGGTTTAAGATATATTCTAGCCTGGTAGAAATAGGAAATACAAATTCCAGCACTTCGAAAATAACAAACATTTATTAAGTAGGTTTTGAGTGCTGAGCAGTGTGCTAGATATTAGGGAAAACACAAAGTTTAAACAATTCAGTGGCTGGCCTTTATGAAATCCGTAGTCTGGTAGACAGATAAAGCTCATATATAATTAACTAAAATGCAGAACATTACATGATTAAGTGCATTAGAGAGAGGCAAAGTGCTGGGCTGGGTGAGGGCTGGGAGCCAAAAGTCACGGGGAAAGACTTGCTAGAGAAGGCAAATTAATGAGTCAAAAGGAATTATCTGGACAATGAAGTAAAAGACCCTAGGAAGATAAAGTCACGAAAGCTGGAGAAAGGGAAAAAAAAACAGGAAGGAGGTGAATAACACTGACCAGGGCCAGTGTAGTTTTCTCGGTATCTTTTCTGAGAAATTAAGGCAAGTTTTGGGTTCTGTCTTTTAACCTAGGTCACTCACTTACTGAAGTCAGGGGCCAGCCGTTCCTCTGTCCAGATAAGCAGCTGGAGAGCTGACTTTTTCTCAGGACACATCATTAATTTTCTGAGTTTCTGACCCATCAACCGCTTCCTTGTGACCGAGCACTAGAAACTTGAGCCCGGGGGTGTTGGGCATTTCTGGCTCTGAAGCGGAGGATCTTTTGTAAGCCCTTCCTCAGGGGAGCAGCCAGTGTGTAAGGAGGCCAGTCCGGTGGGTGCCGTTCCGTCCCCTCCACCTCGTCTCCAGTGGCAGCCCCTGACCGAGGTGCCAGCGCGGCACATGGCCGGGACACTGTCCCTTCCCGGGCCAGGGCCAACCTTAGTCCCCAAACTTTGAAAGGGGCGGGCCCCAGGCAGGCGGAATGGGGGTGGGGGGGTGAGGAGGCGGGGCTCACAGGACGGTTCCCCTTTCCCCCTCCCCTACCTCGCCCCCACCGCGTGATCCCTCGGGGGCCTCCTCTTTTCCGGCCCCCTCGAGAGGCTGAGCTTTAAATCTCTTACACCCGGGTGGGCTTGCGGCACACTCGGGTCTGGACAGCGCCAGGCTGCGCTGCCTTGGGAGCACCTTCGGCTGCAGGGAGCAGGGACCACGCCGTGCTGCTCTCCTCCAGCTAGGGATGGGGCTGTGGGGCTGGTCGCGGCTGCCGCTTCTCCTCGTCCTCCTCTCGGGGGTCGGGCTTGCCTCCTCCGACACTCCTGCCAACTGCTCCTACTCCGATCTGCTGGGTACCTGGATTTTCCAGGTGTCCGAGGGGCGGGGCCCGCAGGACAACCGCATCAACTGCTCTGTGTTGGGTAAGCGCCTTGAACCACCTCCTTCCTTTCCTTTTATTTCAGAAGGTCTTCCTCCTCTCTTGGCAGGTAGTGAGGCCCTTTCCCTTCTCTTGTCCCCTCCCCCGACTGCTTTCATTTTTTTTTTTCCTTTCAGTTCTCTAAGGTGAGTTTTTTAGGCTTGCACTGAAATGCCCTGGAGTACTCCCTTCATCAGGACCCCCCTTCTCACTAATCCTAGATTGAGCCCCTCCTGCCCCTGACTTGAGGACCTCATGCCTCCGGTCAAAGTGGGGAAAGTTGAACTTTCTTTTGTTGTTTAAATTTATGAGGTATTTTATTTTCCCCAGTTACATGTAAAAGCAGTGTTTAACATTCGTTTTTAAAACTTTGGGTTCCAAATTCTCCCTCTTCCTCTCTCCCCACCCCAACCCCCTCCACCCCCACTGCGAAGGCAAGCAATTTGATATAGGTTATACATGCGCAGTCATGCAAAACATTGCCATAGTGTTGCGAAAGAAAAAAACAGGCGAAGAAAAAACCTGAAGAAGAAAAAAAGTACGCTTCAGTCTGTATTCAGATACCATAACTCTGGGGATGGATAGCATTTTTCGTTATAAGTCCTTCAGAGTTTTGTTGGATCGTTGTATTGCTGAGAAAAGCTAAATCATTCACCAGCTGATCATCTTACAATGTTGCTGATGAACCCTTCAGGTCCTGAAAGCTCCTCTGTGAAACTGCGTACTTGCTGTCAGTCAACAAGCATTTATTAACAGTCTATTCTTACATACCTCCCTGTGTGCTGAGATCTGTAGGTGCAAAGAAATATGAAATGCATTTAATGTGAAAAAAATAAAAACACCCCAAAACAACAACAAAAAACTCCCCAAAACAAATCTTTGTCCTCTAAGGGATTTCGAGTCTAATTGGGAAAACCACAGTACTTGGATATTTGGTGTAATGTCATGTAATCTGATTCTAAATGCATCTTCTTCTGATTTAAATTTGTATTCTCATTAACTTCACTCTTTAGGCTAGCATATTACAGTCACCTCGATTCAGCTATTTCACTCAGTCTCCCTTTTCCATTTTCCCCTAAAACCTAAAATTTTTGGAACAGAACCTGGGAATTTGGAACATGTGACCTTTTTGATACTAGTTTAGACAATTTCATGATGTTAAAATTAGTGGCTAGTTCCCTTTGGCAATGTGGTCTGCTATGAATTTGCCTGGGAAAAGAAATGAGCTAGAAGCTACTTTTGGACACTGCCATGGGAACTTTTCCATATTACATCGGGAGAGAGGGATGTGAAAATGAGGGAGTTGGCAGTTGTGGAGTTTCCCAAAAAAGTGCTTATTTAAATATACTATAGGACTTCTGCTCCAGTTTCAAGGCATAACTTTTGGTAGAGACTATTTCTTTTGACAGAGTAAGGAAACTTTAAAGTTTAAAAAAAAACCCAAAACCTTACTGTTCTTACAGTGAAAAATAAAATAACCCAATCTCTAATTTAATTAAATTTTCTAATGCCTTGTTTTCCACAAAGCCATATGGCTTATTACAGTAGAAAGCATACTGAATTTGGAGTCAGAGGGACCTGGATTCTAATTATGACTCTACCTTTTACTACTTATGACCTTGGGAAAGCCCCTTAACCTTTTCACTTCTCAATTATCTTTAAAAATACCCTTTTCCTTTCCTCACCAAAGAAGACAATGGAATAGATGTCCTCAGAGGGCCTTCCACCTTTCCTTTTAATCTATGAACACAACCTGCCTTTATTAGATTGTGAGTTTCTGGAGAGATGGTATGGGTTTTTTACATATTCAAAGAAGCACTTAAGTGTAGAATTTCAGATTGTAAAAGCATCACCAAAGCTTTAGTCCATTTTCCCTTAAGGGAAATATGCGTCTGGTGAAAAGGTAAGGCTGACTGCTAGCTGGCCAAAATGATTTTCAACTTTAGATAGGAGCACTAAATTTGCCCTATATCTCACATGTGGATATAACCCAAACTCTACAGAGTTTCTATGGAAATAGGTTAGATAGTCAAGTCATCCTCTGATGCTACATTAGGGTAGGGACATGCCCCTGATTCTCAAAAGATCTGTCTGCCAAAGAGCCCAAATTCTAGCAGATCCTGTTAAGTTGGAAAGGCTTGAGAACTGTTGTCTGAAGACCAGCTAAGTTCTGAAGCTTATCACTAAAAGACAGATCCTTAGGGTCTGATTTTTCATGGCTAATGCAACTCATAAAAATTATTGAGAAGCAGTAGAGTGCTGAAATTGGAGCAAGGAGAATTTGAGTTATCAGCCTGTCTCATGTGTGCCCTAGCTGTTTGACTCTGGACAAATCACTTAATCTCTTTGAGTCTCATCTCTGTGAAATTTTTCATCTGTAAAATGGGGAGTTTGGATGAGATGGCTGCTAAAGGTTTTTCTAGTTCTGGATCTATAGCCTCTGATCTACCAGGATATGGAGCATTTATGATCAGCTTGTGGTTTGTGGCAGAGGCTGGTAAGATGTAGGGAGGACCCTTTTGGAAGAAGTCACACTTCTTTAGAAGTAATGTAACAAAACAAAAATAGTGGGGCTTTGAGTGTTCAATAGCAAAAGAAACCCCCAAGAACACATCATCAAGACCCCAAAGAAATAGTGCAGAAGAAACGCTTCACCATGTTTTGATATAATCAATGTAGTTAAAACTTGCAGAAGAGAAACACTGAATGTACTTCAGAAATATTCATTTTATGAATTTAGATGAGCATAAGGGAAAGGGAACACACATATATTAAGCACCTACTGTGTACCCAGGTACTACGCTAAACACTTAAAAAATCTTACTTTCCCCATAACAACTCAGTGACATACATAGGTGATATTATAATCCCTATTTTACAGTTGAAGAAACTGAGCCAGAGAGCAGGTAAGTGACAAATGTCACACAAGTAATAAGCATCTGAGGCCAAATCTGAACTCGGATCTCCTGACATCAGGCCCAGCTTTCTAGACACTGTCCCACCTATTTCCTTTTCTGTTGTTATCTTTCTAGAGCCTGACTTTTTTAGCTTCTTTGTTGCCTGTTTCATTGTCTTTCCTTCTACGTCTCTGTATTTTTCTACCTCTCATCTTCATCACTCTGTATGAGCTGCATACTGGATGGAGGCAGAAAATTTACGTTTTAGTTTGGTAAAATATTTTCTAACTTTGTGACTTTAGATAAGTTCCTTCATCTCCAAAAGAAAATTCTCACTCACCCTCATTCTTAAGAACATGGGATTTTCCACAGGTCTAAGTAACAATACAGCTGGCAAATTGTGTTTCAGAGGACTTGACCAAAAAGGAGGCTCATCTTCCATTTTCGACAGAGGAGGATGGAAAAAACCCAAATCTTGTGTATGAGAAGAAAGTAGCTTGGTTAAAATGGAGAAAAATGAATGAGAAGAAATTACTACTTTCTCTTAAGTGCCTAATTTTTCTTTCCCATTTCTTGTCCCCAGGCCCACCAAGAAGGAAAGTAGTAGTACATCTGCAGAAGTTAGATGTTGCAACTGACGAATTCGGCAATTCTGGTTTCTTCACGATCATTTACAATCAAGGTTTTGAGATTGTGTTAAATGACTACAAATGGTTTGCCTTTTTTAAGGTCAGTTTCCTTAACATTTATTTTCTTATTTTCATTGAAACCTATTTAATATCTGTTCTGTTTGTCAACTTCAAAAAAGGATGAAAAGAAAGCCACAATTTTGGATACCTCTCTTCCGAAGAAAAGTTAAAATAGCCATGTCATCTTATCGCTATTTAGATTAAATTAGAATTCATAAATAGTTACATATAAACAAATTAAGCTCAATTTATTTTTAATTGTGCGCAGTTAACTATATTTGTCTTCACAGTTTGGTATGTGTGGCTACACCCTTCCTTTCTAATTGTAATGGCAATTACTTGGCCTGGCCTGGTCCCTCAAAACTATGGATTAAAAACAAAATTAGTTTATTTCTGAGCCTCTACCTCACCTCTCACACCTTTGTATTTGCCTCTGAAAGACTCTTATTGATCTGATTGCCCTTTCACAGTAATGTGCAACATGGATCATGAGAAGAGCAGTGAAAAGGACTGAAAGTAACTCCAGAAGATAATTAGTCCAAGGGTTACATCAGTGTTATTAATTAAAGAAATGGCAGAAGATGGCTCAGTCTAGGTCATTTCTCCTCATGCACACAAGCCTGAACTATTGATCTTACTTGCCATAGTGTACCAGATCATAGCACTTCCCTCAGAGAAGTTCTTAGTAAAACAGTTTCTGGAAGACTGCAGACTGTGACCCAGATGGTAGTCTGTGATCCAAATGTTTTCTTTAAACTCAGAAACAACTGCCCATACAAATACATTGTTAAATGGTCCAAGCCAATTAAACCCACAAGTTTGAGAATAGCTGTTTCTTACACCATATGACACATAGTAAATACAGTCCTTTTTGTGAACAAGGATTGAAACACTGAGATCATCTGGTGAAGATTATGCAAGTAAAACAGCATTTCACAAACAAAGTGAGAAAATGGCCACAGAAGCCCGAGTATGTACCTAGCAGAGTTTCACTCTTGAATATTTGTGGTTCATTCTCAGGATGTGACCTCCTATGTGCTAATGTTGACTAATAGGAAAGCATAGAATTCTGGCATTGGAGAGACCTTAGTGGTTATGTATCTAAGCCAGAAAGATGAATTTCTTTAGGAATCCAACAAGTAGACCTTTGAGCTTTCATCATGTTAAAAATTGATCAACCTCCACCCCTTACCTCACTTTTACTCAACAAATAATATTTAAGTGCCTACTTTATGTTCTTGAAGAGTCTAATATCTCTGCTTTTCCAATGACTTACGTTGACTAACATTTTTAAAAATACCTATTTATTTTTTATTTTTAACATTCACTTTTATATGATTTTGAGTTTTAAATTTCTTCCCCCCCTTTCCTCTCCCTCTTCTCCAAGATAGCAAACAATCTGATATAGGACATATGTGAACAATCACATTAAACATATTTCCACATTAGTCATGTTGTGAAGAAGAGTTAGAACCAAAGGGAAAAAAGATAGAAAGAAACACTCCCCCCACCAGAAAAAAAGGAAAAATAGTATTCTTTGATTTGCATTCAAACTCCATAATTCTTTCTCTGGATGTGGCTAACATTTTCCATTATGTTGAATGACATTTTAAAAAGACCCTCTTTCACATATTAGAAGGGATCATTGAATTCATCCAAACCAATGGTCTGATTTTACAGAGAAAGAAACCAATGTCCAGAGAGCTTAAATGAATCCAAGGCTACACCAGTAAAAAGTGACTGACTTCATCCCCCAAGATTCCTAAATTCAGCATTCTTTTTGTTGTATCATGGTCTTTAGGGTGTGTGCAAATGCTTGATTAAAAGTCATTCAATCAGATCAGATTTTACAGATATTAAAAGTTTTTTATAAAGCTAAATAACCTAACATAATTTAAATTTGGTGAAACTCTAAATAATCATCATGAAATAGAGATTCATAGTTTCTTTTTCTTTTTGAGGGCTTAACAATCACTTTAATCAAGCACATTTATCAATCCTTTAGTCAAACACATATATCATTCACCTAGTTTAGAGGAGTCAACACTCTGAACCCCAAAGTAATCCACAGACATGACTTCCTCTGTCTGACCGTAATTCAATAGACAATAACTGTCTGACCAGTTACCAGGGAGGGAAGTATGACATCTGAGTTCTCAAAACCCGAGAGGCTCTTTCATGGCTTCCCAAAGTCCTCATCTGGCACTCAAATTTTCTTACCAAAATTAAACCCCCCATAGTTTCTAATTATATTGTTCCAGTAATAATGTACAAGGAATTTAGCTGTAACATGGCTATCCCACAACCGTCTCTTCGCATAATATTTTATATGACCAACTTCATGGTTAAAGAGGAGTTATCTAAATAATTGATTTATGCTAGTGAGGTTTTTTTTAATAGCCACATCAGTGAATAAGAATAATTTAATTTCCTAGAGTAACATGAGAATGTAGAAATGATACTAACTCGTTCTATGGAGGAAATTTTTTTTCCCCTTCGAAATAATTCTAAATTGGAAAATTATTTGGAAACCAAAACAAAGGACCTTTTCCCCCATTCTTACTGGTGTTTTTTTAATGGTAAGAAATGATTAGAAGATTCGTTTTATTAGGAAAGGAATATACAGATAAGACAACAATAATTCTATTAACTGAGCTTTGCTTTCAAGTTCTCATTTATAGTGTTAATAAAGCATATTTGCATTACAGTATATTTACAAAATGTCTTTTACTTGAAAAATACTGTGTTAGGCATTGCTGAGGATACAAAAGAAGATTTATTTCCCTCTATAAATGCACACATAATATAAAATACATATTTAAATATACATACACCCATGTAGAAAAAGATAACTAACAGTACATTTTAAGAGAGACCCTAGACTTCCACCAGAGAAGGAGACAGCCAATATAGGGAGAAGACTTGATAACCATGCCATTGGGCAAGTCATTTAACTTTTCAGTTTATTCATATGTAAAATGGAGATAATAGACATATCTCTTTGAGGGTTGTGAAAAGGATCAGATGAGATAAGCTATGGGAAGCTCTTTCCAAACTGGTCATGACTATTATTTTTTTTCTCATTTTAAAAAAAATTTATTTATTTTTAGTTTACAACATTCACTTCCACAAGATTCTGAGTTTTAAATTTTTTCTTCTCCCTTCCCCTCTTTCCAATCTAGCATGCAATTTGATACAGGCTCTACATATACCTTCATATTAAGCATAGTTTCACATTAGTCACGTTGTAAAGAAGAATTATAAAAGAAGAATGAAACAAACTATTTTCTATTTTGTTATGTTTTGCTTTGTTTTGGTTTTTCTCATTCATTTTAATTCTTCTGAGCAACATGACTAATATAAAAATGTGTTTACTAGGAACATATATGTAGAGCCCATATAAGATTCCATGCCATTGTGGGGAGGGGAGGAGGGAGGGGTAGAAAAATTTACAACTTATGGAAGTGATGGTTGAAAACTGAAAACAAATAATTGAGTCATTAAACAAAGAAGAAGAATTATAACTAATGGAATGAACCACAAGAAAGAAGAAACAAAACAAAAAAGGGAAAGAGCAAATAGTATGTTTCGATCTCCATTCAGACTCTGTCATGTTTTCTCTGGATGTGGATGACATTTTCCATCCTAAGTCTTTTGGAGTTGTCTTAGAATCTGGTATTGCTGAGAAGAGCCAAGTCTGTCAATTGATGGAAACATTATCTCAGTAAGTCTATAAATCGCAAAGCAGCTGTCTATGTTTACTACTCTCTATCCACGAAATCATAGGACCATACTAAAAATAATTATTGAAACTATGTCATAGGAAAATCAGTTGAAGGGACTGGAGAAGACAAGGGTAGAGAGAAATGGTCATTATTTTAAAATATTTGGAGAAGGACCTTGTAGAATACAGAGCAGACAATCTATTTGAACTCAGTGGGCACCACTGGGACAAATATGTATTAAGTTACAGGTAGGCAGATTTTTAGTTCAGTATAAAGAAGCACTTTTTAGCAATTATAATGAAGAACTTTCTAGCATTAATACTTCAAAGCCATTCAAAAAGAATCACTATCTAATAAAATAAAGAGCTACCCATCCCTGAAGTATTCAAGTAGGGGATTTCTCATCAAGGATATCCCAAAGGAACACTTCTATGTGTAACAGAGTGGACTAAATGACTTCTACGATCCCTTTTACCACTTAAACATTTTATAATTCTGTGGGTCTTTTCGAGATTTTTGGAGAAAGATGATACATGAAACTAATCCAAGAGGAACTAAGGAGAAAAGAAATAGGACATACTTTTTTTTTCTAATTTCTGACAAGGGAAATGAACTGGATATTGGCCTTACTTACATTCCAATATTGGATCTTATTCATGTGTTTAAGAACCTTTTAAGGTTTGCTTATTCTGGTCTTATCTGGAAATTATCTTTTTTTTCATGTATGATATAGTCAAGTCGAATAAATATGAATAAGAAGTCTCATGAAGTAGTTGTATCCAAATTTTCACTGCATAACTGCTGGATTGTTATTAATAACCATATTTTATATAATTGCAATGAATAGTGTAAATTTTAATATATATGACCACTTCATGGGGTTCATTATTCATACTAATTGGACTCGAGCTATATCAGAATATACCACGCTAATCCAACTTTCATTTGAACTTAGAATTTCTTTTTACTCATTGTGATTTCATCATGCAGAAAAAAAATGTTGGCCTGGGAAATAATGGATGATCTGGATTCTGGGCAGATCTTTGTTGCTAATTAACTGTGTCACTTTGGGCACATTGCTTCCTCTCTCTGGATCTTCATTATTTCATAGATAAAATGAGGGGATTGGATTCACTGTTCTTTGAACTTTCCTTCAAGGCCAAATATTCTACAATTCTTAGTAAGTCAAACCTACAGGCAAACATGTAGGCCAGCCTACACCCTCTATCTACCTATGTAGTGATGCTTTCTTGAGAGAGAGAGAGAGACAGACAGAGAGAAGGAGAGACAGAGAGAAAGACAGAGAGAGGGAGAGAGAGAGAGACAGAGAAAGAGAGGAAAGTAATTATTCCTTACTCTTGTGCAAGGCTTGAACTATCTAAATAATTTAGAAGGAATTATTTTTATGGTATTTGACTTTTTAGGAGTGACCTAGAAACCAAGTGTTTTCCCTTTAAAGGCATGTGTTCTGTTTATAAATAGCCAATATTGTATTATTTTAAGAGATCCAAGTCTTCCTTCTAAATGTATTGAGTTTGCACGCATCACTAACCTCTCACTCATAGCCACTATCAAAATACCTGTAGGATTTTAAAGGAGGAAGTCATAGAAAGTAAGCTGAGGAACAAACTAGTTTATGTTTTTCCAAATTATTAAATCCAGGAGGTTTCTTTTCCCCTTTTTCTTTAGTTAAGGTCACTTCCTCTGTACCATAAGGGAATAGGAAAAGGACTTAAAAAGAGAATGTTAGAAAAGAAGGAACTCATTTTGATTTTGACTCATGTGATGAGAATGGAAAGAGAGAAAGCTGTATTCAAAATTTTTTTTGGTCAGCGCTTTCCAAAGTTTATTCTTTTCTAATTAAGACTTTGTTTGGGGTGAGATTCTTTTTAAACGTGTCAGTTTGGATCTTCTTTCTATGATGTGCCTGAATATGTGCCTATGTTTATCTTGCTACTCTTATTATATATAATGGGTTATGAATCCCATTGTGGAGCTCCATTCTCTGGG
This sequence comes from Potorous gilbertii, assembly GCA_028658325.1. NCBI lineage: Eukaryota > Metazoa > Chordata > Mammalia > Diprotodontia > Potoroidae > Potorous > Potorous gilbertii. The sequence goes on from CM053771.1 coordinate 90,519,220, forward strand.
AATCCTACACCCTTAAAGTTAGATATTGCTTTATGCTTTACTTAATATTTGTGATCAGCACTAGAGATGTCAGTCTCTATTATTTCTTTGGTTATATAGATTTGTGTGGGTCTAGAGTTTAAATTTGACTTTCTTGACTCAGCAGCAAAGCATGATACTTTAGTCTTTAAAAGTCTACTATTTTATAAAACAATCTTAGAGAGTAAACAATCTTAATCCAACATAACCTATAGCTGATGTTAGTGCCAGTTCTTAACTTTGAACTTGTAAAGATTTATTCAGCATTCAAAATTCAATTCAAAAGCAATCCAAAAGCTGGAAAAGGCCAAAATTTGCCTTTCATTGTTTGCCTAAATGGCAATTTTATAATGCCTTATGGTGCTTTAATCACACTTTTTCTTCATCTGAATTTAATGCCACATTTGTAAAATTTTCTTAGGATGTCACTGATTTTATGAGTCAGTTTTTCTTGCACATGGGGACTATGGGGAAGTATGATTTGAACATCTGAGGAACAACCTGGGTGAGCACTATCAATATATTTTACCTTTCTTACCAAATAACACAATGCTTGTGTGTTTTACATCTTAATCCTCAAAGGGAGTGGGAGAAGAGGGATGCATCTTTCTAGCTTATGCTACCTTCCTATTTAAGCCTGCTTGTTCTTAACTGTCAGTGAGCTGCTCTTCTGCTAAGCCGTAGCAAGTTTCAAACAGTGTAGGGTGCATGCTGAATATGTGTACTCAAGAATTTAATTATTCAGATGTGATTCCATATTAAGTGATTATATGGGAAGCTCTTAAGGCAAGAGTCGTAATGGCCCCAATCTTTTGAGAAGGCCATGAGCTTCTTCAATAGAGAGCCTTTGAGACAATCTAGAATTGCTAAGTCACTTTCCTAGAATTGCACCCAGATATTATATTTCCTTACATTTCCAGAGACCTACCCTTCTGTCCTTAGTCATGATATATATCTCTGTGAAATTGGCTCGTCCTTTTGAAAAAATTAGGGAGGACTATAAGGAAGGAATTTTTCACTGTTAAACTTCCCACTGGAGTCATCTAAGAACTTCCACTTAGAACTTGTATGACCTTTGCCAAATTAGTTTGTTTCTCAGGATCATTTTTAGCTCCAAATCAATGATTCTTTAATTTTTCTGAGAGGTTAGGTTAAATGCAAAACCACTCTGGACCAGTAGAGTGGATAGGGTAGTCATAAAAGGAATAGGAGAGAGAAAAAAATAGAACTTTCCCTTGTCTGCCCAGCCATGCATTTATAAATATCACTGTCCCATAACTTGTCACTCATTTTTCCCATAGCTTTCATAATATGAGAATTGGGTAGGGAAAGGAAATTCAAGGAAAGTTGAGAGGCTAGAGCCTCTTGTTAGCCTTACTTTCTTGCCATACAGCAATAGTCATTCTCTCTCATACCAGTTAAAGAAACTTATCTCACACAGGCCTGCTTAAAGGAACACCTGACTAGCAAGTGCTAAGTTCACAGACTAGAGTATATAGATTAAAGAAGTAAGTAATGTTCCTATTAACATTCAGCATTAGGTCAGATTAACATCATACCTGCTTCTGTGCTTATGCATGTGCTCACTGGATATGATATGCTGCATGCACAATGGTACTAATACTTCATTTGGGTGGGATGTCAGATCATGCAATAAAAAATGCATTGGTCTCTTTACTAGTATTTTTACTGGTTAAGTATGAAAAACACTGGACTGGGACCACATTAATACACATAGTGTTTAAGAAAGAGCTAATCATGTTTTCCAAAAGTAAATAACCCTAGTTTTTATTGTTTTATAGTTATTAAATAGAAAAACTACTCTGGCATGGAACCATCAAAAATGAGGTGGCTCTTTTTTAAGCTGAGGCATGCTGAGGCCTAGAGTCAAAAGTCTCCTGTTTAGCAGCTGAGGCCACAAACCAAAGAACATTCTGTACACAAAGGCTTTGGGAAAGGGAATCCTGGTCACCCATCCATCTCTTCAGCTACTCCCCTGAAATGTGGAATGCAGCAGGAACAATACTAGTATCTTCTTTGAACATGAAGGACAGCCATCTACCCAGGCAGCTAGAGTTTGAAAAGTTAGACTCTACTGAAACACTGAAATTTTCTTCTAGTTGAAATGATTTCACAAGTCTTGTGCTGGTTGCAGAAATTGTACATTTTTTTGGTCTGATTTCTTGATAGGTGTTTGGTGGTCTTACCTCAATTGAGTTTTATCCTGTTCCTTTCCCTGACCTATAAAACCTGTCATATTACTGAAAAGATGTCATTAAACTTTTGAGACCAAAAATGAGTATTGTGTAAAGAAAAAGAATTAAATCAACTTAAGAAAGATATATAATATTACCTCTTACATGTGCACAGTCCTGAAAAGGAAAGAAAAAAGAACATTTGTGCATGAAATACTTCCTTGTGTGAAGGAACAGGTTTTTTCTGTTACAATGTGGGGACAGACACAGACAATGAAGAAGACCTATTAGACAAGTGAGAGGACATAGTTGAGAGCATAGAAATGATTAAGGTCACAGGGTAGACTGGTCCCTCAGCTTTTTTGCAAATGACTATGTTGAGAGGTTAAAACTCCTATTTGTAAATCAAAAGCTGTTTAGAGACTGAGTTAAATGAAGACTAATGATTTCATAACTGACAGAAAGTTAAATTTCCTGAGTTCTATCTCATAAGGGAAAAATGAATCAGTGACTCCCAGGAGGCTGAGATTTGATTAGCAAGGAATCCAGCAGGACAAAAGATAACAACCCTTTAAAGCAATAGGGGCTGAGTGAGAAGGCACTGCTGGCGGGAGCCATGAACTGACAGCTAGGGTTCAGGTGCTGTAATTCAAAGCCTGAATCAATATTGAAAGAGAAAGCACCTTATAGACTCTACTATAATTTTATCTTTACCTTCAGTGAAATCAAGTGTAAGAGAAGTGAGACTCTCAAAAGTATCTCTCTGCTTCCTTCTCCCTGCTCTGGTTTGCATAGAACAAGCTAATGGAGAAAGACAGAATGTGCTGAGTTGTGCTGGGCTTTAAAGAAGAGGCTGATGACTGATTAACAGATTCCTGTTTATGGGAAGAGCTAACTGCTTGTCTGCACTGCCTTGGGAGCTCTACTTAGCTACTGACAACTGATTAAATAACCTAAAGTTGTCCTCAGTGAAGGTCATTGAAGGTCTGACTGGGCTTGTCTACTCAGAGTGACAACCCAAGAAATCTTTGCAGTTCCCTGACCGTGAGGAAAGTAAGCAACTAGCCTAGAAGTGGCCTCCTGTAGGAGAGATTTTTCTTGAAGGGACCATGGACATCAATACTTGGGAGTCAATAGTTGCTTCAAGCAAATGGGTTTTCCTCACTCATATGCTTCACTGTTAGGTTTCTATTGTGTCTACACTCCCTTATAGGTACTACATATTGGTGGGAGAGTGTGACCCAATTTGATATGTAAACTGTGGTGTATTGATTATTCCTTTGTCTTAGGTAACTGTAATGTTTATAATGTTGGGGGGGAATGGTTTGTTTTATCATGAAATAAATATTTTACTTTTAAGAACTAAACCTGTCATGGTGACTGTTTTTTGTATAATTGAGAAGCATACCAATGGAGTCTCAGTTGATGAGTAGTGAGACTCTGTCCTTCATTCATAGTAAGTTTATCCGCAGGGCTTTGAGAGATTTTGAGTCATAGTCATGTGGAGGTGGTGGTTCATCTTTGGGAATCCCAAATCTGCCAGGATGAAGGCAGGTTGGAGTAAACAAGTCAGCCTAGAGGGAGATTGGTAGATATAGCCTATGCCAATGTCTACATAATTAAGAAATGAGACTGTGAGGTGGAGCAAGCAACTCTATTGTAAACATTCTGTGCCTGACCAGTCACACAATAAATCTTCTAGAAAAGGGAGCGGAAAAGAGATGAGAAAGAGGAGGGTATATTGAAGAAAAGGGTTTTAATTGTTTTTTAGGGAGGAGAATAGACATTTCTTCTGGGGCTGCTGTAAGGATAGGAGAAGTTCCATTTTGGGGGGCCAATTACTTAGATTTGCCAAATGTGTAGTATAGTTGCAAGGGCTTTGGACTAAGACTTAGGAAACCTGAATTCTAAACCCATCTCTGTTAAGAGTTAACTCTGTGTGACTCCAAGTCACTTCACCTCCTTGAATTTCAGGTTCTTCTGTTACATAATTAAGTTGGAGTTGATTATTTCTGGGAACTGTTGAAGGAGAATGTGAACTAAACCAAATTGGAGGGGGGGGAGATGATAAAATAGAAAAGAATTACTTTATCTTTGTTGTTTAGATGTTACCAAATTTATTCCATTTCCTTAGCACCTGTAATATCCTATCTTCTTACCTCCTCTTGGACTCCCAGTGTCCATTTAAGGCTCAATTCCTGTATCACATTCCAGGCTAGCTTTTCCTGGTTTCTCTTGATATAAATGTCCTCTGATCAGATAATGCCTGCATTTAACTATTTACATGTTGTTTTCCCCCAGCAAGATGGAAAATCCTTAAATGAAGAGATAATTTTTCTGTTGATCTTTATATACTCATTGTCTAATGGATTGACTTCGACAGTAACAGATGTTTAATAATGGTTCGTTTTAGTGAAAAAATAAATCCTAGTTCACTTAATTTCCATGATAATTTATCTACCATAATATTAATCACTTATATTTTTGTAGGGCTTTATGGTTTAGAAAGTACCCTAAGTTCATTATTTCCCTTAAGCTTCACAATAACACCATGAAGCTACTGTCGACATTATCGCCCTTTTACAGATGAGAAAATTCTAAGACCATAAATAATTTGTGTGGGACACCCAGCTTGCTAGTAAATGGTGGAGCAGAATTTAAACTGAGACCTTCTGACTCCAAGTCCATTATTTCTTCTACTATAATTCTTTGCCTCTTTTGGAATTGGAGAGTGAAAGAGAAGTCTTTCAGGGAAAGAAAAAAAGGCTTCAGACTCTGCCTTGTGGGTATTCAACTCTTCTGGTAAAACTCAAATTGCTTGCCTACTTTACTGGTTTATGGTGAATGCTTCTGCCAAGGATTGGTAAATGTCTCTGATAATGACTCTCTTATAATGAAGAATACTACTGAAATGCATTCTCTGTTAATAAGTACAGTGTCATGGGACAGTTTTCTTGATGACAGACCAATGTCCAGTTGCACAGATCATCACATTTTGCAGTGAATACCCATTCCGTCAATTTCCTTTGAGCCTACAGTAGTTGCCCCTGAGGATCCCAGCTCTGCTATTTATTTTGTGGACTTGGAAAAATTCTTTCCCTTCTTTGGGTCTCATTTTCTTGTCCTGTAAAATGAAGGGGTTTGACAAGATGGCTCTCTTAGGTACTTTCAGTTTGAAATCTTTTGAAAGAAGTACCTGGTGTGTATATATATATATGTGTATATATATACATATATATATGTATATATATATACACATATATATATATACATATATATATGTATATACATACATATGTGTGTGTGTGTGTATATATATATATATATATATATATGTATGTATATATATATATATATATATATATGTATGTATATATATTTTGTCATCTGTCCTTTCTCTACTCTACTTTTTGCTTTTCTGTGATTTCATTGGCATCAGTACTTGGTCTACAACTTATAGGTAGGTTGAATGACTTAGTCACAATTAGCCTGAGTAGCATTAATTAGGCAGGATGTGAAATACTTCCCAATTCCAAGGCTAGCCCTTTATGAACTACCCTTTGATGCCTCTTCCTGTTCTCCTTGTCACAGTAACCAGTTGTTTTTTTTTTAATACATTTAAATTTAAAAATAAACTCTCAAGCCAAATAGGCTAGATGATTCTCCCCGGACCATTTTCTATCCATCATCACTGGACAATAGGTCTATATATATATTATTTCCTAGTTGCATGTAAAAACATTTTTTAAAGCTTTGAGTTCCACATTATTTCCCTTCCCCCCTCTCCATTCATTCTGATTGAGAAGGCAAGCAATTCAACATAGGTCATACAAATGTAGTTATGCAAAACACTTCTATAACATTCATGTTGCGAAAGACTATATTTCCCTGTAACCTGTCCCTCCCTCAATTCATTCTATTCTTTCATTTGACCTGTTCCTTTACCAAAATGTTTGCTTCTGATTATCCCTTCCCCCCAATCTTCCATATCTTCTGTTATTCCCTCTCTTTTATCCTCTCCCCCCCCCCCCGCCGCCTTCCAGTAGAGTAAGATAAACTTCCATATCTAACTGTGTGTGTGTTATTTCCTCCTGAAGCCAAAACCAATGAAAGTAAGGCTCACTTATTCCCTCTCATTGTCTCTTCCTTTCTCTCCATTGTAAAAACTCTTTCTTCCTTCTTTTATGAAATGATTTACTACATTTTGCCTCTCCCCTACTTTTTCTCCTACTACATTCCTCTGAACACTTAATTTTCCTTTTCAGATATCTCTTCATATTCACCTAACCCTGTGCTATCCCCTCCTCCCTCTCTCCACACATACCTATTCACATATACATACCTATATTCCCTCCAACTATCCTAATACTGAGAAAGGTCTCACGAATTATATATATATATATATATATATATATATATATATATATGTATATATATATATGTTTTTAATAAGTCCCTTATGATTTCTCTTTTCATACTTTTCTTGATTCTTGTATTTGAAAGTCACTTTTCTATTTAGCTCTGGTCTTTTCAACAAGAATGCTTGGAAGTCCTCTATTTCATCGAAGTTCCATTTTTTTCCCCTGAAATATGATACTCAGTTTTACTGAGTAGGTGATTCTTGGTTTTAACCCTAGCTCCTTTGACCTCTGGAATATCATATTCCAAGTCCTTCAATTTCTTTGTGTAGAAATGAAGTCCTGTGTTATCCTGATTGTGCTTCCACAATACTTGAATTGTTTCGTTCTGGCTGCTTGTAATGTTTTCTTCTTGACCTGGGAACTCTGGAATTTGACTAAAATATTCCTAGAAGTTTTCCTTTTTTGGATCTCTTTCAGGAGGTGATCAGTGGATTCTTTCCATTTCTATTTTACCCTCTGGCTCTAGAATATCAGGACAGTTTTCCTTGTTAATTTCTTGAAAGATGATGTCTTGGCTCTTTTTTTTTTTTCAATCATGACTTTCAGGTAATCCAATAATTTTTAAATTATCTCATGTGGGTCTATTTTTTCAGGTCAGTTGATTTTCCAATGAGATATTTCACATTGTTTTCAATTTTTTTTATTCTTTTGATTTTGTTTCATAATTTCTTGATTTCTCATAAAGTCATTAGCTTTCATTTGCCCCATTCTAATATTTAAGGAATTATTTTCTTCAGTGAATTTTTGTACCTTTTTTTCCATTTGGCCCATTCTGCTTTTTAAAGCATTCTTCTCCTCATTGGCTTTTTGGACCACTTTTGCCATTTGGGTTAGTCTAATTTTAAAGGTGTTATTTTCTTTAGCATTTTGGGGGAGTTTCCTTTAGCAAGCTGTGGACTCGTTTTTCATGATTTTCTTGCATCACTCTCATTTCTCTTCCCAGTTTTTCCTCTATTTCTCTTGCTTGATTTTCAAAATACTTTTTGAACTCTTCCTTGGCCTGAGACCAATTCTTCTATTTCTTGGACTTTGGATGCAGGGCATTTGGCTTTGTTGTCTTCTTCTGACGGTATGTTTTGATCTTCTTTGTTACCAGTGATGTCAGAAAATACCTCTTCCTCCAGAAAGTAAGGATTTATAGTCTGTTTTTTTCCCATCTGCTCATTTTCTCAGCCAATTACTTGACTTTTGAGCTGTTTGTTAAGTGTAGGGCTCCAGAAGCAGCCACTGCTTCAGCAGAGGCTGCCGTTGCCCAGGTGCTAAGGTTGGGGCTAAGGCCAGACCATGCTCTCCTCTCACCCAGATGAGAGACCCTTTCCACTACCTTCGAAGCTATCTGTGGCATTTATGGGTTGAGAAGTCTGGAACCCACATTCATTCCTGTAAGGCCTGCTCAGCTCTTTCTACCAGACCCACACCAAATTATACTCTGCTCCCAGACTGGTGCAATGGACCCTTCTTGTCAATCTTCCAGATTATCTTGGGCTGAAAATTTGTGTCACTCTGTCCTGTGTGGCTTCTGCTGCTATGGATTTTGTTTAGAGTCATTTTTTGAAGATTTTTTTTGAGGGAGTTTGTGGGGAGAGCTCCCTAGCATGTCCCTATTTCCATGCCACTATCTTGGCTCTGCCCTCTGCCTAGCCATTATTAATAATGGCCAGGAAATAATGAAACTTCTTCCAGATTCCTCACATCAATGGTGTCAAACTCAAATAGAAAGAGGTGTCACTATTCTATACACAAGGAACTCTCTGGACTGTATATTGACTTGGTTTCAAAATGTAATGTTATCTATGTTTTATTGTGTTTTTATTTATTTTTTGAACTATTTCCCAATTACATTTTAATCTGATTCTACCACATTCTGGAGTGTTATAGGATGAGTATCTGACATCTGCATAAGCATGTCCCTGATGCCTCAAGTGTGGCATAAATGCCTAAACACTTCACCAACGAAGCACAAACTCAAGTGCATCTTACCAATATTGAAAAGTTTCAAAATTGACCTGGCAATGGATTCACCTCTGTGACTTGGCCTCATTGCCCAATCTCCTGGACCATTGTGGGTTTGGCAGCATTTATACAGAATTCCCCACACATTGTCACCAGTCCTTTGAAACACTGAAATAGTATTTTAGTTTGATCACAGCGATATTTTAGGGGTAACTCATGATTCAGTAGAATTCATCCTAAATGTTACAGTCAGTGTCCTGAGAACCAGGATTCTTCATTAGAATCTGAACAAGGGAGGCAAGCTATCCCCGGAGAGCAATGCAGTCATCTTGGCAAGGAGTTAAAAAATTTCAACTTGGGTAACCTTTGCTTTAGCCTCTTTCATGATTTTTCACTCTTACTCCAGGCTTATTCTTACTCCATTCTGTGTGAATTTCCCTGTACCCCCAAATAAAATGGCTCATCCTTCTTCACTAATAGCTGGACAAATGGAGGTTTGCAAGCATTGAAAGAAAACACATCCAACATAGATAATAAAATTTGAAATTACATGTGAACTATTACTTAACTTTTAACTGTAATCCCTTTCTTTAACTCAGTCAATAGATGTATGATGAGGAAACTGAAGTCCCCTGTGCCCACAGTCACACAGCTACTAAGTGTTAGCTTAGTCAGTGAGTCAGTATTTATTAAGTGCCTACTATGTATCAGTCATTTGCTAAGTGTGGGGAGTACAAAGAAAGACAAAAGACAGTCCCTTCACTCAAGAAACTCCAGGTCTAATGAAGGACCCATGTATACAAATAAGGTGTTTACTGGATAAAATGGAGATAATCCATAGAGGGAAGGGTTAGCATTAGAGGGGATCAGGAAAGGTTTGTCATGGGTAGTATATAAGTTTAGGTCTCCTTGTAGCAAAGTCAGTAAGGCCCATACTCTTCCCATTGTCCCATAGCATCACTCAAATGAGTACCATGGTAAGATAGTACTGCTAACGATCCACATGAATATAGCACTTTAAAGTTTGCAAAGCATTTTCTTCACAATATCCCTTAAGTCATATAAGATAGTTCCCTCTCCACCTCATTTTATAGATAAAGAAGTAGGCTCAGAAGAGTCAGTTATTTTCTTTGTTTTTTAAAATATTTTATTGATTTTTTTTTGGTTTTATAATACTGTCATATCTTCACTTAATCTTCTACCTTATATAGCACTCTCTTGTGTGTCAAATAAATTGATTTCAAGAAAAAAAAATCAACAACATAATGACCATGTCTGAAAATGTGGGCCTTGATCTTCACCTACAGTGCAAGAAAAAGAGGGAGAAATAATTACAAAACCAATCAACAGAACCAGATGGAGAACTCAGTGGTTAGAGTGCTGAACTTGGATTTGGAAAGAACTAAGTTTGTCTAAGTCACTTACTATGTGACTTGGACAAGCCATATCACCTCGGTGGACTTCATTGTCCCCGTCTGTATAGGGACCATAATAAGAGCACTTACTTTCCAGGGATGTATTGAACATCAAATGAGATCATATTAATAAAATGCATTGTAAATTTTAAAGCAATATGTAAATGCTAACTTCCCATTAGATTTCAAGTTCCTGGAGAGCAGGGACTGTCTTCTCTCTTTGTATCCCTAAATCTTATCACGGCATCTGACACTTCTAAGAAAATATTTAATAATGCTTATTGACTCACTTGATATATCAAAAAAAAACTGAAACTATTCTCCATGTTCTAAAGCTATGTGCCTCATCACCTATGCAAAGAAATAGGAGATGTCTTCTCATATCTGTTCCTTAGTGCCACGCTTCTTGTTTGTAATTCTGTGACATTAATTTTCCATTGCTGTGTGATTATTTCCATTTTTGTTGTGGTAATTATTGGGTATTCTGTTTCTTTTGCTCTGCTTTATTCATTTTGCATCAGTTCATGTAAGTTTCCATGCTGCTCTGAAATTTTTATAATCATTTTTTATAACATAGTAACATTTCATTACATGCACGTACCACATTTGTTTAGCCTTTTTTCAGTCATTGGGCAGCCATTTGTTTTCAGTTTTTTATTATCACAGTAAGTGCCGGTATAAATACTTTGGTGTATATAGGGGCTTCTTATCAATGACCTCCTTGAGATGAATGACAGGTGGGGGAATCTGTAAGTTCAACAGATAACAGGTGACTTTCCTACGACCACATAGTCAGCAAATAGTGGAGATGAGAGCAAGAACACACCTACGTGAATCTACAAAAATGAAACAATCCTTTCAGGTGAGGGTTATCTACCTTATTGATATTAATGTAGGCTATACCATCTGCTCCTCCTTCTTCTTTAAGGCTTTTTTGAGCATAAGTGTGGCCTAGAATGGATATTATTTGTGTGTGAGTGTGCGTGCGAGAGACAGAGAGAGAGGGAGAGAGAGGTAGAGAAGAGGGAGAGAGAGAAAAAGGAGAGGTAGAGAGAGACAGAAAAAGGGAGAGAGAGAGAGAGAGACAGAAACAGAGAAAGAGAGAGAGAGGGAGACAGAGAAAGAGGAAGAAAGAGGGAGACAGAGAAAGAGAGGGAGAGGGGGAGAGAGAGAGAGACTCAGAGGGAGAGAATGAAAATCTGTCTAGGCAATTTTCTTCTTCCTCCCCACCAAGTTCAGTAATGATATTTACTTCCAGAAATGACTTTGTACAGTCATATTTGCACAAAGTACAAATATATAATATATATATATATATATATATATATGTTGATAAACTCACCTTCTATTTCCAGATTCATTGCTTATCTACTAAATCCCAACTAAGTCAAACCTATTTCTTAAATGAAAAATTACTATTTTCTATTTCACTTTACCAGATCCATCTCTCTCTCCCCACTCTTTCTCTTTCATTCTCCTCCACTTTCCTCCCTCTCTTCTCCCTCTCTCCTCTAACACTATTACTCTAAGAACATGCCTTCTCTATGCAGCATTTAGTGAGATGAGGTAAAAAAAAAAGGAGTTCAAGACTTGGAGATAGGAGATCACATCTCATCTGACATGACCTTGGGCTAGTCACTTAAATTCTCTGTGTCTTGGTTTTTTCATCTGTTTTTAAAATATGGACTAATAATACTTTTGTATCTTATCTCAAAGGGTCATTATGGAGAAAGTATTTTTAAACCTTAAAGCCATATATAAATGAGTTATTTTGAGGGGAGGTTGCAGAAGCCTTCTGATTTTGAAAGAAAATGGACCAGGGAAAAGTCTAATTGAATACACATAGGAGCTGGGCAGGAAAATGACCAAACTTATGCTTCCTTTCACTTGCAGTACAAGAAGGAAGCCCACAATGTGACTAGTTACTGTCATGAGTCTCTTCCTGGATGGGTACATGATGTTCTGGGCAAGAACTGGGCATGTTTCACTGCAAAGAAGCTTGTAAGCACTGCTGAAAATGTACGTGTGAATGAGTTACCTCCTTGGCAACACAGAGAAAGGTGAGTTGGCCTTCTGAGGACTGAGTTTCTTCATATTTGTAAATCAAAATTTTCTTGTTATTATAGCTAACATATTATAGTAGCAGTCAGTTCTGATTCTGAAGCTCTGCTCTGTGACTGCTGGCTGTGTAACTGTGGGCACATCACTTCTCTTTCTGAATCTGTTTCCTTATCTGTAAAATGAGGCCAGTAATATTGTATGCTGCCTATTTCACAGTGTTGTCATGAAGAAACTAGCTTAAAAACCTATGTGAAAGGTAATGTCATTACTGGTAGAAACCTACTATTGTAATACAAAATCCGTAGATTTCCTAAAATGATTCCTCCATTATTCAAAGCATTTTTTAAATTTAGATATTGTTATTAGAGGCTATCTAAAGTCTACCCCTGCCTTTTAAACTACTTGTAGTCTAGGAAGTAATAGACTTGAGGAGGAATGAATGAAAAAACTTCTAGCTACTTTCTATATATCAAGCACTGCTAATTGTTGGAGATACAAATGCATTTTACAGTCAGCAATCATTTATTTATTAAGTGTTCATTATGTGTCAGGCACTAAGCCTTGAGGATACAAAGAAAATAAAAACAGCGCCTGCTTTCAGAGTGTACATTATAGTGGGGAAGGCAACATGTAAACAATGAGATATATACAAGATCGAGGAGTAGATGAAAGTCATTTGAAAGGGGAAGTCATTGATTTCCAATAGAGTTGATTTCCTTGGTGGTCCTATATATTTTATTTTATACATTTAAAAAACAGCATTCTGAAAGGGAGTCCATAGACTCCACCAGATTGCCCTACTCTACATTTTTCTCTTCAGTTATCTTATTCCCTTTTGTGGAATCCACTTTTACTTCTATGTCAATGACACCTTTCTCCCCAAACAATCTGCACTTAAAACGTATACTGGTCCTCATTTTCTAGATATCATACAGTTCTAATCATACAGATTCAATGTCTCAGAATCATTGTGCTCTCTTCCTTGTTTTTACCCCACCACATCTAATAAGTCTCCAAGTCCCATTGATTATACATGTGTAAAATCTCATTTCTCCACACTCCTTTCTGTTTCTTTGCTGCCACCCCATTTTCTACCCCACTTACTTCTCGTGTGAACTGTTTTAGTATTCTGCTAATATGTTTTTTTCTTTGAGTTGTTCCCTCCTGTGAGATCTGGCCTTCACTTCACTTCCAGAGTAATTTTCCACATCTTGGATCATGCTATATGTCTGATCAAAACTTTCAGTTGCTTACCAAATAAATTCTTGTTTAGCCTGGAATTCAGGACTTTTACAGGTATCTAGGCCCAGGATCTTGGCCTTTTAAAACCTTAGCTCATAGAATTGGAGCTGGAAAACACTTTAGGAGGTCTACTAATCCAACTTACTTATTTTACAAACTAGGAAACTGAAGCCCAGAGAGGTTAGGTGATTTGATGAAGGACATACATGTAATAAGAAAAAGAACTGGGGTTTAAATTTGGATCATCTGAGTCCAAAACCTAGTGGTCTTTCTGCTATACCAGGCTAGATCTTGAAAAGACTTTAGAAGTCATCTAAACCAATTCCCTCATTTTAAGACGAGCCAAGGTATATCCACAGACATTAAATAATTTGTGTGTGATCACATAGTTAAATCAAAGAACTGGGATTTGAATTCAGAAACTTTGACTCCAAATCCAAAATCATTTAGATATGCTATACCCAGCTCCTGTATCCTATCAAGGAAGTAAATAGTGACTTTCCCATGTGAAAATGGAAGGAAATGTTGTGAAGCTGATTTTGTACATTAAGTTTATCCATCAGCACATTTCCCTCTAGAGTGTGCTTGTTGGGCCTTTGGATATATCAAGTTAGTTTTTACTGTAACTTAAGATGAATGTGAGAAAATGAATGTTTTTAATATTTAATCCTCTTTCTTACTATTTCATTCTTGACTTCTGTGAAACTAAAATCTGAGCACATTTTCCTTTTGGGTTAATTCTCCAGTGCCAACATTAATGATACCATAACTAAGTATTCTGACCCCTGGTCCAGTACCCCAGAGTATATCTATTGCTTCCAAGTTGGCAGCTTGTTATTCTGTATTAATACTTCCGTTGGAACAAAGACTTAACACTCAGTCTTCAAAATTGGGGACAGGGCTTCATTGTAACATGTTCAATCTTACAAGAGACATATTGGTCCAATGTTCCTAAGCTCACTGAATGATAGAATGAGAGCTGGAAAAAAGTGATAAAGGCCATCAGATCCAATTCTTACATTTTATAGATAAGTAATCTGTTCCTGCATCAGTAACCACTTATTAAATACTTACTATGTGCCAAGCATGGAGGATACTCAAAAAATGCTAAAATATTTGCTGCCCTCAAGAAGCTCACATACAAATTATCCATATAACAGTCAAGATCTCTCCCTCTCTCCCCCTCTTCTTTCTCTTCCATCCCATCTTTCTCTCTCTGCCCTCTCCTCTTTCCCCTCTTCTCTTTCTTTCTCTCATTTTCTTCCTCTCTCTGTCTCTTTCTCTCTCTTTCTCCCCCTCTCCTCTCTCCTCTCCCTTTTTTCTATCTCTCTGCCCTGAGTTCTCTCTCTGTCTCTGTCTCTCGTTTCCCCTATACAGTGAGACCATTTTATTTCTTATTTCCCCTTCTTATTTTCTTCTCATTTCCCCTTTTTGCTTTGAACTCTTTTTAATGTAACTTGCTTTAATGGCACTTTCAATGTGTTAATGTGACTTGCCTGAGATATAAACTGGTTAGTTAGTAACTGAACTCAGCTAGAATCCATCCTCAGCCCTATTTATTTCTACCGGACACTTTGTTCTTGCTCATTGCCTCTGTTTCTCTCAACCACTACCGCCCCATCTCTCCCACCTATAAATTTTAAGAGATGAACCTCATTATAATTTATAAGTCTAAGAGTAGTGCTAGTGATATATCTGTATCCATGGAAAGGAAAGACACATGCTTTGAGAGGAAATTGACAAAATAAAAGATGACTATACCATCATTACTCTTGAAAATGCTAAAATAATAGCTAGCATTTATGCAATGCTATAAGGTTTGCAAACTACTCCATCTATGTAATCTCATTTAAACTTACCACAGCCCTGTGAGATAGGTGCTATTGGTATGCCCATTTTTTGTCAAGGCAAGTGGGGTTAAGTGACTTGCCCATGATCACACAGCTAGTTGAGTCAAGTAATTGAGGCTGGATTTGAACTCAAGTACTAAACCCTTTTTATTAAATGAGTAAACTGAGGAAGAGAAAGGTTAAGTAACTTGTGTAGAGTCACACAGCTAGGAAGTGGGCAGGATTTTAATTCAGGTCTTCATAATTCCAAGTCTAACACTCTACCATCTAGCCTAGAAGTTTCTTTTAAGACTTTAGAATCACTACAAAATTCGCCATCTGTTTCCTTTCTTTATCCTCCCCTCAGAAAATGAGTTTTTTCTTTAAGCAGTCATACTTAGTTGAAATTAAACTCTTTTGAGATCTTGTTTGATTTTTCAAAAATGTTGTATTTCTATAATGTGTAATTAGTATAATTTAGAGTGGAAATAATAGTGGTCTGGGAGTCAAGACACCTGGCTTCTAGTCTTCATCTTGCCATTTATCAGCTGTATGACACTGAACAAGTCACTTGGGCCTCAGTTATTTCTTCTGCTGGAGTAGAGGAGTTGAATACAGGGAAGAATCATCTCAAAGCCCCTTCCATCCCTGAATTCTCATGATTCTAAATTATTATTCCAATTATTTTTTAAAATAAATTTCATTTGTTTTTGTTTTTAAATTGTCCTGTGTCTTTCCCTCTCCTTGCTCCCAGAAAGTCATTCATATAACAAAGAATTTCTTTGAAGAAAAGAAGGAAGGGGGAAAAATTCAGCAAAACTGAATAATACTTCTTTAAAAAATCTGACAGTACATGAAATGTTCCATGCTTGTGAATCCCCACCTCTGCAAAGGATTGTGAGAGGTGTCTTCGCGTATCTCTTCTTTAGATCAATGTTTATTCTTTGTAATTTTGCAAAGTAAGTTTTGATTGTCTTCTGGTCATTGTTTCCATTGACATTATTGTAGTCACTGCATTTGTTTTTTTGTTAGCTCTGCTTATTTCACTTTGCATCAGTTCGTGTTTTTCCATGCTTCTCTTATTATATTCTGCATAATGGAATTTTACTGAGTTATAAGAAATATCTATTATTTTTCCTTGTGGATACACAGTATTCCAGCCATATTGTAGGTGAAGTAAGCTTTTGTGGGTTGAGCTGGAACATTTATTGCTACTTATAAAATCATTTTGATGGGAAAAATATTTTCTTGCTGAAAAACTGCCATTTAAGTTTTTTTTATATCCAACCTATTTACTAGCTGAAAACTTCCTTTCATTTATGAAAGCTGATTTTGCATCAAGTTCTTTTATATATTCCTCTCCCTTAAGAGTCATCCACCATTCTACAGTCCCTTCCATACACCTCCTTACCCCTCTTTGATGGATGAAAAAACCTGAGAGACGGCGTTTCTTGTAATTAATAATCAATTTATCAATTAGGTTAGCCAGCAATCGATAAAATTGATGAACAGTATTTTCTCTCAGCAGCCAAAGACCAAAGACTTAGAAAGCCTGAAAACTTTAAATAATCCTTGAAAAGGAATTCCCCTAACAGCTGAAAATCAATCCCTGATTGGTGAACATTTAATGAGGAGGAGGGTTAAAAGTCTTCAGCCTTTCCTGCTGCAAACTGATTTGCTCATGAGACTAGGCTGCCTCTAGCAGCCTGGACAGAGGAATACATCTTCCTCTAGACCACTGGTTGATTTTTTCTTTCATGAGTTGAGTCACCCTAAATTCTAATGGAAAGGTACAAGGACAGGGGCTCTTTTCCTTGGAGTAAGAACTTGCCTACACTGGATTCTATTTACACTCTAAACTTTTGGTTGGGTGGGGTCAAGCCCAAACTCAAACAGCGTGTTGAGGGATAGAGCTAATCACACTCAGTCATGTCCTTCAGAGGCTGATCTTCCATAAGAGTTGGGCCATCATGAAGAAATAAAGGAGAAAAGCCTGAATCCCAATTTAACAGTTGGTTACTAATATAATGGAATTGTCTCTCTGACTTAGAAGTCTAATAGCTATTACTTATTCTCACTAAAAACAAATTACACTCCCTAGTGTTGTCCATTATCAAAGTGCTTATTTAAAGCTTTGCCATTTCCTTTCTGATAATGAAGCAACATATTCAAGATGCAATCATTAGTTTATTAAGTCATTTGCCTCAGATTCTGTATTCTTTAACAGCAGTTCCTGTTCTGGGTGTGGTAAAGGACATTGCTCACAATAGCTTAGACATAGGATTATTTATATAAGATCCTTTCAAGAGGCACTTGTGTCATGGAGCTGAAATTTGCTGAGCTCATTTCCTCATCCTAAAAAAATCCTTTATGAAGACAATAATTTTGATGATGATGAAGATGAAGAAGATGATGATGACCCTCATTTCCTGGCATTCTAAGATTACAAAGGTTTAACGTTTGTTTATATAACACTCATCATTTAGATACTGATGGAATCACTTAGAGTGAGCCCAGGACGGAAAAAGAAAGAAAGAAAGAAAGAAAGAAAGGTTTACAAAGCTGGTAAACTCAGAGGGTGATTATTTGTAAATTTTGTGAATATAAAAATATTCTATTTTTACTAAAAAGGAAACTTAGCCTTAGTGAGTATAATTAACTTGCCCAGAGTCCCACAGGTAATAAGGGGGTGAGCCAGTTCTTCTTCTTCCAAGAATTACAACTCTATTGTATGATGAACTCATGCAATTTCTGGGTATTTGTGGGCATTATGGATTGGGGGACAGAGAGAAGAAAAGACTGTTGACATTGACATAGTGTTTTGGTTTTGTTTTACAAAACATATTCTTTCCAACAATCCTGTGAGGTCAGTAGTGTAAGTTAAATTTGTTTCTGTTGTGCAGTCATTTCAGTTGTGTCTGACTTTGTGACCCCATTTGGGGTTTTTGTAGCAAAGACACTGGTTTGCTATTTCCCTCTCCAGCTTATTTTACAAATGATGAAACTAAGGCAAACAAGGTTAAGCATCTTGCCCAGATTCATGTAGCTAGTAAGTTTGAAGGCATATTTGAACTCAAGAAGATGACTCCAGATCTGGCACTCTATCCATTGTGCCACCTTGCTCATAAGTTTAATTATTCTCTGGTGTGTTAGATGAGAAAACTAAGTATCTGTGCAGTTTTAAAATATTTTTGTCTCCACATATGTGATAACTGATCAGTTTTTATTTTGGTGGTAAAATGTGTGTATGTATCCTCAGATAGAGAATACTTTTGATTTTATCTTTGTATTTCAAGAACCTAGAACAATGTTTTTTGCACATGGTAACTGCTCACAGTCAGGGAGTAAGTTAGGAAATTGAGGAACAAACCAGGCCTTCTGACTCCAAGTTCAGTGTGTTTTCTGATACATAATGCAAAAGGTAAGTCCGTGACATCAGGGCCTTGGTGGCATGTACGCAACGTCAAAATACAGAAAAGAAAAGAATTAAAAATAATGTGATATAGATGCATAAAAATGCAGACAAATCACATAACATGCAATATGCTTATTTTGAAAAGGCATATGATTTGAATCTTAGAAAATAAAATTCCATTTTTAATGCCCAGGATGATCTTCAGTTTGAGGAATTCTATGTTGTTGATCCCCTCTTTCTCATTTAATCTGCTTTGCAAGTATACAGCCTTTTTGTTGGATTTACATAAAGCAGAATTCTCTTGCACTTGAACAGAAGTTCAAATCCAGAATTTTAGCTGTATACCCGTGGGCAATTCACTTAATGTGGATGGCTCAGTAAATTGGAGATAATGTCACCCACCTCAGGGTTATTGTGAGGAATGAGTGGCATAATATTTGTGAAATATTTTGTAAACTTTAAACTGCTATACAAATGTTTATCATTGCCATCATCTTGTCATCCCTCCTGCTTTCAGTGCCATGTGTTCTGGTGGGCACGTCATTTCTATTCAGCAAACATTTATTCAGCACCTACCATACATAAGGCTTTGGGCTGGACTCTCAGATTTCAAAGACACATAAAATAGTTCCTGCTGTCAAAGATCTTATAGTTGAATGGGAGAAAGAGAAGTATATCTCCTGATTTCAAGAAGAGAGATCTAAATCTAGAGTTGAAAATAACCTTGAAGGCCAGTGAGTCCAATCCTTGGCTGGTCAAGATGACTTGAACTTGCCTATGGGTCTGAGGCAGGATTCGAATTTGTCTTCCTCATCCCTCTAGCATGCCATCCAACCAAACTTTAGTTCAGGTAAAAGGTCCAAGCAATACACCAAGAAATTTGTCATGAAAGACTTGGGGCTTTGGTTCTGAAAACAGTAAAGATTATAAACTAAAAGGTCTAATTCATTTGCAGGTATTCACAGGAACGTTACAAGTACAATTATGATTTTGTGAATGCCATCAACACTGCTCAGAACTCTTGGACTGCTACCGTATATGAGGAATATGAAAAGTTCAGCCTGGATCAAATGATTAAGAGGAGTGGTGGCCATAGTTATCCATTCCCCAGGTAATACCCTCACAATTCTATCTTTTTTGAGAACTTAAAACCCTTGGATATCTTGTTTGCTCCTTTTAATGACTTCCTTCTTTCTGTTAATGGCACCAGCTATCATTTGGAACCAGCTAGTCACCTTGTCTTGAAAATCTCATGCTCCTCTATCCTCTACCCAAACATTACTCAAGTCTCACTTATTAGATCTTTTGGAGTATCTCTCACTTTTTACATATATTTTGCATACTTATACATGTCATTTTGTCTCCTTTTACCACAGGGACTGTTTCATTTTTGTCTTTTTTGCATTCCAAACTTCTCCATCTTAATGCACCTAGTAATATCTTAAGTGTTTCTTGGTTAATTAATTGATTGATTGATGAATCTGTCCCATTTTCTCCACAATCACCCTAGTTGAGACCCTTATTCCTTCTCACCTGGATAACTGAACAGTCACATATGATCTTCCTGCTTCTCATCTCCTTGTATAATGTACAGAGGCACCAGATTAATTTCCTATAATAGAAACAATCTTCAGTAACTTCTCTATTACCTAAAAGAGTAAAATTGGCTTACGAGAGTAGTAGGTAGAGGACTCTTGGACTTCTTGGGAAGATCTGAATTCAGATTCAACCTCAGAAACTTATGAGTTGACTGACCCTGAACAAGTCACTTAATCATTGCCTGCCTTAGTTTCTTAATCTGAAAAATGAAGATATAATAACACCTGCCTGAGACAGTATTTAGAAAGTGTTTTGTAAACAATAAAGCACTATATAAAATGTTGGACGTTATTCTTACTATTATTTGAAAATGATAATATTCCATCTCCTCAACTTGGTAGTCAATATATAATATGCTCCAAACAGATCTCTCACTTCAATAAAAGAATCAGTCCATCAGTTGACATTTATTAAGCACAAGTTTGGTGCTTAGTGCTGGGGATACAAAAAGAGGAGGAAAAAGAGAGTCCCCGACCTCACAATCTAATCACCTAAACAAACCCTGCTTTCATACAGGCTGAAATACTTAACAGTTCTTTAAAAATGCCCTTTTCCCACAAATACCCCTTCATCCTTCACTCCCTCCCCCATCCATTCTGCCCCTACACATTTCTGGTTTTCAGAATCCTTCTTGTCCTTCCCTTGGTTTTGCCTGTTAATTTCTCCCCATTCCTACCCAAAGAATCCCTATACTTTGTACCAGGACTGCCACATAGCCCCTAGTTAGCAAAACATCTTGAGCCTTCTTTGTTCTCCCAAATTCCAGGAGATAGTCTTGAGCAAATAGGGGCAGAAATTCCTACCCATAATTCAATGCTCAGTACTCAGTATGAATATACTAGCTGTTCAGATCCTTCTATATATGATAATACGATCTTGCTGTGCCCATCATTGCTGACTTTCCTTACCTCATACTTCTCCTCTACCTTCACCTAAAGTGGATTACTTCCACCCCCTGAACATTTAATACTGTAGTTTCCCTTCCATTCATTAAAAACTTTCTCCGGCATTTCAAGCTATTCAGCTCTTCTCCATTAATACTTGATTAAATTAGGCACAGGTAAGCTTTCCTTTCTCTCATGCTCAGAATACATTAAGATCAAAGGATCAAAGATCTGAAAGAAGAAGAGACCTTTGAGGTCACCCAGTCCAGCTCCCTCATTTTTTATTTACTTTTCGTTATTTTTATTCTGAATTTAAACATCTAATAAGGAACATCTCCAAATACACAGAATAAAAAAAATAACATGAAACTGTGAATATCCACTTCATTCATTGTGCTTGCTTTAAAAATAACAAACAATAAATTTCACATTTTACTTTCAAGACTGCCCTATTTGTCTGTTCTTCCTTCTGAACTTTCCTCTTTTCTCTTTTGTGCATTTTAAAAAAATATTTCAACAGTGCAACCCTC
>CM053771.1:90540881-90575463 GCA_028658325.1 Potorous gilbertii
TATATATATATTACATATATTATATATACATGCTATACATACATATATATATATATATATATATATATATATATATATATATATTACATATATACATATTGTGTATATATGTTAGGGTGTCTGGGCCTGAGCCCTCAGACCAACAGGCCTTATCTGACCAGCAGTGCCTGTTGGCCTTGGTGGAATGAGCTGTAAGTAATGACTGAGGCAGAGACGAAATTGTGAGCAACTCCCTTTATTGTCACAGCAAGTAGTGCTTTTATCTCTTTTCCTACACTAGAGCCCTTAGTGGACCTATCAGCTAATAGTCTGCCCTAATAAGGAAATCCCTATACTTTGTACCAGGACTGCCACATAGCCCCTAGTTAGCAAAACATCTTGAGCCTTCTTTGTTCTCCCAAATTCCAGGAGATAGTCTTGAGCAAATAGGGGCAGAAACCTTCCTCCCAGTGCCATCTTGTTCATGCCTTACCAGTCTCCCCTCAGTTTACCTGAGTCGTGACTAGTGAATGCTGTCCAAGAGGCTGGGGATTGGCAATTCCCTTACATATATATATTATATATGTGTGTGTATATGTATACATACACACACAATTTTTTTTTACCCCTTTCCAGTGGTTCTTATCATCATACAAAGTTTGGAATTAGTTATGAATTTTTTAAAAATTTAATTAATTTGTTATCAGTTTTCAACAATCACTTCCATAAATTTTAAAATTTCTCCTCCTCCCTGAGATGTCATGCAATCTTATATGGGTTCTACACATGCATTCTTATTAAACACATTTTCACATTACTCATGTTGCATAGAAGAATTAAAATGAATGGGAGAAACCATGAGAAAAACCAAACCAAACCAAAACATAACACAGGAGAAAATATTGTGCTTCATTCTACATTCCACTTCTGTAGTTCTTTCTCTGGATGTAGATGGCATTTTGCCTCAAAAGTCCTTTGGGAATGCTTTAGGTTCTTGCATTGCTGTGAAGGGCCAAGCCTATCAGAAACAGCCCTCTCATACTATGGTTGTTACTGTGTATAATGTTCTCCTGGTTCTGCTCCTTTCACTCAGCATCAGTGCATAGAAGTTTTTCTGAAGTCTGGCTGTTCGTCATGTCTTATAACACAATAGTATTCCATTACATTCATATACCACAACTTGTTCATCCATTCCCCATTTGATGGGCATCCCCTTGATTTCCAGTTCTTGGCCACCACAGAACAGCAGAAAGAGCTGCTACAAATAGTTTTGTACATGTGGGACCTTTTCCAATTTTTATGATTGGTCATGGATTTTTAAAGGCAATACCAACAGAGCTTGTATTTTGGTAGATCTCACCAAATTGTAATGGTTAAGGACATCAAACAGAGAGCAGTGCATACATTCATGAAATTTAAACATCAATAGTGATGGAAATACAAGAGGTATGCCAAAACAGTACATGATTAGTTGCCATATGAAAGCTCTAGAAAACAAGGAATAGAATTTATAGCATTCATAGATTTTGACCTGGAGGCATCTGAATAGTCCATTGATTTTAACTACTTCATTGTATAGGTGAGGAATATAAAATGCCAAGAGATTGTGTCTTGCCTATGGCCATGAAGGCAATGGAGGCTAGCTCTGAGCCCAGGTCTCCTGATTCCAAATCCATTGCTCTTTCCCAAAGCCTGAAATGGTCTGGGAACTGGAAGAGAAAGGATTTGCACAAGGTCTTAAAGAATATTTAGGAATTGGCAAGGTTGAGGAGCAGATACTGAATTTGGAATCTGCATGGGGTCTAGCTAGAGTTTGGAAGTATGGGTTGAAGTCCCACCTCTTAACACATACCAACTGTATGGTCCTAGACAAATCACATTTGGTCCCCAAGGCTTCAGATTCTTCATCTGTAAAGTAGATAGAATAATATT
Source organism: Potorous gilbertii (assembly GCA_028658325.1). Taxonomy (NCBI): domain Eukaryota; kingdom Metazoa; phylum Chordata; class Mammalia; order Diprotodontia; family Potoroidae; genus Potorous; species Potorous gilbertii. Next base: position 90,542,793 of record CM053771.1, read on the forward strand.
TACACAGCCTACCTTGCAGGATGGCTGTAAGAAAAGCACTTCATAAACCTTAGAACCAACAGTAATGTGGATCTCCATCAGTCAATCAAAAAGCATTTATTAAGCCACATATTTGCTAGGTGTTGTGGTCATAATGATAACAATACAAGTTCTGTCCTCGAGGAGCTTTTATTTTGTCGGGAAGCCAGTCATAAAATACATTGAAAAAGGAATGTGTCATTTGTATGTGTTACAAATATTATCTCACTTTATCCTCACAATGATTCTGAGAGATAGGTACTAGCATTATCCTTGAAGAAACTGAGCTAAACAGAGTGTAAGTGATTTGTTCAATGACATACAACTAATCTGAGACTAAATTTGAACTAACATCTTCCTGACACTCAGTGTAATGCTCTGTCCAGTGTGCTGCCTAGCTTCTATCACAGGTAGTCGCTAAATAATTGTTGCTTAGTGGGTCTTCTGTTGTAAAGCTGATGAAACAGATCGAGTCTACACATAACATGTAGTTTATCCTCTAGTACATTAAATCTAGTCACACAATTGACTGAAAGATAAAAAGTAAACAAGATTCTTTTGTATTCATTCTTTATTTGAGAAAAAAACTAGTGACTTTGTAAAGCAAATCAATTTTAAAGGCTCAGCTCCAGAGACATTAATGCATATATTGAGATCATAATTGAATCCTTGACAAATTCAGCCACAAGATATTTTTTCAATAACCATATAGTTATTTATATTAGATGAGGCTTTAAATTGGGATACATTTACTTGCCAAAAGAGCTTGCCATTGTCATGGAGAATGTCTCCCAAAGATGGCATCCCTAGAACTTTGGCCAGTCCCTGGTCCATATTAGGCATTTAATAAATACTTGATGATTGACTGATAAAAGAGGAGTATCTTATAAATAATTATATCTTCTAGATGCTTTTATTTGCTAATGACATGATGCTGATAGTATCATGATCCAGAACTTTATAGAATTTCCAAAATTAGATGATAATGATGGCTAGTGTTCATATAGTACTTTAAGGTTTACAAAGTGAATTACATGTTATTTCATTTGATCCTCCCATTTTACAGACAAAGAAACTGAGTCTGAGAGATGTTAAGTGGCTTATCCAATACAATGGATAATAAGGTGATTGTCCTGATAGTAAAGGAAAAGGTAAATGAATATATGTATGTGTGTGTGTACATACATACATACATACAAGCATAAGTTTGGGACAGACTTTTCAGGTGGGTAATAAATTTGGGCTAGAATTGAAACAAATGAAAAAAGTGGGCTGGATTGCATTTCATACACTATGTAGTGCTTTGTACTAGTCTTAAACTGTTCCCCAATATAAGGTCCATCCTTTTAACACAAATATTTTTCCAGTGATGACCATTTCTTCTGTCTATGGTTGTAAACACTGAAACATCACAATCCTTGAAAAGCTAAAATTTCAGGTTACAGAAACTGGCATATGGTAGGTATAAGTAGGCTGCAGCATATATCCAGTGATAACTTATAGTCAAGAGCATATGTAAAGGGGATATCATTAAGGAAGTGTATGATTGGAAAAGAAGGTATGAGCAAAGGATGAATAAGAGGTAGAGAACGTAAGTGCTCTTGGTATCCATGACACATAAAAAGTCTTAAAGAATGAGCCTGGTGTGCATTAGGTTGATCCTCAGTAGAACACATATGGAAGAATGTGACCAGAGTGAGAGAGCAAGGATGAGTGATTTTCTTTACTGATGGGAGAGAATTCCACATCAAAAAAAACACATATCTCTTCTGCAATTTAACCTTATTTCTGTAAAGCTCATCTATAACCACCAACAGCTGTACCCCCTGGCATGTCAGTTTTGCTTATATGCTTTACATACTAGATTTTAGTCAGCTCAAGGAAAGAGGGATTTTGTCTTGTTTATTTTTTTTATTGTTCACCACACTAAGCACAAGGCAGCAGTAAAAAGTATCAAAGTAAATTGTATTAAATGGAAAACACTATCATATAGTTCATGGTGAAAGCATCATCAATCTTCCCAAGTGCCACATCCAGACATGAACCACAAAGGTGTCTACATTAGAAAGAGCATTCCAGGATGGGGAGCTGCATAGGAGATGTTGATCATTTTTTGGAAATTTCTGAGTGTATTATTAGTATTCCTGAAGAATACTCATCTTGTGGTGTTTCCTTTCTTACTTCCTTTCTGTTTAGAAATTGACACATTTCTTTGACAAAAGAAGAGTATGGAAGAAAGGGGGGAAGTTAGAGGGGAGGATGAAGGCTTATAGTAATGGTTACTGTCCTTTTTTGTGCCACGACCCCCTCTGACGTCTTTTGAAGCCTACTGGACCCTTTCACACAATAGTGTTTTATTTTGAAATATAGTTACCAAAAACCCCATTTTTTTAAAGTTCGTAGACCCAGATTAAGAACCTTTAGTCTGCAGAAATCTTGTCGAAAGCATGAGTTGGAGACTGGTCTAAATCAATCTGTGAATCAGCTGAGCTAATATGTTTGTTTAAGGTTGGATTGTTTTGTCCTTTTTTCTCCCCTAACCTGCTTAATTATGCACAAGTTCAGTCATTTGTCTCTCCATAGACCTGCTGCCTCTAAGTTATGTTACATGAGCCATGACTAAAGTTATGACCCTGATTTTCATGTATAGTTTGCCTGATTAATGTAGCTACAGTTTAGTCATCTCTTAATATAAATTATTAGGATATCTCCAACTATTCATCTTTCCTTCTCTCTGTCATGGCTATTGGCTGTCTTACCTACCCCATTCCCTTGTTAAAACCTATTAGAAGAAAGTGAGAAAACCTAAGATATAAAGGTGTGCCAAAAGGGTACCAAAGATGTCAATATTGCAGGTGCTTTGTAGTAGGTACTGAATAAATATTTGCTGAATTGAAACCACAATGTGAGCTTTTCCAGACCTTAATGCAAGAAAACAATATCTTGAGGAAACAAAAAAACAATGATCAATCTCCAAATTATTGGTTAATTCAAAACACATGGTCAGTCTCATTCACACACACACACACACACACACACACACACACACACACGCTCTTAATTTACTCATCTATCTCCCTTCTGGTTGGCTTGGGATCCTTACAAGCTTATGGAGTAGCTGTGGGAGTAAAGATGGAGGACATGCATATTCTAGAAAATGAATAACTGAAGCTTGACTAAATGCTGATATATGCATATTTCTTTTTTAGGCCAAAACCGGCACCATTGACTCATGAAGTACTTCAAAAATCTTTAACTCTGCCGAAGTCTTGGGATTGGAGAAATGTTAATGGTGTCAATTATGTGAGCCCTGTTCGAAACCAAGGTAAAAAAATATGTCCCTTTGGATCTGAATCTGAGAAGAAATGATCATTGATAGCTTAGGATTAAAAGGACTTGTGCTTTTCCCTTTGCAAATAGGTAATCTGTGCTATATTGGGGTGTCTCACTGGGTCTCTGACCTACCCACTGTCCTGGAAGGTTTAGCTAATACTTAGGAATCCTAGCATGCAATGGGGCTTTACTAACTTAAAGGTCGCATTGCTCAGTTCACCGTAACCTGGCTTTCCAAATGGAAGAACTTGGTTAGAGCCATGCTTGTCCAAAGTCAGATCATAATGGACTTTCACAAGTTATTGTCATAAATTTGGTATGGTAGGTGAGAACTTAATAATTTTCCCTGTAATCAGTTCTTGTAGCAAATTTATCTTATATTTTTAATCAATAGTCATTTGGATCAATTATTTATGCCATGCTGAGGTTTAATCCTTTTAGGATCATTTTGGAGCTAATTACATATGATTTATCTTTTACTATGAAATAGATGTGGGTTTGCTGTCTGAAAACCAGCACATTTAGTAAATGTCCCCTGACCATATATTCATCACCTATGTGGCAAATTGTTCTTCATCTCTCTTGGATAAATAATTACATCTAGTATTGTATATTCAATTTATTTAGATTTTTCCCCTTTTTCCTTAGGCTCAGTCAGGGTCTTGATCTTATGCAAGTCACTACTTCTCTGTTCCTCAATTATAAAATGGAGGGCTTGGACTGGTGGTTTCCGAGACCCTTCCTTCCACTTCTGGATCTGTGATCCTATGACTTTTAACTTTAATGTCAGAGATTTTATATTACTCTTTTTCATAAAGGTCAAATATTCCTGCCTTTTAGAGGTAACCAGGAGCTACAGTGATTAGAACACTGACCTCAAGTCAGAAAGTTCAGATTCAGCCTCAAACATTTAATTACTCTGTGACCTTGGGCAAGTCACTTAGTTTCTGGCCTTTTTGCCACCTGTAAAATGAGGACAAGGATATCACCAGTCTCCCAGACTTATTGTGAGAATAAAATGAGGGAGTATTTGTTGAACACTTTGCAAACCTTGAAGCATTATGTAAATACCAGTTATGTTAAGTCAGAAAGTCTATATATTTTTCACTGCTTCCTGATAGCCTTTCTTTGGGATGATAGAAATAAAGGTGAGGGAGGACTGAAAGAGATAGGAGTGGTTTAGCTGGAGATATAATAGATCCCCTTGTTCAAGAGGCCCTCATTCAGGAGGCAAAAACTAGAAAGAAACTCCTAGAGTTAATAACCCTTTGGTATAATTTCCTTCTGACCTGGGGTAGCATTTTTCCAGTCACCTCATTATTCTTTTTTTAGTATTTTGGGCATTTCTTTATTGAAGAAAAAGCATGATGTCCCTCTGACCTTACCCATAATCTGTACTTCATCAGATTCTTGGGAAAAAGAAACTTTCATAACTTCTCCTTTTGACTTCCTCTTGGTTTTTAATGTTTTAACAAGGGAGGGGGGAACTGGGACTAATTCTTTGGATTTTCTCTTCCCTCATCTGGGTAACTTGGAAATTTCTGCTGACTCTAAGGATATCAGCATCCTGTCAAACCCAGAAATCAGCAGAATTTATAGAATCAACCACAATGAAAAAGAACCCATGGTTTCTCTTCCCAGAAAATAACAAGGCCCTTTCTCATGGTTGGGGGAGACCAGTCCTTTTTTGTTTTACTATTGGGCAGAAATGACCCTCTCTGAAACAGAACAGCATGCATTTGAAGACATTTGAAACTCAGTTATCTTTGCATTTAAGAGGAAAAAAGATAAGTCCTTAGATCAAAAGCAGTTTTAATCTCTGCTTCTCCCATCCTAGGAATAATTTGTAAATGCTGTGTTTGTATTATCATTTTTGATATTCTACATTTATTAAAGAAAAGCAACCAGTAGCAAAAGCAATGGCATCTTTATCTCCTGACGTTACATTTTCTCTAAGAACTCTGTCCAGCTTGAAGGAGAGAATGGTTGGGGATGGGGAGGATACCCCTTTAAGAGAACTTACTTGTGTGTTTATAAGAGACACAAAAGGAGAGAATCAGAAAGGGAGTTTGGAATATGATTAGTTGTTTGGTTAGTTGTTACCATAGAGTGTTAGTTCTAAGAGACCAATCTATTTATTTCCTCCCAGGATTTTTTGGAGAGGTAGGCAGAAGCTGCTTTTTTTTCATTAAAGTCTTGATTCCAAAAACTTGTCAGGAATTACACAATTTGAAAGTTGAAAGGGACATGAGAGAGCATCTACCCTAACCTGGTCATTTTACAGATGAGGAAAATGAGACTCAATTGTGTCCAGTTGTTATGTTAATGTTAAATTAACATAATTTTATGTTACTATTAAAGAAAAACTAGAATACTGATCTCCTGATAGGATGCAAGAGTCAGCTGCTGTAGCTATAGCTCAGTGTTAATAGCCAGCATTTATATAACACTTCAAGGTTTGTAAAGTGCTTTACAAGTAGCTCAGTTTATCTTCACAACTCTGGTAGGTAGGTTCTGTTATCCGCATTTTACAGATGAGGAAACCAAGGCATACTAAGATTAAGTGATCTACCTAGGGTCCTTCAGCTAGTAAGTGTGTGAGGTCAGATTTGAACTCAGTTCTCCCTGAGGTCAAATGCTGCCTAACTGTGCCTTCTAGCTATCCAATAAAGTTGGATAAAGTCTTCCCACAGGATTGGAGATGAATTTAAAGATCTAAGAGCCCAGTATATCTAACTTTGGGGAATAGAGGAACCCATTTGACAATTGATAGGGATATGAAGCAATTGGATGAGGGTTGAGGGGAGTATTTGCTAGTTTTCTTCTTCCTCTGCCAGTGGTGAGTGGCTGGTTATGATTGAATGATATCTGCCCTGGCAAATAAGCAGTGTGGTGTATTGAAGAGGATGTTAAATTTGGAGTCAAGTGACCTTGGCTCAAGTCTCAATACTGCCAGTTGGTTACTTGGTTGATCTTGGACAAAGCCTCTAACCCCTCTAGGCTTCCATTTCTTCATCTATAGATTGAGACGTTCGCACAAGATCACCCCTAATGTCTTCCAGTTATGAATCTCTAACCGTATTTCACACTTCTTTACAACTCTGAATCTCTAACCACATATGGAGTCCAAATGTCCATATGGATATTTGTGCCTCACCTGTGGTAAAGCCTTTGAAACTCTTATTGGTCTGATCAGTCATAGTTGGACACACTGTACTTTGACCACAAACATAGTGATATCATTTTGGTCCTCTCTGAGAATGAAGGACAACAACCAACCAACCAGGTAATCATATTCTATACTCACTTTCTGATTCTCTCATTTTCTATCTCTCATAAACATACAGGCAAGTTCTCTTAAAGGGGTCTCCTCCTCCTCCCCAACGATCCCCTCCTTCAAGCTGGACAGAGTTACTAGAGGAGATATAACATATTAGGAGATAAAGATGCCCATTGCTTTTTGCTACTGGTTGCCTTATTTTTAATAAATGTGGAATCTCAAAGATGAATATATTTGCTAATAACAGTGGGAACCAATGATTAAAATACCATCCCTGATCCTTCTCTATGCTCTTATTCTATTTAAGAATATAAATGCAATTGTGTATGTGTGTTTGGGCAGGGGGTGGGGGGATTAAAGATGAGGGAAGAATGGTTATGGGTAAATAATTGTATTTGTAGTCTGACCTGAGATCTGGAGCTCTTCACCACTGATACATACAGTAAAAATATCTTGAACTAGGCCTCAGCATGGAGATGAAAAATTACCTGAAGATTAGCCATTTATCAAGCCGACAGTTGTTAAATGCAAAAGATTTGTGCAACAAATATATTTTCTTTGAGAGAATGTCTGTGCTTCAGAGATATATAAATACTCAGGTCATATCAATCACTCTTGGATCCAAGCAAGGTCTCTAACATGAATGACATGACTGATCATGAACCCATGTAGCCCCAAACCGGACACACTCTCTACATCTCCTGAAGTATTTTTGCCTGACATTTGTTTGAGTTTGAACTTCCTGAGAAAAAGAAGGAAAGGGTAAAGAAAACCTAAAGAAAATTATGAAATCTCAGTTGGGTCTTCTGGATAATGAGTGTTACAAGGTGCCTGGCCATGTAGGTATGATTCTGTGTGACTACATGAAAGGATGACACTTTGAAGAATTCACATCTCTTGTCTGTCCCCTTCTGTTTCTCCAGGAAACTGTGGCAGCTGCTATGCATTTGCCTCCATGGGAATGCTGGAGTCAAGAATTCGTATCCTAACCAATAATTCCCAGTCGCCAGTTTTAAGTCCCCAGCAGATTGTGTCTTGCAGTGAATATTCTCAAGGTATTAACATCTATGTAGCATGCCTCTGGCTCAGTTGCAGCTAAGACAATGTAATATGATAAAAGGCCCATGATAATTGATCAGTAAGACTTATTGAATATTGCATGAGACACATAGGAAAGGGGCCCTTCCCTTTTGTTCTGGGCATCAGTGAGATGAACCAGAGATATTCTCATGAACCCCATTAAGTTTTGCCTGAAAGCTACAGATATGGTGTAGTGGAAAAATCACTGGCTTTAGAACTTGAATATGATACTTAATAGAGAAAAAGTTAGCTCATTTGTGTGCCATATGATTTGCAAAGTACTTTACATTCCCACTAAGAGACAACATGGTGAATTAGTCAGGGGAGACTAGAATAATAGATTTAGAACTGGAAGAAGGAAGCTTAGAGGTTACCTGATCCAACCCCTTCTTTTTACAGATGAGTAAATCAACAAGCAATTATTAAGCACCTGGTAAATACCAGACCCTGTGCTAAATGCTAGGCATATAGGTATGAAAAGGAAAACAATTCCTGCATGCCAGGAACTTCTACCCTAACAAGAAGAGGGGGTGCAGCATATACAGATATAGCTATCTAGATAATAATTTTTTTTATGAACCTGTAGTTTGGGTGAGAGAATGCTTTAGTTGCTTGGGGGTGTGAGGAAAGACTTTATGCTGGAGATAGTGATTGAACTGAAATTTGAAGGAAACTGAACAGTTCAGAAAGGAGCACATTTCTGGGGTGGAAAACAGCCAGCAGAAAGACATGGTGAACAAAAATGAAATGTCATGTAGGAGAAAGGGAAAGTAACAGAATTGGGCAGAACCATAGAGTGCATAGAGAAGTATATTTTATGAGAAGCAAAGATAGAAAGGGATCAGTTTGCAAAGGACTTAAATGCCAAATGGAAGAATCTGTAATTGATTCTAGCCTTAAAATGGCGGAAACCTTGAGGACCACTGAGCAGTAGGTTGGCATGCTCAGAAACATGTCTTTGGAAAATCTCTTTGGCAGCTGTGTGGAGAACAAAATGGAGTGGAGAGAGATTCAAGGTGGGGAGACTGCAGAGGAGGCTGCTGCAGTAGTCCATGGAAAATAAGAGAGGGTACCCACAAAGTTGGAAAAGGGTAAATTTTGTCCAGATTTTTAAAAAATGGAATAGAAGAGAGTCTGCAAACTGTAGGTCAGTGGGATTTATTTTGATTTCTATGAAAATTCTAGAAAAGCAAGTGGTGGTTCCAAAGAAGAAATGACAGCATCCTGTCACATCAAGTAGATGGTGTGAGAGAAGGTTCAAACCAGTAAGGGAAGGGATAGCCAGGATTGACTCATCGCTTGAAAGGAACTAGTTCTCATTGAAAGCAAGAGTTGAAAGAAAGGTGAAAGGAATAGGTCTAAAATGCAAGGGAGTTTGTTAATCATAGAGCAGGAGTTGCTGAAGGCAAGAGAGTAGACATCCCTCACTGGTAAAAGGAGTTTGAACTTTAGCAATGAGGGATTCAGGGACTAGGAATGTAAGGCCTTGCTAATGACTGGGAAGTGAGTATAAGCGCGGTACCAGTAGATAGGAACAGGTAGGCTAACAAAGACAGATGAATAAAGAATTCAAGGTCTGGGACCTTCCTTATGGTTCTGCACCCCAGGTATTCTTCCCTAGGAGATTTAACCCATGCCAAAGAAGCAAAGATCTAATGTTCTGAAGTTATGGAAAGACCTTTTGACCTAGAGGCATGAGAACTTGAGTTTGAGTCTCAGATCTGACAACATCAGCTGTGAGGCCAGGTTAAGTTATGTGCAAACCTTAAACCACTTTATAAATGTTAGTTGTTGTGATACCATCTCATTCAATTTAATTTTTACTTGTTAGCTTTGTACCCTGGGGCAAGCCATTTAACTTTACTAGCTCTCATTTTTCTCATTTGTAAAACTAGAGAGTCGGATTAAATGACCTGCGTTCCTGCAAGCACTAAATTCTGTTTCTATGACATGTCAGAATTTGTCTTCCCCCAAATTTTGACTTGTAAGCACAGGTTTGTTTTAATTTTCCCCTTGGCTTTCTGAATAGGTCAAACCTAGGTCATAAGTACAAAGTCCCATGTGTTCTTAATAATAATGGAATGTTGTCCATTTCATATGCTGCTTCTATGAACTTGTTCCAGCTTAGCAGAGAGACAGTTCTGGGAAAATGACTAGGCTGCCAGATATACTTTCTCTGTTTTTTTAAGAAATGGTGAGAAACCAATTAATTCATGGGCAGCAGGAAGAATAGTGAGAAGTAGAAATCTTTTCAGTAGAAGAATATAACTTAATGTGGTCTTTTTACTGCCTTCCTTAGGCTGCGACGGTGGCTTCCCATATCTCATTGGGGGAAAGTATGCCCAAGATTTTGGGTTGGTAGAAGAGGAATGCTTTCCCTACCATGCCAGTGATTCTCCATGTAGCCCAAAGAACTGCACTCGCTATTATACCTCTGAGTACTACTATGTGGGAGGCTTCTATGGAGGCTGCAATGAAGCCCTGATGAAGCATGAGCTGATTCACAATGGACCCGTGGCCATCGCTTTTGAAGTATATGATGACTTCCTTCACTACAAAGCAGGGATCTACCACCACACTGGGCTAAAAGACCATTTCAATCCCTTTGAATTGACCAATCATGCTGTTCTTCTTGTAGGCTATGGCACTGATGAAAAGAATGGTGAGGATTACTGGTTAGTTAAAAATAGTTGGGGGACCTCTTGGGGTGAGAGTGGCTACTTCAGGATCCGCCGAGGCACTGATGAATGTGCCATTGAAAGCATAGCTGTTGCTGCCATGCCAATTCCCAAACTGTGAGGTATTTCTTCATTCATCTCACTCCATCTCCATAGATTAACTCAGGAACAATTAAAATTTCACTCGAGCTTTTTTTGAAAGCTTCTGTGTAGAATGTGTTGAATCATTTCTTCTTAAAACTCAAAGGTGCCCACTAAGTTCCATTTTGGGTATGGGTCTTTATCAAAAGACCTTTTTACCAAGAACACTTAAATTATGTTTACAGAGTTATAGAGAACAGTGGAGAAATAAATGTTAACAGTGATTTGTAACTCAAAAGACAAGTTAAAAAAATTGTGCCTTATGTTTGTAAAACTACCAGATTGTATGAAAATGGATTTTGTTGTATGAATCATGGGGGGAGTGATTGTGTGCATTAAAAGGGATTTTGTTGCTTGACAGATGTTCAAGTGAAAGCTCAGACATGTTATGGCTTGTATATTTCAGATAATTTTTATACATGGAACTTTAAAAATTACTGGAAGCAAAGGGACTCTTGTATAATTCATTTTCACAATGAAAGCACTGAATTATTTACTGTCTGTATGATGGTTATCTGTCCTCTTCTTTGTCCCTTCCATCACAGTATTGAACAATGCATGAAGTGATTTCAGCCTGACTGGTGTTTCTTTGTGGTTCTGGAGGCTAGGCTGGAAGGGAGTATGGACATGGGAAAGAGGGATATGGGTGAATTTTAGTAATATATACTCAGTATTTAGAAGTGGCTGTCTTAAAGACTTATCTGGTGTAACACTGGTCAAGCTGGGTTAACCAAAACAATGTGGTTTTTTAAAATAATGAATTCTAACTACTTGAAAGTACCTGTAACAAAAAGAATATGCTGCTATCCATATATTAACATCAGCATTCCTCCCTCCCAATGAGGTGCAGCAGTGAAAGCTATCCGTCCCTTCCCCACTCCCACTACCCCCCTCACCCTTCTACCACCAGAGCAAATTTTATGTAGCTAAGAATAGATGAAGGGCATAACTAGGAGTAGAAAAACCAGTAGCACTAGTTCTTCTGGATGTTTCACTCCCTTGGTGGCTTTCCAAAAAGAACAATACACAAATTCACGAACTGGAGTTTTGTTTTAATGCTTTGTGTGTTCTTTCATCCTTATGCCTCCAGCTCTTAGCATAGTATGGCATGCTCAGTAAGCGATTAACAAATTTGTGAAATTAATTATATGCCAAAGTTTAAATAATGACTAATCCCATCATTTTGTCTGGATTTTTCCATGTGAAAGGTCAGGCTGATCTTGACTCTCTGGTATGTACTAGAGAAAATATGCGAAATTTTGACATTTTTGAACTGTGAATGGCAATTTCATTTGTTAATAGTCACTGATGGCCAATAACGTAAATGTCTGTATATATTTCTTTTGCACATTTATGTATATATAATACATATATAAGCACACACACATATATATGTAGTACAGATTTGGAATCCAAACACAAATAGTAAATCTCATTATTTTCCCTAGAAGGTCATTAGCTAGCCACACACATAATAATCTCAATCAAACTACCCTGCTTCATTATGGATACCAGCTGAGTAATAACTAATAGCTTTGTTTCATAGGAAAACAAGGAAAGACTGAATAAATTATACAATTGGAAAAAGGATTACACCTATAAGGTTTAAATCCCGCAGTGTCCTGGCAAGATTCGGTGTATAGAAGTCCCTCAAATGGAGTGAAAGTCTGTGATATTATCACTGCTCAAAAAGGGCAGTGTTGTAAAGCATACTTGTTTCATGTGAGAATTTAGTGTGTCTTTTTTTATATCTGTCCCTTCATTTCAGCTTTGTTCAATTGGAAAAACAATTTGCCCCTGGTCTCATCTAAGCAGAATTCTTTAGAGAGTGGCTTTTGTCCCTCAAGTTGAACTATGTAATACTTAATGCCAGCATTAAAATAGAGAACTACAAAGATAGATACTGAAAGAACTGAGAACACCTCTGGCGTGGAGAAGGTAACCTGGGCAAGGGCATTTCCAGGGAAAATAAATAAGCTCATGTATTAAGCTACAGGAGAATTAAGGCTGTAAAGGGTCAGGAAAAGAAAGAGCAAGGGTGAATTATTAAATTGCTCAAATCTACATACAAGCCAGAATCTTACAAGAGATTTCATTCCAAGTGAACTAAATCTCTACACCATCCATCTCTCACAGCTGATCATCCCATCATTAGATTGTAAGGTCCTTGAGGACAGGGAGTATCTTCTATCTATCTTTGTATCTCTGGTGCTTTGCACTGTGCCTGCCATATTGGATGCTGTACTGCTTGTTGATTCTGTTACAGCCCTACTCTTGGGAGACCTTCAGGGATGGGGAATCCACCACTTCTAGAGGCAGTTCTTTCCACTTTGGGACAGTTCTAATTGTCTTTTTTTTTTTTACATTTTCATTTATTTTGTTAAAAATTTCCCAATCACATTTAAAAATTTTTAACATTCATTTTCCAAATTTTCTTCCTTCCAGCCATCTAGAAGGCAGGCAATATGATAATGAAGTCATGTAGAACATATTTCCATACTGACCAACACACATATAAACCCAAGAAAAATAAAGAAAATGGAAGAAGTGTACTTGAATTTGTACTCAAGAGTTCAGCTGTTTTTCTGGAGGTAGAATTTTCATCATAGGTCCTTTAGAATTATCACAGGTCATTGTCTTGACCAGAGTAGTTAAGTCTTTCTTAATTACTGTTATTGTGTACAAATGTTTACCTGGTTCTACTCACTTTGCTTTGTATTCTTGAAAGCATTCTGTTCATTATTTCTCATCCCCTAATTGGTGGACATTCCTTCAATTTCCAGTTTTTTGCCATCATAAAAGCTGCTATAAATATTTTTGTACAAATATGTCTTTTTCCCTTTTATTTGATTTCTTTAGGTACCTAGTATTGGCATTGCTGAGTCAAGGAGTATATGGTTTTATATAGTCCTCTCAGTGGAGTTCCAAATTATTCTCTAGAATGGTTGAACCAGTGCACAACTCCACCCAGAGTGCATTAGTGTTCCACTTTTTCTCCATCCCCTCCAGTATTAGTCATTTTCATTTTCTGTCATTTTAGCCAAATCTGAAAGGTTTAACAACCTTAAAGTTGTTTTAATTTGCATTTCCCTAATCAATTGTGATTTAGAACATTTTCCATTGACTTGATAGATTTGATATCTTCTTCTGAAAACATCCTGTTCATATGCTTTGACCATTTATCAATTGGGAAATGACTCATTTTTATAAATTTAGCTCCCTTTTCTGCATATTTGAGAAATGAATCATTTATTGGAGAAATCAGCTGTACATTTCCTTACCCCTGTTTTCTTGCTTTCCTTTTAATTTGACTGCATTAGTTTACTTTGTGCAAACCCTTTTGGATTTCATATAATCAAAATGATCCATTTTGCTTCTGTGATCCTCTCTACATCTTGCTTGGTCATACACTCTTATTCATAGATTTGATAGATAACATTTTTTTTCCATACTTCCCCAATTTACTTATATCACCCTTTCTGTCTAAATCATTTATCCATTTTGACCTCATCTTGGAACAGTGTGAGATGTTAGTCTTTGACTAGTTTCTGCCAAACTGCTTTCCAGTTTTCCCAGCAATTTTTGTGAAATGGTAAGTTCTTATCCCAAAAGCTTAGATCTTTGTGCTTACCAAACATTAGATCACTTTGGTGATTTACTACTGTGTATGAGGTGCCTATCTATTCTATTGCACTGTTCCACCACTCTTTTAGGTTTCACCACTGTCTTAGCCAGTATTAGATGGTTTTGATGATGATGATTATGTAACATAGTTTGGAATATGATACTTGTAGGTGATTTCCTTCACTTTTTAAAATTTTAATTGAAATTCTTGACCTTTTGTATTCTTTAGATGAATTTTATTTTTCCTAGGTCTACAAAATAATTCTTTGACAGTTTGATGGATGTAACACTGAATAAGTAAATTCTCATGTTAGTGAATTTTGTAGAATTGTCATTTTTATTATATTGGCTTGATCTACCCACAACAATTAGTATTTCTCTAATTATTTTAGATCTGTGAAAAATGTTTTGTAATTGTTTTTATATAGTTCCTCAGTTTGTCTTGGCTGGTAGGTGCCCAAGTATTTTATATTTTCTGCAGTTATTTTAAATTGAATTTCTCATTTTATCTCTTCCTGTTGGGCTTTGTTGGTAGTATATAGAAATACTAATGATTTATGTAGGTTTATTTTCTATCCTGAAATTTTCCTAAATTGTTAGTAATTTTTACTGGTTTTTTTTAGTTTATTCTCTTAGGTTCTCCAAGTATACCACCACATCTTCTGCAAAGAGTGATAGTTTTATTTCTTCAGTGGCCTATTTTGTCCCTACAATTTTTTTCTCATCTTATTGCTATAGCTAGCATTTTTAGCACAATATCAAATAATATTGGTGATAATAGACATCTATTTTATTATTGATATGAATTATGCTTATATTTTCCTAATATTGAACCAACCCTACAACAACCCATAAATAAATCTTACCTGGTCATAGCGTATGATCTTTGTGACATTTCTGATTGTTAGGAAGGTCTTCTTTATAATGAATCATTTCTTACGTTGAATACTCCCAATTCTATCCTAGCTTATGTAGATCAAGTTTATTTCCTCTTCTACTTAGATTTATTTAAAAGCTTTGGGGACATTAGCCTTGACTTGATCTAATCTGAATAAAGAAGCCTTAGATCCTATTGTTAAACTAGTTTGGCTCTTTTTTAAAAAGTTTTCTACAGAATGTTCACCAATAGCTTATATATAGGGGGTAGGAGTGAGTGGGAAGGGCATATGCATTTATATAGTGTCTGTTATGTGCCAGATACAATGCTAAGCACTTTACAAATATTCTCACATTTGATCCTCACAGTAATTCTGTAAGGTAAATGACTTATCTTTATTTGAAGAAACTGAGACAAACAGGTTAAGGAACTTGCCCTAGGTCATAAAACTAGTAAGTGTCTGATGTTGACTTTGGACCCAGGTCTTCCTGACTCCAAGTCCAGATTTCTAGGATCTTTTCTCGCATCTTTTAGGTTCACTTTGTTGTTCTGTTGTTAAGTCAAAGTCAAATTAATATTTATACTACTATAACTATCCATTCAAAGTATTATGGGGGGAAAATAGGAACCAAAATAGGACCAAAGCCTTGATGGACTAACAGTGTAGAAATCCCCCAATACATAGTGACCTGGTAGTGGAAAAAAAGGAGAAATAAAATGTAACAAACTATGTAAAATGGATATTCCTATCCAGTGTTGTAACAACTATTCGTTGTTCTTGGATTAGATATACCTGCAATCTTTTCTAAGTGGTTACCTTTAGACAAAACCTATAGTTTTGTCTAAAAGGACTTCATTCACAATTGTAAAATATTTGCTTACATCCCTTTGTCCCTTACCCTTGAAAGAGAATATCTTCTCATGCCAATAACTATAACAAATCCTCTGAGCTTCTCGGCAAAAGTTGTTCCCTGAAGTCGCCATTTTTCTCTCTTGAATGGTTCTCCTTTTCTCTACCTTTCCCTCATTGTGAAAAGTACTACTTACCCAACTAATAATCTAAGTTGCTACAAAATGCTGTTGATTCACTGTACTCTGGGTGGGCAGAAAAGTTATAAAAAGTTTTATCTGTACTCTAGGAAGCTGAAGCTGCTGTCAACAGTTTCTTTAGCATGCAAATACATCTTCAGTTTCAGTTTTACTTCCTATCCTTGACTTGTTGAACCTCACTGATGGCTATAACTAAAGATATAACTGAGACTTTCGGATCTCTGTTTTCGTATCTCTGTCTCTTTCTCTCTTCTCCCCCATCTCTCTCTCTGTCTCTGTCTCTGTCTTGCTCTCTCTCCCCCTCCTTCCCTCTCTGTTTCTCTGTGTCTCTTAGTAGTCTCCAATCTCTGATTCTCAGTGATCTCAGATTCAGTCCTTCTAGTTCACAACTTCCAAATTATTCTCAACTTTTCATTTTCACTCCTCCTTCTATCCACCTAAACATTCTGAATCCTTTACTAGATGATCTATAAATATCATACTGCAAATATATGCATGTATATAGGTATATACATATATGTATATATCATACTGTAAGTATATGTACATTTATGTGTGTTTATGTATACACATATAAATACATATATACATATAAAATTCATTTCACACAAACATGACAAACATTTCTGAAAGTTTGCAGTCATATAAAGAGTGCTAGATTTGGAATCAAAAGATCTGAGGCCAAGTTCTAAGTTCTCTGTCTCTTGGCCAAGTCACTGTAAGTTGAATCTACATAATATAGTAGAGAAGACTTCAACTTTTGAGCCAGAGAACCTGGGTTTGAATCCTCAATTTGCTATTTATCATTGATATATCTACTAGAAAATCACTTAACTTTCTTGGTCCATGGTTTCCTTATCTATAAAATGAGATTGGGCAAGATGACCCCCATGGTTCTTATCAGGCAGCTAGGTGGTACAGTGGATAGAGTGCCTGGCCTGGAGTCAGGAAGACTCATCTTCCTGAGTTTGAATCTGGCCTCAGACACTTACTGGCTGTGTGACCCTGGGCAAGTCATTTAACTCAGATTGCCTCAGTTTTCTCATCTGTGATATGAGCTGGAGAAGGAAATATCAAACTACTCCAGTATTCAAGAAAACCCCAAATGGGGTCACAAAGAGCTGAGCACAACAGAAAAAGGGCTCAGTGACAACATGGGCCTTATTAGCTCTAAATCTCTGATCCTAAGTGTTGTTGTGTATGAGATATGAGACAGTGACTGTACCAGACATCTTTCTTACCTGCAAAGATAGGATGGCAATACATGCTTTACCTCCCTCATAGGGATGTTAAGTAAGTGCTTTTTAAATTGTGGAGTGCAGTTGAAATATGGGCAGCAATTATTCAAAGTGTTCCAGAAATGCTATTAATTTATGAAAATCTTTTATTATAGTGTCATATAGAAACACAGGCCCTGACCCAGACTTCTGTGTTCAGGAATATGACTTAGTATAATGTCTTGGTTTTCTTATCAGCATGGCCCATTGATGGAAAGAGCATTGAATTTAGAGACATAGGACTTTGGTTTGAATACCTGATCTTCAACTTACTAGCTATGTGATCTGTGGCCAGAGTAAGTCACCACCTTTTGGGACCTCAGTTTCCTCACCTGAAAAAGGAAAAAGGAATATTTGTATTAGATGACCTTTCAGATCTCTTTTAGTTATGAATTCTCAAAAGCTATCAGAGTATCAACAAACAGCTTATACAGCCAGCATTAGACTGAGTCTGTAACCGCCAACTCTTAAGAACCACATGGAGAGCAGTAACTGCCAATTCTTAAGAACCACATAGAGAGCAAAAGTAAACAGATCTTTTTGAATGAGAAAAGAAAACACAGGATCATTTTTGTGGTATTGTAAAGGTAGATGCGGAGAGAACGAGAAAAAAAGTTTGTTGACTGAATTATGAAACTTCACCACTAAGTCATGATGAACAAAGATGAGTGTCTTATTCCCTCATCAAAAACACTCTTAGAACATCTGTCATGCATGTCTTGGGTCTTGGCAGAGTTTTAAATGATAGATAATGGAATGATTCAATTAGTGATATATCTTCTACAGAGACAGAGGGAAGCCTCACCTGTGATCTTTAAAGATTTAAGGGAACTGCTCTGCAGCTTGTGAATGAGGAAAAAAGTAGTGCCTTTCCATCATGCTATTGATTATTTGCATGAAAACAAAAGGTTGCTACATAGTGGTACTGAAAGTTAGAAAACTAAAAAACTTGACATAATAATAATAGCCAACATTTATATAGCACCTACTATGTGCCAAGCACTATGTTGAGGGCTTTACACATATTTAATCATCATAACCCTGAAGGTAGGTTCCATTTTTATTTCCATTTTGTAGATGAGGAAACTGAGGCAAATGGAAGTTAAGTGACTTGCCCCAAGGTCACACAGCTAGTGTCTGAGGCCAGATATAAATTCAGATCTTCCTGACTCCAGACCTAGCACTATTATCACTGTGCCTCTAAAAATTAGAGCTGTTCAAAAGTCAAATAAGCAGCCTTATGAGAGAATGAATTTCTTTCTTTCCTCTTTAGGTGTTTGAACATGAACTCAATGGCTACTTTTCAGGGATATTTGTAGAGGAGATTGATGCATCAAGCAAAGAGTTGACTTGATGGCTTCCACAGTCCTTTTGATCTCCAGTTTAAAGGATTCTATGACTCTGGGTCTGCCAGTTATTTCCTATGTGGCCCTAGACCAGTCACTTAGCCATTTTGAGCCTCAGTTTCCTTTTCTATAAAAAGAAGAATTGATGGCATGACAATTTCTTCAAGTTCTAAATCAGTGAGTGCTTCAAAATCTCAGAAATTTTGATAGCTCTATTTAAAATTTATCGATAAAAAAATATTGCTTTTCTAACCATATGTGGAAAACATCTATAAGAACTCCTCTGGACCAAATGAGATAACATAAACAAAATGCTTTGCAAACCTTGCAGTGCTATAAAAAATGTTGGCTATGATTATGTCCATCTGCATCCCAGATCTTCTTATCCAATTCAAAAACAAATCATTTGCCTTGTGGTATTTGGTAGGTGACAGCCTCTGACCACTACGTTGATCCTGAGAACTGTTTTTGATGATTATATAGTGATAGAATAGTTGTATGAATCACTAAAAATGAAGAAACAGTGTTCCTTATTGGAAGTCCCTGGTCAGAGCCTGGGCTTGTCCAAAGTGCCACAAGAATTGATTTGCAAGTTATCTTCAGAAACTTTATGTAGCATTAGTGGAATTAATAAATCTTACTCCAATCATTCCTGGCAGCAAATTATCCTATATTTTTAGTGAATTGTCACAAAGAGAAATATTTATGCCATGCTCAGGTCTATTACTTTTAGGAACATTTCTTAGGGAATTACTCTATACATGACTGATCTTTGCTATGAAGTAGGTGTAAGGTTTACTAGATGAAAACACATAAATTAGTAAATGTCTCCTGATGGTCACATACGTTATTACCACTCATGGTGAATTGTTCTACATTTTTTCTTGAAAAATGAGGATATCTAGCATTTCTCAGTTATGTAGATTTAGCATCTTCTCCCTTGGCTTCTTCATTGCCACTATGCAAGGAGAGTACTCGAAGTGGCAGGTTTTATGCAGGTCTGTAGCAGGTCATCTGTCAGGCTCATGTCTTTCACTCATAATGTTCAGGAATATGTGTGTTGTATTGCCTGAGGCCTAGTGGTAACTTGGCACTTTAATTCTGGGACAGTATGTGTCCTTCCCTTCACTTTAATCAAGAATGGATTCCTTGAAGAGTTTGAATGGAGATATGGGAGAAGTTGATGGAGGCTAAAGACTCCAATTTCCTTTCCCAACATTAGGCCAAAATGTCTTACCTGATTAAGAATCATCAATGTTCAGAGTTGGAAGGGAGCTACCTGGCCCTCTAGGCCAACTTAAACCTGGGTAAGGATATTCAGCAAATGATTATCTAATCTTTGCTTAAAGGTCTGCAGCCAGAAGGAATCTACACCCTACTAAGGCAGCCCATTTCACTTTTGGGTGGTTCTCATAATTTAAAAGTGAATCTGTGCTTCAAACCTAAATATATAACTATCACTTCTGCCTATTACTTCTAATTCTCCTCTTTGATGGGAAGCTAGAGAAGTCTGATTCCTCAACCACATGACAGCTATCCAAAAATTTGAAGTCTGCTTCTATGTTACTCCTACTAAGTCTTTTCTGGGTAAAATGACCTCAGTACCTTCATGTCTTGTTCATATGGAATGAGTTCAAGACTATCACCATCCTATGATTGCCTTAATCTCTATAATTACCAGCAACCAGCAACACACTCTCTCTCCCTTTCCCCTTCCCTCCTTTCTCTCTCTCCCTTTCTCTCTCATCTATTATCTATTTTTCTCTATCTCATTATCTCTTATCTATCTGTCTTTGTTTTTCTGTCTCTTTCTAAAATGCAGCACCCTGCTAAGGAGTGTGACTGGACCTATGATTTCTCAGTATGGGGAACTCTTGGATGAGAAAACTCACTGTACCAAATATAGGATGGTTTTGTCTTTGCAACTTATATTATAGTCTTAGAGAGTGTCCTGAGCAATGAAAAGTTAAATGACTTAGTCAGGGTTACACAGTCAGTGTAGGCTAGAGGAGTAACTTGCAGCCAGCTCACCTAGGGTTCCAAGGACAATTCTCTATCCACAATGCCATGGATGCCACCCTGTGATACTCAGAAATGAACATGTTATTTCAGATGTAGTCAAACAAAGGCAGAGACCAGAGGGACTGTCATCTCATTATCCACATGGGTGTTTTATAGGAACCTGTAGGTCCTATAGAAATTCTCTGAATTCTTACAGCATTTACCATGTGTATCATACCATAGGATTTGACACTTGAAAGATGTAGTGAAAATAATAGTGCAATAGAATATTTGAGTTCTAGGAAATCTTGATTCCACCACTAATTAATAGAGTGATCTTGGGCATATTGTTTATTCTTGGATATCCCCAGTGTCATCAGAACCAGATTATGACATAATTGGGAAATGTTTAGCAAAACAATATAAAATACCACAGAGATAACATTAAATTGTGGTTTTCTAAGTCAATCTAAGGATCCATTTCTATTTGCGTTTGATACCACTGGATATAGTGCTTGACATGGTATCAGAAAGACTTGAGTTCAAATGTGACCTCAGATGCTTACTAGCTACATGACCTTAAGTAAGTCACTCAACTTCTTTCAGTCTCAGTTTCCTTAACTATAAAATGAGAGAAATAATAGCACCTTCCTCACAGGATTGTTGTGAGTATCAAATGAGATAATGTATGTAAAGCACTCTGCAAACCCCGTGCTTTATAAATGTCAGCTATCATTTACCCATCTAGGCAAAGCACTATATAAATGTCAGCTATCATTTACTCAAAAAATGAAAGGATTGGGAAGCCAAGGCTCTTCATATGAAAACAAACAAACAAATAGGAAGCTCCCATAAAAATCAAAACCACAATTTGCCAAGATTTTGAATAGAAATAATCAATGATCCTGTATTTCATATGGCTTTTTTTTAATTTAATTTTTTTTGAGACTCTCGCTTTGAGTAGAAATAAAGCGATGACCTGATCCCACTACAGCTCCACCTTGTTTTCATTCATTCCTCCTCAGGCAGCTTGGTGTCCCATCCCACTACTGGGGCACAACTTAATACTCCTCACCATATTGATGCTTGTCTTAGTGCAGTCACCTGATAGGCTTGGAGGACTGCAGCTCAGAACTCTGAAGGTCCCATGACCCAACCACTGTAGCCAATGATTACAGACAGTCAGCACCACACTCAGCTCAAAGGGTCTTCTGAGGAGAGGACAAGAGCAAGAAAGAAGGTGCCATAATCATCTACCTCTGAAAGATCTACTTCTTAAGACTTTAAGAGCCTTGGCCCACCTTTATATCTAGGTATAGCTCCTGACACCTCTCTAACTACGGCTTGGGGATCTCAGAGGCAGACACCTTCTTTAGGGACTTAGTGTTTTTCTCTTAATCTGCTATGCCACAAGTATTACCTTACCTTGAATTCTTGGGATTAGTTTCAAAAAGTTGAATATTTAAAGTATTCAAATAGTTAAACAGAAGCAAATCAACATCTCACAGAAATTGCAGGCTTCACCTAGTCCTCTTTAATCTTGCTTCTGAGATTTCCCTCAATTTATCATACCTACATCTTGTTTGTACAGTTTTTGTTTGTGTGTGTGTGTGTGTCTGTGTGTGGTGTGTGTGTGTGTGTATGGTGTGTGTGTGTGTGTGTGGTGTGTATGTGTGTATAGTCTCATGAGATCCCTGAGAGCAGGGAATGATTTGTGCCTTTCTTTGTATCCTCCATTTTTAGCAGTGTCTGGCACGTAATAAGTGCTTAATAAAAATGCAGTTGACCTACACACTAACTTTACACTACTTTCCTTAGGGATTCTGGGAGAGCTAGTGATAAGAAAAGCAGAACAGTAAATTGTATCCTCTTCCTTCTAAATTAATGTCATACTATTTCCTTTTCATCCAATGGCCCTTAGAGTTTTTTAATTTAGCATGACACCAAAACACCTTTGACTGTCTACAGATAAGAAAAGTTAACCCCTTATTGAAAAAGAACAAAATTTCAGGCCTTCTGACTGTGTCTCAGTTTCCTCTTCAGCAAAATGAAGATTATAGCAGCCCTGACTCTTTCATAGGGTGGTTGCAAAGATCCAATGGGAGAGTGCAGAAAAATGTTCTCTGAGGAGGAAAGAGCCGAACACATGGAAGGTATTATTTGTCTTAACACATGGGAATACAAAGGCTTATAGAAGAAACCTGTACCTTTCCTTATGGGAATGCAAAGGAGATTTTGATCAAGGCTTGTGTGTGGAGATGAAAAATTACCTGGAGATTAGCATTCCATCTAGTAGACAATTATTAGAATATAAGAACTGCAGAACATGGGTACTTTTTCTGAGAGAATTTCTAGACTTTGGAAGCATTTGAGAGTTCAGCCACCATTTATCACTTACAGTCTTCATTTATCACTCTCCAGCTCCTGCCTTGCCTGGGTCTGGGGACACCAGTGACATGACTGATTTCTTCATGAGAGGGAACCTGTTTGATCCTGGTTCCTGTACCTTAGATCAATTCTCTGTCTCCTGCCATTCAGTGACATTGGTACTGTAGATCAAGAAAGGAAGAAAGACCTCAGTTTCACAAGGGACAGGCAAGAGTTTTGCCTTAGCCTGGTGCCTTATGCTGAACCTATTAAAAATCATTGAAGAAAATCGTGTCTGCTGTGTGAATGCCCTCATAGATATAGCAGTATCATTTGGGGTTATTATGTGGAATGATTTAGATGTTTTACCCCTCTTTCTCCCTATTGGTCTTTGGTAGTTATTCATATCTCTCTGTAGTTATATTAAAGGTAGGTATCCATAGGGTGACCCATGATGTATTACATTAAAGACAGACAATGTATTACATTATCTTATGCTGGATAAGAAGGTTGGAAAACAAGGGTTCATGCCCAGCCTCTGCCACAAACTGACCAGTGTACCAGGCAACTCCAGTTACAGAACGATTATTGGTCTGTATTGATGGAGTTTCCACATCAGTATCTCTCATGAAATTATAGGTCCAAAGAGAAAAAAAATCTATCTATCCATCTAAACTAGTGAATAGATTGTTGGAACCACAGTCAGAAAGACTCAGATTTAAATCCATTCTCAGACATTTACTAGCTGCATCATTTTAGGCATATTGTTTAATCTCTCTGAAGCTCAGTTTCCTCATCTGTAAAATGAGAATAGCAGTTATTTTAATGCTTTCTTCATAACATTTTTGTGAATACAATGAGATAATGTACAAAATACAGTTTGCAAACTTTAAAGTGCTATGAAAATTGCAATTTTTTATAAACACTAATCCCCAATTATATGAGAGGCAATTGGGTACAGAGTATTGAGTAGAGGTTTCAGAGTTGTGTCTCAGTTCTGCAGCTTACTAACCATATAATCTTGGGAAAGTTGCAAACTCACAAAAACTCATTTCTCCCATCTGAAAAATAGGGCTACTAATACTAGCACTGTCTAATTTACAGAATTATTGAAAAAAAAATCAATGAGATAGTGAATGTGAAAGAAATTTGTAATTGCAAATCCTATATAAATACAAAATTGAGTTCCTCAGGGAGAACTCCCAAGGAATCTCATCTTATGTGTGAGTATATGAGTTTCACCAATAATGTACTCTAAATTAGGGATGAGTGAAGGGAGAACAATGAAATTGACTATCTGGTTCTAAATACAGAAAATTATGGATTAAAAAAACTGTTCATGAATCTACTTGATATTAAAATATCCAGATAAAATTCAGACAGTTTAATTAGTTGCTTTCAAAATGGTCTAGTCTTCAAGAAGCTTTTCTGTTGATGTAGGAGGGGACATTCCCTTCTTGTAAAATTCCCCATATAAAGACAGGAAAAGAACCCCCAAGCTCTTTTTGTACTCCTACTCTATTTTTGGCCATTAGATTGCACGCTGTTTGTGAAATCTAAAATCCAAGGTATTTTCAGGAAGTAGATACTATAAGATTAAGACTGAAATTTAATCAAATTCCAAATTCATTAACAACCTTCCTATGATGATCAACTGTGAAAGACTTTGCTACTCTGATCAAGGCAAACCTAAGGAATCCATCAATAAAAAATGCTATCCATCCCCAGAGAGAGAATTAGTGAATTCTGAGTATAGCTTGAAGAATATTTTTTAAATTTTTCTTTATTTTTCTTGTTTTATTTTGTTTGTTTTCTTTTGCAACATGACCAATATGGAGATATGTTTTGCATGACTTCTCACATATAATCAATAACAAATTGCTTGCCTTTTGAAGGAGGATGGAAGAGTGGGAGAGGAGAGAATTTTAAACTTGAAATTTTTAAAAAAATATTAAAAATTATTGTTAAAATTTTTACATGTAACTAGGAAATATCTAATAAAATAAAAATAAAATAAAAAACTTCCTATCTGTAAGAAGCTGATAAGTACTACAAGGATATTCAGATAAATGGCAAAAAATCCATTCATTTAACAAACATTAATTAAAAGTTTCTATTGTGGTCAAGGGACTGTATTAGGCAATGGGAATGCAAAGGCATAAGAAGAAAACATCTCTTGCCCTCAGGGAGCTGTTGTGATTCAATATGTAGGTAAGTAAAAACAAGATCATTTGAGAAGGGAGAAAGCCCTAGCAACTAAAGGCAACAAGAAAGATGTCCTCGAAAGAGGTAGTACCTGAGATGAGTCCGAAAAGAAAGAGAATTCTCAGAGGGATGAGGTTAGCAAGGAGTACATGCATTCCAGGAATGGGGGACAGACAGCCTTGCATAGGCATGGAGGCAGAACATGGAGTTCTGACTTCAGGGAATGTTCAGTAAGTCTGAAATACAGTGTGTGAAGGAGAAGTAGTCTGGGAATTGAGGTCAGAAGCAGGTTTGTGAAGAATTTTAAAGGTTAAGCTGAGGAGCTTGTATTTTATTTTTCACTCTTACCATCCTCCTGCCTTGCTGCCTCATCACTGCTACTCTGGTGGCTTCTACTACACTTTTGAAGACTGTAGATCGGAACCCAGAGGAGTCAAACCACTTAGCTTTGGAACTCCTGCCCTACCCCAATCCACACCATCCCTTTCCACTCTATTTTCCAGACTTCTTGTTCCAAGAACAGTCATTAATTCACACTACCATTGCTTCTGGAAGAGACAGATTTATCAGTCATCTTGTGGTTTCATTCACAACTCACTGAATTCTGAGACCAAAACAAGTTTCTGTAGTTATCAGACTGAGCAAATTGCTTAACTTCTCTGACTTTTGGTCTCTTCATCTGTATGGCTGAATCATATTGATTGCCTGTAAGGTACCTTCCAGCTCAAAACTCTGTTATCCTTTGCAAAGCTCTGTGTTCTGAAATTCTCTGTCAAAAACAATTGCCAGCCTAAGCAACTATCTGTCCCTTCAAGGTTTGACTCCAAAATCATCTCCTTTTCATTCATTTCCCAACTTAGGAGGATTTCTTCCTCATCCAAACTCATGTGCTACTTTATCTATACTTTTACCGAACATACTACGTTCTAATTATATAGAATTTATTTGTGCACATTTTCTTTACCCCTACTAGAAACTGAGCTCAATGATGACAGGGAATTTGGCTTATTTTTTAAAGTACTTAACCAAGGGCCTTGTACACCAAAAGACTTTTTTAATACGTAGTGTCTGTTGTAGAAAATGAACTGAATGATCCTTGAAAGAAAAGGCAATTTTTATTTAATATTTTATTTTTCCCCCATTACATGCAAAAACCATTTTAACATTCTTTTTCTAAAATTTTGAATTCTAAATTCTTTCCCACCCTTGCCTCTCTCTTTCTCATCCATTAATTTTATTATTTTAGGTGATCATCCTATCATGTTCTACTTACACATGTGCCTTCTGTCTGTGTATATACTCCTTCCAATTGCCCTAGTAAAAAGAAATTTTTTAGGAGTTACAAGTATCATTTTTCCATGTAGGAATGTAAACAATAGAACTTTATTGAATCCTTTATGATTCTCTCAAGCTTTCTTCTCTCAAGCTTTTGACTCTTTTTCATGATTTTCTTATGTCATCATTTCTCTTCCCAATTTTTCCTCTTCCTCTTGCACTTGATCTTTAAAATCCTTTTGAGCTCTCTGCCTAGGTCCAATTCCTATTTTCCTTTGAGGTTGTAGATGTAGGACTTAAGATTTAGTTATTTTTCTGAGTTTGTTTTCTGATTTTCCTTGTGCCCATACTAACTTTCTAAAGAGAGGATCTTTTTCTGCTATTTGCTCATTTTCCAGCCTATTGCTTGACTTTCAAATCTATGTGAAAGTGAGTGATTGTTTCCAGGGTGAAGGTACACTGTTCCAATCTTCCAATTTTTTGTGCAACTGTTTTCAGAGATGATTCTGAGGACTTGTAAGTATTTAGTTCTTCAAAGTATGATCTAGGGAGAGGTGTGTTCACAACACTCCTATACTGTGCACTGATCTTTGAGTGACGGCAAACACTTTTTTCCACTCTGGAACTGTGACCAAGGTCCCTACCCCACTGTGTCTTCAAGCACTGGTGTGCTAGTGTTCCTTCTGGCACTAGGACTGAGACCCAGGACTTGACAACATAACAGAGTCCTGCCCCTGGTTCCGGAAAAGGGACCCCTGTAATCTCCTTCTGACCAGTTGTCTTACCTCTGTACCAACTCTTGGTTGAGAGGTCTGAAAGCAGCTGCTGCAACTGCTGATTCAGTCACCCCTAAGGTCTGCTCCTTGTTTGTTGGGGCCTGTTCTGTGCTGGTGTGACCTGCAGTGAGTTGAGCCCTTGCACCCATCCTAGGGCAACAGACCTTTCCAACTGACCTTCTGAGTAGTCTTGGGCTAGAAAATTATTTCTTTCTTGTTCTTTTTCTGGGTTCTTCTGCTCTGGAATTTTTGGGGGGCATTTTTTAAATGTGTTTGGAGGGATTTAGGAGAGTCCCTGCCTTTTCTTTGTCATCTTGGCTCAACTCTCCCAAAGGCAAAATAATTATAGAGGCTAATTATTGGGCAACATTTCTTAACAATTAATACTGTCCCAAAGTAGAATGCACTATGTGAGGAGGTGGTGAGTGAGCTCCCATCCCTAGATTATTGCTTGTTGGAAAAGTTATAAAGGATATCCCTCTTTAGAAATGAGGTTGAACTATTTCAATTCAATTTAATAAACTTTTATTAAGCTCTTAGTGTGCCAGGAACCATGCTTAGCTCAGGACTAGATCATAAGCATAAAACTCACTGGCCCAAGTCCTGTGCATCTGGCAAAACTCTTAAGTAGTGCCCAAACTAAATTAAAATGTAATTAGAAAATGCTTAGCAAAATAAATAAAATTATAATAAACAGAGAGAATGTCATTTGTGACTTTCTAAGTCAACATGTAGCCTACAGGGATGTTTCTATTTGAGTTGGACACCACTGGATTAGAAGATTCTGAGTTTTTTTTCCATTTCTGATTCTGTGAAAATGTTTTTAGCTCCCACCAAAATAATTACTTTGTGTTTCCTTTGACTATATTTCATTTGGTAAACCCACATTTATTAAGTACCTACTATGTTCTAGGAATTGTGCTAAAAATTGAGGACACAAAGGAAAAGGAAAAAAAATATTTCTTGTCTCAAAAGAGATTACATTATAATGTTTTATATTAACTTATTTATTTACATGCTGATTCCTCTTGGTGGAACATCTCCTTAAAAGGAGAAACTGTATTTTGATTTTGTGTCTTTGCCTCTAGCACCTCCTTAACAAGTTTTCTTGGAGTCATATAATCAAAATCTTATTGCTTAAAAAGATTTTCCTCACATGGATTTGAAATCAGCTTCTGTTTTTGGAAGGAGCCTGGAGACTTGAGTCTACTACTAACTCTGACAACTTGGATAAGCCATTTCCTTTTTCTGGGTCTCAGTTTCCCTATTTCTATAACTAGGGGATGGAATAAGCCATTAAGCTGGTTCATCTTGATATCTTCCTCAGTGCATAGTATTTTGCATACAGTAGATACTCAGCCAGTACTTATCTGCTATTGATGATAACCAGTACAGATCTCAAAAGGAAATACAAAGTACTGACAAAGGGAAATTTTGCTTTATTATAATAAGCAAACATTTATTAAATGCCTATTATGTGCTAATCATGTACATTTCCTAACAATTAGAAATATTTTACCTATTAGAATAGACATCACTGAAGGTACTAAAACAGAGATGCTTGTGGGGAATTTCTGTTCAGTTATTTGTTGAACTTGGTAACTTCAAAGGTCCCTTCCCAATTTGACATTTGAGAATTCTGTACCTAAAGTCAAGAGGGATGGGTTTAAATTACAGTTCTGCTATTAAGTCAACCATATGGTCATGGATGAGTCTCCTTCTTAGCTTGGGCATAAATTTTATCATTTAGTAGATTCAGTTAGATGATCATTAAGGCTTTCCAGTTCCATTATTCAATAGTTCCAGTGGGAACAGAGACCTTTGGGTTTTATACTTCCAAATTCCAACCTATATAACATAGAGGAAAAAATATAGAATCTATATACAATTATTAAATACAGCTATTTGGGTTTCAGCTTAGTTTTTTATTCTTGACTTAATTTTTATAGGACCATTTTTAGTCTCACTTCTTTTAAAAATAAAAATAGAATAACTGATGATTTCCTGTTTATAATTTTTCCCTGTATGCAAAGGCTAAAAAAAGTCAGAGATTCTCATAATCTATGATATCTTTTAAAAGAAATATCTTGTGTAGGAAAAGTTTGCCATGACATGCACCTGGAGTCTTCAGCCTGGAAATTACCCACTTAGAAGGGAAAAAAAGGGACTGGTTGTATGCACTATCCTCTTTGAACAAACAATTTCTTATAAGTAATGGATCTGTGGTACTGTAATGGGCGAGAAGAACCCTAATCCAAGATCCTGAAGAACTGGGTCCTACTTTTGGCTAGGCTACTTAGAAGACATGTAACCTTGGACAAATTACTTAACTACTCCAAGGCTTTTTTTTTTAGATCTCTAAAATGGAAGTAGTGACACATTTATCAGATGGAGTTATTCTGAGGATTGGTTGACAAGAAATAGCTAAAGTGCTTTATATTTGTAATGAACTTCATAAATGCCTTCTTAATGCCATTTTCATCCATAAAGTCCAACCTCGATGCTTCATCAAGGCATGGAGGTGACCCTAGATTCTTGATTGGTTTATCAACAGAATAGAAGTGTAAGCAGGTTCTCTCTCATGTTTGAAAGACTATGATGTTGTGCCAGACACACTTTGTTGACTCTTCTTCCTACACACAAAGAGGCTTATCTCTCTTCAGGTCACTTGGTGATGAAATTTTGGTCATAGCAACCCATGAAACAAAGCGAAATTTAAAATGATTTGTTTTTGATGGTGGAATCATGGCAGGTAGGGGACAAAAGATTCTCAGAATCACAATACTGACAGTAACTATGTATTTTAACTTTGCTGTTGGGATTCTATAGGTGATGTCCTTGCCCAGTGGCCACTGAGTTGTGATAGTAAATGACTTAAAAGTTCTTTTTAAGAAGACAAATAAAGAACTTACTGGATTAGGTTTCATTAGACAAGATATATCATGTAATAAGATACTCAAACACAACTTACTGCAGTGCATTTGCAAAAAAAAAAAAAAAAGGAACATAAACTGCCATGAAAATAATTGTAGCTTTTGAATCAGCTTCTGTTGTGGACTATCAGAATGTCAAAAAAATTCTGTGAAGGCCTGGACAAGATGCTCCAAGTTAAAAGGACATGTACTTTAACACCTGGTGAAAATTTGAAGAGGAAGGAGATGGATATTTTAAGTGGAAAATCCTTGTTTTCAATTTAAAATAAAAAACATGGTGTGTTTCTAAGTAGTGCTAAGTGGTGATTATACATGGGGGAGACACTAAGGTAACTATTTATTTATTTTCCCAACTTATTTATTTTTCATTTCCAACATTAACTTCCGTAAGTTTTAAATTTTTCCCCATCCCTCCTCAAGATGACATACAATCTGATATGGGCTCTATACATATATTCTTATCAAACACTATTTCACATTACTCATGTTGCATAAAAGAATTATAATGAAAACCATGAGAAAGAATAAAAATAAACCAAATAAAATAAAAAAGAAAATAGTTTGCTTCGCTCGGTATCCAACTCTTAAAGTAACTATTTATTGCCCTGATAGCAATCCAAAGAATGTCTACAGACTTCCTAGGTTATGAGTACAAGATGGGACAGAGAATTCTAAGATATATTAAACTTGCCAACTAGTACCCTCTTCCAGTGATTTATGTATGTTCAGAGAATACTACTCAAATAAGCCTAAAAAATAGTGCTAAAGATTGTGACATCTTTAGAAAAGCATTAAAGACAGTAGGACAGTAGAGTAAGAGATGTTATTTTCTTCACTGATTCTTCTAAAAGACAAGATAAAATGGTATGTATGAGAAATGCATAGGTCGTTAAAAAGATATTGCCTGAGAAGATTTTGTATTTCTAGATTTGCAGATTAAAATAGACGGAAGAAAAGTTTGAGGCTAGGGATGGAGTACACCTAGCAAAGCTTAGCAAGAATTTTCAAGAATCTTGATAAATGGACTTCAGGCTAAAAAAAGTAAAGGGAGTGAAAATAAATTGTCCATGTATACTCTCCAGGCTAGATACCATATAGAATAGCTACAGTATAGAAAGAAGAATTATATTACAGAAATCCAAGAAGTCAGAGGAAATTTTTTTTAAAAAAGCCATAAAACCATGGTTATAAATATCTATACATAAATGCACAAAGTATGGATAAAAACAAGATAAATTAGTGATCCCAATGCAAAGAAACAAATTTTCCTTCTTAGTCTCATTGAGGTTGGTGAGAAAAGACCAATAACTGGATGATAACTCTGAAGAACATACTTTAATCAAAAAGAGGAGATTAATTAAAAGATGGAGCAACATTGTATATTAGCAGGATAAACACATCAGGAAATCCAGAAGCCAAAGGAGGAAAGCATGATGGAAAGCCTTTAGGTGGTAATCAGTTAAGGAAGAAACAAAAGTGATACCTCCATCAGAGTTACTAGCAATCATTTGTACAAAAAGAGGAAACAAATGGGAATTCCAAAAATAGATCAGAAACCTGGCACCAAGGCATAACATAGAAGTGATGTGCAAAAGTATTTTTTTTTTTGCCTAAAGCAGAGCATGAAGTAACTTCCTGAATTACTTTAATAATAATGTCATCCTTCAAAAGTTGGAGAAACCAATAAGGAGACATTCAATTCTGGATTTGATTCTCATTAACAAGAAGGAACTCATTATTGGAATAGAAATGATGGTCTGGGGAGAAAGTCACCATTCCAACTTTAAAAATTCATGTTAGAGAAGAAAAGAAAAGCTAGTAGTAGCATGAAAATTTTGATAGGGTATATTTCAAAAGGTTCAGGAAAAGAATAGCTAAGATTCCATAAACAAAAATTCTATAGGGAAAGTCAGCACAGAAGGATGGAAAATTCTTAAGATTGAAATTCTGAAATAAAAAAGAAACAATTTCAATGAAAAAGTAAAGGGTGGGAGGTAGAGAGAGGCATTGTCTAAAGAGACCAATATGGATGTACAGGGAACTCACCAACTTACTTAGATTTCACAAAGACATTAGCAGAAAATGCAAGCAAGAGCAAGAAATAGAGGATGATTTTTTTAAAAAAAATAATAATCCTTTATTCTGTCAGAAATATTTAACTTCAAAATGAGCTGAGGCTGGTGAATCCAATTAAGAATACCTTTGAAAAATATTGGGGAAAAGAGGGATCAAAGAAAGAAGAGAAGTGGTACCAAATTTTAGAAAGAACATTGATAATTTTATAAGCTGGAGAGCATCTAGAGGAAAACTGAAAGGGCCTTGAATTTCTGCACAAGATTTGTTGGAAAATGTTTACACTTTGGAAGAAAAAAACTTAGGGGTGGTTTGAATAGATGTCTTCACATATTTT
>CM053771.1:90575963-90610049 GCA_028658325.1 Potorous gilbertii
TTGACTAATGTGGTGATTTGATTTCTTTGTGATGAATATTTTTTACAAGGATCTTGTTTTTCCTATTGTTTTTCTCCCAATTTGGAAAGGGGTTATAAAGGGAGGAAACAAGCGAAAAATAGAATTAAAAGTCAATGAAACATTAAAAATACACATAAACATATTCATGAAGTATCTCTATAATTATGTAAAGCCTTATTTGGACTCTAATACCATGTTCCCTAATGTGAAGCACGAGTAAATAGAAATGACATTAAAGGAAACAAAGATGAATATACACAAAGGAGGTCTGTGTTGGAGCTGAAACAATTTTGAGGACATTAAGGGATCAATTCTGAAAATATCTGAAAGGATAAAGTTTACTGAAAACTGAAAAGAAAAACATGGATCTTATTTTTTTTTGATAGTCACTGAGAAACTATTGATCCATGTATCTACTTTTCCATCTCTATAAAATATCTATGAAAATAATGTCAAGAAAGGTAAGCAAGATGGGGTTTTGTGACAAACCCAGAACTGTTGGAAGTTGGATGGCACATCACTTGCCTAAAAGGGAAGTCATAGCAAGAATCTTGCCAGATAAGAGATAAATTCAGGGACAGTGCCACATTACTGTAGACTTACCTGGAGCAATGAGACTTCATGTTGCCTCTCAGGACAGGAGTGAGCATCAGAAAAAGGTACACATCATGCTCCGGTTTCCTATCTTATTTTTCCTTCTATCATCAATTCTAATTCTAAACTAATCTAATCTAATCTCTTCCTCACGTTCTTATCATTTCTACTTCAATAATCAAGCTCCTTCGTGTGATGTTAGTCATGAAAATGACTGCCAAAGCCCAAAATAGTTTAGAAATAAATTTATTTGGTCATTTGGTAGAGGAAGAAGCTGAAAGAAGGCTTCCTCTCCAGTCTCTGTGAGGTTTATATTACTTAGGGTTCTGAGAAGAAAATCAGAACTTCACATACAGGCAGTTAAGCTATTTTTTTTAATGAGGGCAGTTCCCAGACAAGGTCATTGTTATGTATTGTTATGTATGTAGGCATAAACCTTCAAATTTGGGGAACACAAAACACAAGCATTGGGTGAACCCAAGACTTGGGTGGAATCTAAGCATTCCCTTTAGTCATTTGGCTTCTCTAAGAACATTTCTGAGATCAGCCCAGTAAGTTTTTGGGTTGGACAATTCCTAGCCCCATAAAACTAGATGCAAACAATATTAATAGATGATAAATAATAATGTATATTTTCTACTGAGGAACAAGTCCATAATCACAGTTTCTTTCATCACTTTCACCACCTTAGTAAGACTGAAATTGTCATTAAGACAAACCAAAAAGTTGTTAGTTTCTCCCTTCTTGGCAAAGAGAGTTCTGATAGATATTTGAATAATTGAAATCTCCCATCACTAAAATACCATGTTGCTATAGGCTTAACAACAGCTTCTCAAATTCCTAAGACAATTTCTTTTTACATCTAGGTGATCAGTAATATGGTTCAGTGGAAAATTGTTTCTATTTCCACCGTCTTCAAACTTTTAACCAAAATTAGTACCATCAGGTTTCTCCATTGTTGGCTCTACGTTTGCTCATTTGAAGATGTTTTATTAATAGATAGTGCTACTCTCCAAACTCCCCACTTTATCTGTCCTGTTCCTTTTGAATAAAGAATACCTTCTAGAAAAAGATACCAGTCATAAACCCCATTTCACCAAGTTTCATTGATACTTATAAGGTCAGATGTGTCTACTTATGTTAGTGCAAGGGAGACCATTCGCTCTTCTCATGCAGAAAAAGGTAACCTTAGAAATTTCGATTGGATAACTATATGCACTGAGAGAATTAGGGAAAAGTTTTCATCCAGGACAGTCTAGTTTCCTGAGGTGGAGGGGGTGACTTTTGGGCAATTCAGTTTTGGGCCCTTGTGAAGCAGATGTCCGCGTGGTAGCAAATATATGCAGGGACCAGGTTTCCTTCTGACACAGGGAGTTAGATATTATTTTCTTTATTATTTTTACTAAGCAATCAGTAGTCTCTGACAAAATGTGGAATTTTTTGGTCATTTCAATTGTGTCCAACTCTTCACCACCCATTTAGGGTTTTCTTGGCAAAGATTCAGGAGTGGTTTGCCATTTCCTTCTTCAGCTCATTTTACAGATGAGAAAAGAGGCAAACAGGGTCAAGTAATTTGCCCACGATCACACAGCTAATTAGTGTCTGAGACTAGATTTGAACTCAGGGCCTTATGACTCAAGGCCTGGTGCTCTATACATTGGGCCAACTACCTACCCACTAATTTTTTAGAGGAGGGAGGTGAATTTGAAGAAATCTGCATTTAGGCACAATAATAGTTTTTGCCTTTACATGTGGGATAAGCATAAGATTTAGTCAAGACTGTGTCTCAGATAGGGCTAGCTTCTGTCGGTAGGTGTTTTCCTCTGTTACAGAAACTTGTGTGACATCAAAAGGTCAAAGAAGCAGAGGCACAATAGCAGAAGTTAATGCCAGAGTTTACCAGGAGCCACACTCAAAAAGGAGATTGACTAAGTAGTTCATCCACAACAGTCAAAGCATCATATATTTTAGCAAATTAATAATTCTTCCAGGAACTATGCCACATTCAGAAATAAACTTGGAGGGGTGACTGATCTGTACCAACCACTTTAAGTTTGAGTCTACTCTCCTCAGGGTCTGAGAGAGTGAAGGGGAAGAATATGTTCCTGGTTGGTAGGAGACAGAGTGTGGGGATTCAGATTGTACTTCTGTTCCTGCTATTTATTATAAGCAAATATCCTCGTTGTAGAAATTTACAAAATAATCTAGGGATGAATGATAGATAAAATCTTGGTCTCAGCATGTTGGTAGATTCCTATTGGATTTACAGAAAGACATTGATAAGAGATATACACAATGGTCAAGGATGGATGGATGGATTGCCATTCTGTTTTAATAGAAAGAATATCTAAATAAATAAGATCATAGAACCCCTTGGGGTGATTATTCCTGTCTGAATCACCAAAAATGAGAGGCGTGTATTAGGTTTGGAAAATACTGGGTGTCCATACATAATATTATAGATACATGATATAAGAAGACAACATATCCCTAGCATTCATGTTGGGTCAACATATGGTTACTTCAGTACTTTTTACCAGGTGGTCACCAATCACCAGGATTTGCCTTTTTTCCTCTGACCATTACTAGATGACCTCTTTCCTGGGAGCACCTTTTTATTGTTGTTCAGTCATTTTAGTCATGTCCAACTCTTCATGACCCCATTTGGGGTTTTCTTGGCAAAGATACTGGAGTGGTTTGTGTAGGAAGAGGGACTTTAACTGAGACTTGAAGAAAGTCAGGGAATCTGGAAGGCTGAGATGAAGAGAGAAAGTATTCTAGGGATGGGAAAAGCCAGTGAAAATGCTGAATCAGGAGATGGAGAACCTTTTCTAAGGAACAGCAAGGAGGCCAGAGTCACTGGATCAGAGAGTATCTTAAGGGAGAGAGGGTATAAACTATATGAAGGCTGGAAAAGTAGGTGGGGCATTGAATGCCAGAAGATTTTATATATCATGGAGCTGATTGAAAGCCATTGGAGTTGACTGAGGAGGAGGTGGTGATGAAAGAGGCTGTGTTGAGTGAGGGATGGATTGGAGTACAGAGAGATTTGAGGGAGGGAGACCAACCCTATGCTATCATAATAGATGTGAGGTGATGGGAACATGCCATACCGCAAAGAGAGGTGTCAAAAGAGAGGAGGCTTTTGCAAAAAATATCATAAGCTGAAATCAAGAGGTCTTGACAGCAGATTTTAAAAAATGGAATGTTTTACAAATTTGCTGAAGTCTAGAGCAGTTAGGCAACATACCCAATGTCATGAAGAAACAAAGTAAAAGAGCCAGAATTTTATCCCCTTCCAGCACACCTATTCTTTATCTTACAGCACTAACATAATGACCTAAATGTAGTGGGTGCTTAATAAATTTTAATTGTTTAAAAGGAATTGAGTATACAAATGAAATTCTCTAGTAGTACAGCATTGTATGGCAAACAAAAAGACAGGAAGTAAATTTTATCCAAACACAGCATTTCATTAATTCATTAATTTAGCTAGATAGACAATATCAGGTTGTCTTATTTCCTGATAATGGGAAGCCAAAACAATTGGATTCTAATCTTAGTCCTGCCACTAACTAGCTACAACTTATTAGGCAGGATTCTTTGGAGCAAAGAATATAAAGTTAGAAGAGACTCAAATTCTAACTCTGAACTGTGGAGCTAAGTGGAATAGGTTCTGTATTTGGGGTCACATAAACATTAACTGCCACTTACATTCAATATGACACTGGTCAAGTTACTTAGTGTTGTTTTTTTTCACCTGTAAAACAAGAAGGTTAAACTTTATTACCTCTAAGATCCTTTCCAGAGTTACATGGTAAACAAGAACATTGGACTTTATTATCTCTGAGATCCTAACCAGAGTTATGCTTTACTGCCCTGGAACTTTATGTATATGCTTCCTCTTCTATAAATATCATGTGCATTGTTAGGAGAATGAAATTGAACTTTTGGGATGTAATGTTATATAAAGTTATGAATTTACCTTGCATTTTCAGCAAATATTTTGGTAAAATTGAGTATTATTGGTTTATGTGTTAATGAAAAATACAGTGGCAGAGGATCATAAGTTACAGTATTGATAAGGTTGGTTGTCATCCTTCATTCTTGAAAAGGACCAAAATGAAATTATTATATCGAAATCAAGGTACAAAGGGTCTAACTACGGCCAATCAGTCAATATGAGCTCAATATGCTCTACCACAAGTTGGGCATAAGTAGTCCACATAAACATTTGGAGTGGAGATGTCTATAAATTTACACATCTCACATTTCCTTTGAACTATTGCAATTCTACTTTGCACAGCACCATGCTACATGGTCTTTTGCCAGTGTCTCCCATGTTGTACAATCAATTCCAAAGTTCTTCAGAGAAACCTTTATAGTGTCCTGGTATCACTTCTTCTAATCTCCATGAGAGCACAAGCCTTGTGTGTGGTCTTTTTCACAAACACACATTCAAACAACATGACCAGCCCACTGGAGTTGCACAACTCCAATGAGCAGTAATGTGACCAGTCACCTCAAGAGTTACCCCTAGGGCCTGGAGACTTAGAATATTAGTCATTTTGCCAACACTCTGGGGAAGCACCCTGACTTGTTGAAGTAGATGCAAATGGAGTGAGAGAACCAGCCATAAGCAGAGGAGAAAAAGAGTCTGGGTAGATTTAGGATCAATGTCATGACTAGACTACAAAGATAGCAACAATATTTGTAGGATCTTTGAATCTTGGGTTTGGTTCAACTTTGTTTTTGTCATGATAAGTAATAACAGCTGCTTGTGAATATGAATTTGAATATCTGATCATAATAGCTATAATGTATATACACACATACCAGAATTTGAATAAAAAATAATACACTTAATATGACACTGTATTGACAAAAATTTACAAGCCTTTGATGATAAATGTAACTTGTCAATATCAGTGAAGGAATGTGTACAACCTAACTCTCCAGCCAAACAGAAAGGGAAAAAAAGAATTCTTGACTCTTGAAGTGTTCTTGCCTGCCAAGAAACTATTCTGGGTCCAACTAGAATTCAAGTTTATATGTTCCTTTCCCCTCCCCTTGAGTTATTGGGAAAGATTCCTTGGTTTCTAATTCCTCTTACCCTTCCTCCTATCTCTTTCTTCAGAGACACCTAACTAAAGCCTCTGATAATTCTGTGGCCTCCTTGTGCCTGCCTCTAGTAGACACAGAATGAAAATATAAGACAGGTGGAAGGATAAAAATATAAGGTAGTAGTGGCTGTGATTTAACATTCTCCAATGGGAATAAGTAGGGACAGATTATTTACCATTGTACTAAACCCTAGAGGCAGGTAGATTCAAGCTGAACATTGCTCAATCTGTAGCCTGTGCTCCCTTGCAAAGCACTTCCCAAGAATTCCACCTTTAGCATCAGAGAAGAGCTTGAAGCTGTGGAATGAATAAATGAATGTATAGAAATTTCCTTAAAGGTCAGTCAGTGAACAAATATTTATTAAGTACTTATTCTATGCTAAGACTAGGCTAAATATTAAGGACACACAAAAAAATGGCAAATGTGTGGTTTCTACCCCTTGGAAAACTCACATTCTTCTGGGAACACACATGTAAATAACCAGGCACATGCAAGATATAGAGTAGATGTAAGGTAAATTTGAAAAGACCAGAAACTAGCTGCTGGAGATCAGGAAAAGGAACAGGAAAGGCCCCCTGCACAAGGCAGACTTGAGTTGTTTTGAAGGAAACTATCATGGCATGTTTGTCTATCCCTTTTGTCCTGGGAAGTTCCTAGAACAGCCCTCTAGACAGAATAAATATTTATTAAAGATAATGATGGTGTTTGATCCTAGATCATGCCCCACACTTCAGTTTGCATATGACGCTTTGCCAACTTTGTTATTTAAGTATTTGTCTGTCTTCCCAACTACAGTGTGAGTCCCAACTACGGGGGAGGGGAAGGTATCTTATACCTGTGTGTTTGCCCAGCCTTACCTGTAGTATGTGCTGGATACCTGTTTCTCATTGTTGATATTGTGATGATAATTCTCCAAATCAACCACAGAGTGCCTGAAACAAAAGGCTTGGGTGTCTTCCAGTTTGGGAGCCATTCCAATGCTAATGTGGTAATACAGATCATATAACCAGGCCAAATTACACATACACCAAGTTTTTCAACTGATGCATTTCAACCACTCCACTAATTGGGAATTTTCTGTCTAAACTTTACTATGGGCAAAGACCAAAGGACAAGGGAAAAGGAGAAGGAGATCATACTCTGGGAAGTATCATCAATTACACTCTGTCATTTCTTTGAGTGGACATTGTCAGCTAATGATGTTTACTCTCCACATCTAGATCCTCATGATGCCACAACAACAAAGAAGAAATGCAAATATCTTTCCAGTATTTTAAAAATAAAACCAAAACTGAGAGATAAAAGAAAAGCTTGCCAGCCTTTCAAAAATCTAAAAGTAAGAAAAAAAAATCATGGTAGATAAGAATCAAATCCAAGAATGAAACATAACACATGCAAAAAGGCATCTTCTGAAAGGAAACCCTCAAATGCATTTGGATCCAATTCAACATCATAAGTAACCTCAAGTAATTTCAGGAGTCAACAGAAAATCAGGCATTACAGCTCCACCAAATTCTAAAAAATTCCTTTAAGTGTCACATTCATTTTTTTTTGTAATCAAGCACAAATTGCATAATTCTTATATTTATATCTGTCATTATCTCTGTACTAATTGTAATGGGCATGGGTACTAACTGTGATGTAATACAACCTGTAAAATGTATTTTTATTGTGGCACATATTATTTAAACAGAAATCTTTTCAATTATTTCGTTATAATTCATCTTTTACAGGGTGAAGAGGCATACCTCTTTCAAATACTCATAATTTACTATTACCATGTGTACCATAGCTACTGTTCTTCAAAACAATCTGTAGCAGCAACTGGAATATCATTCAGTAAGTGAAATTAATAATAAAGTTTTCTCAACTACCCCCAAGAAAGAGAAGGGTGGCAACTCCTCTTTCTCTTTTTTATTGGTGGTGAGAAAATGTTTATGTTTCTTGTTCTTTGAAATCTTCTTCATTCTTTTGGCATTGTGAGGACTTAGCCATGGTGTAAAATCTGAGATAGAATATTGCTATATAATCAGGTCATAATTACCTATTATCAACTCCAAGGCAAAGGGGTTGCAAAGAAGATTGTTGGACATAAGATGTCCCTCCTAGTGCCGGGATACTTTGGTTTTAAGACCAAATAATATTGTCAGGTGTTCAAAAACAATTCTTTTGGACCTTTCCTATAGGCATGGTTTGCAGCTGGTTTATATTACATTACAAGAAATTACATGATGGGGAGGCAGTGAACCACATGAGCATGGTACCATTTTCCCCTCTTGATGGAGAGTGACATTTTCTTCTCTCTTTGGGTATCTGGAACAACTGGCAAGAAGATGCTTCCTCTCTTCAGTCTTTTTATTTCATTCTTATTTTGTTTTTCTAAATTAGAAGCAGTTGTTATAGCTTACCCTAAGTGAGTACCTGCAAAGACATTGGCCTAAAGGGCCCAAGGTCTCCCAGTGCATCCTGGGTCATCTCCAATTATCTTGATGAATATCTGGTCACTGGATTCAGATGGCTCCGGAAGAGAAGAGAGGCTAGTGACCTGCACAGCCCTCTCGCACTCAAAATAAAGTCATGTCATCATTTCTCTGATGGCATGGTCTTCTTCGGCAATGAAGGATGAACCCATGTGTGCGTGCACACACACGCACACAAAGTTGCTATAGCAATTTTGAAGTCAGAGGAACTGAGTTCAGGCTCCCAATTCTGTAACTTAAAAATGTGACTACAATCAAATCACTTTTCCTTTTTCTAGACCTCAGTTTCCTCATCTGCAGAAGAAGGTTGGACATAATGATATCCAAGCTCTTTTCCAGCTAGAATCTATGATCCTGTAAGCTCTATCTTTGGCATCTTTCCCTCACTTCTTAATTTGAAATATATCTGTCAAGTCTCATTTCAGATTGAACCTGGGTCCAAACCCAGGAAAAGTTTTCTAAGTATATTCTAATCACTTAGGAAGCTTAGAAAGCGTAGAAAACTAGACATTACTTCTAATTAGATACTTTATTGTTTAAGTATTTTTTAGTTGTATCTAACTCTTCGTGGCCCCTTTTGGGGTTTTCCTGGCAAGGATACTGGGGTGACTTGCATTTCCTTCTCCAGCTCATCTTACAGATGAGGAAACTGAGACAAACAAGGTTTAATGACTTGCCAAGGATCACATAGATAGTAAATGCCTGAGATCAGCTTTACATTCAAGTATTCCTGACTCCAGGTCCAGCACTGTATTCACTGTGCTACCTAGTTCCCTATCTGTGCTTCTTCTAGTAGAAACAGTTCATTACTAACTTGGAGAAAAAACTGAACTAACACATGGTTGGCAATAGTAGAACAAAAAAAGACAGCTTTCAGAGATTTGGTGTACAGTACTGCATTTACTCATCTGAAACAGAACACTCACAAACATCAAGATTGGTTTGATGAAAATAATAAGGAAAATCAGAAGCTGCTAAATGAAAAATGAGAACTCCACAAGGTTTACAGCAAGATAGTTAATTCTTCTCTAAGAAGAGAGCATATAACTCCATTAAAAGTAAAGTGCATTAAAAAGCAAATGAAACTTAGAAAGATGCAGAATTCTTGGCTCAGTAAAAAGGCAGATGAAATTCAGTTTTATGCTGATATCAACAATCAAAAGTGTTTTTATTTTTAATATCATGAAGACTTTATAGGCCAATGGTGCATTTCAACTACTCAAGTCATATTGGTTAGTTATAGAAACATGGTTCTGTAAAGATGGGTTGAATAT
Source organism: Potorous gilbertii (assembly GCA_028658325.1). Classification (NCBI taxonomy): domain Eukaryota; kingdom Metazoa; phylum Chordata; class Mammalia; order Diprotodontia; family Potoroidae; genus Potorous; species Potorous gilbertii. Next base: position 90,585,457 of record CM053771.1, read on the forward strand.
TTCCAAAATGTTCTCAAAAGACCATCAACAATCTATGCTAAAGCATGGCTCAGGTTGAAGTTCAACTGAAGGAGAAGTTTTGAATACTGTTAGGTTCCTCTACTGTGGCAAAGTGCCTGGTGCTGATTCTTTTCCAGCTAAGATTTACAAGGTAGGGGGTCCACTGCTCATAAAAAAAACAGACTAAAGTTTCCCAAGTTATACGGCAAGAGGAATTTATCCCCCAGGAATTCAAAGATGTCTCCATTGTCCATCTCAATAAAGGTAAAAGGAATAGATTGCCCTGTGACAATCACAGGGGAGTCTCTCTCTTAGTTACTGCTGACAAGATTCTTGCCAGAGTCCTCCTTAACAGGCTGATCCTTCACCTGGAAAATGGTCTTCTAGCTGAGAACCAGTGTGGCTTCAGAAAGGGCTGAGGAACATTCAATATGTTGTTTGCTGCCTGACAACTCCAGGAGAAATGCCAAGAACAGAATGGAGTTTATAGTATACAATGTTGATCTGACCAAAGCCTTTGATGTTGTCAGTCATGAGGGCTTGTGGAACATTATGGCAAAATTTGGGTGCTCAGAGTCATTCATCAGCATTGTATGTCAATTTCACGATAGAATGCTTGCATAGGTTCTAGATAATGGACGATGCTCTTGCATTTTCTTAGTCACCAGTGGAGTGTAGCAGGGCTATGTGCTTGTTTGCGTGCTTTTTTAAGCATAATGCTTTGATTTTGCTTTTTTTTAAAATTTTAAACTTAAATGGTGAAACAAATACACAATAAGAAAAGAAAAAGAAACATATTATAAATTTAAATTTTGAAGTTTAAATACAAAATAAGAAAAGGAAAAGAAAGCATTGCCACGTGTCCCGCAGAGCATGAGAGAATTCAACATATACAGCAATAAATTTCCACTTCAAGAAAGTCTATATAATAGATATAATAGATACTAAGCATCATGTTCAGAGCTGTCCATCTTTTCTTTGCTTCCTTGTAAGTTTTCTTTTCTTTTCCTCTGTTCATTTAGCATGATGTTTTCAGCACTGTTGTCAAAGGTTTTCAAGAAGAAAGAAAACAGCACCAAGGTCAGCTACTGTACTGATGGTCAATTTTTTAACTTGAGAAGGCCAAAAGTCAAGACTAAAGTGAAGGGAGAGTTGGTGCATGATATTTTTTGTTCATAGATGATCGTGCGTTCCATGCAGCCTCTGAGGCTGAGATGCAACAAAGTATTGTTGCTTATGCTAATTTTGGCCTAACAACTAACACCAAGATAACACAGGTTCTTCACAAGCCATACCATCCATATGTGAAACCATCAGTTACAGCAAATGGAGAAATATTGAATACTGTGGATAAGTTCACTTATTTTGCAGTATTCCAGGAAGGTACACATAGATGATGAGGTAGACGTACATATTGTCAGTGCTAGCTCGGTCTTTGGGAAGCTCTGAAAGAAAGTGTAGTAGAAAAGAGGTATTAGACTGTCTATCAAACTGAAAGCCTACAAAGTCATTATGCTGACCTCTTTATTGTATGCTTGTGAAACCTGGGCAGTCTACCAGTGCTGCGCCAGGAAAATGAATTGCTTCCATTTGAATTGTCTTAGGACAATTGAAGATCACCTGGCAAGATAAGATAGTGAAAGGACATTGAGATCTTTTCTTGAGCTAAACTGCCAACCATTCAAAGTACTTCAGAGAGTTCAGCTCCCATGAGTTGGATGCCACATGTATGTTTGCTTAAAAGACTATTTTACAGAGAACTCATACAAGGCAAGTGCTCACATGAAGGTCTGAAAAAGTGATACAAGGACACTCTCAAAGTCAGTCTGAAGAACTTTGAAACTGATTGCATGACATGGGAGACAATAGTACAACACCACCCAGTATGGCATGCCCACCTCAAAGAAGCCTATACGCTCTATGAACAAAGTAGATTTCAGTAGACCAAAAGAAATACGAGATTTGCAAGTTTTAGAGATACCATTTGTGCCCAACCTGTAGTGGACCTCCTGAGCTCATATTAACCTGATCGGTCAGTCAGACAGACTGTACCTTGACTCTAACATAGTGATGTCATTTTGGTCCTCTTTGAGAAAAAAGGACAACAACCAACCAACCAGCCAACCATTTTCTAATCTCAGGAATGCTTCTGGATCTGGATCTTTTGGGTTACTAGTAAGAATAATACTAAGTTAATGGAAGTGATGGATGAATTTGCATGTATACTGACCTAGAAATGTTCATAAAAACTCATGGGCTTGTTGGTAGTCTACATTAAAAACAACTTTTTGGTTGTTGAGCAAAACTCTGTGTTATTAGATAGGATTTAGTCAACTTAACACCTCACTGTTCCCTAATTAAGGATATCTGAAATTGCTGTCAGAGAAAAAAACAGCCATTTGTACCCTCCAATCACTTCCTGGAGGAAAACTGCCAGTATATGTCCTAGACTATTCTGTGGTCGAGTAGTTCAGGTTTTAGAGAACGAAAGGAAAAATAATATGGCATGTTGAGGGCTAGGATGGAGTGTGGTGGCAAGTCCAGGCTAGAACTTCGGGAAAGCCTGTTCTCTGAGACTGTGCCCGTTATCATCCAGTATTGCTCTCCAGGCCCCCCTAAATGTTGCTGTCTCCATGAGATAAACAAGAGAACTACAGAGTACAAGGGATACATCCAATAGATGCCCTCTAGGCTGACGTTCTTTAAGACAATAAGACGAGACAAATTACTAGGACTGGAGACGAGTAAATTGTCATGTAGACTTGCAGTTTCTATCTTTAAAAACCTGGACCCTCAGATCAAAAGATGGAGTTGCCCTATCTTCTCTCACCTTCCCGGGTCTTTCTTCTTCACCACTTCACCGAGCCATGTGGGGATACCAGCCATCCACCACAATGGCATAGTAGAAAAAGTGTAAGATCTAGGGTCAGAAGACCTAGATTCAAACCCCAGATCTGTTATTTACTTGTGCCATAATGAGCAAGTTACTCAAAATCTCTTCAGTTTCAGCTATTTATAAAATATGAGTAACTTTTGTTATCTGTCTATTTTATTTCCCTCTTGTATACAAAAACAATTTTTAACACTAAACTATATTTAATCAATATTTATTCTATACCTAATATGTGAAATACAGAAGTAAGTGATAGGGGAGATATTATGATACATAAGAGAATGTCCCTATCCTCAAGGAGCTTAGTCAAATTGGAAAAATACAACATACACATGAATTGGTGCATATAACAAATTACCATTACAGTAATTGCATAAGGAAAATATAAACAGAAAACCATGGATTTAGAGTCAAGGGAGCTTGATTAGAATCCTGGCTTTGTCATCAGTTATCTATGTGACCTTGGCAAAGTCATGCGAGCTCCTTGGGACTTAAAATCTTCATTAGTAAAATGAAGGGGTTACATCCATGATGATGTCTATAGTCCAAACATTAGAGGTCTAAATTCTGTGATACTTTGAAAGTATAAGTTTAAATGAAGGAGAAAGTACTTCATGCTATGGGAGTCAAGGAAGGTTTTATGGAGGAGGATAGGATTTAATCTGGCTTTCAAAGCTAAGTAAGTAAGATTTCAGTAAAAGTATGCTTTTAAACAGGTTTTGCCAAAGGAATATCCTTTGTCAGAGCCCAATGTCCTCATTTTCCACTTAGAAAAGAGTGGCAAAGGCAAGAAGGTCAGAAAACATGAGAAAAAAGTGTGGCATGGGAAAAGTAGCAAAGGAATTTGGAATCAGAACATCTGGGTTGAAATGCCAGCTCTTTTGCCCATTACCTGTACAACCTCAAGTAGGTCACTGGTACTCCCTGAGCTTCCTTTTTGTTCCAAATGTAAAATGAGAGAGTTGGAAGAGACGTCTTTGAAGGTTTTCCAACTCTAAACTTCTATGATATCTATGTTTTGGAGTTGGCAAGCATTTGAGTTTGGCTTTGGCATAAACTGCGTGAGGAGGAATATTGTGACATGAGGCTAAAATGCTCAATTGAGCTGAGATTACAGAGGATTTAAATATCTTGGTAGAATGGTTTCGACTATTTGGTTATCAGTGAGGAGCCATGTAAACTCATTGAACTGTGGAGTGATGTGTCAGAATAGTTCATTAGAAGACTAATTTTGCAGTGGTTTAAAAGATGAATTAGAAGAGGTTGGAGAGAAGTTGGAGAGATCCCTTAGCCCAGAGGTGGGGACACTATGATTTCAAGGCCACATGTGGCCTTCTAGGTCCTTGGGTGGGTCTTTTGACTGAGTCCAAGTTTTACAGAACAAATCCTTTTATTAAGATGATTTGTTCTGTGAAGTTTGGATTCGAAGTATGGCACTTGGGCACTTGAGAACCTAAAGGACCACTTATAGCCTGAAGGCTTCAGGTTCCCCACTTCTGTAGCTTAGCCTATAAACAAAAGAAACTGAAACCTGGTGGAGGAGGAGGAGAGGAATTTAGCTAAGGTTATTGGAAGACCAGGACTGGAAATCTGAGTGTTTGAGTTTCCAATTTTGGACTTTCCTCTCCATCTTGGACGTTCTGCAGGTCCCAGTCCCTGAGACTAGATTGTGATAAATATCAGCTCTGCTTCTTACCACTTTATATAACTTTGCAGAGATCAATTCACTTCTCTGGACCTCTGTTTTCTCATATTTAAAATGAGGACATTGAGCTAGATTAGTAGTCCTCAAAGTGTGGTCTGGGGATCTCTGAGGATCCCTGAGACCCGTGCAGGGAGTCTGCAAGGTCAAGACTATTTTCTTCTTTTTCATTCTCATCATCATCAGAAAAGAAAGAGGAGGGGGAAGAAGAGAAAGAAGAAGAAGAAGAAGGAGGAGGAGGAGGAGGAGGAGGAGGAGGAGGAGGAAGAGAAGAAGAATTTTAATTTCTAATGCTGTCAAAATATAACCCACATAAACAAAACCTTTTTGGGAGGTCATCAATAATTTTTTAAGAGTATAAAGGAGTCCTGAAAAAAAACCAGTTTGGGAACACATGCACTAGATGACCTCACTCTCAGGTTTCCTCCAGCTCAAAATCTGTGGTTGATGCCATGTTCCATTAACACTACCGGAATCACTGCAGATAGTGACCCCTACTGGCCATGGGTCAATAGACTCATCTTGATATTTAAAGCACTAACCTTTGTTTTTATCCTTTAAGTTATTGAAAGAAAATTTATTCCACTCCATCCAGTCATTGTTATAGGTTATTCCTCATTAACCTATTTTTCCAAGGCAGCTCAGGCAATATTGACTAATAGCATGCTATTTCCTTAGCTAATCTTTGATATCTTTCATGATTCCCTGAAATCTGGAAAGACTATTTTAAATAACTATTTGGAATTTGTTTCTTCCAAAGGATCATCTGTGATGAAATATAAGTGCTTTACATCTATTTAATTCTGAATCATGGTGATGACAAGAGCATGTGGGTCAAATCCTTGGCCATCAAGTCAAAAGGAAATGAGTACATTTATGGGGCACAACAAATCTTTCCATTCTGTTAAAGAGAGGCATTAGCATAAAAAGTCTGCCAATTGCTCGAGCCTAATTGCTTCCCTCAGGTCAGTGGGTGTAAGGCCGGACTTACTTGGTGGAATAAAAAGACAGCATCTCCTGAATAAACATGGATTTCCTGCCCAGGCCCAGCTTCACTTTTGCACGGTATGTTTCCATGCCGTCCCCTTTTGCTTTCTACTCTTGACTACCTGGCAGTGTAGTGTACTGGGAAGGACACTGGGCTAGAAGTTTCAAAGGTTGGTTTGAGTTTTACCTCCCATGTTTACATTTGATCTTTCTGAACCTGTTTCCTAATATATAAAGTATCAGTGATTTGATATTTATCTACTCTTGCAGCCATTTCTCTGCCCCTCACTTATGAAACTCAATCTTTCCTCTCTGTCTCTACACTTGCTGTTTCCATACCTGAAATGTATTCTTTTTGCCCCTCCTCCACCTCACAGAATCTATATCTTTCTTTAAGGTACATCTCAAGCACTACTTTCTACATAAATTTTTCCATAAAACCAAGGCCTGTAGATTCCACCTTTGCAAAATCTCTGTAATTTGTCCCTTCTCTCTTCTGATATTGCTACCGTTCTGGGACAAGTCTTCATCAACTCATACTTGAGTTATTCTAATATCCTGCTGGTGGGTCTACCTGTCTCAAGTCTCTCCCCTCTTCTAAACATCTTTCATGTAGCCACCAAAGTGATTTTTACTAAATTAATTACAATCAGGTCACACACACACCCCTAACCCCTTCCTTACTCAATAAATTCCAGTAGCTTCTCTCATTCACTGATACTTTGCTGGGACTTGTTCCTTAGTGGTTGTTTAAAAAACAAAACAAAACAAAACACCTCCCATACTGTTTTATTCTCTTATCTTACTGCATTGATTCCCCAATTTCCTAAGAGCAAACACCGATTTTGAACCCCTGACACCTGCTTTCCACTCCATCTACCTCAACTCTACTTCCACAGGGTCACACTCAAACTTTGACCATGCCTTCCTCTGTGACCTCTGGAGTTTCTGTTCCACAGTCAATAAACTCCTCGTTTCACATTCAAAACTTTCCCCCACCCTGGTCCCTTTCTTCCTTTCCAATCATCTTACATGATGTTTCCTTCCACAATCTCTTTAGGCCAGCCATCATGACCTAATTGCCACTCCTCACACATGACTTTCCATCTCCTCTATCCTAGCCTTTGAAATGGGTGTTCCCTATGCCTAGAATATTTTCCCTACTCACCTCTTAGAAACCCTGGTTTCCTTTAAGACTGAATTCAAGCACCACTTATTTCAGAGGCCTTTTCTTATCCCCCAACTACTAGAAACTTCACTTCCAAGCTTACCTTATATAGCACCCACACTTATCCTTTTTACTACTCAAAGTAGAAGTTAACAAGGTGCATATGTAGTGATTGTGTGTGGTAAGGTGGATATTTCACAATTTCAGCTAATAAGAAAAACCTTTCTCCCTTTTCTAGTGTCTTCATGTAGTTCCCCTTAGTTGTAGCACTCTGCTGAGCTCAAGGGTTATTGTCTTTTTAAAGTCCATAGTTCTCTTCCACAGATGTGTTTATTGAGAAGGTGGGTGATTCCTTATCAGTGATTGCATAAGGAAGTTCTTGCTTTGGGTAAGAAGAAGTTAGACTAAATGAAAAATGAAACTCATTCCAATTCTAAGATTTTATGGATTTTGTGACTTGAATCTCACTAACAGAGATTTGAGGCATTTCTCCCAGATAATTTCAATAAAATTTTACAACCTGCCGTAACTCAAGGGCAAATGACCACTTCACCTGAGCTTTACTGACCTTACAATTTCATTAAAACTCACTTTTTTGCCTTCTCAAGAATGTCCAATGGGTCTGCTGATGTTCTACCAGCAATAGAAGTTGGTTTCTCAAGATTATAGAAGATCCAATAATCCATATTGACTCTGCCCAGAAGCAATCACAAACTTAGTTAACTGAGTAGTTAACTTAGCTTTTCTTTCAAAGAGGAACATGTGGGTAATTTGTGTCATCCAAGCAGCAGAGAAAACAGATGGAGTAACTTTTATTTAACCATCCTGAAATGTCCAACAGTGCCCTCTCTTTTTCTCTTCTTTACTTCTATCCTCCCCTTCTTTTCTTCATTTCAGTATAAAATCTGTAGTAAAGATTTCACTTGATGTTGTACCCCTGGACTTTATCTGCTCCCATATTCCTATGCCTAGGGACCAATTTCATCCAAGTCTGAAGAATAAGGCTGAGGCCATAGATAGTGACTGACATAGTTCCAAAGGTAAATATTGGAATGATGATGGAATTTAATGAAGCCAAATAAATTATAACTAAAAAAAATTCATTTCATATTAACTGATTTGCTGCTGCTATGTCCTTTCTCCAAAGGATATATTTGCTATTGAGGATTTTGGTATAATGGGAGTTGATCAGAAGAGCCCTTGATTAATTTCTTGAGTCCTTCAATAAATATAATATGATTACATGGTGTGAACCATGTGGAATAGGTTCCTTCCATGGAGCTAAATAATTTTTTTTCTAGCTCCTTGCTGTGAAAGCAATGGGAATTCTCTGTTTGGTTTCCACATGATTGGGGTTGCCACTGATGGATGAAACCTCTTTAAAATTGAGCTGAAAAATGACGTACTTCTTTTGACCCTTTCTATTTTTGTGTGCTGTCTTTGCCCTGAATTTATATACCAGGGTACACAAGGTATGAAAGGGAATGGATTCTTTCAACCCTTGCCAACTGGATCAGAAAATAGTGATCTGCAGGAAAAGCACATGGCTATGCTTGCCCAGTGTCAGGATCCCTATGCCAAAACCACCCCTCACCTCCTCTCTACTATTCCTCTCTTTTTACTATTAGGAGACACCTTGTTTGCCAAAGTTAAGGCCCAGCAAGCAAGCTGTGCCCTGAGCTTGGCGTAACAATAATCCCTTGCACTCACCCTCTGGACAAATTCTGCTGCAGCAAAATCCCACAATTATTTCACACCAGCCTGGGTAGTTCCCTGAGCTTGAACAAGTACCTGCTTCTCCAAACCATGTTCGGGACATGAAGCCCTACTATGAATCAAACTTGCCTCATTGTTGCTGTTACCCCCATGGCCATGGCTCAATGAGCAGCCACTAGTAGATGTACCAAGTCTCAACCTCACTGCAGAGGGTCTCCTCATTATCAGGGCAGACCCTAGTACATTTATCATTTCCTTTATCCCACAGAATAAGGAAAGCTTTTTGTTAATAACCACTGTTAACTCTTTCATTTTATATTTTTCAGAGGTAACAGCTGTGAGCTTTTTGATATTTTTCAGAGTTAACAGCTATTGCACAACCTCTGTGACTCTTTGGTGATTTATTTTCAAAGTTTTATACCAGGATAGTTCCCATACCATCTACTCCTGTCTACCTTAATCTGATTTGATTTCTACTTCTGAGCAGAAATCGGAGACTAATGATTCTGTGAATGTGCATTTCTAAACTTGGTGGTTATCCAATGGGTAACTCAACTCCTGTGTCTGAGAGTCAAGCACAGGCCTCTCATCAAGAAAGTTCTTTAATAGCAAGCTTCTTATTAAAGGAAAAGGGGATAACCCAGCCACTAAAGGCTATTTACTATACCATGATAGGATGCTATAGTGTGATCGGTGATATTGGTATAGGTGATAGGAACTTTGCTAACTCTGTGATATTGATATGAGTTGTTCAAATGATGTTGGGCTGAGATGAAGTTGTGTTTTTTCAGTAATCTCATTAAGAGCACCTACATTCCAGGGAAGTATAATGTGAATAATGAGCTTTCTGAGTGTTTCACTTTTCTTGATGAGTTTGGAACATCTTTTGTATCTTATTTGTTTTCTGTGGTGGTTGGATTATCTACAATGGACTATCTACTTTGAGTTCATTTTTATCTAGGAACTCTATTATCTGAATTTGGATACACCTAGATATGAATGAACCTAAACTTTGTTTTCAAGACTTTCTTGGAAAAAACCAGCTGAGTGCATAAGGCAAAGTAAAAACTGATCCTTTGGGGGACAGGTCTCCAGGTCTATATGAGCTCAAATCCCTTAGGGGACCCTGAACCATAAGTGATATCTGTAACTACAAGTTCCATCCTTTTTTTGTAAAGGTAAATGAACTGACATTTCTTGATAAAAATGTACTTATGCATACACAAATCAGTAATTGGCTGCTGTCCCATCTCATAGATAAGTTACTGAACAAAAAGTCCCAAGTGAATGCTGACATTTCATTTGTCCTATAGGACACTTTAGAATCTGGAAATTGGGTTAAGAGACTTGAGAATTGTCAGAAATTCAGGTCTTGTGTAAACATTTGTTCTTTGTTTTGTCATGTAGTCCATTATGAGTTCATGGCCCAGTGTGTAGAGGAGAGAAAGGTCTGGAAATGTTTCAAAAAGCCCAATGAAGGCAAAAAAAAAACCTCAAACCAACACCAACAACAAAAAACCCAAACCCACAAAATCTTCAAACTAACAACAACAAAAAAGAGGCCTTTACCTCTATGAAAAGAGGTCAAAAGTCAAGCATACTTCCCTTTCTTCCTCCTTTGCCCTGCCATTCAGTTACAATGCCCAGTGATTCTCCTGAAGCAGTTCTGGGAGCAGGGATATATTTGCTTCCCCATCAATTAACATGTCAGACATGGGAAAACTGGGAATCCATCCTTTTGGATTCTGTCACTCCCTATCCCCTAGCTAATTTTTGACCTAAATTTGGAAATACCCACACTTCCTGAGACTCTGGTTGACTCCAAGGAATATCCTTCAACAAATCTCATTTTAGGCATCTAAGTGATGTGTCCAGTTTCTCTTGTTTTCCTTTACTAGTATGGACATCCATTTGCTTAAAAACTACTAATTTGAATGGAATCTGCTGCCAAATGTAGGATTTTATATGAGTATCAATCAGCCAATCCACAAGCATTTAAGTACAGACTAAGTACTTGTCACTGTGCTGGATTCTGAGGATAAAGATAAAGCCCAGTGTTCCTGCTGTCAAGGCTCTTACATTCGGGATACAACATATTCGTAGGTAAGTAAATACAGAATACATACACAGTGATTTGATGAGGTTGATTAACTCAGGGAGGTAGGGAAGATCTTTTGAAGCACAGCTGAGCCTTGAGTGTACCCACGAATTCCAATCAATTAATTAATTAACCAAAAGGCAATTATTAAGTATCTTCTAAGTGTCAAGTGGTGTTAGATGGTGGACATGCAATTAATGCAGTCCCTACTCACAAGAACCTTACATTCCAACAGGAGATTCCATTATCTATAATACATGGGCAACTATGTAAAATAGGAGTTTTTAACCCCAAGGAGTCTGTTCCAGCAGATTTGTGAACTTGAATGGGTTAAAAGTTACATCTTCATTTTTATTACTCTTAAGTTTCTTTTGTAATGCATGGTTTATTTTATGCACTTTTTTTCCCCCTTAGAAACGGTCCTTAGGGTTTTACCAGACTGGCAGAGGGACCCATAACCTAAAACAGGGTAAGAACTCCTGTTTATGTTATAGATGATTGCATCAATGAAATTAGTTTCCAAATTGTAAGTTTCCTGTGCTAAAGAATGCACAGCTCTGCACTCTATACTCTATGCCTCTCCCCAGCCTTGCCAACCCAACAAAATACTTAATTTTCTATGTATAAAAGAAAAAGTGCAATGTGTGATAGAAATTTTTAAAGAAATTAAAACCAAGTATAAACAGTATAACTTATTACTATAAGCTCCTCTAAACAATGATTTTTCTTTCTCCCACTAAGCTATTTTCATTGCCTCTGCCCATTTATTTCAGTTTAGTGTACTAGGTTAAACACTGTGGTAACACCTTTCTGTGACTCACCCTGAGCCTAAAATGCCCAAATTAATAAGGCATTATTCTACCATATGACTAAGACTGAAGGCTTTCAGATGTAATTCTCCAATGACTTTTCCCTAGTGGCTTTGAATTGCCTTTTAAAGCAGAAATGTTCCTAGGAATCCAAGAATGAGTCTAGAGTGCTGCTACCAAAATGAGTTTCTGTTTCTGTTTGTTTGTCTATTTGTTCTTTCAACCACCAGTCCAACATGAGAAACTTAGTCTGGTATTCCCTATTCCCTGAATAGGTTACTAACAATGTCCCTCTTTCCCCCATCCATGGTCTCACTCTCTGACCATTTCTACTGCCCTGGAAATTAGGGGTCCACTCCTGGCTTCTACAGCCCTGATAGGGGAGATTTTTGTTTCATCTAGTTGGGAATATGAAAGAGGTATAGAGTACTGAATGTGAAGCCAGCTGAGACTGAACCCTGCCTCAGATGCATGCTAAATTTGTGAGCCTAGGCCAGTCACTGACGTCTCTCTGTGCCTTGGTTGTTTTAATGTATAAAATGAGGATCAGAACAGCTCGTACCTCCCAAGGTTGTGGTGAGGATCAAATGAGAGAACATACCTAAAGTGTCTTATAAACCACAAGGTATTAGATATTGTCATTGCTGTAATTGCTCCACCGTGCCCCAATAGGAGAACCCTTCTTTCTTGTTTTTCAATACCTCTTTATATGTTGCCCTCTCCCATTAGAATGTAAGCTTTTTGAGGGTAATAAATACCTTGTCAGCCTTTGTGTGGCCCAGCACTTAGTAGTATTCTACTATGTGGTAAGTTCTTAATAAATGGGCTCTCTCTCTCTCTGTCTCTCTCTCTGTCTCTGTCTCTGTCTCTCTGTCTCTCTCTGTCTCTCTCTCTCTCTCTCTCTCTCTCTCTCTCTCTCTCTTTCATGCTCTGTCTCCCCCTAGGATAAGTGTGTAAGATTATGAAGCTTTACTATGAAATTACAGGAAAAAAATAACACAAAAAACATAAGGCACAAACTTTTACATGGTAAAGCCAAACCATAATTGTACTGAAGTTCTTCCACAACTCCCTGCTCCCTATCCTTTCCCACTTGCTAGGATATATCCAGAAGTCATGGGATAATGGATACAGAAGTCATGTTCACCCCATTTATGAAAATAAAACTGGTATCTAGAGGTCAATAAAATTCCATACCATTTATGGGGTATAGTTGTATGACCATTACCACCAGTACCCTGACTCCCTTTTGAGATAGTATGCAGAAGAACAAAGAAACAAGAAAGAAATACTCAAGAAAAGTCATATTCTCAAAGGAAACATGATCAAACTCCAATCTGTATATTTACTAAATACTAACCATGTAGAGGCAAGGCGTACCAAGATAAAAATTATACTGTACATGTCCTCAAGGAGTTTATAATCCACAGAAAGATATATCACCATCATCATTATCATTTTCTTCACCATGATGTTTAGCTATCACTTTAAGACTTGAAAGGTTTTTTTTATATATGTAATATCATTTATAAATATAGCACAAGATAAAATATGACAAAGGCAAAACAAATATTCAGATAAAACATCCTAGGAAGCTTTGAGGAAAGACAGGAGAAATGTCATCATGTCTGCCTGTAGCTTTGGTCCCTTCATCCAGTGAATCCACCTTGCTTTTTAAAAGGAAAAAAAAATTTTTACTCTAAATAATCAGAAATAAAGCATAACATAAATTTAACAGCTAAAGTATCTTCTTAACAAAGTCATCCAAGTACAAAATAAAAGTGGTGTTGGCATCTTTTCCAAATTCCAGTGAATCATGAGTCCTGGAAAAAAGACAAAGACAGAGACAAATTGCCAACTGTTTCTAATCCAACTGTTGAGTTCTTTGAAAATTTTGATTGACTTCAATCAAACCTTTGATCATATTTAGAGTGAAAGGTTGCTGTCTACATTGTGAAAGTCTGAAATACCAAAGGAGCTAATGAACACAAATAATACCAGTGTTCCTAAACCACAAACTGGCCACAGCAAGGAATATGGAGGAGGAATCGATTAACTGATGTCAGGAAACACTGACGTAAAGGATGAGAAAGGGCAGTAAAATGATCAGCTGATTCAGAGGCAAGACATTCAACAATAATTTCTATTTTTCATGTTAATGGTTTGCTCCAATCCTAGAATATCAGAATCTTAGCATCTCAAAGTTGGAATGTCCTCCAAGGTTATTTGCTCCAATCTGTACCTGAACAGAAATGCCTTTTACATCTCTGACCTACTCACACTCTGCTTGAAAACTTCCAGAAATGGATAAAAACCAAACCTCCCACATAAGTCCATTTCTCTTTCAGGTACTTCTAATCATCAGGAAGAGCTTTCATTGCCTTTGTCTCTTCCATATATTAGTTCTGCCAGAACTCTTTGTCTATACTTTCTCATGGATAAAGAAACCAAAATGATCGTAAGTAAAAAGTCAAATAAATTTTGAACAAGCTATCCAGTAAAAATCTTTAACACATTTTCTTTACTTTCTTTCTGATCACACTTCTAAACTGTGCCTCGTGTCCCAGCTTCCTTCATTAGTTAGTCAGTCAGTTGGTCAACAAGCATTTATTAGGTATTTATTTTGTGACAGGCAAAACCAAGCCCTGGAAATACAAATTGGTTGGTCACTGTACTGCATTCTCAAAGAGGACCAAAATGACATCTCTATGTTAGGACCAAGTTACAGTGTATCCATCTGTGGTTGATCAGACCAATATAAGCTTGGAAGGCTCTACCACAGATCAGGCACAAATAGTCCATGTGAACATTTTGGATGGATTCACTAAATTTGTGCTTCTAGCATTTTGTGGGGGGGCTACTTCAATTTTACTTTGCTCATAGAATATAGTGCCTTCTTGGATGAAGGCATGCAACCCTGAAAAGAAAGTCCTTGCTCTCTAGGAATTTACAACCTATGAGAAGACAACCAGTAACGGGGAGTTGAAAAGCAAGAGGAAGAAACATACTGCTGCAGGGTGTGATGGAAAAGCCTGGAATTCAGCCTGATGAAAAAAGTCATTACAGGATTCACTATTGGTGCTGTCTGTTCCCTCTGCCTGAAACATCACACTCATCTCTGGTGCTTCTATGTCTTATCCTAAACACTCAGAGAGTAACTGAGATCCACTAGTTTCTCTGAATTGAACCACTTCATCCTTCTTGGTTAAAAGTTTTGTCCATGCTCTAGCAGTTTCATGTCTAGTCCAAGATGGATAACATTAACTTTACTTCAAAAATGTAATAATAATTAACATTTTAAATAGTTCATTTTTAATTAAAGACTGGAACTTTATCTAGATAATAAATATAGATAAATGACAAATTTAAGATAGATGAAACTCAATAAAATAAGCACATAACTGGTTATAATTTTGGGAGTCAGGTGTTGTCTCTTGTTCTTGAAGAGGACCAAAATGACATCACTATGCTAGAGTCAAGTTTAAGTGTGTCCAACTGTGGCTGATCAGACCATCGGAATGTTCTACTACAAGTCGGGGACAAATAGTCCAATTTTGGGAGAGGCAGCATGGCAAAGTGAATGGAGAATCAGCCTTTGATCTTGAAAGATTTGGGTTCAAACTCCTCCTACACCCTTTTATTCCAACCTACACATAAAATCTTAGTGACCCTAACCAAGTGATCTAACCTTCAGTTTCTTGGCAACTGTTGAACAATATAAGTTGTTGATGTATTAATAAAGGGAAATTCACTACATGACCTTTCCCTGTAACAATTAAATCATAGACTCAGAACCTATCCCTTAGGAAGCCAGAATACATATTCATGAATCTTCTATTAATTTAGTCTCAAAAGTGCCTCCTAATTGAAAAGAATGCAATGCATTTACAATGTTCTGAATGTTCTGTTTAACCAATGCAATAAAACTCCTTTCAGAGATATTTGGGACCTTTGAGTTTAGAACAGATCAGAGGATAGAGTTAGTGGAATACTTGCCTAAGAGACAGAAGAATTAAGTTCAAATCCAGCCTCAAACATACTTATTCACTCTCTGACCCTGGGCAAATCACTCACCCTTTCTGAGCCCTAGTTTACTCAGGTATAAAATAAGGGTATTAAATTCAATGACTTCTAAGGTCCCTTCCCAGTTTTAATTCTAGGAATCTATCTAATCTGACAGGTTTATTTTATAGTGGAGAAAACCAAGTACCAAAGAAAATTCTCCTTAGTAGAGTAAAATGAGGTGAAAAGGAAGTTGGAAATTTCTACCTTTTCTTTATTTTTTAAAATAATAATCCAAATTATCTTAAGTACTAATTCTCCCCTCTCTTTGCTCTTCCTTCTTTCCCCAAAGGAATAGCTATCATGTCAAATGATGGGATGAGGACACAAGATCTGGAGGGTTTGGAATGAAAGGTCAAATCTATTAAGATGAAATTCAGTAGAAGATACATATAATGTACCTTTTTGTGCATATAATGAAAAAAAAATCATACACAGTGTGGGAACCATTTCACCAGACAACAATTCATGTGAAAAATGTTCTAGGGCTTTAGCAGTAATAGAGAGTGACAGAGTTGGAAAGTGGAAAGGTGACAGAACTGTGTTCAGTTCTTGGTGTTACATCTTATGAACGGCATTATGAAACTGGACCACATTGAAAGGAAGGCAACCAGGATCCAAGGGCTCTGGAAACCATTCTGTGTGAGGATCAGGGACTAGAGGTGGTTAGCCTGGAAAAGACAAAGATCATTCCCTGACTTTTTCTCAGCAGGATTATTCTTTTGGATAGAAAACATTGACTGCGCTCAGTTCTTAGCATTAGCTACAGTGGATAAAAAGAGCATTGTACTTGGAATCAGAAAGACCTGAATTCAAATCCTGACTTAGACACCTACTATCTGTGTGACTCTGAGTATGTCACTTCCTTCTCAGTCTCAGTTTTCTCATCTGTAAAATGGGGATTATAATAGTACTGACTCCCCAGGGCTGTTACCTGTAGAGAGGATTGTATACCTTGAAGCACTATATAAATGCTGTTGTTGTCATTGTTCAGTGGAACAATGTACTTGAAGTTGGTCTCCGTTCAAATCCTGGTTCTGCTGCTTCCCAGTCATGTGACAATGAGGGGACTTTATTAATCTTCTGGCCAAAAGTTTCTTCTTTAATAAAATGAGGATGTTGAACAAGGTAATCCCTAAAGTTCCTTTCAGCTACAAATCTTATGATCTTATGGCCTCTCTTACTATATTATATGTTCTTTGATGGCAGCCACTATGACCTGTTCTGATTTTTATTTCCCATAGCACAAAGCACAGAATAGGCATCCATATACATACATACATACGTGCATATGTATGTATATACACATATATATAGGTGTTACATAGTCTTAAAATGGGTCCTTGTATACAGACCTCACTCTTCTGTTTTGCCCAAGCTACCTTAAATGGAGCAAAACCTGTTTGAATTATTGACTATTGTGCCATTATTTTTGATGCCTAGCTATCTATTCATTATTCACCTTATACCATAGGCTTTGAATCCTCAAGAACTGTACTTGAGGACTTAGAGAGCAACATGTGGCTTCCAGGCCACATGTTCCCCATCCCTGCAAATCTATTGTTTCCTCTCAATGAATTCTTATTTCACATACATATTTTCACATTAATCATGAACAATTCTCTTTTAACAGGCAATTTTACTTTTTTAGATGACACTTGTACAATGTGTTGGAAATAGTCTTATGACTACAAAAAGAAAACCTTTCATTACTCTATCTTGTCTACAGTACTCTACATTATTCAGAAATTCTGTCACTTAGCTACCTTCTCTATCTCTATCTATGAGATCTAAGTAAAAGCAAAATCGATGTGATGGAAAAAGCCCCTGGCTTTGGATTCAAGTCTTGACTTCTAGTCATCAGTTAACCACTAACTCTAAATTACTTAACTTCCTGACCCCTGGTTTCTTCTTCTGCAGAATAAGGGGTGCAATGAGGTATTATATTGTATGCATTCCAGCTCAGCATTTCTACTGTATATTTCATGTGTAGTCTGACAGCAACATTTTCTCTTCCTTGGTTCATCAGTGGCAGAGAGATGCCTAGTTCTTACCTCATCACATCTTTTTACCTTGGATATTCAAGAGAAGGACTCAGGTAATTTAAATAAACCTGCTCAGTTGGTCCCAGTTGGATACAAGCCCATTTGGGTGGTAGTGGTAGACATGGATTGGGGCAGGGAGGGATCTACTAAACTATTGATCTATGGGAAGAGCAGGTGTAGGCAGGAAGTCCATTTTGGGAATTTTGTCCTTCCTCCAGGTATGGAACAGAGTGAAAGCTTTCCTTCAATACGGTACTGGGATACTGGGGGTTGAGAGATACAGAGGAAGACAAAGGCTACCACCTGCTGGATGCTGCAGGGAGCTGCGGGAGGAGTGGCCATAATGGCTGCTGAGAATTTCAAATGATCCTACAAAGAGGTTTGGACCAACAACCATAGTCAGAGAACTTCTTTTGCAGCTCAGTGTAAGCCCAAAGCAACCTTATGTCCTCAATGTGGCTGTGGAGAAATATAGTAGGAGAAACAGCCTGGAAAGTGACATTTGAGTCAATGTCTACTTGGAATTGAAAAGAAATGACTGAGTCTTTACTGACCCCTGAGGACTATTGCTTCAAGATAGGTAGTGGGATTTTCCATGAGCTATGCTGTCTACTTCATTTATTTTCTTTGAACTATAAATAAACTTGTTCAGTCTTTGAGTTTTGTAATTGTACACTTCCAGGAGGAGTTGGATCCTTTCATGATTTTCCTCTGGTCCTTAGGTGACAAGTTCATTGTCAGCCTGTCTAGGCTGATTTAATTCTGTTTTCCTCTTAGCCAAGCTAAATTATAGCATCAACCTCCACCTACCCCTGTTCTCTTTCTGACCTTTCCTATCTCTGTGTCTTTGATCATGTCACGACCCAAGCCTAGACAGGACTTTCCTTTAGCTCCATTTGTTGACATGCCATCATCAAAAGTGATGGTTGGTTCAAGAACCAACTTGTATTCCACCTCCTCCATAAAGTCATCTCTGATACTACCTCAACGTAAAAGTCAATTCACCCTTCTCAAATTTCCCATAGTCCTTTGCCTGGATCGTTCCTTTGAACTTTTTTCACTTCCTTTTTAAAGTGATTTGTGAGGTGGGAAAAAGGATTTCAATGAATTGTTTTTATCAGATACATCTCCTGTGACTGGTACAGTGAATGGCAATTACTGTGGTAATTGATAATTACCTTACTTTGGTAACAAATGGGGCTTATTTATTGGGAAAATAATGTAAGTACACAGGACTTAAAGTGGATACATTTGTATTTTTCAGCATTGGATGGCTACGATGTACGACATA
This sequence comes from Potorous gilbertii, assembly GCA_028658325.1. Lineage (NCBI taxonomy): Eukaryota > Metazoa > Chordata > Mammalia > Diprotodontia > Potoroidae > Potorous > Potorous gilbertii. The sequence continues at coordinate 90,604,228 of CM053771.1, forward strand.
CTAAAATTTTAAAATATAAAGGAGGAGGAAAAAGTAATTTGTGTACTCAGTCTTTCCCCATTTCAATCTGTAAACTTCTTGAAAGGAGTGTCCTTTGTCATATCTCTCTTTGTATATCCTGAGCACATGTACTGAATACAGCATTTTGCACAGATGTTTACATAGTGCTATTTAGACTTTAAACAATTATATAAATACCATTTTCTTTTGTCTTTGTATCCTCGGCACCTACCCTGTACTTGGTATTCAATAAATACTCAATAAATGCTTGTTGATTAATATAAATTCCTGTTATTCTTACTATCATCATTATCGAAATAAACGTTTGTTTAATTGAATTATCTATATTTTGTTTTGTCAATGGATTGAATTTTGGGGTGCCAGATTAATCTTTAGGAGCATCAGAATCCTGTCGATTAAATGACTTCCTTTTATAACCATAAAATGGAATAAGAATGTTGTTGACTGAGATTATTTGGCTTCTTTAAGGCTTAGTATAACATCAAAAAGTTATTTCCCTTTATTTTCAGTGACACTTAAGTTCTCTGAAAGCTGTGTCCATGTTCAAGTATCCCCAGTCTCCGTTTTGCCTTAGAAGACTGAGGGGTGTTACTCAAGTTTGCAAATGCCAGCATATGTCAGTACTAGCCTTACTCCTTTCTGCCCTGTTATTTATTTAGCTCAGTCACTCGCATTGCCTCTTGGGTTGTTGGGAAGGAGGCAATGGGGAAGAAATGAAGTCAGGGCACATGACTGACAGTTTCAAGTTGCCAGTCATGAGAGAGATACTGTTTTAGTTCTAAGATCTAAGAAAAGGAAAGAACTGTGATCTAGTCAGTGAAGGAGAAGATGATGATGTGATAATGAGGATGACTAATTAGACACTGGCTTTTACCATATCTATTCTAAAAAGAAAAAAGAAGAATCATGCTTTAGCTTGTCCTGATAAAATATCATTACCAGAGTCCAGAAGCATTAAAGAAAAGATTTGACTATTGACATGCCAAAAACAACTTGTTTAGAAACCCTGAAAAATAAGCTGTCTGATTAATGGAATTTGTAAGGTCACTTACAGATCTAGATCTAAGGAACACATGAATCTGCAATTTTAGATGTCTATTTTTCCATTTCTCTGCATGACTCGCTTCCATTGGACCATTGTCTTCTCCCCACAACATGGCCTCTAAATCTCAAATTCACCACTCTTCCTTTAGTGACCATTCTCTTATTGCTTCTGCCCTATAGATCAACTTTGTTTTCTTGGTGGGAGGTAAAGTGAAGATTTTTTTTTATAAATTAGGTGTTTCTCTCATTTAAAAATATTTTATTACTTCATTCATTTAAACAATCCTTTATTCTGTAACTAATAATAATATTTGTACAATGCTTTATGGTTACGAAAATAAGGTACTTGAGACACCCCTGATGAGTATAGTATTGGTACCTAGATACCAAGGAATTGCAAATACAGTTGTGAGACAGTTAGGTTTGATTTATTCTATTTTCCTGGTGAAGTAGAAGACTTGTGAGTAGATAGAAAAAAATACTTAACTGTGTTAGAGAAGATCACAAAGGATAAAAGATTTATATCAATATAAATATTGGTATATTACCCATAAGTCAGACAAGCCTGAATAGTTGATATGTCACCTGAAGGAGAGAGAGGTGGCAGCATGTATTATTCCAATCAAACCACTACCAACACAACCTTGACCACCATTTTGCTTGATGAAGACAGTTCAGGATCCAAGAACCTTAGGAATAGCAGTACTTTCAGTTGAGTGCCCATAGCCAATCTCTTGCCTTTTCCAGGTGTTTGGAGGTAAGTGGGGATTATATCACATGCAGTGATGTAATAATATTCTCTGGAAGTACCACCTTTCTTTCTCTCTCTCTGGAAAGAATTCCAAGTGAATGCTCTTTGCATTTGTCAATGTCAATTTGTCAATTACAGTTTTTAATGTGTCATTTTTATTATTTCACTGTAATCTTTGATGAATTGTTAGAGAATGCGATTGATAGAGGAAAGTGGAATTTGAAAAAAACTCACAAGATCCTGAAATGTGGGGTCTGAGTGAATCACGTGAACTTACTCACCAAAAATATCCATTAATTGATCTGTGTCAACTTGAAAAGACAGAGCTCAGTCCTTGGAAAGCAGAGGAAACATGCATTTCAAATTTGCATCACACGAAATTGAGAGGTATCTACCATGAATATATTGGAAGATAGAACTGGATCCAAAATGATCTTAATACTTTACTGTAATGATCTTTTTGAAATTAAGTGGAGACATTCAAGTCACGCACTTGGGTTAAAAAAAAAAAGCAAGGAAAGCACAGTAAGATACCCTGATTAGAGTAGTTCATATTAAAAAAGAAAAACAAAGCAGAAGAAAAGCCTCTTAGGAGTTGCAATTGACTGTGAGTCAGCTATCGGTCAGCAAGGTCGCATAGTTTTGGACCAGTCTCTTCACTACCCCTCTCTTCCCCTCCCCCTCTCCTTCTTTCCCCCTCCTCTCCACCTCCCACGGACTTTTCTTCTATTATTTCTATTGTAAATGTCCTTCTCCATTCAGATAAAAACCAAGACAAAAGTTGAATTCCTCTGCCTTCATATATATGCTTACATATACATATGTGTGTATGTGTATACATATATACAGAGAGAGAGAGAGAGAGAGAGAGAGAGAGAGAGAGAGAGAGAGAGAGAGAGAGAGAGAGAAGGCTAGGGAGGGAGAGAGAAAGAAAGAGAGAGGAAGAGAGAGAGAAGGTGAAAAAAAGAAAGACTAAAAATATTGTCTTGAAAGAATTAGAGGAAGACTAGATTAAAGAAGTTTTTAATCCTAAACAAAACAAATTCTATCTAAGAAGGCATCCCACCTTCACAAATTAATTTTTTTTGAGCTTTTGGCAATGGAGAAAGGAGAGGGGTAAGTCTTTACAATTTAATTGCTTATAATTACTTTAAGGGTATTTTTCAGAGTGTGGGAGATCACTCTGAGGGGAAAAGCAATGGAAATAACTGGAATAAAAAATAAAAAGTACCAGATAATTTTCTTTTCAAAAAAGTTTATCCCCATCTGCTATCCTAGAACATAACAATAGATTATCTATCTTTCTTTGTCCAAGTCTTGGGTTTCATATGGGATGGGAAACTCCCTAAGTAGAAATTCCCCTTCACTGATGCAGATGACGAACTCATTTGTTACCTGATCATTTAGAGAATTGGGGTGGGACACCAAGAGGTTGAATGACAATCTGCATGTTCCAGAAAAAGGATGTGAACCTAGATTTTTCTGACCCCATTCCAGGCCTTCTATTCATTATGCTGTGCTACTTCTAAGCAATAGAATATTTTCATTACTACTGTTTATATTAAAAACAATTCACTAAACACTTATTTGGAAGGCAAAGACTAAAGTGGAGGGCAGTTTCTCCCTGAACATTACACATGTACTCAAATACAAGAGATGCAAAATTTTGCCTAAGCAACAAAATCCCTGAAAATTAGAAAGGAATATATAGACACCAATGATTCTATGAAACAACAATAAATATCAAAACAAAACAAAAAGGCTGAAAAGTTAAAAAAAAAAAGGATCTTAGGAGAAAAAAAAAATATGAACTGGAAGATAGAACAAGGAGGAAAAATATTAAGGGTCATCAGACTACTCTAAAGCCATGACAAAAAAAAAAAAAAGAAACAAAATCAAAGCAAAATGAAAAAGGAATTTGACATCATATTTCAGAAATCATAAAAGTAAATTGGATTAGACTAACAAGTAGAAGGGGTGTTTGTCTTTCATTTTCGAAGAGGACCAGTGCCAATACAGGGTGATATCTTGACATACGATGAATTGGATTTGTGAGACAAAGTTGTGCAAAATCATCAACCTCACTCTTCCAGAGTCATCAAAGTCAGTTCTGTTATATCTTGGTGATCTTTAAAAAAAATCATATGTGTGTGTGCGTACACACATACATGCATAAATACATTTACATGTATGTGTATACATATGTACAGAGAGAGAGAGGGATAGGGAGTGAGAGAGTGAGAAAGAAAGAGAGAGGAAGAGAGAAAGAGAGGAGAAGGTGAAAAAAGACTAGGAAAAACTATTGTGGAAGAATTAGAGGAAGACTATATTAAGGAAGTTTTTAATACCAAATAAAACAGATTCTATCTAAGAATGTACAAAAATGTATATCTCTTTTAGGGAACAAAGAATGGGTAGACTCACTAATTGGGAAATGACTGAACAAGCTGTGGTATATAAATGTGATACAATAGTATTGTACTATAAGCAGTGATGAGGAATACAGTTTCAGAGAGACCTGGGAAGATTTTTATGAACTTAAGGATAGTGAAGTGACAAAAAACCAGGAGCATAATTTATACAATGAGAGCATTTTGTAAAGAGAAATAAGTTTGAAAAACTCAGGCGCACTGGTCAACATAATGATTAAAAACAGTCCCAGAGAACTAATGATGACACAAGATGCTACCACCTCCCACAGAGCAGTGAAAGACTGAGAAGGTAGAGTTATATATGTATACTTACATGCATATTTGTGTGCCTATGCACAAAATATAGACACACATACAGATAGATATATGGTCTTTTGGACATGACTAACATAGAAATTTGTTTTGCCTGACTATACATGTTTATCACCTGGGGGAGGGGGGACTTTTGTTTTTCTTTCATTCTCAATTGGATTGGGGAGGGGAGGAACGGTTGATTTTTGTTGATTGGAAAAATTAACATTTAATGAAGTAAATATGATAGCTGGTGATACAGGACTGAATTTCAAGGGAGAGATTAGAGCTAGATATATAGATCTGCAAGTGGTTGAACTGATAGGAAATAATGAGATCACTCAATGAGACAGTAAAGACCAAAAAGAGAAGATAATAGAGCCTTGGTATGATGATATGGATGATAAATGAACAAGAAAAATTGAGAAGGAATAATCAAAAAGTTAGGAAGAAAGAATAGTTTCACAAAAACCTAGAAAAGAGAGTGTCCAAGAGGAGGTGATCCACAAATGCTTTAGGGAGATCACAAAGGGGAGGAGCCAAGATGGTGGAGTAGAGAGATTCACATATGCTAGCTCTGAACCCACAGCCCATAAATTACCTGTAAAAAGGAACTTGCAACAAATTCTGGAGCAGCAGAAGCCACACAACAATGGAGTGGAGGAGATTTCTGTTCCAGAGAGCCCTGAAAAACCGACACCAAAGGCCCATCATGCATCGGTCCCAGAGCAGAGCCCAGCCCTGCCTTGGCTGCATGGCACCAAGAGGAGCGGATCCGAGCAGGCTTCAGGGGGGGAATCTCCAGTGGCAGCGCAGGTCCCACAGGCGCACAGGTGAGTGAGAGAGCGTTTTGGGCTGGCCAAGAGGGGAGCAGATCTCCATAACTCAGGCCCCCTTGGGAGGCAGCAGTGGGGGGGGGGGAAGCAGGGGACAGGGGCTCCCAAGCAGGCAGGAGCTCAGATCCATTACTGAAGGTCTCTGCATAAACCCCCTGAGGGAACTGAGCCTGTGAGGCTGCCCTGCCCCAACATGAGCACCTGAACTTAATCTCACACTGAATAGCAGCCCCTCCTCCCTGCTGAAAGCCTTGAGGCTGGGAAGCAGCATTTGAATCTCAGAGCCCAAGCACTAGCTGGGCAGATCTGGTGGCAAGATTGGTGTGGTGAGGAAACTCAGAAGTCAAGTAACTGGCTGGGAAAATGCCCAGAAAAGGGAAAAAAAAATAAAACCATAGAAGGTTACTTTCTTGGCGACCAGATGTTAGCTCCTTTCCTTTCTGATGA
>CM053771.1:90610149-90641269 GCA_028658325.1 Potorous gilbertii
GAAGAACAATGCTTACCATCAGGTAAAGACATAGAAGTCAAGGCCTCTGTATCCCAAACATCCAAAATAGATATTCAATTGGCTCAGGCCATGGAAGAGCTCAAAAAAGATTTTGAAAATCAAGTTAGACAGGTGGAGGAAAAACTGGGAAGAGAAATGAGAGAGATGCAAGAAAAGCATGAAAAATGGGTCAATACCTTGCTAAAGGAGACCCCAAAAAATGCTGAACAAAATAATACCTTGAAAAAGGCTAACTCAATTGGCAAAAGAGGTTCAAAAAGCCAATGAGGAGAAGAATGCTTTCAAAAGCAGAATTAGCCAAATGGAAAAAAGAGGTTCAAAAGCTCACTGAAGAAAATAGCTCTCTCAAAATGAGAATGGAACAGATGGAGGCTAATGACTTTCTGAGAAACCAAGAAATCACAAAACAAAACCAAAAGAATGAAAAATGGGAGATCACCAAGTATGAGGACAAGAAAAGACCTTTATACTTGAGATCACTGGTAATTTTAGGCAAAATGGATTCAGTTGAGTGATGAAAGATTAGAAGCAAAATTGTAGAGAGTTTCAAAGAGAGTAAAAGGAGATGAAATGGAGGCATGAAAGTTACAGATCAAAGGAAAGGGTTTTGTTGTTGTTTTGTGTTGCATTTTAAGTATGGGGAAGAAGAGGGTGCTGTATGCAGCAGGGAAGGAGTCTTTAGGTAAGGAGGACTTGTAGATAAGAATGAATGAGAATGACTGTAAGTGTAGTATTCTAGAGAATATGGGGGGGTAGGATAGAGTACAAGGACAAAGGCTGCTTTGGAGGAGAGAAGTGCCACCCCTTAATACAAGATTTGAGAAGAGAAGAAAAGAGTGGGCAAAGATGTCTGAATGACGTGAAATGAGGCAGGAGAAGAACCTAGCTGCTTCTGGAAAATATGGATCATAAAGAAGAACTCTGTCTCTTAATTTTTGATCTTCTATTCCTTTTTCTGTAAGTCTGAGCTAGCAAAAGTCGAGGTATAGTATTGAGGAATTGAGAATTTGGTTAGATGTGAAGATCAGGATATTGGGTAGGAAAGAGATTTTCAGTTTGTTATGCTCACCAATCTATAGCTACATGGAATTCTTGAAGTCTGCCTGAGCAAGGCCACAACTCACTCCCACACTATCCTTTAGATGAAGAGTTTCTTGTGCCACCATCTTCCATATCCTCTATGGAAATCATGAACAGTACCCATCATGATTTGAAGACTTGGAATATATCTCACATCCATCCTGACTCCCTTAATTTTAGTCTCTGCTTATACAAAAATCCCTTGATCATTTCAGTTGCCTTTCAATCAACCTCTTCAGTCTTCATTATAATTTTTCATCCAGTGCAACCATGAGAATTGCACAGAAAATTCTAGATTTATATATATAGTGTCTTGGATTGTACAGGAAGAGTGTATGATATGTATTCTATCTGCCTTAGTTTCCTCAACTGTAAAATTTGGATAATGTCACAGGATTGTTGTGAGGACCAACTGAGATTTTTGTAAAGCACTAACACAGTGCCTGGCACATAGTAGGTGTTTAAAAATGTTTATTCCCTTCTCTTCCCCATCTCCCACTATCTTCACATATTCCTATCTTTGTATTTCAGTTATTTAGTGTTAAGTGTATGGGTTTTCGTTTGGGTGGGATGGCAAAGGAGGTTGATCAAAGTTAGATATGGAGTTATGATTTCATCAGTACTTGCAATTCCTGGTGATGAAATTCCCCACCAGCAATACTGATGATTAATCTCTTGGTAATTTAGAGGTTTGCCTGGGGGGCTGAGAGATTAAGTGCCCAGAGTCACACAACCAGCATGTGGCAGACAAAGTCTTTGAACCCCAGTCTACCACTGTTTGGATCAAGCTCTCTATCTACTATTTCAAGCTTCCTCTTCAGCAATACCAAGGTTAGTTTCATCTGGAGGATCTCACGAAATTCTTGGTAGAATTTCTGTACTTGTGCATTTTTTTGCAGTACATATTGAATCATCAATGCAATTATTTTCACAGTAGTCTTTTTGCATGTATTTTCTATGCACTATATGCAATATAAGATAACCAAATATCCCACAACATATTTCTTGTTGCCTTTGGAGACACAATCAAACTCTGCCAATTCCTTTCTTTGCCTCTCCACAGAGAACCTATGAGTCATGTTTCCATTTAAATGCAACCTCCTTCTGTCTTCTGGTTTCATTTTGTGCCTGAAATGGTGAGATTGATAAGATTAAGTTCCTCATTAAGGCATGACTACTAGTTGATCATTGGATCAGATTCTCGAACTTCAAGTAGACTCTAGTTAAGTTAAAATTTATAGATAATTTTAAAGCCATGTGATCCATTGTAGTTTCAGGCTCTTTCCCTCCCTCCCCACTCACCCACCAGCTCTTTCACTGTCACTGGAGAAGTGAAAATAAGAAGTATAGAACTCAAGGCAAACTTTATTTATTTTAAATTTTATCTTATTTTTCTTTGTTTCATGGGTTGCCTTGACCAAAGAATTCATCTCTAAATGGCCTATTAAGCCAATAAAGGCTAAATTATTGGTCAGGAGCCTTACCGTACTTTGCTAGGGTGGTCCTAAAAAAATAGACACCTCGATTGTCAAGTATATATGTCAAGATTTTCCAATACGGCAGAACTAGCTAGAGTTTAGGCTCTGCTGACATAATCTTTGATAACTGAGAGCACTCCCAAACTACAATGAGAAATCAGAGTAGGATTGTATAGAAACACTAGAGATTAAGAAGGAAAGAGTCCCTATCTTCAAAAAGCTTAGATTTAATTGGGTGAGGGGAGACAGGTAAATAGAAATGTAAATACAAAGTCGTTTCTTTGGGGGGTGTTAGGGAGAAGACTTACAGTTGAAGAAAATGGATTCAGTTAAAGCCTTCCTCAGCAGGCATTGCTAGAGATGACCTTTAAGAGAACTACGGACTCCCAAAAGCAGAGGTGAGGAGGGAGAACATTCTAGAAATTGGAGAACACTTATGCAAAGCTCAGAGATAGGCCATAGGACCACAGTAAGGCAGGTCAGGTTTGGCTGGAACTATAAGTCCATGAAGGGAGATGATATTTAATCAACTTGAAATGCTACCTTGGATCCAGACTGTGAAATGTTTTAACAGCATTTGATACTTGAGGGAACCAGTTTCTTGAGAAAGGGAGTGGCATGGTCTGAACTGTGATGTAGGAATATTACTTCAGCCCATATGTGGGAGGATTGGACAGAAAAGAACTTGAAGGCAGGGAGAACAACTGTACTTTTACAGTAGTCTAAGGGAGATGTGATAAAGGCTTGAACTGAGGTTGTGATCTTCTGAGTGGTGAGAAAGGGACATATAAGAATTGTTCCAGTTCTTCATTCTGGGAACATCTTTCACTGAACTGAATTCCAAGATCTAATCCACTGGATAATCCACAATTCCTTCGTTTTGGACAAAGAAAATCCATCTAACCAATTAACTATTTGGTGAGTATTTATTTCCCTGACAGTTTTATAGGCAAGCTTCAGTAATTCAGTGAAGTAAGTTAAATGCGCTTCTTTGTACCTAGTGTCAGCACATGGATATTTAATAAAGCACTCAGCAATGCTCAGCATGCAGTATTTATCTCATGATTCTAATTAACTCCAATTTGCAGATGTGAGTTCAGGCCGAGGAATTAAGTAATTAAAAATATACCACTCTACAGTTTACTGAAGTGGCTGTACTAACTTTCTGAACTCTTGCTGAGGTTTAGGCTTCCGTAGTTAATATTTGAGAGTACCCCATTTTTCAGTCCTTGGCCAGAGTAGGCTTAGCACATCAAATAGAGAAAATTAATGTTCTGTTTTGAAAATTTGTGAAAAAAATAAGTGAATGATCCTCTCCGTATGGCTCATCTCTCTGATGACCTTTATCAGGCTGAAGAACATGTCCTTGACACTCTCAACTTAGACCTGGAAGAGATCTTTTAAGTTAGCACATCCTTCTGTAACAGGACCATCCCTGTCAGACCTTGAAAGAGTTTCATTTGACATCAGAGTGCCCAATGTCAGCAATGCCTGAAGTAATAGGGAACTGTCCACAGATGAAACACATATATTGGAATTAGGAGGTTTCAGTTAGCATTATCTCCCTGGACTTAAAAGGACATCACTGTGCTTTGCAAAAGATATATACTGTATTAAGAATAACAAAAAAAGGATGGCTTCCTTATCCAAGCTTCGACATTGTGGAATATTAGCTTTCTTGAAATTTTAGTGTGACCTTGAACTGGATTTCCTACTTTTGTTTTGGATCCCACTAACAATTTGTTTTTAAAGTATTTTTCTGTTCGATAATCCTGGCTCCTTCTTCGTGCCCTGTTTGGTTTGTGCTTTTTGCTTGTCATTCATGTAATTGGCCCTCTTGATGCACAGGACTTGCTTCTTATTTATTGGCCCACAGCAATGAAAGAATTTTTTTAAAGAATTTTATTTTTAATTTATGGAATGAAGCCAATATAATTTGTATAACCCAATATAATTTTTTTAAATGATTGTACATGAAACTGCCAATCTATTATGTACAACTTGCTATTCCATTTAAATATGATAAAGTTGTCGTGTAGATTTCTTTTTTTCCTTTTTTTATCCCCCCCACTCTAGAGATGGCACAAATTGTGTATATATATATGTATGTGTATATATATACACACACACGTATATGTATATATACACACATACATAAAGCATAGGTATGTATATACATATATGTATATATGTATGTAAAGTCATTCTATACATACTTCTATTTATCAGTTCTTTCTCTGGACTCAAATAATGTCTCCCTTCATATGCCTTTTGTAGTTAATTTGGGCATTTATAGTAATCAAAATGACCTATTCACTCAAACTTGTTTTTAAAACAATATTGCTATTACTGGATACAATGTTATCTCGATTCTGTTTATTTCACTCCTCATTATTTCATGCAAGTCTATCCATATTTTTTCTAAGATCATCCAACTTATCATTTCTTTTTTTAAAGTTATTTATTTTTAGTTTACAACATCCACTTCCATAAGTTTTAAATTTTCTCTCCTTTCCTTCCCTCCCCCCTCCCCAAGATGGCACTCTGATATAGGTTCTACATATACATTCCTATTAAACATATTTTCACATTAGTCATGTTGTATAGAAGAATTAGAATGAGTGGGAGGAAACATGAGAAAGAAAAAAAACAAACAAACAAACAAAAAAAGAGAAAATAGACTGCTGCGCTCTGTCTTCAGACTCCATAGTTCTTTCTCCAGATATGGATGGCATTTTCCATCATGAATCCTTTGGAATTGTTTTAGGTCTTTGCACTGCTGAGAAGGCCTAAGTCTCTCAAAGTTAGTCATCACACATTGTCACTGTTACTGTGTACAGTGTTCTCCTGGTTCTTCTCACTTCACTCAGCATCAGTTCATATGAGTCTTTCCAGGTTTTTCTGGTCTGCCTGTTCATCATTTCTTATAGCTCAATAGAATTCCATTACATTCATATACCTCAACTTGTTCAACCATTCCCCAATTAATGGGCACCCCCACAATTTCCAGTTATTTGCCACCACAAAGAGAGCACTATAAATATTTTAGAGCATATAGATTTCTTTCCTTTGCCACATAAAGATCTAACAATTCAGACTTTCCCATGCTGGCCTGAACCCACTGTCCCTGTGCTTTCTCATGGTAGAGTATCTGTTACAGTTCAAAAGGAATGCTTGCATTCTTGCAAAAGAAAAACAAGGCAAGTAAAAATATGGTCTTTAAAAATTGGAATATACTTGAAAAAAAGAGGAAGTTAATAATAACATCAGGTATGGACTTTAAAGTTTCTTGAGGAGAAGATAGTGTTACTCATCCAGGGAAAGCATGGTGTAATTAAAAAGGACACTAAGGGATATTTTCAGTAGTAGTCAGGACATGTGGGTTTCATTCCTCCCTACCTCATTATTAACTGGGTGATTCACTTAACCTCTCTAAAGCTCAGTTACTTGTTTCTTACCTGTGTCTTGCCAGTACCACTTCCAGGCCATTTCCAAACCACATCTATACATGGATCTTTGCTTCTCTTCTCCCAACCAACTTTCCAACTCTAACCTCCCTTTATGTATTTTGTCTTGCCCTTTTAGAATATAAGCTCCTTGTGGGCAGGGACTGCCTTACTTGCTTAGGCAGCAAGTCTGGTACATTTCAATCATTCAAATAAGTTCATCCATTCTGTGCACACACCATGACTTTTTAAATAGGTCCCCCATTAACTTTTGCATTTAAATTATTATTTGCGTCTTTGGAATTTCATTGCTGAGAATTTCTAAACCTTTTTCAGCTGATGACATCTGGAAAGTTTTAAGCCATGGCAACCTGCCAATGTTCTTTGGGCTGCATGCCCAATTATTCCCAGCTTTCTTTTCCTACACAACCATGTATTTGAAGATAGGGTGGTAATTTGCCTCTATGGTACTCAAGTTTTATACTTCAGCAACCAGTTTCTTCTTATTTAATTAGGTACAGAATAGTTGCAACTCCTGTTACTGCCTCTACATTTTAGAAGATGAAATGATCACTTAGCCAAGACAAGAATTTGATAATGCTTTTCTTCTTTTAACAGGAGGAATATTCTAGCAGCTACCATAAGATGCAAAATCTCCAATCTCTGCTATATCCTGCTCCTATAGCATTTGATTCCTGAACTCCATATCTGTTTTTTACTCTGTACTATAGCAGTCTATTGCAATGGTATGAAACTCAAATAAAAACAAATCCCTGCTGCAAGTTGACTTAGAAAATCACAAAGTAACATTATCTGTGCTGTACTTTTATGTATTTTTTTTTTGACATTTCCCAATGACATTTTAATCTTGTTCTCTAGTAAGTGTTTGACACCTGTGATCTATCTATGGTATACTCCTTCAACAATACTGATTCTGTTTCTCTCCTTACCCAAATGCTCTACTTCATGCTTCCCTTTTCTAGTTGCTAAATATAGTAGTAGTAGCACAGGTTTTAAGTATACAATGCTGCTAGTACTCTTTATCTATTCTACTTCTTTTGAAAAACATACTTTTCCAAAATTATATTCCAACAAGTCCTATCTTAGCAAGCTTTAATGATGCATAGGAAATAAATTTACTTCCTTATATTTCTTGCTTATAGATCGTTTTTTATTCCTTTGCGTACACGTCTAAGGGCTTCATTGCTGTCTTTTCTTGTATGTCATCTCTTCTAAATTAATAGGAATCTCTACTGATTTTCTTCACCATGTGAAGTATTGCTGATTTGTAATTGGTACATATGTATAGGCAGTTTTTTCTTCTTCCTTTTCTTTTCAAGTTAAAGCTTTCTTGATCAAATTATGTGCATGTGTATCTAAATATATGTGTATTTGTGTATACAAATATATTTGTCCTGTGGCAGCTATGTGGTGCAGTGGATAGAGTACCAGTGCAGGAGTCAGGAGGACCTGAGTTCAAATCTCACCTCAGACACTTGCCACTCACTAGCTGTGTGACCTTGGGCAAGTCACTTAACCCCAATTGCCTCATCCTGGGTCATCTCCAGTCATTCTGGTGAGTATCTGGTCACTGGATTCAGATGGCTCTGGAGGAGAAGTGAGGCTGGTGACCTGCACAGCCTTCCCTCACTCAAAACAAAGTCAAATGCAAGTCATATCAACATTTTTCTGATGGCATGGTCTTCTTCAGTAATGAAGAACGGACACACACACACACAATATTTGTCCTGTCCTGTTTTCAGGCAGCATCTTTCAAACTAGCTATTCACATGCTAAATCCATAATTGTCTTCTAAAACCCTTGTTTCATAAAATAGTATGACCACAAAATTATTTGAGTTTTATTTTGTTATTGGAAGAGAGTTCAGAGATCTAGTTTCATTTCTATGAATATATCTCCTCACCAAGACAGAGCGTAACCACTCCATGTCTTAGTATATGTTTTCATTAATTCTTTTGGCCTATCCCATCAAGGAATGAACTTAATACAGGTGCAGAAAAATTTAAATGACATTAATCTCCTAGATATATTTCATATTTGTCAAAGCTTACTACTTCACTGAAGTTTTCTATGAGTATCTCTAATGTAGGAATATCACTTTTAAACCCATTTAGTACATCAAAACTTAGATTTCCTTTTTTTTTCACAGAATCTTAGCATGAACAGAAGCTTAGAGATCACTTAGTTCACTTCTTTTAGTCTACAGAAGAGAGTGGAGGCCCAGATGATGCAGTAACTTTCTTAGTTTGTGGATGAGCAGGGTTTAAGTACCTCAGTCTTCTGTCTTCCAATCTAATAGAATTTTTCCCCTACTACATGATCCACACTTTTCTTAAAAAATAAATCAGGGGAAAGAAACCATATGACAAAAATACTTAGAGCAATATTTTTTTCAGTAACAAAGAAGTGGAAACTAAGGAGATGCCTATCAATTTGGGAATGACTAAATAAATTATGATGTATGAATATAATAGAATAATTTTGCGCTGTAAAAAACAGTGAAAAAAATGATTTCAGAAAAAGCTTGGAAGATTGGTCAGAAGTTATACAAAGCGAAATGAGCAAAACCAGGAGAATATATTTTTTCATATAATAACTACAATGCTAGAGAAATAGATCTTAAAGATTCTGACAAATGACATGGCCAATTATGATTCCAGAAGGTCAATGATGAAGCATTTTACCCAGCTTCTAAGAGAAGGATGATGAAATCAGCATGAAGAATGAGTCATGTACATGGCCAATGTGGGAATTTATTTTGCTTGACTATACATATTTATTAGAAGGTTTTCTGGGTTTTTTTCGATGCAAGGAGAGAAGTAGAGAGGAGAGAAAATAGATTATTGTTAACTGAAAAAAATGTTTTAAAAAGGTAATCAAAGGCAATAGATTATTTTCCAAGAAGACATACATGGAGTAAATAAAGTGCTGAATTTAAAGTCAAAAGATCTGTGTTTGAATCTTGGTTCTGTCACCATGACCTGTGTGACCATGAATAAAACATTTAACTTCCCTGGTTTTTACTTTGATCATTTGTAAAATGAAGTATTTAGACTAGATAACTTCTAAGGATCCTTGCAACTTTAACCCTATGAAATGATGAACTCCTCCAATGGCATGTAAAATGTTCAATTTCCAACAATTCAATTCATGCAGCCTCTCATGAACTCACCTACCTTAAAGAACACTTGTAGTTTTCCCCATAACTGGAAGAGCTATAATTTATCTTAGGACTAAATATCTTTCCAAATCTGTAATGAGTTGATGACATTTCATGAAAATATGAGATTCTCTTCCTCTGACATTCTTCTTGATTAAAAAAAAAAAGCTCAAAATCTAGTGAAATAATGTGAGCCTAGAACCTCAATTCCTGCTTTATCAGACTTTGTGGTGAGCTATGGTCGATACATGGTATTGACTAATCCAAAGCAGGAATTATTAAATTTCAACTAATCCTACCACTAACATAACATTTAAATATTATTTCTAGTAATTAATATTTGGTTATAATTGGAGGGAAAAAGGTCATTTCAGAGAAATACATGCATGAGGCTCAGAATTATAAAGAATCATAATTCCTTACAATCTCCTGTAAATGAGCTTACACAGCCTGGTAATTACAGGAAAGACACTGACTGACCTTTATGTGCACACAGCAAGCAGCGGTAGTAACAGGCACAGAACTACAAGACCGAGCAGCTTGACTGCTAATCACCCACTCCCTTCATTTGGATTTACTTTCTCATTCCTGATCCCAGACCAGCTGTTGTGAAGAATAGGTCAGCTGTTTGAGGGACCCTCCTTAAGTCAAAGACACCAATCAATGCATTTCGGATGTCCTTCCTTCCCTGCAGTGGTTCGCTTGGGAATCTTCTCTGAAGAAAAAACAGGTTCAGAAAATGTCGATCAGGGATAACAAGATAACCCAGACATGATAGACACCCACCAACCAAGCAAATGGGGCAAGCTGAGCTAATTCTTTTCTACACTCTCATGTATACTAATCACCTGTTTGTCACAGACTAGACTCTAGGCTTTGGCCCTCAATAGCCCCAGTTCAGACCATGTTGTGATTACTGCTTTTGAACTTGTTTCCAGCTCAACACTGGTTCTTTTAGTTCTGCAACTCATCTTTATCTTGGTTTATCTTGGTTTGATTCTGTCCCATACTTTCACAAGACAGTTTTGGCTGCCATTACTCCCACTATCTGAAATGGGGAATGCTCAAGCAATCAATCAAGAAACCAATAAGTGTTTATTAAGCTTACTATTTACCAGGCATTTTGCAAAGCACTGGGGATACAAACCAAAGCAAAAATACAAACCATTTTCTGTCCCCAAAGGGTTCCCATTTTAATGGGAATAAATAACAATTTAGAAATAAATTTTTAAAAATTCATACAAAAAACAAAAAGGAGCTGGAATACTCCTTATTCCACATTGCCACTTCCTGGTTACCTCCATCACTCTCATAAATCCTTCATTCAGTCACTAAAGTGAATTTTCTAAAAAGCACAAGTCTGACCAGGTCACTCCCCACTTCCCCCACTCAATAAGCTCCAGTGTCTCCCTATCACCTTTAGGATCAAATACAAAATCCTCTCTTGATGTTCAAAACCCTTTATAACCCAACTCCTACCAAACTTTCCAGTCTTTTTATAGCTTATTCCCCACCACATAATCTTTGACCAATGACACTGGCCTTAATGTTCCCTAAACAAGAAACCCCATCTCTCATCTTTGGGCATTTTCTTATGTCTAGAATGCTCTCTTACAGTAAAACTTTTTCAGTCTCTTTAGTGCCGTCATTCTGTTTAAATATTTCCAGTATTATCCAACGTATCCTGCATGCCAACCATCCTTGTTTATGTTTGTTATCTCCCCCGTTAGAGGACAGAGATTGTCTTTCCTTCTTTTTGTGTCCTTAGTTCTTAGCACATTCATTACATGTGGGAAGCTGGCCTTTAACCCAGACCATCTTTATTCTCTATTATACGACACTTCCTACTGCTGTCTTCGTCATAAAATATAAACCAGAATTTAAAATAGTTGTTCATATTTCCTGCTCTGTTTTCTAGAAGTCATTTTATTTTATGAAACATGCTATCTTTTTCATGAAATTTAGAACATCATAGAAATGGAAAGCTTTTCTGACCCTGTCTAATTGATAATGAAATTTTGTCCCTTGATTCTTGTCAGGCAGGGCTAGATTTAGTTTACCCAATAGATACCTGGTATGTAATAATAAAGTACATGACTTTTTCACTGGTCTTTTTTTTATTTATGAGATAGCTCTTGACATTTTTTCAATCCAAATATTAGTGCAACTGGCTTAAAGTTTTGCTATGTCTGAGCCAGGTTTACAAGGATTGTATTATAAAATTGTGTATTCATGAGGTAATAACATTTTTTTTAAATCTGTGAGATCTTTCATCCACTCAAGCCAATCAGTTAGTCAGCATTTATTAAGTACCTACTATGTGCCAGATGCTGTGCTAAGGGCTGGGGATACAAAGAAAGACAAATGACAATTCTTGTCCTCAAAAACAATCAAACAAGGGAAGACAATACTTTGAAAGGAGTAAAACTAGGAAGGGAGGAGGAGGGAAGTTCTGCAGACCAGTGGGAAATGGTGAGATAGTTGCCCTGGACACCCTCATTAAGTGGAGGATCTGAGGAGAGTTCTCTGATGTCTACCCTCCACCTCTCTAATCAGAAAGAGCAATAGGCCCTAAGGGCAGGGGACTGAATCTGATTCCTCATCATGGTTTGTAGAGGTGACACCAGGGAAAGGAAAACTTTGTCAGATCCTGTCAATCAACAAGCACTTACTAAGTCCCTACTATGTACCATACATGAATAAATGAAATATTTATTAGGCACTTATTATGTTATTGTTTATGCTTCATCAATGGCATCACAAGGGTGATGTCTTGACTTATGGGTGAATTGGATTTAAGTGAGACAGGGTTGCACAAAGTCATCAGCCTCACTCTTTCTTCCGAAATCATCAAAGTCCAGTGTCAGGGTAAAAGTCAAGGCAACTGGTGATGGCCTAGGATATAATGAATGAACTTAGCATCTTTGATTTCTGACCAAGCTCCAAGCACCTGGGAATTGCCAGATGTATTCCTGGAGCTTAACGCAGTACCTGACACATGGTAGATACTTAGTAAAGATTGATTGATCAACCCTCATTGTTCACAGTGAACATCTTAAATCAGCTGATTTTAGTACTAGCATAGAAAGGAAACATTTAAATGTGACTAAATGTTCAAATCAGAAGAGGAAAGGGCAGCATAAATTTAAAGTGACTATTGTAATAGCTCACATGAAAAAAGGGTGAAAGTAATGATATGCATTAGGTGGAGAAACACAATGGCCTCTGTTCCATTCTATCCCTTACCTTCAGCAATTAAGTATCATCATTATCTTGAACATAACCATAACCATCATTGTAACACCACCTATTTATATAATACCTTGTAGTTTTACAAACCTTTAAATGATACCAAGTGGAAGGTAGTACCTGAAATATTATTTTGACCCAGGTCTCCTAATTTCAAGTGCCAGGATTCTTTGGGCTGCATGATGCTGCCTCTCTGATTAAGCCATCTCAATAAATCTCAACAAATAAATGAGTGAGGTCCAAGACAGTTTCTAGAGGTCAGTAGGCCATTGCTGATCCTTGTTCACATGCCTAAACACTGAGAAAAAAGTGAAAAAATACTAGGTTATCATCAGTAGAGCTCTCTTGGGTAAATCCAGTCCTGGTGAAGTACAACATACTCTAAAACTCCCTCTCTTTGTGACCATTCCAATTCCCATCCGTCCCTGCTTATCTTTCACCAGCCTGAATGGCTGATTCTGACCCTTATGAGGAATATAATGAAAGAGTAAAAGGAGGAAGTTCATTTCCAAATGGGGAAAACTCTTTACTGGAGGGACTGTGTTTATGTTCTTCCTTCCTTGCTGAAGAAGACTATGCCATGAGAAAAATAATGACATGATTTCACTTGACTTTGTTTAGAGTGAGGGAGGGCTGTGCAGGTCACCAGCCTCACTTCTCCTCCAGAGCCATCTGGATCCAGTGAGCAGATATTCTTCAGGATGACTGGAGATGACCCAGGATGAGGCAATTGGGGTTAGTCACTTGCCCAAGGTCACAGCTAATGAGTGTCAAGTGCCCAAGGTGAGATTTGAACTCAGGTCCTCCTGCCTCCTGCACTGGTACTCTATCCACTGTACCCCCTAGCTGCCCCACTGGAAGGACTAATCAAGAAGACAAGTATACACAGATTATCTTAAAGGATTAAATGCATGTCATTAAGAGACATAGAGCTAAAAGAGTCCTTCAGGGTTAATCCAGTCCAAATCTGTCATTTTCTAGGAGAAACTGAGGCCCCAAAAGAAGAGATGACACACTCAGAGGTAATAAGTAAAAATCAGGTTTCAAAATTGAGATTCTTTGACTATGAATTCTGTGTTTTCCCCACTATACTGGACTGCTCCAAGGACATTGCATCAAGGAAGTGGGAAGAGATGCTAGGTTATCTGCAGTGTCCATAGTGCTTAGACTGGCTAGTTTTACTGTTAGTCCTATAATAATTTAATTTTAAATAAATATTTAAATTTCAATTTCAAATTAGGTAACAAATCACATCTCTAAAGTGGGTCAGTTACATTCAGGATGATATCTGCAAATGGTTTGGCTTTCTTGATGCTTAAGAGTTATCAATTATGAGTAATCAGATCCACTATTTTGCCAACTGCCAAAACAACTAGAAGGAAAATAAAGCTAATCATGCTTTAGAGCCTCTACGAAATAAAAAGGCATGCTAATTTAGTGCCTCTTAAATATGAGATTGCAACCACAGAACTCCAATATTTTAAGGTTAATTCCACTCCCTCTCCCCTACTCAAGAATGTTTCAGCTATATATCATCCCAGCTTAAATCTTTCATATATATATATATATATGTATATATGGTCACACACATATACACACATACATATATGTATATTATATATGTAATTACACACATATATACATACAATACATACGTGTATATGTATATATATATGTATATATATATACATATATATATATATATATATATATATATATATATATATATATAAAACCCTTGAACTTTAACATGTGTGAAATGTCTTAAAATACTCAAGATGAAAAAATATTAAATACAAAGTATGGTAGTTGTAATAAATTAGCATATGTTAAAGTATTGTTTGAACTACCATAAAGATGTTTCATTAACACTGGTATTTTAGGGGAGGGTCTGAATCTCTGAGAAACAAATATGATGACACTGAAGATCATTTTTAGAAGCATCAATGTTGATCCCTTTTCTAAAGCAATTTCTATTATATTATTTATTCCTAAAAATGTTCCTTTCTTTGGTATTCCATTTTTTTTAAGTAATATGATAGAGAAAAGAAATGGGACAGATTTTTTCATTAAGATATTGGTGATTGTGTATTTTAAAAACTTGTCTTAAACCCAAAGGTGAAAATTACCAAGGCCTTATACTAACTCACCTTCAAATCTTGTTTGGATTTATTTATACTTTAAACCAAATGGATTTCTCTTATCTAAACCAGTGAAATTGAAAAGCATTTCATAGCCCATTTTTTTTAGAATTGCTAATTACGTACTTGATCCTTTTCAAATTTCTGCAGAGTTGAGACACTTACTGTTGAGTCTCACAAAAAAAACAACAACAAAAAACATTTATTTACTTGGTAAGTATCTATGTCTAGTCTAGTTATTAAAGGGATACAATAAAATATGTTATGCATAATCAGGCTTGGATGATGTGTTTGGTTCTTGTTGTTGGATTTTTTCTCTTATTTTCTTCTTTACAAGCAATACCTATCTCAATAGGGAAGTAAAGGGAAGGAGTATATTTGAAGAAAAAAAAGTTTGTATATCCATACATACATTCATATGTATGTATACATGCACACACATATATATGTATATATATATTCCATTTTAGTAGTTCATAGAGTTCTGAGTTGGGAGGAATGTTAGGAATCAACTAGTTGAACTCCATTTTGCCGATAAAGAAACCGAGGCCCAGAGAAACCAAGTAATTGTGCTAAGTGTACATAGATTAGTAGAACTGGAACAGGAAGCGAAGAACTTTTGTTTTCAAATCAAATACTCTTTTCACTAGAGTGTGGTGCATGGAAATGCACAAGACCAATGGAGTTTGAGTTTGGTAGATCTGGGCTCAAATCTACCCTCTAATATCCAGTTCCTGTGTGACTTTAGGCAAGTTACTGTCTGGGCCTTAGTTTCTTCATCTGAAAAATGCGAATGTTGCATTAGTAACCTCTAAAATGCCTTTCACCTCTACATGTATGATCTTGATTCAAATCAACATCCTTTAAATAGGTGCCATTTTATTGAGACCAATGAAAGACTAATATCTAAATATCTAAATTAGACTAAAGCTAGATCTTAATTAGTGCAAATAATGGGAATCGGAATAAAGAATACAGTGCAGTGGTTGCGTATATTCAAATTTGCGCTATTCACAGTTCTAGCTGTATGTAATGTGGCCATTGGTTTCAGTCTGGTAGAAATAATAGTTTAATGGGACCAGTTGTAAAATCTTTTCCTAGTTGTTTTCTTCCTTTGTCTTTAAAATCTCCAGTCCCATAAAAATTAGATAGAAGTTAGCCAATTAGGAACTAGCAGATAAGAAGGGACTGTTGCCTCTCTGAAGGGAATAAAAAAACCCATTTGCCTCCAGTGACTTGTGACTTCAGTGTGAACCTTAACCAGCAACAAATCTCCAACCATGATTATACTTAGAATACACGTAATCTTCTTAGTCTAGTTGAAACTGTGAAAATCTCCTTCATCTTCAATTATTTTTTATTTGACCTACTTCTTTCCCTCAGCAAGCAGGAAAACATCTACCTAATCCCCTGACTGGAAAGTAAGAGTCTTTGCAGGGGGGAGAGAATGGGGTTCCCTAAGCTGTGAGGTTTGGGCTGGCCCGCTGTTCTCCATGGTGGGTTGTTTGGAGCTTTTCTGGGTTCCATGAGCAGAGGATCTTCTAGGGTAGCTTGAAATATGACATTTATTTCAGAAACAGTTCTGACCGAGTTCTCCTGGGGCACAGCTCTGAGAAGTGTATAAACTTTACTCCATTTGTTTGCTACAGAAGGAAAAGGTTGTTTTTGTTTGGTTTCGTTTCGTTTCGTTTTTTGCCATTGGGAGGATCTGGAATCTGGAAGCACTTGGGCAACAAGTACTGGATATGAAGCGGGTCTGGTGTTTAGGGAGGCTGGCATTTTGGTGGTGAATTCTAAAGGAAAACTTTTGAAGGATGATTAGCTTAGAAAAGAGACACTGGGTTGGCAGAGGAGGGAGGGTGCTGAAAGACACCTAATAGTCTTCAAGTACTATATCTGGAGATTTTCTTGTGGAAGGGAAAAATGACAATCTGCTTTGGCCCAGAGGGCAGAATGGAGAGCATTTGAAATTTGAAAGAGGCAAAAATGGCTTTATGGAAGGCAAAACAAACTTCCTAGTGACCAGAAATTGCTGTAAGTGGAACAGACTGCTTTGGAAAGTCCTTGGGTTTTTAGCACTAGAGGACTTCCAGGAATGCTCAATTGCATATTATAGTTAGGATAAAGATTGGATTACTTGGTCTCTGAGGTACCTTCCATCCCTAAGATTCTATGACAATGGGTGTCTGAAACCCAGTTCAATTCCAAAATAAGAATGTGCATCAATTTGTTGATGTTCGGAAGGGCTGTACCAAGCATCAGCTAGCTAGCTATAGCTGGAGGCATATACAAATACATTAAGATAAGGAGCCCCCAGCCACCTCTGAATCCAATTATGAGTAAATGACATAAAGATCAGCATAGGAATAGGATTCCTCTGATGTCAGAAGCTCCAGTTACATATTCACCATTTAACTATTTCTTTCTGTAGGTCTCATCTTTTCCTGTTGGAGCAATAGTCTCCAAATTTTTGATCACATATCTCTGTAAGTAATTTTGTCTTTATGTGTATACTTGGTTATTGTTGTGTTGGTTTTTCATTTTCGAAGAGGATGATGACATCAGAGAAATGATGACATGACTTGTACTTGACTTTGTTTTGAGTAAGGGAGGGCTGTGCAGGTCACCAACCTCACTTCCCCTCTAGAGCCATCTGAATCCAATGACCAGATATTCATCAGGATGATTGGAGACAGCCCAGAATACAATGGGAGACCTTGGCCTTTTAGGCTAAGGTCTACTCAACTGGGAGAAAAGGAATAGATAATTTCCAAATCAGATAATCCATAAGCTTTTATTAAAGAGTTCATTATTCATATGGGGGCATATTTATAAAATTCATGGATTGAAAAAGTACCAAATTCATATGTGTGATTGTGTATTCACATACACACACACACATTTAGTCTTCCACTGATATACACTCAGAAAGGCTACGCCTTAATCACCACTTCCCATTTTAAAAAAATCTCCAGAAACCTCCCAGTCTTTTCAATAACCCATTGGTGGAGGCTAGGGAAAGAGAATCCATAGCAGTGTTGCAGATACTTGGTTGGGATACAGTTATAACTGTCCTTAGAGGTCAATGTTAGCATAGAAAGAAGAAATGTTGGAACTGTACTTCAGTAGGAGGAGTGTAGGAATATAAGGCTACAACAAGTGAAGAATAGATGTGGTTGTGTTGGAGATGAGCCTCACAATTGGTCATCCTGGGGAGGGTGGGATGTGACATCTTCTCAATCTCTAATTCTTTGAGGCAATACCCTTCATGTCAAACCTTGGCTCCTTTAAAACCACAGCCCCTAAGGGTACTCCCTTCCTCCTCTTCTGCTATTTTGGAGACCACTGCACTAAGTGGAGAGACCTAGCTGAATTAGACAGCATCACCCCTGTCTACCAATGTTCATAGTTTCAGAGCCTGCTTTGGTTTTTCTCTCCTCTTTGCCTAATGGACCAAGGTTCTCCTAGTCCAATCTACACCATACACAACTATACACAACTATATCTTTTCCCAGTGACATTTGAATCATGTCACTCCCTTGCTCTGAATCCCATAGCTGCTCTCTAGAGCTTTTCCACAAAATAGAAATCTTTACTCCTCAGATTCAAGGCTTTCCACCAAATCTCTCCTGCTAATTAGTGTCTTTATGTTCTGTTACACCTTGATTCCCACTCTCTTCCTATATCCTTCACAACCCCACTCATTGTAGGAGTGCTCCTTTCCAAGCTACATTCTTCTCCATTCCAAAACTTCCCGATAACTTCCCAGATTGACCCATAGTGACCTAACCTCTCTAGCAACTGTCCATATATATATCTTACTTGTAGTAGAACTCTGAAATAGAGGATCACCTGATCTAGTTCCACATATTTAGGCAGGTAAAGGACTATCCCATCTTTACAAATGAGATCATTAAGGTCTAGAAAGAATTAGCGATTTGGGCAAGGTCACATTTAGGTAAGTGACTTGGATTGAGGTTTCCTGATGACTTATACAGTGTTGTTGTTTTTTTGTCTGTGTGTTTTTTTTCCTGCTATGCCAATTGTTTTTTATATAATTTGTTTTCATCAATGGCCACATTCTAACCCTCTTTATTGGCTTTTCAGCATCACCACGACCTGAGGCTTTTCTTAAAAGCACTGTGAAGTGTGTATCATATTGTTTTTCCCTTTTCCTTGTCCTGGGATTTCTTCAATGTAGAGAATTTGGTAAGAAATTTCCTCTACTAAGACAGAATGGCACTTTCTCTGTAACTTAGAGTTTTATAGGGTTGCCTGGAGATACTGAGAGGTTAAGCCTCTTGCTCGAGATCACACAACCAGTGTGTCAGAGGCAGGATTTGAACACATAACTTTCTGACTCTTAAGCCACCTCTTTATCCATTATGCTCTTCTGCTTATCTCTATATTTATCATATATATGAATATAGTTTTGCTTTGAGGCTTTTGTGGGAGATAATTGAGATAAATTAAGACAACTGGGCAGCAGCATGCTGGCAAAGTTCAGTAGCTAGCTCTCCAGAAAAAAAAATATGTGCAGGATGCAGTTTCAAATTTAATCTGTATTAGCAACATTTGCTCCATCACTTTCCTAAGTATATACAAGGGGCCAGTGTAGTTTCTGTAAAGTAAATACTCTAGGCTTTGTGGACCGAGAGGCAAAATTGAGGATGTTATACAGGTGCTTACCTAAGAAGAAAGAAAACAAAGGTCCACAAAATATTTGTTGGTGAAATTCAAAACATAAGAAGGAGAAAGAGGAGGTGCACATCTGTTGCAATTGTTCTTGCTCTTTGTTCCCTATGAGGTGCTGGGTTCCATAATTACAGGCCCTGTGACCATGGCTTCCTCTCTAGCTCCCTAGAGTCCCATGAATGCACTGCCTCATTGCCAGGCCTGGACATAGAGGGCTCACTATTTCTGGGGTCTTGTGTTTAGTCTTTACTTTCTTTGTTTCTGAGAAAATTCCTCATCTTGTTCCTGCTGATTCCAATCAATGGATTCATTGCAAGTAGTCACTGTCCTCATTTCATGGGTGGCACAGTCTATGGGACACCATAGAACCAGTCAGACAGGATTTGTTCTACTAAACTAGAGTGACTCTGTTCTTGTAAAGTAGCAATACTATCACTTTAACCTGAACATCTGTGTAATCAAACTCAACCTCTTGTTGCCACCAAAGCTTCCCCTGCTGGCTTCCTTATTTATTGTAAAGTTGACCATTATTCTCCCAGGTCAACAAGCTTGAAATCTGGGACGCTTTCCAATGTATCCCTCATGTTGCTGCCAGAATAATCTTTCTTAATGGTAAATCTCCTCATGCCACTCCTCCGCCTGGCGATCCTTAGGGACGTCATAGCCTCACCTTTGTTTGGTCTTCAAATCATATGCTAGCATCATCCTACCATCCATCTTATCTCATGTTGCTAAACACTAGGCACTTGATGGTCCAGTCAAGCTAGTCTACTCTCTGTTCCCTGAATATGTCATGCGCCCACATGCATTTGCTCATCACTTTTCCCTATGCCTGAAACTTCAACCCTATCCTTCTTTGATTACTTATCCTTTAAAACCCAGCTCAAACATCAGCTTCTCCAAAAAGTTTTCCCTGAGCCTCATCCTAACCTCTTGGGAATGACCTTTCCCCTAGGACCTGACAGGAAGCTTTTCCCGTGGCTCCCTATTGCACCTGTCAGATAATATTGGCTATTATAGATGTCAATTATAGATGTCAATATTTATATCTTACTTGTAAATGCAATGTCTCAGCCTTATCTTCATTTGGTATCTCTCTTGGTGCTTAGGAAAATAGTTTGTTGACAGTAGGTATTTAATAAGTAGCTGTTGAATAAATGTGGTGATAAATTGGACTAGATAGGAACTCACATTTAAACAACACTTTAAAGTTTACAAAGCATTTTTCTCACTATAACCCATTGAGACCAGTGTGAATATTATCACCATTTGAAAGATTAAAAAAAAACCGGCAGTCCCTAAGAGATTAGTGGTGCCCACTTTTGCTGGATGGAGCTAAATGACCTGTTTTGCACGCATTACCTGTGTGACCCAACCTCTGTGGACCTTAGTTTTTAGAGATGTAAAATAAGGTGGCTGGAAGAGATGATTTTTAAGGTCTCTTTCAGCTTGATATCTAGAATACTGTGATCTCCTAAAGTTTCTTCTGACTCTGAGCTTCAGGATTCTGTGAAACTTCACCCACTAATTACTGAACATGACACATTACCTGTCCTGATATTTTACCTGTTATCACACAGGTTGGAATTATAACTTTCAATCAGCTACTTTCCATCTCTATTGACTACTTCCCTGAGTTCCAAAGTCTTTTCAAAATGGAAAGAGAATCAACTCAATTCTTGATGGGTCAATGATATAGCATCACAGAATCCTCTCTTGCTAATGATAAATTTGGGGAATATTCTATGTTTTTCATTGAAACCCTAAAGTTCTGATACAGTTATCAATGTTAACTCCACAATGTTATTACCTATCTCTGAGACAGCCCATTCCACTTTTGAATGGTTGCAATTGGCAGAAAGACTTTGCCTGCATCAAACCCAAATCCCTCCCCCCCTCCCCCAACACTTTTTATTCTTTCCTACTTCTGCCTATTGCTTCAGTTTCCATCACACTAATCAGAATTCAGGTAACAGAAGTAAATACTTCTCCTTTCTCCTTCTGTAGAAGAGCTTAGTCTAAATCCTCAAAAATACCTACAATCATTCCTTTCAAGTTTTCGGAATGACAACCCATTTCCTTCTTCTTCATAGATGAAACAAAAGTGATTTCCTGTTTGACATTCTCTGTTGGAGTCCTGCATCCAAGACAGATATCATCTGCAAAGCAAGTTAGTACAGGTCCCAAACAAGCAGGGAAGAGCAATGCCTGATCTTTTAATGGATAAAAGGATAGTAACTATTTGAAGCAAAGATAGGTTAGCACCATTTTAAGTTGCCACGACTGTCTATCAGAATAGTGATCTGGTTTTATTTGCAGGTGGTATATCACATCTGATAAGTATGTAATAGTTTTTAGAAAGAGCAGTTTTTAACCTTAGTGTTTTTAAAAGACTGCCCCCCAATAATAATGGTGTTAATTTAAGCAGAGTTGGGCCCATCTCCTTACACAAAACCGTTCATACCTTTGCTCTTGTCCGTGCCCTTCTCCATATCAAAAACATAATGAGGAGCTTTGTAAACTCTAAGGCACTAATCAAACATCTATTATTGTCAGCATCATAACTGTGATTATTTTCTGGTTATCATTTAAACTTTTTTTTCTCAGAGTAGTAATGTCACTGGTGTGGGCAAGTTTCATTAAGGAAACTGCATCCATAGAAGTAGATTAACAACTGAACTACAAAACTTAGTTTTACAAAATTATCTGCTGCACCGAGAGGTTAAGAGATTTGCCCTTGATTATCCAGCTAACACAAAGGTGGGGAACCTGTGGCCTTGAGGTCACGTATGTCCCTTTAAGTCCTCAAATGCAGCCTTTAATCCACTTCAAGGGCTCCACATGTGGCCTCGAGACCACAGGTTCCCCACCTCTGAGCTAACATATATCAGTGGCAAGATTTAAACTCAGTTGTTCCTCCATCCAAGATGAGCCTTCTATCCACGATTTCACCACTTCTCCTGATATTTCTTACAAATAATCAAGAACTTACTAGGACTAAGGAATAATTCCTTAGGTCTTTCGCTTTAGCAAAGATAAATACAGCTGAGCAATCTCTTAGGTAGAGAAGTGAATTACTGACCCAATAAAGAGTGCTTAGAAAGAAATGTAGGATGAGGTTATTGTCTGCATCTACTGGAGGACAGAGTGATAGCATAGAGTCAGACAGACTTTTATCTTCCTGAGTTCAAATCTGGCCCCAGACACTTACTAGCTGTGTGACCCTGGACAAGTCACTTAACCCTGTTTGCCTCAGTTTCCCCATCTGTAAAATAAGTTGGGGAAGGAAAAGGCCAAACCACTCCAGTATATTTGCCAAGAAAACTCCAAATGGTGTCATAAAGAGTTGGGAAAGACTGAACAAAGTTTATATTTATAAAAATAATTCCTAGTTATTTTAATTAGCAATACCTTCTGACACATTAGCACTATTACCTACATTTTATAGTGAGGCATAGAAAAATATGAAGTTATTTGCTTACAGTTTGGATCAAGGATTAGAAATTCCATCCTACGTGAACTTTTATTTTCAAAAAACAAAGTGAGTCACACTGTCTACTTGTCTCTTGAGAAGAGGGAGACTGATTAGAACTCGTCAGCGGGGCCAAACCCTGGTATTCCACCAAGGAACAAGATGGCCAGAAACTTGACAGAACAGGGTTTGCAGACCTGTCTTCAGGGAATTCCAATTTAACTCAGCTCAGCCTGGGGTCAAGGTTGCTCTCCCCCGATACACAAGGTCGTCTCCCGGCCACAGTGTGACATCAGAGGAGATCTTTAGTGGAGTCAGGAGAAGGGGAGAGATACAAAGGCTGATAGCAGAGGAAGGCGTCTGGAGCTCCCATTCCTTGTCCCTTTGCGCTTAAGGACCCCCTCCATCACCCAGGGCCCCGTCGGTGCTAGGCTCCAGTGTGACTCACTCCTTCCCCTCACCTCCCTTAGGGCCCGGACTGAGTTTGGCATTTTAAAGGGCATTAAGCCCCTGGGTGGGCAGGGCGGTCCGGGGAGCAGAGCCCCGCCTCCTCTCTCCTCCCCGCTTCTCTTCCCTTCCTCCCCCGGCTTCTCTCGGCCACACACAGAACTCACTCAACCATACACGCGTGCACACACACACACACAGACACACAGACACACAGACACACACACACAGACACACACACACACACACACACACACACACACACACACACACGCTCCCACGCACGCCGGGGTCCGTCCCCTCCAGCGCAGGGTGCGCGGGGCATGCGATCAGTGCCAGGATGCAGAGCCCGCCGAGGGAGCATCTCTACAAGCTGCTGGTGATCGGCGACCTGGGCGTGGGCAAGACCAGCATCATCAAGCGCTATGTGCACCAGAACTTCTCCTCCCACTACCGGGCCACCATCGGGGTGGACTTCGCCTTGAAAGTTCTCCAGTGGGACCCGGAGACCGTAGTGCGCCTGCAGCTCTGGGACATCGCGGGTGAGTGCGGCCAGGAGGTGCCCGCGCCGCCCCCTGGGCCGGGGTGAGCGCCCAGCCTCCGCCGAGACCCGCCCGGGGGTCCCGCCCGGGCTGAGGCGGCCCAGCTTCTGGAGCCAAGCCCGGGCACGGGGCGGCTGCTGCCTGGGGAACTTGGCCGAGTTGGCACAAAAGTTTGTGGAGAGGAGAGATGAAGTTTCCTCCCAGCTCTAACTTGGGCAAAGAGGACTCAAACAAGTTAGTTTCTTAGGTTTGCTTCAGACTCATTTCCGAGGAGTTCTCGCTCTCTGGGGCACTAGAACTCTTTCTTTTTCACATTAAACGTTCAGATTTATGTTTCAAATAACAAAAATCAGTTTTGTTCTCCCTCCCCTTCTCTCCTATTGGAAGAGGGGGAAAAAACCAAAAACCCTTGCAACAAACATGTACAGCCAAGAAAAAGAAATTCCAGTGTATATATTGCAAACGCATATGTCAGTGTGTCTATGTGTACAAATTCATGTATATTCACACATGTGAAAGAAAATATTCATGTGTGTGCCAATATATATGTACACATACACTTGCTTGCACCTCTCCTTCCCCCCTTTGTCTCTGTCTCTCTCTGTCTCTCTCTGTCTCTGTCTCTCTGTCTGTCTCTGTCTGTCTCTCTCTCTGTCTTTCTCTCTCTGTCTCTCTCTGTCTCTGTCTCTCTCTCTGTCTCTCTGTCTCTATCTGTCTGTCTCTCTCTCTCTGTCTCTGTCTCTCTCTGTGTCTCTCTCTGTCTCTCTCTCTCTGTCTGTCTCTCTCTGTCTCTCTCTCTCTGTCTCTATCCCTCTCTGTCAGGTTTAGAAATTCTGAAAATCCGAAACCTTTCTCCTCTCTCTCCAGTACCCCTGGGAGAGACACAAGCCTGAATGGCAATCCTCTTCCCAGCCCTTCCTCCCTCCCCACCCTCTCTCCTGGTTTGTTCATATTTTCCCCTTTGACTTGCTTCCCAAGGCCCTTCAGTCCTATGACAGTGACTGACTGAGGGCAGCAGGAGGGTGAACAAGTGGGAGGGAGGGGGAGCTGGCCCGCTGTGTTTGAAGTGCCTAGCTGTCCTCAAGTCAGGGAGAGCCAGCCTTGACCTGCATTTTGCTCCTGCAATCATGATGAAACTGTGTTGGGCTTATCCGAGTTCCTGCTTAGCCTTTTTCATCACGTGCATTAGGTAGGGTTGTCACTGCTTCCATCTTCAGACCAGCTGACTGCTAGGCTGGCAAGTTTTTGTGTCCTCAACCATTAAAGATTTCAGATATCACTCAAGTCAGGGAGATAGGAGTTGCTAGAAAAAATTGTTTTTTTTCTTTTTTTACTTTAAAGTCTTGGCAGGATTTGACTGAACATACTTTCGAGGCAAATTCTGAAGGCATGCCCTGACCCGCTGTCTCAGTCAGTCATGGATTTATTGACTCAGCCCAGAACTTCATAGGCAGAGATCAGGAAAATAAGACTTTGGGTTTCTTTTGAAATCACAAGTGGGTTTTGTTCACTTAGGTCCAGCACTGAGACCTGGGGAGCACAGTGAGGGTTTTATAGATTGCAGCATCTCAAATGGGAGAGATCTCAGAGAGCATCTAGCCCAAACATGTCTGAATATGAAAGAATCCCTCTGCAATGTAGAATCACAGAACTAAGGCATCTCCAACCCTTTCCTCCCCATTGTTTTAAGATACCTCAGCAGCCAGAGTCCAACCTAAACTTGGACCAACAGCATGTGAAACAAGTTAGTCATTCATTCAGTCTCTGCTTGAAGACTTCCAATGAGCTGCAACCCATCACCTCCCAAGTCCATTCCACTTTGGAATCTATGCCATCTATTTGGAATCTCTATTTTAGGAAGTTTCCCCTTAGTTCACACTTTAATCTGATTTTTAAAATTCCACCTAAGTTAGAGATTCAAGTTCTGACACTTTAGTACCTCAAACTGTTGGAAATCATTTTGAGTTCTTAGCAAACAATGGTAAATCTCTTAAATGGTATGATCTAGTCTTTGCCGGTGGGCTGATGTGTCTGCAACGGCATAGGGCTAGCTGAAACCAGCAATCCCTCATTGACAATCAGAGTGTTTAACTGATGTATATGTATTGAAAACCTTTTTCAGTTAATCAGCAAGCATTTATTAAGTGCCTACTATGTCCCAGGAACTGTGCTAGCTACTAGGGATAATAAGAGAGCTAACTATTTATATGTGTATATACATACATGTACACACATGTGCATATATGTATGTGTATGTATACATCCGTGTATATATATTATATATAATATGTGTGTGGGGGTTGTCTATGTAAATATACATATACAGACATGTCTATATAAATATATATATATATATATATACATACACATACGCATACACACACACACACACACACACATGTACCTATATATGCCAGGCATTGTGCTAAGCGCTTTGTAGTTATCATCTCATTTGGCCATCGCCACAACCCTGGGAGGTAGGTGCTATCATTGTCCTCATTTTTGGAATGAGGAAACTGATGTGAAGTGTTGAAATTTGAACTCACGTTTTCTTGACTCCAGGCCTAGCACTCTACCCACTCCACCACCTATACAAAGAATCGAATGATTTCTACTCTCGGGGAGCCTAAATTCCCATGGGGCAAGTACATATAGAAGAATATACTGGATAAACATAAAGGGGGCAACTAGATAGTTAAATACGAAGTAGTTAGGATGGGAAAACACTGGCATTTGGAAGATCAGGAAAAGCTTTGTGTAGAAGGACATGTTTGACCTGAGTCTTGAAGAGTTTCTGTGAAGCAGATGTGAAAAGGGAATGAATTCTCAGGATGGGGAGGATGGGCAATGCAAAGGCATAGAGATGGGGGAAGGGAGGAATGAAGAGTGACAGAGAGAGAGAGACAGAGAGAGAGAGGCAGAGAGAGAGACAGAGACAGAGAGAGAGAGACAGACAGAGACAGACAGAGAGACAGACAGAGAGACAGAGACAGAGAGAGAGAGACAGAGAGAGAGAGGCAGAGAGAGAGACAGAGACAGAGAGAGAGACAGACAGAGACAGAGAGAGAGACAGAGAGACAGAGACAGAGTATGGTTGGTTATATTGCACATTTTAGAAGGGAGAGTGATATACAGTGAACCTGGAAAGTTAGGTTTGGGGCCTAGGTTGTCATAGGAATTTTTGTATTTTACCCTGAAGGCAATTGGAGTTTATTGAGTAGAGGAATCACATGACCAGATCTAAGCTTAAGAAAAAATCACTTTGGCAGCATTGTGAAGGAAAAGGGAGAGACATGAGGCAGGAAGAACAATTAGTTGTGCAATAATCCAGGTCAGAATTGTCAAACAAAATGCCTAAGGCTGCATGACACTCATAACACTCTCTAGTGCTGTAGAACCAGATTAAAATATGATTGGGAAATATTTAACAAAATAAATAAAAATAGAATAAATCCAGGTCATATTGCATTTTAAAACCTAGTCGATATGCAGCAAGAAGGGATCCCTAGGTATGATTAGTGACCCCATTCCTGGTTGGGTCTGACACCAGTGATCTTGAGGTGATGAGGGTGGTAGCTGTGTAGGTAGGGAGAAGGGGTTGAATGTGAGTGATATTATAGAGTTATAAAAGACTAGGACTGGCGATTAATATGATATATGGGGTGAGGGAGTCAACAAGTCAATGACGGTACTTTAAAAGAAATGGAGGCATTTGGAAGGGGGGTAGTTTTAGGGGCAAGACACTGAGTCCTGTTTTGTATCTGACCAGTTGAACATCTCCAGGACATTCAGTTTGAAATGTCCACTTTGTAGTTAATCATGTTATACTAAAGTATGAGAAGACACTAAGGCCAGCTGTATGATGTAGGAGTCGTCTGCGTGGATCTCTGGTGCCTAGGTGACATTGCCTAGGTGAAGACAATTTTGTTAAAGTATTTTGGAAGAACGCTTCTCATCCTTTGGACAGAAATCATCGCCCCCTTAACCAGGCATCTGTGGAACACAATGAAATTTTTCTTCTAAGACAACTCTGAGCTTGCCAACACATAGTCCAAGTTACAGCAAACAAGAATTTAAAGGATGCTAATGCACATAGAGACATGTCACCGAAGCTAGCTTTCTAGTGCTTTGACAACTCACAATTTATTTTTTGTTTGTTTTGATTTGGTTTTTCATCTGGAGTTGTGATTTTATTTGAGAAGGAAGTTCCCAGCATGGAAATGCTTTCCATTAGTGGAAGCTGATATGTGTCACTCATAGTCTTAGAAAATTAATTGCCTGAGACATTGACATGGGTCGGTTGACCCACCCAGGTCACTACAGCCAGTTTGTGTCAGAGGCAGAACTTAGATCTTCCTATTTTAAAGGTCCAACCTCTAGCCAGTACCATACTTAAGCTATAATGTTCTTGATACTCAGAGGTAGTTAGTGCAAGTCTTGTTATATCCCCATTTTAGATAGGGGAATGGGAGCTTAGATAGGTAAGTTACTATATCATGGTCACATGGCTAAGGGGTTGAGATTCGAACCTAGACTTGCACCAGATCTTTTGACCCTCCAAATCTCTGTATCCCTACTGGAAAATGTTGCACACACACTCTCACCCTCATATGTGCTTTTTTGGTTTGTTTTCTAGAGGATATTTTAAAAATATGGATTACAGAATCAGAGAGTTTCCTAGTTGGAAGGGTCTTTAGCAGTCCTCTAGTTCAAATCCATTCTTGAAAAAGTGTGGACTCTACAATATATCTGCCAAGTAATGTGAATGGCAGTGTGGCTCAAGGAATAGTGCTACAGTGGCATCCTGCCTCTAACATTTATTAACAGGATGGCCAGAGGCAAACTGGTTCACTTCTCTCACCCTCAGTTTCTTCATCTATAAAATGTGAGTAACAATAACTATAGCACTTACTTGACTGTCCTGTGATGCTCCAGATAGTTTGCCAAATTCCTTTCAAAGCATAATGTCTGTTATTAGTAAGTAGTCATCTTCCCTTTGCTTGTTCCAATAAGGAGGAACTTACTATCTCCAGGAGCAGGTGAATTAGCAGATCTTTTTGACATTAAGTCTAAATTTGCCCTCTTGCAATTCCTACCCATTGTTCATAATTCTAGCACAGAACTGGTCTGTTCCTTCTGGCAGCTACAGTTCTGTGGAAAAAGGTCATTGGCTGTGGAGGCAGACTTGGGGAGAGGAGGACACGGTCAAATCCAAATTGCTACCTGATGTGACCTTGGGCAAGTCATTTGATTTTTCCTTATCTGCAAAATGATTAATAGGCTAGGGACTTGAAAATTAGACTAACGACCTGTCAGGTTCTTTCCAGATGGAGAGATTTCCCTGGGATTCGATGACAGCTCTTCAAATATTGGAACTATATATAATCGTAGTAATAGTAGAATATAAAACAATAGTAATTACAATAGCTATAATAATAGTATTTATTATTATAGAATAGTAACTACTATTATTATATAATAAGATTAGCTATGATTTATATAGCAAGTTTCCAATAAACTATCTCATTTTATCCACGCAACCACCCTGGGAAGAGGATAAGCATGCATATGGAGCCTACTAAGTGCCGAGTATTGTGCTAAAAGCCCTTCATTTTTATACATTTATTATCTCATTTGATCCTAGGAAGTGGATGCTGCTGTTATCCCCATTTTACAGATGAGGAAACTGAGAGCAGATAGAGGCTAAGGGACTTGGGCAGGTTCACACACAACTTCTAAGTGTCTGTGACCACAGGTCTTCCCACAGCCGGACTCAGAGCTCTATCCGCCGCCCCACTCATCTATCCTCTGGGCTTAACCCCACCTCCTTCATCTGGTCCTCATTTGTCCTGAACTTGAGGACACAATAAGGAAGAACATTTTCTTTCAGTCAGCTTTCCATTTTGTAGAAGTTGATTGTCCAGTTGGTGAATCATTTAAGCCTCTCCATCCTGACATCTGGATTTTGGGAACATCTTTACCCATTGGCAAAACAGATACACAACATAAGAGGTAGAGAAAATTTCTTCCTCTATAAAAATGAGAAAGTTATACAATATGTCTTGTGGAAGTGAGATTAGACTTACTCCTCTTGACCCCAGAGGATAGGTAGAAATTGCAGGGCAAAGTTGCCTCTGCCTTTGCCCAGCCCAGGTTCCCACAACTAGTCAGTATCCAAGGCTGGATTTGAACTCAAGTCTAAAATTCTCTAATCCTGTAGAAATTGCAGGGGCAGATTTAGGCTTCAGGTAAAGATGAATAAAAATCTCTGGCTTAGAGTTGGCCAGAGAATTGATAACTCACATTTATATAATTTGTTGTTAAATCACTTTTCAGTAGTGTCTGACTCTTTGTGATCACATTTGGGGTTTGCTTGACAGAAATACTGGAGTATTTTGCCAGTTCCTTCTGTAGCTCATTTTACACATGATAAAACAGGTGTATAGGTGTATCAACAAGGACCCCGGCATATGAAGGCGGGCCTGCTGTACAGGTTTTTAGATCTGCTTTTCTAAAAGGGAAACAACTTTTGAGGAGTCAACAGACTACTTTAATCAGACACATATGTCATTCACTTAGTTCAGGGGATAAACGTCAGTCAGCACCCTGAACTTCAGAGAAAATACAAACAGAAATTACAAACAGGAAGACCAACAGACAGGGCTTCCAATTGTCAGACAATACATACTTTATTCCCAGAGAGAGCAGCACCAACACCTGGGTTTTCAAGGCTGCCCAGTCTCATCTGGCACACCAACATTCTTCCAAAAAATAAGCCCCAAAGCAAAACCTCACTTCAGGGTATATATACTCTTTTTAGGGCTGGAAAGCAGGACCTTCATGATCCTGTGCCTCATTAAAAATGAACAAAAGGTGTCTGAGGCCTATTAAGGGGCAGGAAAGATCTTTAACTCTTCCCCCCTCACCACCATTAACCTTACATAGGGTTACGTGACTTGCCTGGCCAAGGTCACACAGCTAGTAAGTATCTGAGGCTGAATTTGAACTCAGGTCTTCTTAGGCCTGGTATTCACTATGCCACTAGCTGTTTTCATCATAATAATCTTGTGATCTTGGTAATATGAATATTATTATTCCCAGGGTATACATGGGGAAATAGATTCTAAGTGGTTAAGTAATTTACCCATATCGCATAAGGGGATATGTGCGAGGCAACTGTACTAAGGGCTGGAGATAGAAATAAAAGCATGCTAGACATTTTTCAGTCCCTAGATTCAATAAGCTTGCCTTCTTAATACCTACAGGGTATTATATATGGTTTCTATATTTGAATGTGACATCACTGGTCTAGATGACCCTTGGACCCTTCCAGCTTTTAGCTGTTGCAATTCTACGTGACCTCTGCTC
>CM053771.1:90641769-90704348 GCA_028658325.1 Potorous gilbertii
AACTAATTATAGCATATGTAAGAATAAAATAGAGAGGAAAGCCATTAAAATTGCAAGTAGGTATTATATTTTCAGGCAGTGTCTGTCTTGAAGATGTCCTAGATGAGGGGGGGGGATCCTGCGTCCTCAAGGCCACATGTGACCTCTAGGTCCTCAAGTGCAGCCCTTTGAACCCAAATTTCATAGAACAAATCCCCTCACCCTTATTCTAGACCTATATAGTTAATTTGGAAAGGATATTTTTAGGAGTCTTTGAAAAATGAGTACACACACATGCACATATACATACACACACACACACACACACACACACACACACACACATATATATATACAATATATATACTTATACAATATATATTTTTTTATCATTGTTGAATTACTTCATGACCCCATTTGAGGTTTTCCTGTCAGAGTGGTTTGCCATTTTCTTCTCCAGTTCATTTTCCATATGAGGAAATGGAGACAAACAAGGTTAAATGATTTGCCCAAGGTCACACGGCTAATAAGTATCTGAGACTAGATTTGAACTGAGGAAGATGTCTTCCTGACTTTAAGTTCAGCACTCTGTCCACTGCTTTATATAATCCATATAGACACATTAAAAATATAAAAAGCTTACAACACACTAGATGAATTTGCTACCTGGCCAGATGAACTACATTTTTAGGCACTGAAAAAATTGGCAGATTCTTTTTGAGGGCAGTAACATTTCATTTTTCTCTGTATCCCCAGCATATATCTCAGTGCATTTCATATCATGGGCTTTCAATAAACACTTTTTGATTAATATTTTTTTTATTACTGAACCTGTCTAATGAAATTCAAAAGCTTGTAGAGGACAAGGGAATTGTTATGTGTTATGCCCAGAAAGGAGCAAATGTTCCAATTTTAAAAATAAGGGAAGACAATGAAATGTATATACTGCAGGTCAATGAGTTTTGCTTTTATTTCTAGCAAAATTCACAATATGGTAATTAAACAGATGGTTAGTAAACCTATAGAAAAAGAAGCAATATCACAAAGAGCCCTCGTGGCTTTATCAAGAAGAGGGCATGCAAACTAACCTAAGTTCTTTGTTTTTTGATAGAGTTACTAAACTAGTAGGCTAAAGCATTGCTGTAGATAAGTTACCTAAATTTTAGTAAGCACTTGATAAAGTTTCTTCTGTATTCCTTTAGAAAAAATGGAGCATTGTAGGCTAGATCAGGTGTAGGGAACCTGCGGCCTCAAGGTCACATGTGGCTTTCTAGGTCCTTGGGTGCAGCCTTTCAACTAAGTTCAAGTTTTACAGAAGAAACCCTTTTATTAAAGGAATTTGTTCTGTGAAGTTTGGATTCAGTCAAAGGGTGGCACTTGAGGACCTAGAGGATCACATGTGGCCTTGAGGCTACAGGTTCCCCACTCCTGAGCTAGATGATAGTCCCAGAACTAAAGAATAGTTATTCATGCTTCTATGTAAAGTTAGAAGGAGGTGTGCAGTAGAATGGCCCTAAATGGCCCCTTCTGCTTTAACTTTCCTTTTTCATTTTTGACTTGGATAAAGGCAGAGAAGGGGCACATCTAATGGGAGACATAGCCAATAGGCTGGGAGACAAAGTCAGGATTTGGCCAACTAGAATTTTGGACCAAATTAAATAATATATAGTTTAATAGGGATTAATGTAAAATATTAGTATTAACTTCCAAAAATTAACTTCACATATACAAAGATGAGAGAGGACAGATTACATTGATATTTGTCCAGAAAAAAAATTTGAAAATTTAGTGTATTTTGGCTTATTATAAGTCAACATATATATGGTGCTATGAAAAAAATGAAAAAACTAGTGCAAATCTTGAACTACATTAAGAGAGGTTCAGTTTTTGAGAGTAAGGAAATGTTAATAATATGGTTAAACTCTGCCATGGTTAGGCTACATGAGGAATTTCATGTTCAATTCTGAGCACTATATTTTAAGAAAGATGTTGGTAAACTACACTACCAGGATAGTGAAAGGCCTTGAGTTGGTGCCATATAAGGATTGGTTGAAGAAATGGGATTTTTAGTGTAAGAAAGAAAATATTCAGGGAGGATATGGCAGCTGTCTTCAAGGGCTGTCACACTGTAGAGGGATTAGAAGTACTTGGTTCCAGAGGAGAGAATTTGAAACAATCTTGAAATTGCAAGAAGAAAATTCAGACTTGATGTAAGGAGAAACTTCTAAACAAGTAGATGGATTGCCCAGAAGGCCATTGTATTCCTTCTCATGGAGGTGTTCTGGTATATAGTAGATGATCATTTGTTGGATATGTGGTAATGAAAGTTGTCAGTCATGTATCCATTGGACTTACTGGCCAAGAAGTCTCTTCCCACATGAAATCAGTCTGGTGTTTGTCCTTCATTCTTGAGGAGGACCATGACATCAGAGAGGTGATGCCATGACATTCAAGTGAACTGGAGTTATGTGAGGGAGGGGTGTGCAAAGTCACCAGCCTCATTTTCTCCTCCAGAGTCATCTGGGTCCTGTGTCCAGATATAGATCAGGATGACTGGAGATGGCGATGAATGCGGTAGGAGACCTTGGTCTTTTTAAGCTAAGGTCTTTAAGAGGTCTCAGTTTGACTGAGGCAGTGCCCATTCAGAGATTAAGACTGGGTAAGAATAAACATTTATTAAGTACCTAATTACTGCCAGGCACTGTGCTAGCCAGTAGGAATACAAAGAGAGGCAAAAGATAGTTTCTGCTCTCAAGAGCTCAGACTACTGGAGAAGACAGCATGCAGATAATTACATACAAACAAGTTTTATAGGTGGGAGGTGGTCAAAGGGGGAAAGGCTGGAAGACTGGGAAAGGCTTCGGGAAGAAGGTGGGATTTTAGCTGGGACTTGAAGGAATCTAGGAAGCAGAGATGAAGGGAGAGAAAATTCCAAGTCTGGGGTAGAGCCAGCCAGTGAAAATGTACAGTCAGAAGATGGATTGTCTTGTTCAAGGCTAAATACCTCTATTATTAGTTTAGTAGTAATAGATGACCAGCATTTGCTTTTTGACCTTTTTTGGCTTTGGATAGCTCACTATCCATGATGCTAAATAACGAGACAGTATCTGTCTGCGTGGAGCATATAGTCTACTTAAGTAAACTTAAACTTGTGTTAACTTCAGAAACTCCATGAGATTTAAGGGGCTGTTGAAGACAACAGGAGCCATCACAGTGTAGCACACAGTGAATTACCATACGTGACCTGAGAAGAGAGGTATCACTTCATCCACTGCCATGGTCATGAAAACTAGAGGTGGGATATGGCCTGGGTCATGAGAGATAGCTAACTCATAATGAACAATCCAATGCAACTTCTGCTTTCAGTCTCCCAGGCAATGATGTGCTATATTTGGAAAGTCCTTCAGGGTTGTTTTTCACAGCATTTCTATGAATATTTGGACCATTCTGCCCCTCCTCTCTTACTGGTGCTTTTAACATTGCCCTGATAGATATTGCAGGGCTAAAGCAAAATGCTGTTGGTATTGTAGGGTTGCGAGGGAGGAGGAGGTATGTTCTTTAAACTAGATTGAAAAAAGTTGGATGTTACATAAAGATATGTTAATATGTCACCAGATTTCCAGATCATTCTGATTAATTGTAAGTACACCCCAAAGATAAAAATATAAGGGGAAAATAAGCTACATTTAAATTCTATAATTTGTGACATTTTGGGAGGAGGCCTATTGAACATAGCCCAGTTGTATTTAATGAAGC
The DNA here is from genome assembly GCA_028658325.1 of Potorous gilbertii. Lineage (NCBI taxonomy): Eukaryota > Metazoa > Chordata > Mammalia > Diprotodontia > Potoroidae > Potorous > Potorous gilbertii. Next base: position 90,645,505 of record CM053771.1, read on the forward strand.
CCACCTTAAATGGGTCATCTTTGGAATGCCCCAGAATTAAATTTGGAGATGTCATGGCTAGACTACCTAGGGAGTTTTGTGTTCCATTTTGGACTTGCCATTCTCAAGTTCTTTGGACTGGCCTCTGTATTGTAACTCAGTTTAGTATTAGGGAACTCCCTGTTGAAGAAGTCTCCTCTACTAACATAGATTGTGAGTCTGGTGACTTTGCATAGCCCTCCCTCACTTAAATCCAATTCACTTGCATGTCATGGCATTACCCCCCTGATGTCATGGTCCTCTGTGACAGTGAAGGAACAAGAACTAACATAGATTAGCACCTTTTTTGTAACTTACAGTCTTAGACCATTTCCTAGACAACATAGAGGATAAATTATTTGCCCATGTTCTGGCAACTAGCACTAAGTACAAAAACTGACCCTATTTTGCTGGTGCTTGCCACCTCATGGATTATGGAACTAACCAGAAATATCTCTGAGATTGTATAGATTTCTGATGAGCACAGTATTTACTAAGGCATCAAAAAGTGATGAGATTACTATACAGGGAACTTTAAATGTCAAGGGACAGGGTGCCAGTAGCTAAATTTTGATTAAATCTTTGAATTATTTTCAAGCTATAGACCAATTTTTAAAATTTAATAATGTTTCATTTACACCTGGGCATTGTCAGTGAGGTGAGATGATCAAATTCTGATTTAAAAGTTTAAAGTCTTCATAGCTTCTGATGATGGAAACACCACTGCATGGTCCAACTTGCCCATCTAAAGCACAGAGCACTAGGCATTTCCAGTAGCAGAAATCCTAATTAGCACCACCCTGCCACTTTGGTTATCCACACAATTGCAACTGTTGGAGCATGGCGTGGGGTGGAGTTTTAGGGTTCAATAGAGGAATAAGCGTTCTCTTGCAACATTGATTTTATGGAAGAGAGAAGTTTGCCTCCCTCCACTTTTGTTGGGTTTGAAATAGCTTGTGAGGTATCATGCCCAGATCTAGTGCTAGAAGTGTTATGAGGGTCTCAGGAATCCAATAGAATAATCCTTCCTTGACTCAGGTTCTGTGGAAAATGGAATGGTTGCCACTGATTTCTCCAACTCTTAACATGTTTCTTTCTCTGTCATTATCTGTCTGCTGTTCATTTACTCTCTCATTTCCCAACTTGTCATTCCATATGAGACAAGGAAGAAGGGAAATGGAGCAGTTTGAAGTTGCCCAATAGCAGAGAATGCGCACTGAACATTATCCCAAGAAAAGAAGATCACCTTGTTTCCTGCATCCCTCAATGTGTTTTGTGTCTTTCAGTGAATTTGAGAATCCCCAGAGAGTATATAGAACTGCCCTGAATTCATTCCTAGAATACTGCAGCACAGATGTACTCTGCCCAATCAGATGCTTTCCTTCCTTTCTTCCTCCCTTCTTTCCTTCCTTTCTTCCTTCCTTCTTTCCTTCCTTCCTGTGTTGGCATTCACTCTGGGACCTGATGTTTTCATTGAGTTTAAAGTTCATGTGGCAGAATTCACCTCATATTTTTTATTGAGTTGATCAAGTCTAGATTCAGTGGTTACCAAATTGGAAAAGAAAGTCCAGACCTAAGATGAAAATGAACGCAGTAGACAGCTTTTTCAGAGGTATTTGTTGTACTTAAACTTCAAGCTGGTTCCACTGGCTGGTTTGTGTAGCACAGTGCTTTCAATCAAGTCAGACAAGAGATATGATGTTTCTGACTTTATTTCGAAAGTAGGAATAGTTTTCTGAAAGTCTTCCAGGAAACTTTACCCATTTGAGCAGTTCAAACCATTAATAGCCTTTTATTTTTCACATCTTTAGCTAATTAGTGTCCAAAGGTTTTTGAGGTGTGCTTTCAGAATGTTATTTAATTTGAAAACCATTTTAAAGGAAACCTGATGATACAGTGGGAAAGTGTGTTATAGTTTGGAGTCAGAGGATCTTGGTTTGAATCCAGGTTTCATCACTTACAAGTTGTATGAACTTGGGTAAATCGCTTACTTTCTCAGTTTCCTCCTCTGTAAAATGTGGAGGTGCTGGGGAGTGGGGAAGGGTTTTCACCCTCAGACTCAAAAGCTTCTAAGATCTCTTCCAGCTCTAAATCCATAAGCCTATAATCCTATGAACTATGACTTATAAATTTTAGTAAAATAAAGAATATAGGACACGAACTGAACACTTCATTGATCTACTGATCTCACTTGGTTTATAGGTTAGACTCAAACCTTAAAATGCTTAACCTATAGTAGCTTCCTGACTCATCTTCTAGGCTCTTTCTCCCTTTTCATATTAATGGAAAACTTTCAAATTGGTCTTTTCCAAATATCATTTGGATTGACCTTCCCCTACTTGAAATGACTCCCTACAAAAAAAGCTAGGGAAAAAAACAACAGGAGTTAAGGCTACTGAATCACAGGTGCATAACACTTCCGTAATAAAAAGGAACATTTCCGAGTTTTCTTTGGTTTCTGAAGTTTTACAGAGATTCTTCTAGACTGCGGTTTCAGATTTATTTGGACACTGGTCTTCTCTGTTTTGGGGAAGGGTATACTCTTCAGCAAGGTTTCTTAAGATGTATAGCTAGCCACGTGTGAGTGACCACTCTTCCTGGATTTTTTCTGAGTGTATGATCTTACCTCAGTCTTCTCTGGTTTCTTTTAAGTCTTGGTGAAAGAAGTCTTTCCCAGTCCCCCTTAACACTAGTACCCTTTCTCTGAGGTTATCACTAATTTTTACTGTACATATGAGGTTTCTACCTATTTGTTTAATTACCATCTCAGTTAGATTTTTGAGCTTCTTGAGTGCAGGGGCTGCTTTTGTCTTTCTTTTACTTAAGTGCTTGTTGACAACTAAGCTGTACAAATAAGGCCAAGGTGAATGAGGCCTGATTTGTTCTCTAGATGCCGATCTCCCAGAAATACACAGCTAGATGTTCACACCTTGTTTGGTGCCTGGAACTGCCTCAACCCCAAGGGAGTCATCATAAGATCACAACAGAATTAGGTTTCAGAGATCCATAGTATCACTTTGGTTTTATGGCCAACCGGAGAGAATGACCGCTTCTAATACTTACTTTCCTCCAGTTATTGTGATCTATATTTTGTCTTCATTGATCCTAGGTCAGCCTAATTTACCAGCAGCAACTATAGTTTGCACGTGATTGTCGTCCTTCTACAAGTCTACCATGAGCACTTGGGTTCTAGGATCATCGTTTATTGTGCTTGTATATTGCACTGTTCTGTCTTTAAGTGAGGCTTATAAAGGACTGTCTTTAAGTGAGGCTTATAAAGGAACTCACAACGTACACTAACCCTCTAGAGTTTTATTGAGCAGGGAAGTAATGTGGGGGTGGCATAATAAAAAAGAAGCAAACAAAATAATTATATTCAGTTCAACAAACATTTATTAAGTACATTTTCTATGCAAGATTTCATTGGCTTCAAGGACAAGAACTATTTAGTCCCTGTGTCAGAAGCTTGTAATCTACAAAAAAGGAGTTATATGCCCAGATAAACATTATTCAATACAGAATGTAAAAAGGCCAAAAGAAAGATCTAGAACAAGTGTTCTAGGGCATCTTTAGGGAAGCAAGGCCACTTTTACCCAGAGAGGTATTAGGATAATAGATTTAAGCTTGGAAAGGGGACTTTTCATTTTTCAGATGAGGAAAGTGAATAAAAGAGGAGCCAGCAAAGTATTAAGAGAAAGAACATTCACATAGGTAGGAGAGAGAACCCTGTCAAGAAATCCAGGGGCAAAGAGAATATTCAGAAGAGGGTATCAGCAGAATCAAGAGCTGCAGAGAGGTCATTAAGAAGACTGAGAACTGGGCATCCCAAGTCCTTTCCAACCTGAACCCCTTCTGCCTTTCCAGTCTCCTCACCCCTTGCTCCTCACCCCATACTCTACAATCCAGTGACACTGACCTTCTCCAACTTATCCTGTACCTATCTGGTACAGTATAAAATGTCTCTCCCATTAGACTGTGTTCTCTTTGAGGGCAGACTTTAGTGCTAAGGATAGTGTTTGACACACAGAAACTTAACTGTTTTTTTATTTGAGAGAAAACAGATTTAGCTATTAAAAGGTAACCTTTGAGAAAAGAGTTTCAATAGATTACTAGGGGTAGAGGAGTATATGAGCACATATAGAAAGTAAAAAAGATGACACTCTCTAGGAACTTAGCCTTTAAGAGGTTGAGATATATGAGATGGTAGTGTAAGGGGGTGTCAGAGTCAGGGGAAAGTTTTTGTCTTTCTCTTTCAAGATTCTGTGAACCTAAATATGCTTGTAGGGGTCTGGGAAGGAACCTAAGATGTGTGTGAGGGAGAGAGGGGAGAGGAGTCATTGGGAAGGTAATGAGATTTTATATGGCTCAGTCACATGGTGGACCATCCTTCATCTTTTTATGACTTTTTCTTTTCTGTTCGGAGGTTGCTGCATCTATATTACAGAAGAATTCTCAATATCCCCGGGCCTGTGAGTGGCACAATAGAATTGTGAAAAGAGCATTGATTTGGATTCGGGCTATGATAATGACAGTTATTATTCGGCAAACCTAAAGGTTACAAAGTGTTTCCTCATACCTATTATAAATTATGTTTCTCCTCTTATTTTAGAGATAAGGACACTGAATCACAGAGCTGTGATAAAGTAATTTGTCCAAACCTACAGACCTACAGTAACCTATAGCAAAGAAGTTGGTTTCCTGGCTCTAGGTCAGAGGTTCTTCTTTCAATAAGACATGTTGCCTCTAAAGGAGTTCAGTGTTGCAAGGAGTTGTCAAAGTCACCACCTGATACGTCTTTCCTTCGAGAATGCTTTGATATCCAAATTCATTTTTATTGTACTGTTCTGCTTTTTTACAGAAGTGTAGACTTGGAGTCATAAGATCCCACTGGAATTCTGGCTCAGCTAGGCCTTTGTCAGTGTGAACAAGGAATCCAGCAAAGATGACTTGTTATTTTAATTTTGCACTATTTGAAGTTATATATGAAGATATATATGTGTATATATATGAGTATATATAAACACTTACAAATATTTATATATATGTTATAAGTGAAGTTTTATATATATACATATATAATTATATGCAAATTATGGTCATTGGTTCTGGAACCATGGAAATGTGTAGTGCAAATTTGAATGATGCATCCACTTTATAGGATTCATTGTTTACATAGACATGAACATATAGATATAGCTTTATTTTCTTTTTGGACATACTTTTTATTTGTTCACCTCTCTGGGCATCTGTTTCCATACCTGTAAGATGGTAATGTTATTTATGTTCCTGTCAAGCACACAGAGACTGTTGGGAGGAATATATTTTGTGAGTTCTAAATTTCCTTTCATGTAAGTATAAATGATTATGATTTAATTCAAAAAAAAAGAATTCACAGTTTCTTGGTTTTTTTCATTAGTTGCTTTCTAGACACAGGATTGTACAGATAATGTAATTACTTCCAAATACCCTTTAACTCCTCAATCTAACTCAATTTCTGGATGCTGACCTAACATCAGGACAGTGGACAGGCTGCTGATGCATTACCAAGGCTACTCTTCAACTCTATCTAATGGAATATTGATTTTCTCCCTGGTGTGCTCTTCTAAGAAATCAATACTTCACTAGATGGCGGAGCAGTCGTGGATGAAAAAGAACGCGATCTGTTCCATCCAGGTTTCCTTCTCCACAGGGGCCCTGAAGACTTAGGCAGAGAAACAGCCTTGTGGGGTAGAAACAACTAGAGGAACCAGGAAAAGAATAATGGGACTTTAGCATTTACAAATCAACCTTTAGAGGAAGCTAGGTAGCACAGTGGATAGAGTGCTTGGCCTAATGTCAGGAAATCTTGACTTCAGATCCCTCCTTAGACACTTCATAGCTCTGTGATCCTTTTCAAGTCATGTGACCACTACCTGCCTCAGTTTCCTCATTTGTAAAACAGGTATAATAGCACCTGACACAGAGTTAATGCTTAATAAGTGTTTTTCTTCCTTCCTTCCATCTTGTCCACACAGATAGCATAGGGATTTTATCAAATGCTCAGTGTATGTATGCTATATCTAGAGCAAGGGGCCAGCAAGCTGGTGCAGAGGATAAAGCACCAGCTCTGGAGTCAGGAAGACCTGAGTTCAAATCTGACTTCAGACACATACCAGCTGTGTGACCCTGGGCCAGTCATTTAACCCTTGTTGTCTCAGTTTCCTCATCTGTAAAATGAGCTGGAGAAGGAAATGGCAAACCACTCAAGTGTCTTTGCCAAGAAAATCTCAAAGGTGGTTATAAAGAGCTGAACCTGACTGACCTGACTCAATAACAACAGATCTAGAACATGCCCTTGATTTGCAATCTAGCGACCCCATCAAAAAGAAAAAAAAAGAAAGAAAAGTCCAATCTTTCATAACCTGGAGGTGATGAAGCAATGCTAGTGCTTTGTGATCATGGTTTCCCTTCATCAATAATCACAAACCAATCTCTGAACTTCAGTTTCTTCATCTATAAAATGGGAATCATATTGACATCACCTGTTTCACAGACTTGTAGGATAATGCTTTGGAAACTTACAACTATGTAATATAATATGAACCATAATCAAATTACAGCATTTCTATTAGTTAACTTCTTGGCCAAAGTCAGACAGTTTTGTAAGTAACTAATCTGGGATGAGAATAACCTGGGTTCCCACCTTCAAAATTTAGGACTTTTTCCACTAGAAGAAGTTGCTGTGGCAATTTTTGGACAAGAGTGACCAGTCTGATCACTACAGAAAAAATTTATCCAGCTCTTTTTAAGTGCTCTGAGCTATCCCGGTCGTCAGTAGAAAGTCTTTCCACATTTAAGGAAAGTAAAGTCCACATTAACTGAGTGTTTGATTGCCATGTATTATAATAGCTAATATTGATAGCTAGCTTTAAGGCTTGTAAATGCTGTATAAATATATATATGTGTGTGTGTGTGTGTGTGTGTGTGTGTGTGTGCGCACGCGTGTGTGTGTGTGTGTGTGTGAGTGTGTGTGTGTGTATGATCTCATTTGATCCTAAAAACAACCTTGGGAGGTAGTTCTACCATTATCCTCATTTTACAGATTAGGAAACTGAGGCTGAGAAAGTTTAAGTGACTAATCCAGGGTTACACAGCTATGTAAGGTTTGAGAGGTGTTTTGAACTCAGCTCTATCTTTACTCCAAGTCCAGTGCTCTATGCACTGCCCCAGCTGGCTGCCTCTAATTAAAGCTGGCCTGCTCTTTTTGGAAAGTCCCTTTATGCAGTAGCAGGATAGTGTTTTTCTGTGCTTACTATATAGTTTACAGAAATTTGTGGTCCTCTGTATTATTAAAATATAGAGCACATCTGTGTTCACTTCTAGAAGTTTCATAAGGGCCGAAATTAGTTATAGCGGAAAGAATACTAGGAAAGGAGTCAGAAGGCCTGACTCTCTGTCACTGCAGTTATACTGAAGATAGTAACCTGCACTCAGATCCTGGCCAGAAACTTACTAGCTATGTCACCCTTAAAAGTCACTTCCTCCCTATGTGTGTGACACATAGAATTGGCATAGTTTCTACATCTTCTGTGGCTTCTTGGAATCTCCCATAATGGTAGATGCAGTAAGGTAGATAACAACAACTCACACTTGGACTTGGAGTCAGGAAGACCTAGGTTTGATTCCTGCCTGGACTAGCCACATGACCATGGGCCAGCCATTTAATGTCTTTCAGCCTCAGTTGCCCTAACTGCCAAAGGCACTACAGTGCTTCCTTGAAAGGTTTATTCTAATTACCATGTAAGATAATGCACATGTGGAGAATATTTTGCAAACCTCTAAGTGCTCTATTAATGTCAGCTATGATCATTAATTTCGTTTGTATAATACTTTATACTTTACAGAATCTCTTTTCCTTGCAACAACCCTATCAGATAGGTTTTCCAATCATAGGTGGTACTAAAGTTGCTTTCTATTACATGGAATATAATTTTACAATTTTAATTTATTCTTTGTTCATAGCAGTGACTTTTTTAACAGTCTTTTGAATTCAGAACAAAATCCTTAGTAATTATAGTAGTGTTTCCCCCTCATCCATCTTTAACATGAACAAGTGACAAATACCAATCTAGATTGAATGCGACAAGAGATAGTTTCATTGACTTCTCATTATCTCAGCTTTTCCATTTCACAATTTCTACTTGTATAGAGTCTTAATATATTAACCCTGAGGACACCTTCTGGATCATGAGCACCAGTGGAAATTACCATGTCCATTTCACAAATGAGGAAGCAATACCCATGGTCAGTGGATTGTCTGCTACTCAAATGTAAGCTTCTGTCTGTAAATCTAGTGAGCTTTGTATCCCATAATAGGCGGCTGTCCAAATCAGCAGTAGTTTATCTCTTTAAAGTTGCAGAAGGCAAACAAAAATGTTCAATTCTTATTTTATAATTTGCCCATTAGTCATAATATTGATACAGCTCACTTTATGATAATGTTTATTCTAATAATAACAATTAATATTACTATTACAATCCAGAAAATAATCTTCCTAAATAATAGGTTATGATGATATGACTCCCCTGTTCAAGAATCTTTAGTGGCTCCCTATTGCCTTTGGCCTAAAATATGAACTCATTTGTTTGGCATCATCATTGTCATAATAAAAGCTACTATTTGTTTCATGTTATACATTTATCTCATCGTCACAACAACTCAGTAAGGTAGGTGCTATGGCTATTTCTGTTTTAAAGAATGCAAGTTGTTATCTGTATGATTATGGTGACAGTTAGACGTTTTGACTCCTTTCTAGTGCTACTATACCAATTTCATCCCTTATGAAAATTCTAGAAATGGATATACATATGCTCTATACCTTAATGACACAGGGGGCCACAAATTACTATAACTATATAGTGGGCATTATATAAAAACAGCACCCCGCTGTATCATAAAGGACCTTTTAAGAAAGAACAGACCAGCTATAAACTACAAGTGACTAGGTAGCACAGTGGATAGAGCAGGGGACCTGGAATTAGTAAGACCTGAGTTCAAAACCCACTTTAGACACTTAGCTTCTTGAAATTTAAAAAAGTTTCCTGCAAATGATTTGGATAATCTGTTGTGTGTGTTCATCCTTCATTGCCAAAGAAGAAGACCATGCCATCAGAGAAATAATGACATTATTTGCACTTGACTTTGTTTTGAGTGAGGGAGGGCTGTACAGGTCACCAGCCTCACTTCTCCTCCAGAGCCATCTGAATTCGGTGACCAGATATTCATCAGGATGACTGCAGATGACCCAGGATGAGGCAATCGGGGTTAAGTGACTTGCCCAAGGTCACACAGCTAGTGCGTGTCAAGTGTCTGAGGTGAGATGTGAACTCAGGTCCTCCTGACTCCTGCTCTATCTGCTGCACCACCTAACTGCCCCAATCAGTTTGTGTAATGAAAAGCACAATCAACTGAATTTTGAGTCCCAATTGGCCCATTTACTGTGGGCCTAGCTTTCTCATTTGTAAAGTGACCTCCATGTCATTCTTTATACATAAATACCACTAGATCTCTTAACTCTGTAACCCTAGCACAGGCCTAAAAGTATTCCCCTCTTCACTATCATATTTTCCAATCCCTAGATTCCTTCAGCAGTCAGAACAGATTTCAAATTGTATGTGAATGCTGTCCTCCTCTTGAAATGATTTTATATGACCTTTGTATGCACTCTATATTTACTTACCTTGGTAGATGTTTTGTCCCCCACACCTCATCCCAAGAACAGTGTAATTTTTGTCTTTGCATTTTTAGAATCCAGCACAATGCCTTGACATAGTAAGCATCTGATAAAAACTTCTTGAAATCAATTTAAATGAATTCCACTATTTATAAAATTGTGCTTTTCTGTTACCTTACATTCTTTATGTTGGCCATTAGGTATGATAGGTGATACACGAGGCTGTGGTTTGTCTAGTCTGCTGTGAAAGGCACAACACACTGACCTACAAGCTTGAGAACTTGTAAATATTCCCATAGGTTTTCCCATAGCAAATTAGATCCACTTTAAGACTCTGTGGCAAATGGTAAAAAATCCCATACTGCCTCTAAGGCTCTCTGGGCTCAAATGAACACCTTGAAGAATTATCTAGGGCTGAGAAAATGACTGGATTTTACTCTAGGGGTTTCCAGAGGCCAAAGTAAAATACTTTTTGAAGCATGTTAGAAATGTAAACAGCTATAATAAAACATCTAAATGGCATATAACAGAGCTGAGTGGTATTTGAAAGAGTAGTTGACTTCAGTCCTGTGTTTTTCCATAATACCAAAGAAAAGTTTCTCTAGAAATCCAACAAATAGATACGTACACCATCTGAATGAGACAGTGGCATCCAGTTTTCTATAAAATGTGGGGTGAGAGCGGCATTCCATAGAAGTCTTCCTCCTATGCTTCATGGATTAGGGGTAACACTGCAGTCTCCCAGGGGAGCATATGCTCTGGCAAGGAAGATGCCACCCTTGAAAGTCTTCCTTATTGGTGAGGGATTGGTCACAAAGGATCAGATATGGAGCTCTGAGGCCATGTCTGCAGGATGTTTTGTCATTGCCCATATTCTTCCTTAGCCATGCTTTGTGTCCTGAACGTGGATCTCCCAAGACCTCTAGTGAAATATAGTCATTTCACACTGGTATTCCTATGGCAGTGATATACACTGTAACTAACACCAAGGAAGATAAAATAGGAAAACTCTAGCCTATGACAGCTTCCTCTCTCTCTCAAGTACTTCATTACAAATTGCACATGATTCGTGTCACACTGGCTAGAGAATTCTAGGACTGAGCGTAGAGTAAGTACAGCTTAGATTTCTCACAAGGTCTGGCCAGAATCCCTGTGGCTCTGGTGAGTGCCCAGTCTCATCGGTGGCCAGCAGGCACCTCCTTCCAAGATGGAAAAGCTGGAGTTTTTCATTCTAGAGATAGATCAGCCTAGCTATGTGCACAGAAGCTCATCACCCCAATCTCCCTCATCTCATTGCTGTCTTCCTTCTGTTAGAGCATGCGCTTCCTGACAGCTGAGTCTGTGACCTTTGTGTACTCAGCACTCTCTACACAGTTGGTACTTAATGCACCTGTTCTGAATGAATTAATTAATAAAATTACATTAAAAATAGGTCATCCTGAGGAAAGAGGCTACTTAGAAGCAGTGCTCCCAAGTAATTTAAGTTGGTCCCTTACTCTTCTTAAGGAAAAGGTTGATGTGTATCTTAGCTGTTAACCTCTCATTGCCTAACATAGAAATTACAATCTCAATGAGGCACTGTATGGATTTCATTAGGGATACATCACTCCTGCAGCTCAAGCAGTTCACCTTAGATTTATCTGAGCTGCTTAGTTGTTCTTCTCAAAGTATTCTAACTGTAAAGGTCATCTTTGCATAGAGAAGATTGGGGCCCATATTGCCAACAAATAGGTAATAAATTCTATATTAAATATAGCTGGTCAGTCTGCTGTAGTTTGAAAGCGACTTGTTACATATGGCTAAGGAATCTAAAATTGTACAGTCAGGAAAGTTAGTTGGATGGTCTTTGCTCCAGCCTTGAGAACTCATTCTCAGAATTATGGGAGCTTGTCCTTTCTCTTTGAGGTTCCAAATGAATGTGTTTTCCTCTATGTCATCCAGTCACCTGCAGATTTGCAGGTTGTGCACTGGCACCTATTCCTTAGTGCTACCTATTCAAATGTTGGTGAACAAACAGTGCTGTCAAAATTCCTAAATACAACTTGACATACATACGTATAAAAGAAGTCCTGTAAGTCAACCCAGAGAGAAGCCTTAATAGAAGCATATCAAGATGCTGAGAGTGTATGGTTGGGTTGTTTCAGCCATGTCTGACTCTTCATGACCTGCTTTGGGGTTTTCATTCAAAGATCCTGGGGTGGTTTCCCATTTCTTTCTCTAGCTCACTTTACAGATGAGGAAACAGGCAAACAGAGTGAAGTGACTCAACCAGTCACATAGCTAGTAAGTGTCTCAAGTCGCATTTGAATTCATGTCTTTCTGTCTCCAAGACTGGTGCTCTAACCACTGTGATACCCAGCTGCCCTGAGAGTATAGGTCTATGAATTTTCATCTAGTATCAGCTTTGAAGTCTGGTGTCTATTGAAGACACGACCTTGAACAATTTGTTATATTATTCTTGGCTTCAGCTCCATCCTATATAAAATGAAAGGTTTGGACAAAGTAATCTTTAAGATCTTTTTCTGGTTATAAGATATCATGTTATATTTTGAAAGCACTAGAAGAAGAGCAAATCTAATGAGTGTGGTCTAATTTATCATCCTATTTGTAGATCGGCAGGCTCATCATTCCCTTTATTGGGAGAGTTTTTTGCCATCCTTACTGACCACTCACCCCACACCAGTCTCTTAAAGCCCTTGGTAACAGAATATTCTTCTGTTTACCTGATTATATAACATATGATATATGTGTATGTATACATATGTATGTGTGTATGTACACACATACTTGAGGTCTTCTAGTCCAGCCCTCCATTTAAGAGTTAAGGAAACAGAGGACTAGAGAGCCAATATAAGTGACCTGCCCAGGGTCCTAGAATTCTAAGTGATATAAGTCATCCTCACTCACATAACTAACAGTGGAGTATTTGGTAAATAGTGGAATAAGTTTCTTGAGGCCATACAGTAAGTGTGTAATAGACTTCACATTTAAACCCTAGTCCTTTGACCCTAAATCCAACACTTTTTCCATTACTTCAATTAATATTTTATCCTGAACCCACACATCTGTATTTTTCTTCCAAACCAAAATTGTGGTTTTGAAGTAGAGTCTATCTGAGGCCTCTTCCTGGTCTCACAGTTCATTATTATATAATTTCATCTTTGGTTATTCATCAGCCTCCAAGGATAATCCCCATTTTGAACTTTTACCAAGCATCTAACCCCCAAAGCCTACTGTTGGGAGCTATACAAAGAGAACTCCCAGGCACCAGTTCCAACCCTACAAGCTTACTTACCACCCTATACCTAGTGACATCATTTAAGTGTAGATGGTGTTTATAAATAGTAACAGTGAAAACACTGAACATTATAGCCGATGTCCATAAATAAACGAAGTTCCTTGATGATGCCATGTTGAAATCTGCATGCTCAATCTAATGGAATATATTTATTTAACTGATGACTTCTCTTTTCATCAGGGGTTGCTAACACATCAAAATAAGCCTGTTAAGCCTGCTTAAGTGATAAATTATGTTTGTATTTATTGCATATGTTGTAAAAATATTTGATAGGCTAATGATTGCCAAGAAAACACATCATTATTTTGATATGAGATATGAACATACATGAGAATGAAGATGTGAACAGAAACACAGCCCCCTAATTTTCTGATTCTTGGTGCATATATATAAACTTGGTCGAATACATTTGGGAGGGAGCAGGTGAAGGTAGCACCATTTCAGCCAGGAGAATCAACTTTTGGAATCAATAAATACAGCTCCTGCTGCTTTAGTTTTCAGTGTCTTCTTCCCACTGGTACCTTGAAAGTAGGTAGTCTAGCTATTACTAACGTCTCCTTTCTCCAGATGAGGAAAATGCCATATAAAAGTGAAAATCATATAATCACTGAGGTATCATGGTTTAGAATGTATGTTCTTAAGCTCAGGAAGATCTAAGTTCATATCCTGGCTAAGAAGCTGGCTAGCTATGTGACCATGGACAAGTTGCTTAAATTAATTCTCTGTATTTCATTTTCCAAATCTGTAAAATGAAAGTTGGCTCTGGCTACTAAGGTCCCTTCCAGATGTTGATTGATCCAGGTCAATCAACATTTAAGATCCTATGAACATGTATCATATGATCCTATAACATATCCTATAATCCTATGTAGATTTATGGGACATCACTGATCCTATGAATTTTCCTCAAAGGTCTTTGATTTTGTTTTTCTATTCTCAGTGCTCAGTACAGTGTCTAGCACATAGTAGGCTCCGCTTTATGACTTGAATTGTGCCCCTCTCCAACCTTGTGAATGTTCTTGAGTTTTTACTACTTCTTGGTGGTCATCCTGGCCTCTCATCTTCTAGGGATAACACTTGGGGCCCTGTCTCTAAAGAAAAAAATTGAACCAGTAATTGACTTATAAGGGATCATAGGAACATGGCATCTTAGAGTTGGGAAGGAGTTTCAGGTTCATCCTATTCACCTATCCTCCTTCAGTAGACAAGAAAACAGGTCCAGAGGGGGAAGGGATTTGTTTATAGTCACCTAAATAATAGAGATGGTTCTGGGACCGTTAGCTCCTTGCAGAACCACCATCTCCCATTAATACTTGTGGCCCTTCACCTTCTTCTTCTACCCCAGATGTGGATCAAGCCAATCCAAATATAATTTATGGAGTACTTGTGAACTTATTTATAAGTCACAGAACTCCAGTATAAAGTGCTTTGAGCCTCTCACCTCCTTAGGAAAAGCTCCTCATTTTCCAGCCCTAGCTTAGCTGATCTTAATGCCTCAGAAAATGAAGTGGGTCCCAGATCCTTTATCAGATACTTACTAGCTCCTTAACCTTGGGCAACGCATTGGGCCTTTCTGTGCTCTGGCTTCCTCACTTATAAAATGATGTTAGACTGAATTGCCTCTGTGCCCCCTTCCTCTGCTCCTGTGATTATAACTTGCTGAAGATCTCTAAGGCAGGATTTGGACTCTGAGCTTCCTCACATCTTTGCAGTAGTCTGTCCACTATTCCATATCTGCCTAACCCTAACCTGCTATTGAATCGCTTCAGATGTTGCCAGGTTGATCCTCAGGTACTAGGCTTCCACTGGGCTCATAATCAAAATCTTTTTTCTTCATATGACCTTCAAGAACTTGCTGGCCTAGCCCTCAAGAAGGGCCATCTCCAGGCACTGAGGAGGCATCAGAGGAGGATTTGGGTGGACAAGTCATTCAATTGAGTCACACCAAGTCCTTTGTGCTGCTGCATTCTTCACTAAAGAATGATATATATTCATCATAGGTAATTGTCTTCATTCTGCACTCTCCTCTGGGTATGTAGATGAATCCTCAACATGAGAAGCTCCCAGAAACATTCATTCATTTAAAAAAATTAGTTTTTCCAAATGACCATAGATTTATGACTTGAAGGAAACTTGAAGTTATTGGTCTAGAAGTTGTTGAGTTCAACATCGCCATTTTATAAAAGAGGAAACTGAGACATCAAGACTTTAAATGACTTATCCATGGTCACACAGTTAGTAACTCACAAGAGGTGGGATTTGAACCTCAATTTTCCTGCCTCCAAGCCTTTCACTCTGCTCACCACACCATAGAACTGGTTCATCTTGTTTTAACCCTTTGCTATGGATTGCTATTGTTTGTCCTTCATTCTCAGAGAGGACTAGGATACCAGGAAGATGATGTCATGACTTGCAAGTGTATTGGATTTAAGTGAGGCAGGACTGGGCAAACTCACCAGCCTCACTTTCTCCTCTGGAGCTATCAGGGTCCAGGGGCAAGAGATAGATAAAGATGACTTGAGATGGCCCTAGATATGGGAATTGCCAGTGCAACTCAGAGGAAAGAGTCAAATCAAGTCAGCAAGCATTTATTAATCACTTGCTATGTACCAGTCACAGAACGAAATCTAGAGATAAAAACAACAGTTCCTTATTCTCCGGGAGTTTATGGTCTTGAGTGAGAGACAACATGCAAATAGCTGTGTAGAAACAAGATTCCATGTTCAGGATAAATTGGAGATTGCTTTACAGGGAGGCCTAGCTTTAAATGCTAAGTGGATCAGGACAAGCTTCGTGCAGAAGATAGAATTTTAATTGGACCCCAAATGGAATAAGAGAATCCAGGAGAGTGTGAGGGAAAGAAATCCAGGCATGGACAACAGCCAGAGGAAAATGGAGAAAAATAGAAAATGAAGTGTCTTGGACAGGGAACTGCAAGGAAGTCATTATCACTGGACTGCTGAGTATATGGAGGGGAATAAGATGTAAGAAGACTGGAAAGGGAGTAAGGGACCCAAACAGAGGCTTTTATATTTGATCCTGAGGGTAATAGGGAGCCATTGTAGTTTATAGGACAGGATAGAGAGGGAGTGACAGAGTCACACCTGCACTTTAGGAAGATCAGTTTTCTGGGAAAGAACACTTGAAAATATTCTTCACTCACTGCAGAACCATGCATGGGGCTATTTTCTAAGTGCTTGTGCTAATTAAATTTCACAGGGCTATGAAAAATCTTGTTATGGGGCTAAGGAATTTAGAGTCAGAGCCATGCAGAAGACTTGTGTTTTATTTACATCTGGTTTATTCAGGGAAGGAAAGGAAAGATGGACCCATATCAGCTTTTAACTGTGAGTGTAAATATTTTGTCCCAGGCTTTTCTTGCATCATGGTACTAAGGGAGCACGGAATATAAATATTGAATGAGTGCCAGGGAGGATTTTTGTTTTGTTTCCATTTGTCAACGAAATAGCTTAAGGGCCCAAATAGCTTAAGTTGGCACTTGATTTCAAAGAATCAGCTTCACAAGTACTGGATAGGGGAGCTTGGTTATTTCATGTAAAAAGAACTTGGGAAAGGGAGGTGTAGTATATTATAAATTCAGTAAACTTTAACAAGTGTCATGGCTAGCTAGAAAGTATAGTATGATCTTAGGCTCTAGTAATAGAAACCTAGTACTCAGAAATGCCCATAATCTTGCCCATAAATTCAGTGCTAGGCCCTTTTTAGGCAGGAAACTGGAAAGCTGGAAATTGATCAGAGGAGTGTGACTCTAATGGTGAAATGACCATAAATCTTGTTGTATGAGGTTAAGTTGAAGGAATTAGAGTTGTCTTCCAAATATTTTGAGGATTGTTATGTGAAAAAGGGATTAGTCTGGGCCTAAAAGGCAGAGCTGGGAGCCATGAGAAGTCACAGAGAGGCAAACTTTGGGTCCATTAAAGAACTTTAACCATCAGGACTGTTGCCTTGGGAAGGAATGAGTTTCTCATCTCTGGAAATATTCAGGCAGATTTGAGATGATCCCTTGTTGGGGATGTCAGAGTGTAATTGGAATAGATTGACCTCTGATGTTCCAACTCTGAGATTCTGTGATTATTTGAGATTAATTGGAATCCTGAAAAGGGCCTTGTGAGATCATGAAGAGATTGATAAATTTTTATATTTGGTATTGGAGCTGCTGAGTGGTGCTGTGGATAGAGCGCCGAACCTAGAGTCAGGAAGACCTGAGTTTAAATCTGGCCTCAGATACTTGAAGGCTGTGTGACCCTGGGCAAGTCACTTACCCTTTTTTTGCTTCAATTACCTCATCTTAAAAATAGGAATAATAACGGCGCCTTGAAGACCAAATGAGAGAGTAATTGCAGAATTATTAAGCACAGTTCCTCGTACATGGTAAGCACCATAGAAATGTTAGCGACTATTAGCTATTGTTTGTATTCTCCTCTATAGAACAGGGATTCTTAACCTGCAGCCCCTGAACTGACAGAGAGATAGATGGATAGATAGATAGATAGATAGACAGACAGATAGACAGAGAAACAGAGAGATAGGTAGATAGACAGAGAGACAGACAGACAAATGGACAGAAGAGAGACAGATAGACAGACAGACAGATAGACAGAGAAAAAGAGAGATAGGTAGATAGACAGAGAGACAGACGGACAGATGGATAGAAGAGAGATAGATAGGCAGACAGAGAGAGAAAAAGAGAGATAGGTAGATAGACAGATAGAGAGAGAAAAAGAGAGATAGATAGGTAGATAGACAGAGAGAGAGATGGTTGGATGGATAACTATTTCAGTTTAATTGATTTACTTTGTAATCTCCCGTGTTTTATCTTATGTATTTAAAAACATTCTGAAGAGTCCATAGGTGCATCATCAGTGTGCAAAAGGGGTCTGTGACACATATCCAAAAAAAGGTTAGGGACCCTCCAGAGATTAAAATCACTACTTCCTGGACTTCAACTATCACATAACATTTCTTAAAACACCAATCCAGAGACTGAAAAATGGAGAACCTGAGTTCTAATCTAAGCCCTAACTCTATGATTTTTGGACAGTTCATTTCAGACACATTTTCTTCATCTGCAACATGAGATGAGAAGGAAGGAATGGAGGGAGGGAGGAAGGAAGGAAGGGAGGAAGGAAAGAAGAGAGGAAGGGAGGAAAAAAGAGGAGGTAAGGAAAGAAGGGAGGAAGAAAGGAAAGAAGGAAGGGAGGAAGGAAAGAAGGGAGGAAGGAAGAAGGAAATAAGTATTTATTAAGTGCCTACTCTATGCCAGGTACTGTACTTGAAACCCTTTACAGATATCACATTTGATTTTCACATTATCCTTGTAAGGTTGATGCTATGATGATCCTCATTTTCCAGTTAAGGAAACTGAGGCAGATAGGTTAAGTGACTTGCCCAGGATCACACAGGCCCGGCATAAGGGGATTGGAACAGATATTCTGCAAAGTCATTTCCATGCTAACATCCCATGGTTCTATAATGGCTGATTTTTAAATCTCTTTATGGCTCATTAACTTGGCTGAGTTTTATGACAGTCCTGTGAGTTAGATATTTAAAGCAAACATCTAAAATTGAAGGAAACTGAGACCCAGAAAGGAAATGATTTGGTTTGGGCCATACAGATAATAAGTGTTTGAACCTGGTGTTTGAACCCATGTTCTTTGACTCCAGATCTGTTGTTCTTTTTACAGCAACTTGAAGCTGAAGCTATATAAAAATAACATATTTGAAAATGTGCTCAATCTTGATTTAAAATTAAATACCCAAGCCACATTGCCCTTTATTGGTTTTGAGCACATCTGTTCTGAAAGATAGTTTGTAGGTGGTTTTTAAAGCCTATTTTTAAGGGATCTACGCATATTGAAAAGTCACATTCTCGGTAGAGGCAAGGATTAGACCATAACACAGTCTGATGACAGCCTAGAGTATTAGGCATTCTCAGTATCTCTTCACACTGTAACAATATAAATAATCCATATTCCTATTCAGTCACTGCAGTGTGTGTGTGTGTGTGTATGTATGTGTATCTGTGTGTATCTGTGTATGTGACGGTGTGTCTGCACGCAGGCAACCTGGTGATATGGACGATATGAATGATTAGTCATAGGCCCTTAGAATTATCTCTGACTCTTGCTAGCTCTGTGGCCTTTTATGAATCACTCCCTCTTCCTGAGACTCAGGGTCCTTCATGAAAAATGGGCCAGTAAATATCTGCCAACTCTTCTTTATTGGGTTGTTGGGAAACTCAGATGAGATGTTGTATATGACCATGTTTTGTAATCGTAAAATATCTAATAAATGCCTGCTTTTGTTACTTAGTTGGACTCTTTTAGATCCAGATCTAGTTCCATGCAAAGCACTGCCAGCATCTTAATGACGATGATGATGATGATGCAGCTGACCCAGGATTAACAGGACAAGAAGTTTAATGGTTTTTCTGACAGGGAATGAAAATAGATTTGCACAGATCTGGCTACATTGTCCTTTAACTTTATACCATTTATAAATGTCCTATAATTCTCATATTTGAAAGAAAAAGTCTGCTTTACTCATAAATTCCTGATGGGATGATTTTGAAGAATTCCTTGGACATAGGATCATACTATTTAAAACTAGAAGAAACCTTTGGGATTATCTCATATTGGGATTCTTAATCTTAATCTATGAACTTTTTTTAATATTTGATAACTATTTCCTTCATAATTTTCCTTCATAATTATTCCATTCATAATTATATATATATTTCATTTTACACATTTAAAAAGAATTATACTGAGACAGGGTTCTTAGGCTTCAGCAAACTGTCCAAGAGGTCCATGAAACAAGAAGAGCCCTTAGCATAATGTAGCACCCTCATTTTAAAAATGAAGAAATTGGAGCCTGGGGAGTAGGGGTGTAGATTGACCCATATCGCATAGAAAGTCAGCCTTAATTTAGTTTAATCCCTTGATGTGGGAGATGCCATTGTGGGACAAGGGAAGGAGCAATTATAGAATCTGAAAAGATGCCTTATGCTCTACAGAAGAATACATGAAGCTAGGAGTAGGTGGCCCAGTGGAAAGTAGACCCTTTTCTGAATACAGACCTTGCTCGTACCATCCTCTCCATATGGAATGGACACCTTATAACCTTCATATTTTTAAATTTTTTTCAGTAAACATTCATTTTCTCTTGCTTCCCCCACCCTATTGAATAAAGCAAAAAAAAAATCTCATAACAAATATGCTTAGTTAAGCAAAACAAATTCCCATGTTAGACACGTCCAAAATATATACCTCATTTTGCATTGAGAGTCCACCACCTCTGTCTGTTGACATATTTCCTGTTTTTCAAGTTCTAGTTTCAGGTACCGCCTACTGCAGCCCTCTTAGATAACCCCACCTCCACCCCAGCTGAAAGAGATACTTCCTTCCTCTGATTCCCTCAGCTCTTTTCCACCACTCCTTTACACTTGTCTAACTTTCCCTTGGCTTAATTATTTTGCTACATCTTTATTTGATGTTAACCCCCTTGAGAGAAGATTCTATGCTGTACTGACTTTGCATCACTATTACCTAGCTCAGTGCCTTGTAGCTCATGAGCATTTGCTGAATTAAAAAGCTGAAATATGGAATGTTTTTAATGAGAAAAGTGGGAGTGAAAACAGAATAGAATGAAGAAGGAGGTGGGGAGATTAGAGAAAAAGGACTTTTTAAATTAGCCACTAAAGTATGCATCTCACTCACACTGAGGCTATATCTGATCATCTCTGTGTACTGCCTAAGAAAATGTCCATTTGCTCTTCCACTCTAGGAAAATATAAACATCGACGAAGCCTCCAGGTGCCTGGTGAAGCACATACTTGCCAGTGAGAGTGACCTGACGCAGTCTGTGGAAACTGACATCATAAAACCACATCTTCCTTCCTCCAACATCTCCAGGTGCTCCAGCTGCTCCAAGTCCTAGGCTGCTGATTTGTGGGAATCTCTCGAGGTTTATTCCATGGCTCCATCAGCTGTGACTGGATATTTATTATTTCTGTTGAATGCCAGGATAGGTAAATACATGCTTTCTAAAGCATAAAGATTTGCTCCTCTGTCCTGCAAGAGAGAAAAACCTATTAACCCCTTTCAAAAAAATTACCAACTCAGTGTTTACAAGTTTTGAGGAAATCTTTTACCAAATTCCAACCCCTGCTGGTTTATGACTATCAATGGTTTATGACCATCCATCAAGTTAGAAGAGGGTCGGTGTCAGAGCCCTTTGATTCTTTGCATTTTATAGACAGATGAGGGAAAGGCAAGACAGTTGCTGATTGTCCCATAGGCCTTTCAAGTGCTGACTGTGCCATTCAGAGATATCTTTCCTCCAAGCAGAAATGAGATCCTCTCTGACTTTAGCTCTTCAGAAACACCCACCAAAAAGCTTTTGGTTACCAATGACAAAAAGTTAATTGTCTGCCTATGAGTCCGTCCCCTTCCCTGTCCTTAGTAGTTTGTGTTAATGTTGAAAACCAGTGTGCAAACCTTCCCCTCAAAGTGCCTTTCTACCAGCTACTTCTAACCAAAGGTGTGGGGTTAATATTGACTTGTAAGATATATATATATTATATGTTGTTTTTTCTGAAGTGAAAAATAAAACATGGAAACACATGGCTTCTCTGTCCCTTTGTGTTATTTTTCTCTTCTGATTGCATAAGCACATTTTTTCACTATAATCTCATGGACTCATGAAATTTTATCATTCAGAAGAGACTTAGAAGTTAGGTACCCCCACTGCCTTTTACAAATGAGGAAACTGAGCCTCAGAGAAGAAAGGGCCTTGCCTAAGATCACACAACTAATTATTAATGATATCAGTGATAGCTACCATTTACATAGTGCTTTAAGGTTTGTGGGATGCTTTACATATTTTGTCCCTTAAAGATTAAACTTAACTCTGTGAAGTATGCTCCATTATCCCATTTTAACTGATGAGGAAACTGAGACTGGGAGGTCAAGTATTTTGCCCCAGGTCACTCAGCTCTTGTTTCTGAATCAAGATTCTAACTCTGGCCCTCTGACTCCAAGCTCGACACTCTACAACATCTGGGACTAGAATCCAGTTCTCATCTGCTGGCTTGCCTAGTTCTGTCACCACTACATTTTGAAGATTTAATTAAAAGTGATTGGAAAGGTTGACTCTGTGGGAATTATGAAAACACCTTAAATAGAACTTAGTCTGTTCCCACTACATAGAAACATTCGATTTTAAATCTGAAGTACAACAAAGAAATAATAAAATCCAATCCCCTCACCTCTTCTGTCAGGAAACTGAAATCTAATGAGCTGTGGTGGCTTGCCTGAAGCTCACATGACTAATAATTAGTAGAATCAGAACATTTCTTGTGTGAATTGGTTTGGCTTCTAAGGGAACATGTGTGTGTTTACCCTACTTTGATTTGAAAGCAGGAAAAACTTCTTCAAGCCTCTGATCAAGAAATGAAATACAATTTGGCAAAACAATGACTTGCAAACCTCACTTTATATAATACTTATGCATTTGAAAAGTTGTGGGTCAATCACTTTTATTTATTTATTTATTTATTCATTCATCTATCTACTTATGTATTCATTCATTCACTCACTTGTTTATTTAATTAATTAATTTGTAAATAAGATAGGGACTGGGATGGGAACCAAATCTGATTTTACTTTAGGAGAGTCTTCTGGTGAGCAGCTTCCTCTTACCAATGTTGTTAACACTTTCTCTGCAACAATCGCCTTCCCTAGGGCATTGCCAGGGTAAATAGTACGCCCAGGGTCACAGAGTGAGTGTATGTCAGCGGTGATGGTTCCATAGGTCAGTTCTCTCTCTGTCCACTACATCAATAAGGTTTTTGTAATCAGAATCATAATTAGAAGGAACCTTAGTCCTTGACAGGTGAGGAAATTAAAGGTAAGAGAGTTCATATCAACTACTCAGACTGGTTTCAGCTCTCAGAATACTTTGCCCCTTCTGATACGCTCATTCCCTCTAATTTCACCACCATGCTGCTGTTATCTCAAGCCTTGACTGACACCACCTTCTCTTCTCTGATGGAGGGTGGAAGAATGCAGTAGCAATCTCCTCAAAAACTAAACTTTTTGACTCATTCTACTCTGCATCTGCAGCTCTGCCTTGTTTTAATTCCATAGAACAAAATGCCTGTGTACTTCCTCGTGTCCTCTCCCCACTTTCCTGCCTCCTTCTATGTGTTCTTTCCCTCCAATAGACTAAGCTCTTTGAGGGTAGGGACTACCTTTCTTTTTATTGACTTTATCTCCAGCCCCTGGCACATAGTGGGCACTTCATAAATGTTGATTGGATTGGATTGAGTTATAGAACTGGGAGTCAGTCCTCCTACTGTACCATGTTGCCTTTGTAATTTTCCCATTAACTTTCACAATATTTCATTAGATACTTTGTCATAAAATCTCAGTTGGAAGGCACCTCAAAGGTCATCTGGTCCAACATGCACCTGACTAATAATCACTTCTATAAAGTACCAATGAGTGATCATCAAATTTCAGTTTGTTGGCCTCCAATTAAAGAGAACCCAAAGCTTCCTAAGGTGGGTTATTTCATATCTAGTTACCACTAAATGTCAGGAAAGTCTTCCTTAAAACAAGTCAAAGCATCCCTCTGCAACTTCCATCCATCCCTCCTCATTCTGTCCTTTGGGACCAAGCACACCAGACCAAGTGTAGCTAATTCTACTTGAGAACCCTCCAAATACTTGAAGACAACTAGCCCATCTACTTGAAATCTTCTCTTTTCTAAACTATCCATTTCTGGTTCTTAAATGGCACATCCAGTTCTTTCACTATTCCATTCACACTATTGTGGACACATTCCAGCTTGTCCATGACTTTCTTAGAACGTGGTACCTGGAATGGGATAACCTTTCACATGTAGCCTAAACAGGGCAGATTATAGTGGACCTAGGTTAGGTCTTTTGTTCTGAATGCTATACCCTTCTTAGCGAGATGGAGTATGGCATATCTAATTTCCAGGTCCTCATCACCAGAACCATTTTCCAGCCCTTTCTTCCCAATTCTTTATACGTGAAATTAATCTTTTTGAATCCAAGTGATAACTTTATGTTAATCCTTATTCAATGTGCACATTTTTGAGTCTAATATATGTTCATGAATGAGATAGTTTTTATAATAAAATAGTTCTTCTAACATAGTTCTTTCTCAAAGTTTAGTGTCAAGTTCATTATTAAGATAGATAGCATTTGTTTGTCATTAAATGACTCACCCAGGTCAAGGAGATAATGTATGTCTGAGATGAGATAGGACCTATATCTTCCAGTTTTACAAGGTCAGCGTCTTATCTACTGTATCAGGCTGGCATATGATAATCTGACTGTCATGGCAACTACCTTCATTCAAGTTACTGATAAAAAACAAGTAAGTTGAACATTGAAAGAACAAAGACAGATCTTGGGCTTTTAATGAAAGAATCCCAGATCATGGTTACTCTTTGGGGCTAGTCATTCAATTTGTTCTATTTTCACTTAACTGTCTGTAACCTAGCCCATATCTTTTCATTTTGTCTGCAGACATATTATGTTTTATTCTATGATTTGCTGAAATTTAAGTATACTGAGTCTACATGTCCCTGATCTGCCTGCCAGTCTAGTTATACTGTCAAAAAAAGAAATTATGTTAATCCAATATTACCAAACCATATCTCAGTAAAAATGTCTTCTAGAATTTTTTTGTTTTAAAATAGATTCTTAATATATCTTTTTTACATTGTCTAGATTTCCCCCTGGTTCTCCTCCTAGTGAGTCATTCTTTAAAATAAATTTTTAAAAGTTTTTATTTATATGTCTTATTTATATATTGCCTAGTTTTCACCCTATATCTATTCCCTTACTCTTTCTAAGAGAACCATTCTTATAAGAAAGATTTTAAAAGAAAAAAGGAGGATGAAAAAAATCAGCAAAACTACTGATTAATACATTAAAATAATTTACTATTATTTGAAGTATTCCACGCTTGTACCCTTACTCTTCAATGACAAGGAATAAGGAGAGGCAGGGAGGGAAGGTGATCTCATATCTCTTTTTGAGGGCCAAACATGCTCTTTGTAATTTTGTAACACTCATTTTTTTAAATTATACTGTATTATTTGGTTCTTTCTACATTGTTAATCACTGTGTATATTGTTTTCCTGTCTCTGATAACTTCATTTTGTGAGGTTTCATGCTCATATTCATCATTTGTTACAACATAGATATGCAGGTATCACAATTTGTTTAGCCATTCCCCAGTCAAGGCATCCAGATCTGACAAAATATCCCTTTAAACAAGGAAAAAAAGGAAGAAGAAAAAACTTCAGAAAAGTGGATGGATACATGGAAAAGATGTGTTCTAAAGTTTAGCCAGGAATAAAATACAAGCTCTTTGGTCTATAACTTGCAAAACCCACCCTCTTCCCTCTCCCTCATTTTTTTTTGTTTTGTTTTTTGAAAAATGGGACATTTGCTCCTATTCCTGCCCCTTCCCCATGATCTTTCAAAGATCACTGACTTTTGTAGCTCAGCATTCGTAGCTATCAAGCTTTTGGATCCTTTAGAATGTAGTTTTCTGACCCGAGTGACTTAAATTCATTGCAGTGCTTCTTGCAAAGTCACTTACCTTGGACTTCTGCTTCCTGTTAACTATTTTTATTCTGTTGTACCCAGTCCAAAGATTATTCTCCTTGGAGGAAAAAATAAGCAAATTAAGAGTTGCGTGGTTCAGTCTTTTTATAGACATCTATTGTCATTATCCTGTTTGACTGAACCCCACCTCTTCTCTCTGTCTCCTTAGATTTTCATCGTTCCTGTTCTTCATTTATCTTTTAATATTCTTGCTTCTTTGGGGCAGCTGACTGACTCAGTGTATAGAATACTGAACCTGGAATCAGAAAGCTCTGAGTTCCAATTTGTTTTCAAGTACTTTATTAGCTATGTGACCTGGATAAGTCACTTAATTTCTATTTGCCTCAGTTTCTTCCACTGTAAAATGGGAACAATGTCACCCACCTTTCAGGGCTGTTGTGAGAATCAAATAAGATAATATTTCTAAAGCACTTAGCAAAGTACCTGGCACACAGTGTTTCCATCCTTATCTATCTCCTAAATTCTATTTATCTTCTCCATTGACTTCTAATAGATCCCAGCAAGCAAGGGATTGCATATACTTCTTCTGAGATTTGGAAACCACAGGCTTTGTCATCAATCTCTTTGTACAGTAGGGGTTGAAATATCTCCCTTTAATTTAGTCTGTGGCAAGGCCAGTTGGCTGCTCAACATTGTTCTGCAATGGTGGTGACTTAATGAATGATTTTTGGTCTCCCTATAATTACAGTTCATGGAAAAGCCTGAAGATTTTTTCCTTCTACAAACAGAATAGTTTGTAGAATAGTTACTATGCAAAGAAAACCACTGGAAGAGAAATGTTCAAGTAGCAAAACTATCAATTGAAAAAAAGGAGAGGTCATCCTGTATATTGAAGGTTCATTTTTCCTTCACAGAATTTGCCCAAAGGAAAAGGATCTCCTCATCACAAAGGGGAGATCCAGGGATTTTTGCCACATGTGTCTGTAATTTATAGGTTTTCCAGTCTAAAGACGTGTTGACCTCCCTCTCATTCAATTCTTTCCTGTTACAGGTAGAAAAATTAAGGCAGAGAGAGAAATGCCCATTAATTAACATCAGAGCCAAGATTTGAATCAAGAACTTCTGATCCTTTCTTGACTTTCTGTTTAATCAATGCCCTCCTCCCTTACACTGTTCTTCTGGATGTTCCATACACAGGGCACTGTAACTCCTTTCCTGTGCCTTTGTACCAACTCTGTCTCATGCCTGGAATGTACCCCTCATCTCTAAATTTTAGAAAAGCAACTTGGGGCCATTAGGTTGAGTGGTGAATACAGCAGCAGCCCTGGAGTTAGTTGAACCTGAGTTCAAATCCAGCCTCATATGCATGACACATACTAACTGTGTGACCTTGGGCAAGTCACTGAACCCTGATTGCCTCACCTCCTCCTTCCAAAACAAACAACAAAAAAAGAGAGAAGCTGGATCCCTGACTTCCTTCAGGACTTCACTGAAACATAACCTTCCACATAATGCCTTTCCTTTCTCCCATCAAATACCAATGTTTTCTCCCTAACTACCTGGCATTGATTTTATATAGTCTCTGTCTCTCTGTCTCTCTCTGTCTCTGTCTCTCTCTGTCTCTGTCTCTCTCTCTGTCTCTCTCTTTCTCTGTGTGTGTCTGTCTCTCTGTCTCTCTACCTCTCCATTCTTCCTTTCCCTCTCTCTCCCCTCATCTCTTTCTCCCTCCCCTCCCCCTGTCTCGGTCTCTCTTCCCTCTCTATTTATCTCTATATTCATGTATGCATATGTATATTATCCCTCCTTAAGGTAAAAGACTGTTTCATTCTTTCTCTCCAGGACCTAACATCGGTTTTGCCACATAGGAGATGCCCAGTATGTACTTGCCAATTGCTGGAAAACTGATGCTAGACCCAATGTGTTTGCCCCTGGATCATTTTACCTTCCTAGGTCTTCCTCATCAGTCCAAAGGTCTGTCTGCCACCAGGCAGTGCCCTGGTTAGAAAGGGACCCATGCAGTAAGATAAAGTGAATAGAAATTAGAGCCATATCACTAATTTACTGGGTGACTCTGAGTAATTCTGAACTCTTTTTGGTTTCTAGTGCTTTTTTATCAGGAAAAAATGTTAGGCCTTTGCAGAGTCAATGTGATACAGTGGAAAGAGTGCTGGATTTCTGGATCTGAAGTCTAAACCTGTGTTCAAATCCTGGTTCTACTATTATGTATCCATGAGCAGGTAATTTAACATCTTGGGCCTCAAATTTCTCACCTGTAAAATGAAAGGGTCTGATGAGATGTGTCCAAAGGTCACTTACAGTTCTAAATCTGTCATGATTCCTTTATAAAAGGAATAGTTTGAATTATACGATCTTCAAGGCTTCCTTGAGCTCTGAAAACAAGGTCCTTAAACTTTTTTGTGTTGTGGGTCCCTTCTCAGAATCATGTTTTTAAATGCATAAAATACATAATGCAAGTAAAATGCATATCAATATTGATAACTGTATTTCAATATAATTGCTTATTAAGGAAACTAATTATACTGAAATATAGCTATCATTCAGTCAATAAACATTTATTAAGAACCTACTATGTGCCAAGAACGATATTAAGTGCTGGGAATATAAAGAAAGGCAAAAATCATTCTTGCTATCAATGAACTCATAGTCTATGTAGTGTGTACCCAAACAACTATGTACAAACATGCTCTACACAGGGTAAAAATGAAATAATCATTTTGGTGGTATTTACCACATTTATAGATATATGTGTGTGTGTGTGTATATATATATATATATATATATGTGTGTGTGTATGTGTGTATATCTTACCTACTATATGTGTGTGTATATATATGTGTGTGTGTGTCTTATCTACTATGTGCCAGGCACCATGTTAAGTATTTCACAATTATTGTCTCACTTGATTCTCACAACCCTTTGAGATATGTGTTGTCACTATCCCCGTTTTGTAATTGCAGAAACAGGCAAACAGAGACTAAATCTCTTGCCCAGGGTCACACAGCTAGGGTTTAAGGCTAGATTTGAACTCATGTCCTTTGTACTCCAGGCTCAGTTCTATTTACTGTGCCACCAGCTGCTTTCAAAATTACGCATACATGTATACATTATTTTCTGTGTATATTTAGTTTGTACATAGTAAACACTTAATAAACTATTTATTCATTCATCCACAAATTTTTTTTAAAGAAAAGGTCAAGTTCACTGATCTCTGATCAACAACTGCTGCTATTGTTTCTGTAACATACGTTTCCAGATGTACTAAACTATCTTCTATTTGGGAACCACATCCTGCTTCTGGGCCTCTACCCTTCTGAAATTATTCATGGAATTCTTGACTCCATGAACACCAGTAGACTTTGAAAGGAAAGAGATAAGGCTGAGGTCCTTCCACCCAGCTGAAGAAGAGATTCCAGACTGAGCTCTCAACAGGGGTGTGCTGCCCAGCCCAATGTCTTTCTTTTCTTGACCTCATTGAAGGGGCCATGCCCTGTCTACTTCTTAAACAGTCCTGTTCAATGAATGGGCGTTGCCTCACCCTATGAGTACCTGCAAAGACCTTGGCCTAAAGGGCCCAAGGTCTCCCACTACTTCCTGGGTCATCTCCAGTCATCCTGAGGAATATCAGGTCTCTGGATTCAGATGGCTCTGGAGGAGAAGTGAGGCTGGTGACCTGCACAGCCCTTTCCTCACTCAAAACAAAGTCAAGTGCAAGTCACACCATCGTTTCTCTGATGGCATGGTCTTCCTTGACAACAAAGAACAAATACAAGGGGTGTGCTGATAAATGTTGAACAATATTTTTAAGTTTAATTTTCATTATTAACATTTTCTCCATCACTTTCTGACATTTAGACAATCAACAGCATAACAAATTAAACCCTAATTTGTAGCATTTGCTGATTTCTAAGATGTGAATTCTTACCAATAATGTAACAACCTACCCCTTTGAACCAGTTTGATCTAGTTTGGCACATCCCTGGCTCTTGGAAGGAGGTGAAGAAGTCTCCAGCAATTGTCTGCAATATAATTTAATGCTTTCTTATACTCACAAAACTGTTTCTTTTTTTTTAAAGTAATGCACTTTTGGGCACATAAGGAATATTGGTAAGTTTAGGATGCAAAGCCGAATATTGCATGTGGGAAACAAACAATTGGTACTTTGTTTTTTATTCATTTGTTTTCAGTTTTCGACAATCACTTCCATGTGTTTTAAATTTTCTCCCTCTCCCTCCCCCTACCCTTCACAAGATAGCATGCAATCTTACATGGATTGGACAATACATTCTTACTAAACATATTTTCACATTAATCATGTTGCATAGAAGAATAAAAACGAATGGGAGAAACCATGAGAAAAACCAAACCAAAACAAAATAACAAAAGAGAACATAGTCTACTTCATTCTGCGTTCCAATTCTATAGTTCTTTCTCTGGATGTGGAAAATCATTGGTATCTAAAACTTCCAGATGGAACAGATTATATCCTTTTTTTTTACAATAAAACTTTCTCAGAGTTGTGATGAAACCTTTGGGGGACATTCTTGGCTTTCTGCACAGTACTTCAAAGAGTTGACATTACATACTCAGCAGTACATCATCCTGTTTTGTCTTGTGAGCTGCACTTTTAGAAATTCTATTAGAACAGATGTGATGCTGGTGTCCTTGAACTCAGTCTAGTCAGGGTTGAAATACTGGCCCTGGTGCTTCAAAGCTGTATGGCTGGCCAAGAGTCTTAATCTCTCTGATGTTTCATCAACTGTGAGATAAAGCTCCTACTATGCGCCAGGCTCTGTGTTAAGCACTTCACAAGTGTTATCTTGCTCAATCCTTACAACAACCCATTGAGGTATGTGCTGTTACTATTCCATTTTACAATTGAGGAAACTGAGGCAAAAGAGGCTAAATTATTTGCCCAGAGTTACACAGCTAGTGTTTGAGGTCAAATTTGAACTCAAGTCCTTTTAACTCTAGTTTCATCAACTGTGAAATGAAAGTAATACTATTTCCATGACCTCTCTCACAAGGTGGTTCACAAAGAGGGAATGCCTCAGTAATCCCGCAAACACAGATGATTGTTACTAAGTGATTTGGTTATTGTGCTAGGTCAGTTACCTCTAGTTGTCTTATTGTGTGCTGGTTGCCTGTAGCACAAAGTACTTAGAAGATATGAGTTCCTAACTGCAACAGGCATGTGTCAGATTTGAGGAAACAAGACTTATAGGGAAAAACAATCAATCAAAATATGGGATGATGATATCTCTACTACATCAAAGAATGTCAAAAAACTTGGAGGAATAACTAATAGACTGTTCAAAGACTTGAAAATTTCTCAATATATCAAATAAGATGAAATATAACAGCAATAAATATAAAATCTTAACTTGGGTTCAAAAAATCAATTTCCTAAATGCCCCTTTCCTTCTGTTCCTCCACTCTCCTACAGAGATGTTATGTATTATATAATGTTGCCACTAAGGCACTGGCTTTCTATTGAGGCCCTAGTAAGATACAGCCTGGATCTCCACAGCATTGGAAACAGTACCTTTCTTAGTATCTCCCCAAGAGAGACCAGTGTGGAGTTGAGTTTTATTGCAAGCCCATGGGTTGTATTTTTTGGTCAGCTAGCATAGCTTTTGAATTTGTTTTTAACCTCATGTTGGTTTCTTGGTGTCGTAGACCATGGAGACAACTGAAGCTGTTTTATCTTTGACACAAAATTTCTATTTTACAGAAGTGTGAGAGGTCATGGGGATCAGAGCAAATCTTTAGTCCTCCATCACATTAATGATATGACCACATTCTATAGTCATTTTACATGGAACATAGCTTTCCATCTCTTCCTATAGGATTTTATTGATAGATTTAAAGTCCAGAATGATATACATGTATAATATATTACATACACATATATGTATAGATGTGTCTATAGCCATTGAAAGAATTTGTTTTGCTTGACTAATGATATTTGTCATAAGAAATTTTTTTCAGGTGGAGGTACAAGGGAAAGAAAATATATTTCTGTTAATCTCTTAAATAGATGTTGCTGTGAAGGAAATGCTACAGATATGAAATGCATGCACTTTCAGATGAGGTCCTGTATTATTAATTTTACTTCATAATCTTCCCTTGTTACAAGAAACCTGTCATGAAGTAGAGTTATCATCAATGTTTTTAATATGAAAACAAAACACATCAATAAAACTTTGAAGTAAAAATAAAAAGAAATGATAGGTTCCCCTCACCAAGGGTTTTCAAAGATTGGATAACCGCTGGTCAGATGGGGGTACTTTAGAAGGAATTCTTCATCAGCTCCTTTCACTTTCTACTCTGAGGTTTCACGTGATTCTGAATGTTAACACCAAAGGTTCCTTTAGAGAGCACCTAGCCCCGTCCTTTAATTTTACAGCAGGAAATTATGGTCCAGATAAGGAAGTAATTTACTTAAAGTCACACAGTGAATTAATGGCAGAGCTGAAGCTAACAACCAGCAATCCCAGTTCTTTTCTCAGTATTCTTACAGCTTTATCTTTTTAGTGAAAATTTTATGCATTCAGAGTAGCTTTTTTTTCTTTTTTCTTTTTTTTTTTTTTTACAACCTACTCCATCTGTCCTAATAGTAAATGAGTACAAAGGGACTCTATTGACAGAGGCATTTTGGAATGAAACCAAATGGTTCAGACCAATGAAAAAATAAAATGAGTATAAAACCAACAGATTATAGCTAAAGAGGGACAAATATGGGGTGGTTTGCTTGCGAGGGTGGGAATAAGCTATATAATTGTAAGGCAGGAGATGTTGTGGAGAGACATTGTGGAAATATATCAGACTTGAAATAGGAGACCAGATATTGAATTACATTCTGACCCACTATGAATAATTGTGGGTAAGTTCTATAAACTCTAAGATTCAGTTCCCTCATCTGGAAAATGGGTACAACAATAAGGGAAATAATACTTATTGAGAGAATACTTAATAAACTTAAAGTAGTATGTTAAATCGAGTGACTATTAGAAGAATCTCAGAATTTTAATTCTGGAAGCAAAGTGAGATCACCTAATCTAATCTGTACCTGAGCAGGAAACTTCTATTTATGTAGTCTAAAATTACATCAGCTTTTTTGGTTGCTATATCATATTGTTGACTCATTTTGAATTTCTGCTTTATGGAACTTCCCCCTCTACACACGTATATCTTCACGTGAACTGTTGTCCACCCACATCCACTCTGTCTTGTACTTTCATTCATTTGAAAAACATTTTTAAGCACCTACTATGAGGAAGTATTAAGCTAGGTTCTGGGTATCTAAAACAAATATGAAGTAGCCCGTTTTTGAATACTGTTTGAGACCTTTGCATTTCTTCCTATTAAATATTGTCTGATTTGTGTGTGCCCATTGTTTTAGCTTTTTGAAATCTCTTGGGCTCAAGATTTATCATCTAATGTGTTAACTATCCTTTATAGCTTTTTACCATCTGTAAATACGATACATATGCCCGCCTATCTCTTTATCCAAGCCAATGATAAAAGCATTGAACTGAAAAGGGCCACAAACAGGTCCATTTGATATTCCACTTGAGACCTCCCTTCAGGTTGACAGTGACCCATAGATAACTATTCTTTAGTTTGAGACATTCAACCAGTTCTGAAACTGTCTAGCAGCACCATTTATCATCCAGTTCACATGACTTCATCTTGGCCACAAGAAGAGCATGAGAAACTTTGTCAAATGCTTCACTGAATTCTTGGTAAACAATATCTACAGCCTCTCTCTGATGTGCCAGGCCAGTAACCCTGTCAAAAAAGGGAAATACATTTGTGCCTTATGACTTTTTTTCTTTTAATACAGCGCTGCTGCTTTAGTAGTCATAGTGGACCACAAGTTGAAGTTAAATCAACGTCGTTGAAAAAGCTAACATAACTTGCAGATGACTTAACAAATGTCTGTTTCTCATGCATGCAAGATTCATGAAAATTAGATATGTATATTTGTGAAAGGGGGGGCAGAAATACGTTGGCTTCCAGGCAAAAATTATGGACAAAAATGCAATAAATGTTTTTAAATTGTGCATGTGAAGATTTTGATTAAAATATTAATGATATTCTGGATGAAGTAAAAAAACACACAAGGTGCCAAGGATGGTTTTTCATTTCATATAATAGCTTAAGGGCCTGAATAACTTACATGAATGCAAAGCACTTTATGGAACAGTTAGTTGCTCATCTATCAAACCTCTTTCCCAACACAGAGAGCACAGTTATAAACATTCTCCTTTGGCTGGCCAGACTGAGTTACTTAATGCTTTATGGATGCTGTTAGATTTTAAAAAAAAGAAAAGGTTGATTGAAACTGAAGCCAGTAGGGGACAAACAACAGAGAGAATGACTCATCAGTAAATAAGTAAGGAGTATATTTACTTGAACAAATAACAAATGAAAGAATGGAGTATTGTGTGTTCATCCTTCGTTGCCAAAGAAGACCATGCCATCAGAGAAATTATGACATGACTTGCCCTTGACTTTGTTTTGAGTGAAGGAGGGCTGTTCAGGTCACCAGTCTCACTTCTCCTTAAGAGCCATCTGAATCCAGTGACCAGATATTCATCAGGATGACTGAAGATGACTTAGGATGAAGCAATTGGGGTCAAGTGACTTGCCCAAGGTTACACAGCTGGAGAGTGTCAAGTGTCTGAGGTGAGATTTGAACTCAGGTCCTCCTGACTCCTGCACTGGTGCTCTATCCACTGCATCATCTAGCTGGTAATGGAGTAACATGCTTATTTAAAGAAGGGTGACAAAATCTCAAAAACGTTGTTGTTAGGTTTATTAAATCACATCACTGATAGATTATTTGAGCAGTAGATTTAGAGTCATGTAACCTGAGTATAAATCCTATCTCTTCTCCTATTTTGGCAAGACAGTTTATTTCTCTAAGCCTCAGTTTCCCTATCAATGAAAGGAGGGAATTGATCTAGTTGCCTTTGAGGCCTCTTCTAGCTTTATGTGTATGTGTGTGTGCATATACATATATACATGTACGCATATATATATCCATGTGTATATATATATATATATGTGCACATATATTTATATATATATATGTGTGTATCTGTATTTGCGTGTGTATAAAAATTATTTAATGTATTCTAGGTTGGCAGCTAGGTGGTGCAGTGGATAGAGCACTGACCCTGGAGTTTAAATCCATCCTCAAGATACTTACTGGTTGTAAAACCTTGGACAAGTCACTTAACCCTATTTACTTCAGTTTCTTCATCTGTAAAATGAGCTGGAGAAGAAAGTGATAAATGACTCCAGTACTTTTGCCAAGAAAACTCAAAATGAGGTCATGAAGAGTAGGACATTACAAAAATGACACAGCTACAGCAAAGTTGGATATCTTGGTATACTCAAAGTGCATCTACCAGTCAAGCTCAAATTAAGATGACATGCTTGGCCTACCAAAAGAGTACCGAATTTATATTCAGAGGACTTGGGTTCAAATCACACCTCTGCTGCCACTAACTACCCCCATTTCCATAGTGGATTTCCTTCTCTGTTGTGGGTCTCAGTTTTCTCATTCATAAGGTAGCGTGCTGGACTAAATTATATGAAGTTCTTTCTAGTCATATGATCCCATGGTCTTTGGAAACTGAGCCTAAGCATCACCTCAGCCCTTCCTGCTGTCCTCATTAAAAGTAATTACAATAATCCTACATGACTTCAATATGTGCCATACAATGCCATACTGATACAGAATACAAAACTTAGAAAGGACTTGATTCAGTCTAACCTGGACCCAACGAAGAATCCCTTCTACCCCCTCCCCAATGAGTGGTAACAAGTTCCCTTTGAAGACTTCTAGGGATGGGCAACATGCTGCCTCCTGAGGTAGCTCAGTCCATTTTTAGGTCATTAATTGCTAGAAAATTTTTCCTTCTATTAAGCTGAGATTTGCCTTTTTACCACTTTGCCTCTATTCCTATTGTTTGTGCATGTGATTAAGGAGAATAAGTCTAATCCTTGTCACTTACAACAGGGCTCAGATCCTTGAAGGAATCTCTCTTGTCTCTCCTAAGTCATGACCAAGTAGTTGTTCCCAATTCTCATAAGTCAGACCGATTCCCTTCTACTAAGAAACATAAAGTCTTTCAGTTGAATTACAAAATAAGCAAATACACGAAGGAGAATTCATGACTAGAAAACAGTTCTTCTGGAAGAAAAAAAAAACTGAGGGCTTTACTAATTCTAGCTCAATGTATTAATAGTACAATATGGCAGCCAAAAAACCCAATATGACCTCAGGCTGCATTGAAAGGAGAGGGCAGTGATAGTCTCCCTGAACTCTTACCTACTCAAATTATAATTTGAATACCGTGTTCAGTACTAGATGTTACATTTTCTGGAAGGACATGGATAAGAGAGTATGTATCCAGAAGCAGATGAACAGTATAGTTCAGTGATTCAGAACCTGGAGTATATCACCTTGGGTTGTTTTTTTTAGAAATATTACAATGATTGTAAATAATTGTTATTAGTTTCGTTTGTAATTCTATGCATTTTATTTTATTTCATTTAAGAACATCATTCTCAGAAAGAGTCCATTCATTTCAACAGACTGCCAAAGGGGTCCGTAATACACAAAAAAAGGGAAGAATCCCTAGTTTAGGGCTTTGAGATCCTGTAGGAAGTTAAATGGAAAGAACTGGGGGAATTTAGCCTGGTAAAGAGAAGATTTAGCAGTGTAATTTGTAAGACAGTGCAATGAGTACCATGTTACAAACCAGAGCATTCACACATTCTTACCATCTTTATATCCTCTTTCCCTCTGGTGTTTTCCATGACCATGACCAGGGTATTTCTTTTATGTGGAAAATTCCTAAATGCTTAAACCAATTATTTCTGTAATTTCACCTATCAAGGAATTGTATGGTATCTTGGTATATGCATGAGAGAAAGCCCATTGAGCAAGTACCTTTGAGGGTATGGCTTTCTCTCTAGCCTCAGTGTGTGTGTGTGTGTGTGTGTGTGTGTGTGTGTGTGTGTGTGTGTGTGTTTGTAATCAATAAACAGTAAACACAGCAAGATCCTGTATTCTCTATACTTTTTAGCCAGATATGTTACTTTAAAAATGTATTCTTCCATAGAAAATTCTCTGTGGAAGTCTCTCTCCTCCTAAGACGTAAGTAGTGCAGTACATAGAGTACTGGGACTAAAGTTAGGAAGAACTCAAGTTCAAATTTGACCTCAGATCTTGACTAGCTGTGTGAACCTGGGAAAGTCAATTAATCTTTGCCTCAGTTTAATCACCTGTAAAATGGGGGAATAACAACAGAATCTACCTGTCCAGGTTATTGTGACTATATGTTATTTCCTTCTTCCTTGTTCATTTTTTCATCAAGGATACCATCAATATATGGGTAGCCCCTTCTCAAAATGATGATAGAGATGAGAAAATAAGCCTGTGAGTCTGTATAATTGCTGATTTCTTCTCAATAGCCTTTGTTCTAGTAATATTAACTATTTTTTTACTTGCCCCTATTCCTTACCCTATGCCTCACCTTTTTGGTATTTCTCCTTCTTTGTGATATCTTGAAAATCAATTCCCTATTGATTCCAAATATCATTGATTGCAGATCATATGTCTTCTATGTGCCATCATTAAGACCTAACTGCTTCTTAAGGGCATGCCTCTGTTCTATTTTCAGCAGTGTCGACACAGAAGGTTTCTTAAGGGTTAGACTGGTCAGTGAGAGTTGAAAGTAGTGGGTCATTGTTTGGTGCTTTTCAATTCCCACAACAGAGGTAGACAACACAATATAGATGAGTGATGGCCAGGGAAGGAAATTTTGATTTGGGAGAGTCGCAGAGATGGTGAGTTGATTTATGTGCATGTGTGTATATGTATGCTATATGTATATTATATAGAATATATATTTGTATTGCCGGTGCTTAGTATGGTGCCTGACACTTAATAAATGCTTGTTCATTCATTTATTCATTCACTGATAATTGTGGGGTGCCTGGATTCTTTCTTGTTTCCACAACTGGTAAATCAAATGGCACAGGCATAGGGTATATATTGTTTTATTTTCTAGATGAGAACAAGTGGATCCTTTTTAATGTACTGTATGCATGAGGGGTAGGGTGGGGCAGAGGGTGCTCAGGGGACCATTCATTAAGTTTTGAAGGTTTAGAGTGAGTATAAATAGCAAACGTTTCTTTTCTGGCCAGAAATCCTGATGGTCTTCCCGTCCCAGATTGATTGTTTTGTGAAGGGAAACTAGGCCACCTTTAGCCTCAGTTCCTGCCTAGCCTTTATTCACTGGGTTTTGCCTTACACAAACTGAGACCTGGGAAAGACCTTGGCTTAAAAAGGCCAAGGTCTCCCACTACATCCAGGGCCATGGCCAGTTATCCTGACTTATGTCTTGCCTTTGGACTCTGATGACTCTGGAGGAGAGTGAGGCTGATGACTTTGCACAGCCCAGTCTCACTTAAATCCAATTCACTTGCAAATCAAGACATCACCTTTTTAATGTCATTGATTCCAATTCATTCCAGAACTTTGAAGGATGAACATCAGCAACGTTGACTAAATCCTTCCAATTCTGGACAATTGATGAAATTATGGGATATAAAAGGAACAGAAGACACTAAATTTGAAAGTGTTACCTCTTTCATTCATGATTGAATTTGGAGCTCATAAAGGTTGGAGAAAATCTTTAGAGGCTCATATCCTGAGGGACCCATTGGCAAACTGTAAAAGAGCAACAAATTGAAAATGGCCCATTTGGACAAAGTAAATGGTTCAGGCTTTTTCAGATTTTACTGGGCAGGTGTAAATAAAATATGGAGAAGTCTTTATACTTTTTAACTTCTTTAGTGTAACAGCAAGCAAAGTGGGATTTTTTAAAAATTTTCTTTGTGTAGCTCAGTTTCCCAGGCTCAGGTCAAATTGTGAGCATCTGAAGGCTCAATATAGAACCCTGATAATTCACACCTGTGCTGAGTCATGTAGGTTTCATGCCTACTGACTCTGAGCCAGTCAGGAGCTGAGTCTTTGTTGTATATACTGAAAGGCTGATATTTTACTTTGGGGGTTCCCTTATGAGAATGATCACCTGGTTGGGACTCTGAGTGGCACTATTTTCAGGACCCCCCACTCCCCACCTGCTCCAATATAAAGCTCTCTCAAACTAGGGATGTATGTAAAGTATATAGAAATATTGCTTTGATTCAGATAGTAGAACCCTACTTTTTGGTCTTTATTTCTCTGCTTATATTTTGTTTGTTGAATGTAATTTTAAAAAAAGATTTTTGACCTCTTAATTGGCTGTCTTTCCTAGTAAAGCAGATCTGAGAACCTCTGCTAGCAGCCATCCTGGATCTGCCAGTGTGGTTGCTGCTACATTTAGAGGGTGTGAAGTAGTTCCATAGTTGACTTGATGGATTTATAAGGCAGTTAATCTTTGAATGTCTGAAGAATCAGCTGCCCCACTAGTTACCTTACAAAGTAACAAGTTCTTTGAAGAGAGTTTCCCCTTCTGGCAGTTCAGAGCATGAGTGCTTGTAACTGAATATGGCAAAGTGGAGGAAAAAATTTCTTTCTCTCACTTCTCCCACCCCTACTCCCCCAAGACAGCTCCAAAGAGCCTTGTTACTCTTGTGTCCAGCAAGTTGGTAAAAAGCAGTTGAGGAGCTTCTTGGGATATGGAAGTGAGAGCCAAGATTCTCGCTGGTCCTAGGGTTTAAATCCTTTCCAACAACAACCTAAGCCCAAATGTCAGTCAAACCTGACTCTAGAAGCTGTTGTAACTAGAACCAATATGTGGAGTAGCATCTAGCAGACTGTGAGGACAGGAGTAGTTCTGCCACCCAACTCCAGTGCAGTCATGAGTTATCTCTCCCCGTAATTTCCTTGGCCATATTTGTTCTCCAGGTGTATGTCTCCTCACGTGCTAAATCTAGGAGCACCCATTCTTCTCACTGATATCATGTGTATTTGTGGGAGATTACACCCCAGAGTTATAGAAGAACAATAGGAATACTATTCTTACCATGACATTTCATGAGTGCCTTTCCCTTGAGTTTATCGTGTCCTCTAAAAGTGCAGGAAACTCCACTCCTTGGAGGAGGTGAGTGATAGTTGAACCCCTTGAACTTATATTATTCATACATGGGGGAAAACAATCTTCAACTTTGTAGGACTTGGGGATAACTCAGAGAGAAAAATGAAGAGGAAAAATACATGGATTTATTTATCAATTACTCAAAAAGTTTTCATAAGAAAGACTAGCTAATGAATACTGAAAGTAGTAGATCTTTATTTTGCTTTGGTTCACACAAAGATATTAGGCTTCACTTTGATTTCTAGGGACCAGAAAATGGGGGAATTGGGTTAAGAGAAGAAAAATCCAGGGCTAAGGATACAATTAAGACACTTGATGAAGAGTTTCCATGGTAACTATGTTACCCGGGTACCATGATATTTAAACCATAGCCAGAGGAAAATGGAGGTCATTAATGGGCCCCTGTGAGAGGCTACCCTCAATACTTGACACGCCCAGGTTTCATCAAGTTCTCATCATTCCTCCTAGCTAATGGAAAGGGATGCTTTTGTTCTTTGTTACTTTCACATCAGGTCGGCTCGAATGACATAATTAAGGGTCATGGTTTTTATAAGAAGGAGCAGGTTCTCATGTAGGTGCAGAACATCAGATTGGTCTCCTATTTCTGACATCACAAGCAGAGAGATCAAGTGTCCAGAGGATGCCCCCACTGTGAATTATATGGTAGGGACATTTTTAGTATAAAAGTGTCAACATATTAAAGTATTTCAGAAAAGTGGCAGGACAGGAGAAAAAGATATGTCAAAAAGAAAGGAAATGTGTTGCAAGTGAGGCTTTTAAAACTCAGAGATGCCTCAAATAACAGAGGGTTTTTTTGGACTACCACATTGCCATTGATGATTCTCATAGTATTAGAGTTCATATATATGGTTATTCCACTGTCACTGATGATGAGAACAGATTACTATAGAAATGATGGAGTGGCAAAACTGGGTCACTGATACTATTAAATAGTCAATATGGAACACCTAGTACAAGTCAATGGGAAGGTAACTCCTCCTATGGGTAGACATTTCAAGGGAAAGGACTTCTCAAAGGGAATATAGAGGATCTGCCATCTTCCCTTTGTGGAATTCCTCAGATCCAGCTGTACTGTTGACCATATACCTCGGGATTATTAAGGAATTCTTCAAAAGCTGGAGAAAGTCTCATTCTACGTGTATTTATGATACTGTTTCATGCATAACAAAGCAGATCAGACTTCCTATCCCATAAAAGGAGGCAAAGCCTAGTTCTTTGGACCTCTTTTATTATCTACTTTCAGTCTTTTCTGTCTTGGAATGGAAGAAATATAGATTTTTAGACTGGAAGGGAACTCCATGTTGCAGAAGAAAAAACACATAGCCTAGGGAAGTGAAGTACTTGGCATGTAGTCAAGTAGGTGGCAAATATCAGAGATAAGATTTGAACTCAACTTGGACTCAAGAACCATCACTTCTGCCCTTGTTCCATATTGCTATGATGTAATTGAATATCACACCAAGCTTTCTGTAGGATTATTTTTCTCCTTTTTCCCCACCATTTTGTGAGGCTGTACTGCTCTCAAATGAGCTTATATGCTAAAGGAGTCATTGCTGTATCTTTCTGTTTCTCCAGCTCAAGTTTCTTGCTCTCTGAGATAGTTTGGGATCCTTGCTTTGCAATTATTTCTTATCAACTAATCCATTTAAGAAATGCTGATAATCAGATAGTAAGTGTCTCTCCATTGCCCATTTTTCTGAGTCAATGACTGAAGCTGCTGTAATCACAGTCAGTATCTTTTATTCATTTTTACCCTTCTAATCCAATATTGGTTTTACCCTTCCCTTTAACGATGATTTGATACAAAGAAATGGCTGCCACCTCAGTAATCCTTCATTCCGTGTCCATTAAGATATAGTCAATTACATTTTTTAACATTGTCTTACAACTCTTATGTTAAAGAAATTATTTATGATTCATGATCCTCTGATTCCCTCCAGCCAAAAATAATACCCACAAATGACTCATAGGATGTGATGTGAACTTCTCCTATACACTCATATTCTAAATTGTGTTTTAGTTACCTATGTCCTGCCTGTTTTCTGAAGATAGATGCCTCATCTCTTCACTATTAGCTACTCCTTTCACATGTCCTCCATCCACAGGGCCAAGAGAGGTGGACATCCTTGCTAACTCACATTTCCACTTTCAAACTCTGCTGCTGCTACCACTGTTCATCATCTTAGAATTCTTTGAAATTCACTCAATCCATTTATTCCATCTCTAAGCATCACTAATTCCTTCAACCATTTCTCATGGGGCATGATCTGAAGGTCCCTCACTATGTTGGTTGCTGTCTTCTGGACATTCTGAATATTGGCTATGTCCTTCCTAAAATGTGGCACAAAAATAGGTTATGATGCTCCATTTGTGATCTAATCACAGCAGGGAGCAATGGGACTATCGCTTCCCATATTCTGGATTCTCTTTAAAACAGATAAGGACTTTCTTGAGCGAAACCGTACCGTCATGGATGGAGAGATGGTCCGAAGGTCAGGAACACTTGGAATTGAGCCCTGCCTCTGATTTATACTGTCTGTGTGGCCCGAGGCAAATTACATAACTTTTCAATGCCCTAGACCATTCTAATACTATAATTTACACAGAAAGTACTAAACACAAGTAGAAGATCCTCACTGGGAGTTCCCTATAATTATAAAATCACAAGTCTTACTCAAAGAAACCAAAGTATTGCAATAGCACTACTGGTTCATCTTAATCTTGCATTCTGTTTAAAACCTGGGTATTTTTTATTGCTTTTTTAGCCATTTCCATCCCAGAATAATTGAGGTTAGTTTTGTTTTGTTTTTAACTCAGTATATTATTTTTCATTTATTTCTAATAATTTCATTTTATTAGATTCAGTTTATTGTTAAAGTCTATGGATATATTTATCCCATCTGTTAACACTCCCTCTTACTTTTGCATCACCGGAAAAATTTGTAAAATTTATAACCCTTTCTAACTTACTGATAAACATATTGAACAGAATAGGGAAAAGAGTAAATTCTTAGAGTATCACAGAGACTACATCTGTGTTAAATTGTATGATTAGGGACTGAGCAGTCAGTTTTAAATCCACATGTTTCTAATATTACTTGACCCTTATGTCACCATCTTGTCCCACAGCATAATATCCAAATCTCTGTCAAATCCTTTACTAAAATCTAGGTAAAATACGTTTATGGCATTACTCTCCTCCACCAGCTCAATAACTATATCCAGAAAGAGGAACCTAAAGAGTTAAGCAGTTCTGCCTTCTATCCTCAGTTATCATTGCTTTAGACATCACAAGTTTCCATTATTTTGTTTACTCCCCCGC
Organism: Potorous gilbertii; assembly: GCA_028658325.1. NCBI lineage: Eukaryota > Metazoa > Chordata > Mammalia > Diprotodontia > Potoroidae > Potorous > Potorous gilbertii. Next base: position 90,688,655 of record CM053771.1, read on the forward strand.
CCATTTTCTCCTATGTGTCTACCAAAACAAAACAAAACCTGCTCCTCTTTTTTTTTTCTTTTTCTTAGTTTTTCTCTCTAATCTCAGCCTCCTTAACCCTTCTTGGAACTATTTTCACTGGACCAGACCAGATATTTGTGGTTATATTTTTCTGCCTTTTCATCCTTTCTCTGCACATGCCATCAAAAAAAATCTTAGATGCTTGATAACTCCCCGGTACATCAAGCCAGTTCATTCCTTCCTTAATCCTCATTGGAATTGTTCTCTTTGATTCAGAATTTCATTCTTGAGAGCATCTCATTTCTCTTGGCTGACTTCCCTTGTAGATTTTTATGTTATGGGATTCTACCTAACCTTTCTCTGAATCTATTAACATTTACTCTTCCCAAATCTAGAGTGCTCATCAAAATATTTCTAGCTTTCCTCTACTTTTTCTGTTATAGAGGTGAAATTTCTTTTCTGCCCCTAATCAATCAATCAATGGACATAATGGAGTTCTAAATGTGTAAATAAGATGGTTTTTACTCTGTGATCTTCATACAAGCTGTGATTTTCTTTGACCAGGTGAAGAAAGAAAGGAATATGATGGGTTCAGAGAAGCAATCATACCCATTAAGCCTATGAATAAAATAATATTCTTTATGTGAACTGGTCCAAAGGAATCCAGTCCAGTAATTGATTCTGTTTCTGAAGTTGAAAATTCTAATGTGAGCAAAGCCCTAGAGGGAAGAATGTTTCTCTCTTGCTCTGTCTCTGTCTGTCTCTGTGTCTCTCCCCTCAACCTTCATACCCTGCCCCGCCATGGAGCTTGTCATTGGAGATCAGTCACCAAGAGGAGACAACACATCTAACTCAGAACAGAGAGACTCACACCAAGGACAAACAAGGACGAATATAAACAACACAAAGAGGAATTCAGACAAATGGCCACCTAGAGGAGAAATCAGTCTTAACACTTATAACAGTTATACTTACATATTCATATATATATATATACATATATATATATATATATATATATATATATGTATATATATATATATACACTTATAACACTTATCACTTATAACACTTATAACACTTGAACTGGAAAAGAAGTACGTTGTCGATTAAAGAAAGGACTTCTGGTAACCAGGAGTTTTGAAATTTTTCTTTGGCCACACATGTTGCCTATATGTGTGACTCACTGTCATCATACTCTAAGTAACATCTCCCCTTGGATCATGTATGTACTTATGGGAGAGTATGACCCTGGCGTTGGGGAGCAGAACATTCTACATCAATTGCTATCACTATATACCACCTTAGTAGATTATCTTTTTTGAAAAGTTCCTTGAAGTTACTGAATGATAATCAGCTGGTAGCCCATTGGTAGGGAGCCATGAGGAACAATACTAGAAATCCCAACCTTTTAGGGATACCCTAGGACTCTAGAAGGAAAAAAGAATCGCACTGTTTCTACTTTAGAAACCAAGTCTTTGTTGATTAGAATCGAGTCTAAAATAGCTCTTCCCCTCATCACTTCCTCCATGTCTTAAAGGATGAAACTATCATCAAATATATGATTTTGTGGGTTTTCTGCTACAAAAATAAAACCCTCAGTTGTTTTTAGTTGCCTCTGGATTGAAACAAAAAATGGTTTATTTAGCCTAACATTCAATGACCTCCAGAGTCTAATTTCAGTTTACCTTTCCAATTTTTTTCTTCCTCTCCCTTATCCCCTAATATTCCCCGTAATGCATTAAACTTTCTAGTCAAATTGGATATTTTATAAATTCCAGGCTGTTTTTTTGAACTTGACATTCCCTCTTTCACTCACCTCTGTCTCCAGGGTCTGGAATGCACTCCATCCTCACATAAATTTTGGAATTCTTCTCTCCCTTCAAAGCACAGATCATGTAACATTTCTGCATATTCTTTTATATGAAAATATTACCTTATTCTTACCTGAAAATATTCACTTCCTCCTCCAACTTCCCAATAATTCTTTGTCTAGATGTCGCCTTCATCTCTCTGTCTAGTCCATATCCCCTAATAAATGCAAGCTCTTGGGGGTGGGGACTCTCATTTTTTTTTCATCCTTTCATCCCTACCCTGTGTAAGTGTGTGTGTTCCATATTGTAAGAGATTAGTAAATTCTTTTTGACTGATGAATATCTTGAGTGCTTATTATCAAATGTTTATTGATTGATTGAATGGATGTCTACTATTCTCTTGTATACTTACAAGTTCCTACATAAGAATTATGTGTTTCTTTTCTTTTCATCTCTTATAGACCCAGAATAGAGCCCTTTATATAATAGGTACCCCAAAGTCTTTTGTTCTCTGTTTTCGGTCCAAATGAAACTTGTTAAAATGTTGCCAGAGACATAGAATGTTTATTTTAAATAGAATAATTAAATGTATACATGATTAATTTTAACAGTACCAAAAAAGAGATTATTCATAGATAGACATAACACCAGATAAAACACAGGCCATTCTCTGTGATATTTGAGATATCTCTGATTAGCCACACTTTAAAAAGAATAGCCACCAGTGTGTATTAGATGCACCAAAAAGAAACACTAAGAACCAAAACCAATAGTGTTTAAAATGTACTTCCCTATAGAGTTAGCATGATCAAATGTAACTTTTCCTAAATTAGGCTTTTAGTTATTTTCACATGAATTTATCTTTCCCACTGCCACCCCCAATTTAGCAATAAGGGAGATAAGGAAGAAGAATGAAGGAAGGGAAAACAAAAATCCTTATAATAATATATAGTCCAGCAAAACAAATTCCCACATTTGCCATGTTGAAAAATATGCTTCATTATGGATTTTAAGTCCATCACCTCTCTAGAACCGTTACTGGCGGTGTGATCCATCTTTAGGTCTTTGGACTCCTGTATCACCATTGCATTAATCAGAATTCTAAAGTCCTTTTTTAAAAAAAAATATTTATTTTTAGTTTTCAACACTCATTTCCACAAGATTTTGAGTTCTCAGTTTTCTCCCCATCTCTCCCTTCCCCCTACACCAAGATGGCATACATTCTAATTACTCCTTCCCCCAGTCTGCCCTCCCTTTTATCATCCCCCCTCAGAATTCTGAAGTCTTTCCAAGAGATTTTTACTTCTATAATATTATTTTCATTGTATAAACTATTCTCCTATGTCTCCCCATTTACCTCAGCATCAGTTCTTAAAGATCTTCCCAGTTTCTTCTGGGGCTGTTCATTATATAATTTATTTTGGACCAATAATATTCCATTACATCCATATACTACGATTTGTTTGGCCACTCCCCAGTAGGTGGGCACCTCTTAGTTTCTAGTTATTTATCATTAAAAAAGAGATGCTATTAATATTTTTGTACACATGGGGCCTTTACTTCTGTTTTTGATCTCTTTGGGGTATAACCTTAATAGGGATATAGTTGTGTTAAAAATAGGGATATAGTTGTACAAATGTCTATATATGTCTCTATCCAGTTATATTGATATAAACTATGAGTGGTTTAGTACTTTCTGAGCACTGTTCCAAATTCCTTTACAGAATAGCTAAACCAACTATCTACTCCTCCAATAGTGCACAAGCACTTTTTTCTACAGCTCTTTCAGCTTTTGTCATTTTCCTCTTCTATTATTTTGACAATCTCATGAATGTGTGGAAGAACCTCAGAGTTGCTTTAATTTACACTTATCTAATTATTAACGATTTAGAACATTTTTCACATGGTTGTTGATAGCTTGGATTTCTTCCTTTCAAAGCTCTCCTTTTAAAATCAATTGCTTATATATATATATATATATATATATATATATATATCTTGGAAATGAGAATTTTATCAGAGAAATTTAATAGAAGGATTTTTTCCCCACCATTGTGCCCTTCTTTTCCACTTGATAAGACTCAAATGCTTGAGTGGATTTATAATCTCATCAATTTGGAAGTTCCTTTCATTGATGGACATAAAAACCCATTTGTGCCTGTTCAACTGGTTGGACTCTTGGCCATGTCCTCCCATAAGTTCACCACAAGAGTTCCACCCTATTTGCTGAAGGCATGATTTTATCTGATTTGGGGAGCTTACCAGTGAAGCATTCTGACTATCTACCCTCTATCCCTCCTTCCTGCCAAGTCTCCAGCCTATCTTTTCTTTTAGTTATATAAATCTTTAATGATATCCTTCAACCCTATTCTTCTTCAGGTTTACTCCAGGATTTGAAGCTATAGCCTACCCAAACTAATCATACACTTTCCATTGCCCTGTGTGATGCACATTCTTAGTTATTCAGTGACAATAATGGTCAAGGTCTCACTGTCATCTATTAATACTGATAAAATGTTTATATTGAAAAGCATGAGATGAATGCATTTTCTGCCACAGATATGCATACTTTTGGATGTCATCCATTTGACCTAAATAGGAAATTTCTTTGGTTGGGGGAAGGCATGTGGTGCTTGGTGTTATGAGTCACAAACGTACAGCAAGTACCAAAACAGACATGCGAAGGTTGTGCAAATGTCCATAGCTTTCTTAATCCCATCCTAGGAAGTTAAGCCAAGTCAACAAACATTTATTAAGCATCTACTTATATGCCAGCAAGACTCATGTATTTTACTTCTCCCACATTTTGGTCCCATCCACATCACACTGAAACCCCATCAGTACATCTTCCCTCTCCCTGCCTTTTCCACTGCATCCTCATCTCAGATCCGCTATTGAGTTTTGGTAGACTATAATTCAAAATGAATCAGCAATGTGATGTGGCAGCCAAAAACAACCCTATGATATGTTGGGCTGCATTAAGAAAGACAGAGTTTCTAGTAATAGGTAGGTGATAGCTTTTCTCTTCCCTTAACAGAAGGTTCTATATACCAGAGTTAATGGTGGACAGTGATAAGCTGGAACTCATCCAGAGAAAGGCCATCACAACTGGGATGATGAAGAGCTTGGAGTCTATGTCATAGAGACTAGAGGAAGTAACAATGCATGCATAGTCTTAAGAGAAGACCTGTGGCTGGTCCAGGAGTGGGGGCAACATGACATGTCTCTTTAACTATTTGAATGACTGGGATCAGTCTCACGGATGAGACTTGTTCTGCTTGATTCCAGAGGGCTGAACTAGAGGGGAAGGGATGGAAGTTGTAAAATAGCAAACTTAAGACTGATGTAGGGGCAGTGGAGTGGGGGGCTTCCTATAATAATTATAACTCATGAGTTTGAATGGGATTACTAGAGAGTTAATCTGCAAGTAGAGGTTGGATGAACTCTTGTGCATAGGGTGAAATAGATAATGATGATGTAGTTCAGTTATTTTTCAGTTGTGTCTGATTCTTCATGACTCCAGTTGGGGTTTTCTTTACAAAGGTACAGGAGTGGTTTGACATTTCCTTCTCCAATTTATTTTACAAATGAGGAAATTGGGGCAAGCAGGATTAAGGAATTTGCTCAGGGTCACATAGCTGAGGCTGGATTTGAACTCAGATCTTTCTGACTGAAGGCCCAGAATTTTTGTTCACTGCACCACCTAGTTATCTTATTATACCTGATGGATGATCCTTGAGGTTCCTTCTGACTCTCAAATTCTGATTTTGTTACCTTGTTTTCCTTCACACTTTGACTGCAACCATTATCTCTCCTCTCCTCACATTGCCCCTGACCTCCCTCAAACATATTCCATTATCTCTCCTCATGGCAAATGTCTGACACACAGCCCTGAAACTAGCCCGAGGCTGGCATGGCTTTGCTCAAGGTTGATGACATGGAATCATGGCATGCTTACTCTTACCAAAAAATTAGGAGACCATGGACACTTCCCCCACTCCCCTTTAAGAGATGTCCTTTGTCTACCTGCTCCAGCATGTCCTACAATCACTATCTTCTCCTTCTTCCTCCCCTCCACACATGTCACAATCCTGAAGTGAAACTGTCTCCTACCTTCTCTTCATTGCTTGGTTTCTCCAATCAGTCTTGAAGGAACGTGAGATCAAATTGCATTTTCTTCAAGAGCACCTTTCTGTTTGCCACCCCAGCCCATTCCCTAATTTAGTTACTTCCCTCTAATTGCACAATATTTATCTTGAATATATGTTGTTGTTTATATGTTGTTTCCTCCATTTGAATGCAAACTCCTTAGCAATCATCGAAACCACTTGGTATTGCCTAAGAAACAGAAGGGTAGATCAGTGGAATAGGTTAGGACACATTAGTCAATGACTATATATTATTTGATAATGGGATAAGAACTCACTATATGACAAAAACTGCTTGGAAAACAGTGTGCCAGAAATGGGGCATAGATCAATGCCTGACACTGTATACCAGAATAAAGTCTAAATGCGTACAACATCTAGGCATAAAGACTGATACTATAAGCAAACTAGGGGAGCAACAAATAGTTTGTCAGATTTATGGAGAATGGAGGAATTTATGATCAGACAAGAGATAGAGAACATTATGAAATGCAAAATGGATAACTTTGATTGCATTAAATTGAAAAGTTTTTGCACAAACGAAGACAATGCAACCAAGATTAACAGGGAAGCAGAAAGCTGGGACAGAATTTTTACAATTAGTGTCTGTGATAAAGGCCTCATTTCTACACTATATAGAGAACTGAGTCAAATTTACGAGAATACAAGCCATTCTCCAGTTGATAAATGGTTAAAGAATATGAAAAGGCAGTTTTTAGAGGAAGAAATTAAAGCTATATGTAGTCATATGAAAAAATGCTCTAAATCACTACTGGTTAGAGAGATGCAAATCAAAATAACTCTGAGATACCATATCACACCTATCAGATTGGGTAACAGGAAAATGATAAATGTTGGAAAAGATGTGGGAGTATTGGAACACTCATTCATTGTTGGTGGAACTGTGGACTGATCCAACTATTCTGAAGAGCAATTTGGAACTATGCTCAAAAGGCTATAAAAATGTGCATACCCTTTGACCCAGTAATACCACTTCTACATCCCAAAAGGGATCTGGCCTTATCCCAAAGAGATAATAAAATGGGAAAAGGACCCACGTGTACAAAAATACTTATAACAAATCTTTTTATGGTGGCCAAGAACTAGATATGGAGGGGATGTTTATCAATTGGGGAATAGCTGAGCAAGTTGTGGTATGTGAATGTAATGGAATACTATTGTGCTGTAAGAAATGACAAATAGATGGATTTCATAAAAATCTGGAAAGACTCATATGAACTGATGCTGAGTGAAGTGAGTAGAACCAGGAGAACATTATACACAGTAACAGCTATGGTATGCAAAACTATTTTTGATAGTCTTAGCCCTTCACGGCAATGCAAGGACTTAAAACATATCCAAAGGACTCATGATGCAAAATACCATGCACATCCGGAAAAAGAACTATGGAATCAGAACACAGAATGAAGCAGACTATCTTGTTTTTCTCCCATTCACTTTAATTTTTCTTTGCAACAAGACTAATGTAAAAAATGTGTTTGATAGGAATGTATGTGTAGAGCCTGTATAAGATTTCATACTGTCTTGGGGAGGGAGGGGGAGAAAATTTGAAACTTATGGAAGTGAATATTGAAAACTGAAAACAGATAAATTAATGACCTTGGAAAAATTAAAGAATGTGAGCTCCTTAAGGGCAGAGACAGTTTTTCCCTTTTTTTTTTGTAACCTCAGCCTTTATCATAGTGCCTAAATCTATTATAATTGATAGGCTTAATAGATAATTGTTCACTGAGTGTCTCTAGCACTTCCTAGCTGTGTGTTTTGAGCTTCATTTTCCTCATTTAAAAATTTTAAAAACCAATCTAATGCTGGTAGTATAAGGATCAAATGAGAAAATGTATATAAAGCTCTTCGTTAACTTTAAAAGTGTCTTGGAAATATCAGACGTTATTATCTGCCTTTGTCTCTCCCTCACTCTGTGTTTCTCACACATGTGCTACTGTCAATCTTTATACTTCATACCATGTAACTGACATATAGGAGACCTTCACCTTTTTTTTCTCCAAAGCTTCTTCTTTATCTCACAAGCATCCTATGATCTCCAGGGCTCCTCCTGCAACAGAACAGCAGCATTTATCCTTATGGGAAAATGCACCAGCTTTTACACAGACCCTTCTCTGATTTCTCCAGATGCAAGGGTCCCCTCTCTCAAACACCTTGCATTTAATTGCTTTGCATTTATTCTTTTTTTTCTGTATATATTTGTATGCATCCTTTGGCTTCATTGTTGGAATGTAAGATCCTTGAGAGAAGAGATTATTTCATTCTTTATATTTATAGCCTCAGTGCCTAGCACATAATAGGCACTAAATGTATCTTTATTAATTGACTGATCATTAAGTGAAAACTAACCTCTTGAATCATAAATGCATCAAAGTATCTCATTTGTGGTAACCAGATGTTTAGGAGCAAAAGACTCTACTTAATCTCACATAATACTTTCCTCACATTTGGTTCATCTTTCCCTTGGAGAAATCACAGCGGGAAAAAAAGCAGATAAGAATCAATGGGGTCCATCTTTCTGGATGCCTCCTATTTATAATATCACACAAAAGAGTAAATTTCTTTGTCATTACAAGATAGCACTTGGATCATGGTACTGTTGTTCATTCTTTGTTTTTAAAGACCAATGACATCATGGATGATGTGATTTGCACATGAATTGGATTCAAGTGAGGCCCATTCACACAAAATCTTCAGCCTCACTCTCTCTTCTCTGTTAATAGGGGAGAGGGAGTGAAAAATGGTCATAAATTCATAAATTTAGAGTTAGAAAGAACCTTAGAGATTGTCTAGTGTTGGGGTGGGGAACCTGAGGCCTCGAGGTCATATGTGGCCTTCTAGGTCATTGGGTGCAGCCTTTTGACTTAGTCCAAGTTTTATAGAACAAACCCTTTTATTAAGTGAATTTGTTCTGTGAAGTTTAGATTCAGTCAAAGGACCACACTTAAGGACCTAGAGAGTCACATGTAGTCTCAAGGCCACAGGTTCTCCACTCCTGATACAATGAGTTGGATCATGTCAAGATTTCAACCCAGGTTGTTTGACTCCATATCTAGGGTTCCTTTTCCATTGTACTATTCTATTTAAAGAGAGAGAGGGTAGGACATGAGACAGCTCAATTGGTGGCCTCTTAGTGGAGTGGTAAATGTGGAGAAGTTTGAATCTTAGCTATGTGATCATGAAAAAGTTGGTCACTTCCCAAGCCTTGGTTTTCCCATCTGTAAAAGGGGAATGATACTAATACTACCTACTACAAAGGATCATCACATTCCATAAATTTTAAAGTTCAGAATGTTCTGATGACAGAAAGGGAATTCTCTCCCACAAGCCTTTATTCCTACTGCATGTCCCTTCAGTCCTTCCCACCCTCCCTCCCAAGTTTTGTTTGGAGCATCACATAGAGGAGGCCTGGGGAAGGCATAGGTCCTCCAGAGTGTATAAACCACAGTGTGTTGAATCTTTAATGCAAAGCAAAGCATATGCCTGAAGTCTATTTTTCATCGTTTCTGCTGCCTGTTGATATGCTGTGTTGAATCAGAGCTTGCCAGCAAAAATAACCTTGGCTGACCCTGCTTCCTTTTGAAAATTTATTTCATTTTTTTCTGGTTTCAGACACAATTCAGTTTTTTTTCCTTCTAACAATACAGACAATTATTAAAATGAAGAAGAAAAGGTTTGTAACATATGTAGGAATGCATTTATGTTGATACTGCTCCAAACCATGGACTGAAAATCTATTTGTTTTAGAGTAAGCTTAGTCTAGGGAAGAAAACCTCTTAAGAAATTATGGAATGGGAGATAGATGAACACAGATTAATTGTTTCTTTAGGGATTTAAGGAAAGCTAGGAGTGGTAAAGTAGGAGGAGCAATGGATTGAGAATCAAGAGTCAAGAGTTTAAGTCATGGGGTAGGTCTCTTACCCTCTCCAAGCTTTAATTGCCTCATACACAAAATTCATTGGACTAAATAAACCATCTTCAAGATTACTTCTAAATTTATTATATTTTTAGTGCATAAAATACAGAATATTATTATTTACTCAATTCTTCAAACATTTGGGAAGCCATCTGTGTCATTAGAGCATAGTCATTGATGCCCACAAATATAGATTGTGGCCTCTAGAACTAGGTAGGTGTTTAAGGATTGCTGTGTCTAAAAAAATCATCATCTTATGTCCAACCTGATAACAAATCTCTTCAAATTCAGCTAGATTGGCCCTCAGACAATGACCTGCAATCTGTCACCAGATCTATTTCCAACTTTAGAAAATTTACCAGAGCTCATGTTCATGTGTCATAGCTTTGGAGAACCCACAATTGTCACTACATCATAATGAAGTATCAGAGTAGTTCACAGGGTTTGGGAATCTGTGATCTTCTAGGTCCTTAAGTGTGGTCCTTTGAATTCAAACTTCACAGAACAAATCCCCTTTATAAAAGGATTTGTTCTGTAAAGCTTAGACTCAGTCAAAAGGCCACACCCAAGGATCTAGAAAGTCACATGTGGCCTCAAGGCCACAGGTTCCCCAACCCTGGAGTAGGACCTCGATGTAGGGTTTATTTAATAAGGAGTTGGGAGAAGGAAGTGATAATGGTTTTATCAGGATAGGAAGATTAAAGTAAACCATGCTAAGCAGTGAAGTCAAGTCATTCACTTACTCTGCAACTTAGAGAGAAGCTTAGGGCACTGAGAGTTTAAGTGACTTGTCCAGGATCACACAACAGTATTTTTCAGAGATGGGAGCTGAATCCGGTTTTCTTCTGAAACTGGAACCTGCCTTCTTAGTTTGGATAAATTAACAATGAGCTGGGAGCTAGAGTTAAACACAAATGAATTGGTTCAGGGCACCAGGGAGGTGTATCAGTAAGCACACTGATATATACAGGGGGGCCTGTTATCACAGGTGCTTTGATCTGCTTTTCTAAAAGGAAAGGCAACTTTTGAGAGGTTAATAATGTCCTTTAACCAAGCACATGTATAATTCACCTAGTTCAGGGGAAAAAGTCAGTACCCTGAATATCAGAGAAAATACAGAAAGATCAAAGATCAGCAGTTGTAACTTCCAACTGTCTGATTGTAATCAGTACATATATCACAAATCAACAGACTGGTCCAACTCTCTGACCATAGTTACAAAAGGAAAGCACCAGCATTTGGGTTTTCAGAGATGGGGCGCTCCGTAACAGCTTCCCATAGTCTCATCTGGCCAAACACTTCCAATCAGTAAACCCCAAAGGAAAACCTCACCTTCAGAGTATTTATACATTTTTTTTTAGATCCAAAAGGCATCAGAACCCTTGAGAACCATTGCCTCATTAAAAAAAAAAAGGTCTGGGTCTTCCCACAAATCTTCCCAGGCCCATTAATGGGTGGGGAAGATCTTTAATCACATTAAAATAATTGATATTACAAACACCTATACCGTTTCTAGGTAAGGAAACTCTTGTTTCTGTGCATTACTTCTTCTAAAGACTCTTGATTGATAAAGGCAAGATTGAATCAGAGGCATTTGATTATACCAAAACAAAAACAGCAAAAGATTCTACTTTGCTTGCCATTACAGGAGGGTGAGAAGAAGCCACTGCTACAGAGATGGGAGGAAACCATGGACAAGATTCTCTACTTTTTATCTGGGATGGCATTGTTCCCAGATGGAATGGGATGGACCAGATGTATTCATTTTACTTTTGTATTAATAACAAAATATCACGTATCTAAGTAGTGTTTTTTTTTTAAGTTGAAGCATTAGTGTCTTTGGCAAATTGCACACCTGGGGTGTCACTTGTTTTCATGATGAATTTTTAAACCATTTACATTGGTTATGATTTACAATCAACTATCTATGAGAGACTGTGCCTTCCCAGATCTCATTAAGACATTACAACCATGACATCAACTCTTAATTCAGAGGGAAGGGGAAGAGTTATGGCACCACAGTCTGCAGAGTTTTTACATTTAAAGGCAACATTGGCTAAAAGCTCTATTAGGAAAAGTACAGTGCACTTGATCACATTTTCCTGGAATGTATGCAGCATTGATAGCTGTTCCAGGAAAGAAGGGTTCCCTCAAGTTTTCTTTGAGTATAAATTGATGCAACATAATTCTAAATCATAAGGCAGGAGAGTCCTAAAGGGGAGTGGGCTCGGTAGACATGTGATTAAAATGTACTCTTCATACTCTGCCTACACTCCAGTTGTGAAAGGGCTGACTTTTCATAACTGTTCACTTCCTCAGGGGCTAAGATGAGCTGAGTGGATACTACCTGCCCTTCTGTTGATGTTGTCATTAACTTCTTATAATAGCATATATATAGCGCTTTAAGATTTGTGAAGCATTTTACAAATATCATTTCATTTTATTCTCACACCAACTATGGGAGGTAGGTGTGGTTATCATCGCCATTTGGTTAAGGGATTTGCCCAAGGTCACACAGCTAGTAAGGGTCTGAGATTGAATTTAAACTCAGGTCCTCCTGACTCCAGGTCCAGCACTCAATCTACTACATCACCTAGCTGCCTGTAACAACCTCTTGATACATTTGGCTCACATGTTAATGAAATTATAGAGGTGGATCTATTCTTCCTTATTAGAATTTAAGCCCCTTGACGGAAGAAATTGTCTTTATAGTCCCTGCACAGTGCCTGGGGCATAGCAGTCGTTTAATAAATTTTGTTATTGTTTAGTCATGTCCAACTCTTTGTACTGATTGATTTTGTTTTTAGAGGCATGGATACTTATTAAATACATAAACTACTCCCTTTACAAGGTACACTTGCCTTAAAATAATTAAGCAATGCAGCATAAAGGCAGAATTATGACTATTAACTTTCCACTTTTGCAGTTTTCCAAACATTAGTAAAAAGTAACATGTCTCATTGCATTTGACTTTAATGTTTTTGTCTTAGTTTTTGCCTTACTTATATTCGTGCTTTCCTTTTCACTTTCTTCACTCAGAATCACTTCCTAAAGGCTTTCCTATGATTCTTTGAATTTTTCATACTTGTTATTCATTAGACACAATAATATTCTTTACATTCAAATTCCACGGTAAGTTAAACCATTAAATGCGCAACTTGGAATCGTAGATAAATGTCCAGAAGTGAAATCTGGAAGGCTTAGCTTTGATTCTGGTCTCTGACTCTTAGCTATGGGTCATCACTTAACTCTAAATTTCAGCTCCCTCATGTGTAAAACAAGGGCCTTTAAGGCATCTAACCAGCTCTAAGCCTGTGATTTGATGGTCCTGTGATTCACTCCTCAATGATCAGTTTGGGTCACACATTTTGTTAAAAACTGCTTTGGAATCATAGCTAGGATACTATCTCCTTTCTAAAAGGAAATTGAAGGAGAAACATAGCTTTTCAGATAGAGATGTAACTAGGGTTGGGCAACTTGAGATTTGTTTCATGGTACCGATATTTAGAAAACCCAGGATAGTACGTATATTCTTCAGCAGTATAGAAACCACTAGATTTTAAACTTAGAACAGGAGACTACCCCCTTTCCTTTCTCCTCCTTCCCTTGGTGTTTATATCCCTAGTGAGGTCCATTCTCATATAGCCTCACCCTTTTCTTCTTTCTAGGTGCTGGCTTCCCCAGCAACAGTTTTCTGTTGTGTTTCTTTGTGGAAGGACTTCCTTCTCTCCCCCAAGAAACTATATGTTTTAAAAATGTTGATGAAATGGTACTTTTCATGTTATTAATCCCTGGTGCCAAAATGACTCGTGATAACTTCCTTCTCAAATGATCAAAATACTTCCTCTTCCTACACCATAGGGTGATGGCTTTGTTATAAGAAAAGTGTTCTGCAAACACTAAAGGACTAAAGAAATAGGCCATCGTGATTATTAGTCATCTTACCATTCAAATGAAGAAATCTATGATTTTGTAAGCATAAGGTCCCTTGTGCCTTAGTAGACAATCTCCATGACTGAAAATTTCATCTGTTGTCAGCCTTCCTGGTGATAGGGAATTGGCAAGATTTGCATTGTTCTGGAAGTCATCACTGACCACATTTGATGATTCAATCTGTGACAGTCTGAACTGTGGCAGACGTTGCAGCAGCATTAATCAACCTAAGGCATCTGACTTATCCCAGCCCACCAACCGCAGGGAAAATCCTTCAATAAATTATATCCATATGGTAATCGCTTTTAAATAATGGATCCAGTTTAAGTTGCTGCCACCAAAATCAATTTGGGTTCTTTAGAAATCAGTTCTCTCATTTGAAATGATTAGGCTTTTTTCTTTGTCTTGTAAAGTTGAAAAGATATTCCATTTCGATTGGAGCCTGTGGGAGGGAGAAGGGGAAATGAAGACTTAGTATCGTGGAAGTCAACTGAATGAGTGGCTGTCTCTTTCTTTGTTAATTTTTTTCAATCTTTCTAATGGAATATTTTTTGAAAAAAAACTCAAAATGAGAAGTATTCACTGTAGCTTTCTTTTTGAAGACAACGTACTCTTAGTGAACATACATCATTTGATAGATGGAATGCACAAGAAAGCCACAAAAAAGCTCCCTTCTAGTCATTTGATAAGAGTCAATGTTCTATTGGAATTATAGAGGTCATAGATTTATCACTCAAAGAAACATTAGATGTCAGTTAAATCCAATACATTAATTGTACAGATGGAAAAACTGAGGAACTTGGGGTGGCCTAAAACTATGGGTAATAAATGGCCAAACCTATATTTGAACACGAGTCTTCTAGCTCTGAATCTAATACTTTTGCCACTGGATTTGCTGCCTTCTTGAAAAAAGAAAAAGTGACCATGGTTCTGTCATCCAGTGTTCAACAAGCACTCTTTAAAAATAACACTGGGAGGGGGCGGAGCCAAGATGACGGAGTAGAAAGACTCACATATGCTAGCTCCGAACCCACAGCCCATGGATCTCCTCTAAAAAGAACTCCCAACAAATTCTGGAACAGTGGAAGCTGCACAGCAACACAGTGAAGATTTCCATTCCAGAGAGCCCTGAAAAACTGATCCCAAAGGTCCGTCGCACACCGGATGGGAGGAGAGCCCAGCCCTGCCCTGGCCACGTAGCACTGAGAGGAGCAGATCCAAGCAGGCTTCAGGGATGGAATCTCCAACGGCCATGAAGGTCCCTCCACCCACAGACACACAGGTCAGTGAAAGAGGCATCTGGATGGGCTGAGAGGGGAGCGGGGTGTCTCGATGACTCAGGACCCCTCGGGAGGCAGCAGAGGAGGCAGCAGATGGCCAGAGGCTCCCAGAGCAGGCAGAAGCTCAGCAGGAGCTCCATTAGGGAAGATCTCTGCATAAACCCCCTGAGGGAAATAAGCTTTGGAGGTGGCCCTGACCCAACCTGAGCACCAGAACTTAAGCTCCCATTGAATAGCAGCCAGGTCAGGCGCCAAAAGCCCTGAGGCTAGGGAGCAGCATTTAAATCTCAGACCCCAAGCACTAGCTGGGCAGATCTGGAGGCAAGGTGTGGTGGAGAGGACTCTCAGAAGTCAAGTAACTGGCTGGGAAAATACCCAGAAAAGGGAAAAAAAATAAGACCATAGAAGGTTACTTTCTTGGTGAACAGATGATTCCACCCTTCCTCTCTGACGAAGAAGAACAATGCTTACCATCAGGTAAAGACATAGGAGTCAAGGCCTCTGTATCCCAAACATCTGAAATAGATATCCAATGGGCTCAGGCCATGGAAGAGCTCAAAAAGGATTTTGAAAATCAAG
>CM053771.1:90714872-90741989 GCA_028658325.1 Potorous gilbertii
AAGTTTTCATACCAAAATGAGTGTACAGTTTATTCCTTTCTTTAGTCGAATGTGATGAGAATAAACTTCATGTTTTTTTCTCAGCTCTCCTCTTTTTCCCTCCACAAAAAGTCTCCTGCTGGCCTCTTCTATGAGAGATAGTTTGCCCCATTCCATTTCATCCTCTCTCCTCCCAATACATTTCCCTTTCACCGCTTACCTTAATTTTTTTTAAGATATGATCCCATCCTATTCAATTCATTCTGTGCTCTCTGTCTCTCTGTGTGTGTGCAGGTGTGTATGTGTGTGTGCATAAGCATGTACGTGTGTGTGCATGTGTATGTGTGTGTAATCCCACCAACTGCCCAGATACTGAAAAGTTTCAAGAGTTACAAATATTGTCTTTCCATGTAGGAATGTAAACAGTTGAACTTTAATAAGTCCCTTATGACTTCTCTTTGCTGTTTACTTTTTCATGCTTCTTCTCATTCTTGTGTTTGAAAGTCAAATTTTCTTTTCAGCTATGGTCTTTTCACCAAGAATTCTTGAAAGTCCTCTGTTTCATTGAAAGAGCAGCTTTTCCCCTGAAGTATTATACTCAGTTTTGCTGGGTAGATGATTCTTGGTTTTAGTCCTAGTTCCTTTGACTTCTGGAATATCCTATTCCACACCCTTTGATCCCTTAATGTAGGAGCTGCTAGATCTTGCGTTATCCTGATTGTACTTCCACAATACTGGAATTGTTTCTTTCTAGCTGCTTGCAATATTTTCTCCTTAACCTGGGAATTATGGAATTTGGCCACAATGTTCCTAGGAGTTTCTCTTTTTGGATCTGTTTTAGGCAGTGATCAGTGGATTCCTTGAATACTTATTTTGCCCTCTGGTTCTACAATATCAGAGCAGTTTTCCTTGATAATTTCCTGAAACATGATGTCTAGGCTCTTTTTTTGATCATGGCTTTCAGGTAGCCCCATGATTTTTAAATCGTCTCTCCTGGATCTATTTTCCAGGTCAGTTGTTTTTCCAATCAGATATTTCACATTATCTTCCATTTTATCATTCTTTTGGTTTTGTTTTGTGATTTCTTGGTTTCTCAGAAAGTCACTGGCCTCCATCTGTTCCATTCTCATCTTGAGGGGACTATTTTCTTCAGTGAGATTTTGAACCTCTTTTTCTATTTGGCTAATTCTGCTTTTGACAGCATTCTTCTCCTCATTGGCTTTTTGAACCTCTTTTGCCAATGGAGTTAGCCTATTTTTCAAAGTGTTATTTTCTTCAGCATTTTTTTGGCTCTGCTTTAACAATGGATTGACCCGTTTTTCATGCTTTTCTTGCATCTCTCTCATTTCTCTTCCCAGTTTTTCCTCCACCTGTCTAACTTGATTTTCAAAATCCTTTTTGAGCTCTTCCATGGCCTGAGCCCATTGGATATCTATTTCAGATGTTTCGGATATAGAGGCTTTGACTTCTGTGTCTTCACCTGATGGTAAGCATTGTTCTTCCTCATCATAAAGGAAAGGAGGAAACATCTGTTCACCAAGAAAGTAACCTTCTATGGTCTTATTTTTTTTCCCTTTTCTGGGCATTTTCCCAGCCAGTTACTTGACTTCAGAGATTCCTCTCCGCCCCCGCCTAGATCTGCCCAGCTAGCGCTTGGGGTCTGAGATTCAAGTGCTGTTCCCCAGCCTCAGGGCTCTCAGCAGTGGGTGGGGCTGCTATTCAATGTGAGCTTAAGTTCTGGTGCTCAGGTGTGGGTAGGGCTGCCTCACAGGGCTCAGTTCCCTCAGGAGGTTTATGCAGAGACCTTCAGTAATGGATCCCAGCTCCTGCCTGCTCTGGGAGCCCCTGGCCGTTGGGGCCTCTGCCACTGCCTCCCGAGGTGGCCTGAGTTATGTAGACACCCCGCTCCCCTCTGGGCCAGCCCAGAAGTCTCTCTCACTGACCTATAGCACCTGTGGGTGGAGGGACCTTCGTGGCCGCCAGAGATTCCGTTCCTGAAACCTGCTCAGATCTGCTTCTCTTGAGGCCATGCAGCCAAGGCAGGGCTGGGCTCCACTCTTGTCCAGTGTGCAACGGACCTTTGGTGCTGGTTTTTCAGTGCTCTCTGGAACAGAAATCTCCTCCCCTGCGTTGTTGTGTGGCTTCCACTGCTCCAGAATTTGTTGGGAGTTCCTTTTTAAAGGTAATTCATGGGCTGTGGGTTCGGAGCTAGCATATGTGAATCCTTCTACTCCACCATCGTGGCTCCTCCCCCATATTTTTCAATACGTAAAATAAAATACTTTGGATCACAACAGAAACCAATTATAATGAGATATATGTACAAATCTACACATAGATACAGGAGTACATATACATGAGTATACATGAGAACATATACAGATATGTATAGATATGTGAATTTGTCATACTTCATGAATGCACATGCATAAACATGTACATACATGTTTTTGCATGTATTCATGTATATATTACATCTTCATGGATTTCAAGGTAAAAACATCTGCTATGGATATTATCATTAGCTAGATTGGACTCAGACTCTTCTAGGTCATAATACACCCATAGATCCCTGAAGGAGTTTTCATAAAGTTCTTTGATTTTGTATTTCTTGTTTAGCCCTTCAAGGATTAGTAAATTCATTGATGTATGTATATTTGTGTGCATGTGTACACAATTGTGTGTGCTTGTCTGCATGTGTTTGTGTGTGTATGTGTGTGTATGTGTGTGTGTGCCCTCTCTGAATGCCATCATTTTCATCCATAAATCTTTATGGATAACTTTCTGATGATTTGCCTCTTCAATACAGTCAGCTACTAGACACATACCTGAAACATCTTCTGCTCTTTCAGGTAGGGTCTGTCACAGTTTGTGATCTATTGGTACAAACTTTGAAAACATGAGGTTACCTCCATGTCCCAACAAGACATCAGGAGAGAGCTCTGGTGCATTTTTGTTTTAAGAGATCTTATTTATTTTTCAATTTGCTCGTGTCTTTCATAATACTTAAAAGACATTGTGTACGTGTGTGTGTGTATATATGCATGCATATGTATTCATATGATTTTTATAATACTCTTTGTCCAAGAATCTTCATAAATGCTCCCAAAACATCTGCATGCTATCTTATGAACTATGTCCTAATTAACAAATATTAGTGGACTTGGTTTTAGGTAAGATTAATCATGAAGAGTCTTCCAGTGTAGTCAGATTTTTCCTCTGGAAGATGACAGAGTAGAAGGACGAACCTGTGGAAGTTTTCCTTCATAGCCCATAAAATACTTGAAAAAATGACTCTAAAAATATTCTAGAGTAGCAGAAGCCACAAAACAACAGAGTGAAAGAGATTTCCAGTCCAAGGCAGCCTGGAAGGCTGACAGGAAAGGTCAATCGCACTGGGCAAGCAGAGTGCAGCCCGTGAAGTGAAGCCCAGCCTTGACAGTGGCACCACAGGGACAGAACTGGAGCAGACCTCAGGGGGCAGAATCCCCTACAGCAGCTGAGGTTCCAAGATTTCTCAACCCACAAACTCTAAAGACAGCTTCAAAGGTCAGTGAGAAAGTTCTTTCACCTGAGTTAGAAGAGAACGTGGTCTGACCCCAGCCCAAGAAGGCAGCAGTGTCTATTTTTGAAGCCCTTGGACTAAAGACCCTGAACAATAGAGCTGCTGATCTGGGTCTCAGTTCGAAGTGGCAGTCCTAGGGTGAGGAGGAGCCCTGGCTGGCATGGTGGAATAGGTTGAGGTTCCAGAGAGGGAATTCTACTTGCAGATCCTGGGCAGAAAAGCATATGGTTGCTCCCATAACAGAGCACAGGCCAGGGGAGGAGTAAGCTCTTTTCCCTGAATTGTGCCACCTTGGAGGAACTGCGACCTTACAGGTTCCCAGAGTATACCCTTCACTTGACAAAGGACTCAAAAGTCAAGTAACTGGCTGGGAAAATGCCCAAAATAGGGGAGCACATAAGACTATAGAAGGTTACTTTCTTGGTGAACAGGTATTTTCTTCCATCCATTCAGAAGAGGAAGAACAATGCACCCCATCAGAGGAAGAAATAAAAGTCAAGGCTTCTGCATTCAAAACCTCCAAAATAAATATGCAATAGTCTCAGGTCATGGGAGAGTTCAAAAAGGATTTTGAAAATCAAGTAAGAGAGTTGGAGGAAAAATAGGGAAGAGAAATGAGAATGATGCAAGAAAAGCATGAAAAATGAGTCAATATTTAAAGGAGACCCAAAAAATGCTGAAGAAATTAACACCTTTAAAAATAGGCTAACCCAAGTGGCAGAAGAGGTCCAAAAAGCCAACGAGGAGAAGAATGCTTTAAAAGAAAGAGTTAGCCAAATGGAAAAGGAAGTTCAAAAGTTCACTGAAGAAAATAATTCTTTAAAAATTAGAATGGAGCAGATGGAAGTTAATAAGAAACCAAGAAATTGCAAAACAAAACCAAAAGAATGAAAAAATAAAAGACAATGTGAAATCTCATTGGAAAAACAACTGACCTGGAAAATAGGTCCAGGAGAGACAATTTAAAAATTATGGGGCTACCTGAAAGCCATGCTCAAAAAAGGAGCTTAGACATTATCTTTCATGAAATTTTTAAGGAAAACTGCCCTGATATTCTTGAACCAGAGGGCAAAATAAATAGTAAAAGAATCCACCTATCACCTCCTGAAAGAGATTCAAAAATAAAAACTTCTAGGAATGTTGTAGCCAAATTCCAGATTTCTCAGGTCAAGAAGAAAATATTGCAAGCATCTACAAAAAATGAATCAAGTACTGTGGAAATGCACTCAGGATAACACAAGATCTGGCAGCTCCTACATTAAGGGATCAATGGGCTTGGAATATGATATTCAAGAAGTCAAAGGAACTAGGATTAAAACCAAGAACCACCTACCCAGCAAAACTGAGTGTAATACTTGAAGGGAAAAAATGATAATTCAATGAAATAGAGGACTTTCAAGCATTCTTGATGAAAAGATCAGAGCTGAATAGGAAATTTGACTTTCAAACACAAGAATCAAGAGAAGCATGAAAAGGTAAACAGGAAAGAAAAATCATAAGGGACTTATTAAAGTTTTAACTGTTTACATTCCTGCATGGAAAGATAATATTTGTAACTATTGAAACTTTTCTCAGTATTTAGGTAGTTGGAGGGATTAAACACATACACACACACACACACACACACACACACACATATATATATACATATATATGTATATATGTATGTATATATATGAGAGAGAGGGAGAGGACACAGGGTGAGGTGAATAGGAAAGGATGATATCTATAAAAATTCAAATTAAGGGATGAGAGAGGAATATATTGGGAGGAGAAAGGGAGAAATGGAATGGGTCGAATTATCTCTCATAAAAGAGGCAAGAAAAAACTTTTCCAATAGAGGTGAAAAGCGGGGATATGAGAGGGAAAAAAGTGAATCTTACTGTCATCAGATTTGGCTCAAAGAGGGAATAATATGCATACTCAGTTTGGTATGAAAATCTATCTTACATTACAGGAAAGTAGGGGAGAAAGTAGGGTGGGGGATGATAGAAGGGAGGGAAAATGGGAGCAGGGAGTAATTAGAAGTAAACATTTTTGGGGAGCAACAAGGTCAAAAGAGAGAATAGAATTAATGGGGGACAGGATAGGATGGAGGGAAATATAGTTAGTCTTTTACAACATGATTATTATGGAAGTCTTTTGCAAAACTGCCCATATATAGCCTATATTGAATTGCTTGCCTTCTCAGTGGGGGTAGGTGGGAAGGGAGGAAGGGAAAGAAGTTGAAACTCAAAGTTCTAGGAACGAATGTTGAGAATTGTTTTTGCATGCAACTGGGAAATAAGAAATACAGGTAATGGAGTATAGAAATCTATCTTGCCTATAAGAAAGAAAGAAGTTGGGGATAAGAGAAGGGAAGGGTGTGATAAAAATGGAGGGCAGACTGGGGGAAGGGATAATCAGCATGGTGTTTTGTGGTAAAGAGGGGAGAGATGGGGAGAAAATTTGAACCTCAAAATTTTGTGGAAATGAATATTGAAAACTAAAAATAAATTAATTTTTAAAAACGAAATAAAAAAAATTCTTCCTCTGAAATTGAGTTGTTTAAATTCTTTACTTCATGTGCTGTTAATTGTGGTATTTTATGTCTTTATAAATATAGTTTTTCATTTAAGTAGTTGGTTTTATTTGCATGTATTTGGGCAAAAGAGTTTCTAAAAATATCCCACCTCATTCTGCAGTGATCTGAATAACATCTAGAATATTTCATTCATTTCAACTTATCACATTTTATCAAGGACATTGATAAGATAGTGTTAAGAACAGCATGAACCATGGATATAAAGGCTCAACATAGAATTAGTTGAAAGATCAAAAGATGTTCGGTTTGGAGAAGAAATGACTTGGAGTTGACATGATAGCTGTTTCCCTGTATTTGAAGACCTGTCCTATGTGTTTTGCCTATTCTACTTGCCTCCAGAAGGTAATGTCAGGAAATATAAATGTAAGTTATGGAGAGATAGATTAAGTTTATTATTAGCAAAACTTTCCAATTACATGAGCTGTCCAAAAATACTTGGGAAGTAGTGAGCTCCCCATAAATGGAGGCTTCAAATAGAGCCTACTTGTTATGGATGCCTTGCAATGTATTAGATGACCACTCAGCCTGCTTAGAATTCTGGAATACCAACCTGGTATGAGGAGATAACAATTGAACCAGGCTTTGAAGAAAGAAGGATTATTTTTACGACTCTCCTCCCTCTTTTCTTTGCTCTAGTCAAACTAAATTCCTCCCTGTAATGCCTCATAATGCCCACAATTATTTCTAATGTGAGCTTGCTCACCCCTATTCTCTAGTGCCCACAAGACAAGAAACGATAGCTCCCCTAGATCCCACCTACCCCACAGGAACCTCAGATCTGTTCAGTTCAGGCTGAATACAGTTTTGATATATTACAAAAAAGAAGAGATGAAAATGGAGTCATTCCTATTGCAAAGATGCTCAGAAATACACCTCAGCAGGCAAAAAGCTACACAGGTCAAACAGCAGGCCAGTGTGATTATTCACTAAGCTGTGCCCTAGAAATCACCCCATGAGAATGAGACTATGTTTTCCTGATTCCTTAGCAATGGGATGCTGTCAGGAGTTGACTATGCAGGTTATTTGATCTTATTGAAAAATTTATATAGCAACTGTTCAATGGGGGCTATGTGACCATGTAAGACATTAACTAGGTTGGCACTGTAGTCCTAAAACTTCTGCAGTGGCAGAAGTGCCAATATAGATGATAGGATTGGTGTCCAGAGAGCTACATTGAGCAAAAGGATACAGACAAAATAGTTCAATGAATGAATAAAAAAAGCATTTATTAAGCACTTGCTTTGTGCCAAGAATTGTGCTATTTGGGGAATATTCACAGAAAAGGGTGACAGATTCCTTACTCTCAAGGAGCTTATGTACTAAATGGTGGAGAGAACACATAAAAGAAAGGACAGATAATAAGGACTGGAAATCCCAAGGATCTAATGGAGGGGCAGATGGCAAGGCCCTTGAGAAATACAACATAAGTAGGCAAGATGTCAGTGTCAGAGGTCTGGTGGGCATGAAAAAGGGCAGATGGCAATGCCGAGAGAGGCCTAGGAAGAAAAAGCAGACTAGTAGTAAGGTTTGGTGGTCCATCTCACTGGAAGGCAAAGGCACTAAAGGTAGGTTTACTATATTATCATTTATACATAGTAAGCCCATCAGCACAGCTCATAGCGGAAAAAGAATTCCCTTTTCAGTAAACTCCACCATTAGTGAGAGCAATGTCTCAATGTCAAGCTCTTCTCATGTATGTCCTCATGGTTTCTCATCCTCCCTCTAACATATAGCCTAGAAAAACTATTGCTTCCTTATACCAGGTTCTTTCTCCTGTACTTAAGAACTAATATCCTATCTTCATGTAATCTTTTCTCTACTCTCCTGCCTAACTGAATACTAACCCCACCCTTGAGGACACCTGTCTGACTCCAAGGGGTAATGATCTCCACACTAACTGACTCAATCCTTCAGGTCAAGTTTTCTCCCTCCTGGACAGGCCTTTTAGACCAAACAGCTGGTGATACAGTTAGTAGTTTGACAACCATATACACCCAGGGTTCCATCTAGTCCACAATCCTTTCATTGACTTGAATTTCTGTCTTTTTGTGTGACCTTTGTGAGAGGGAAGGAAAGATCCAAGAAAGAAGAAATTGACCACAAGTAAGTAAAAGCCATTACATATTCTACAATGCAATAAGATACTATAAATATTATTAAGGGCCTACTTAATGCCAGGCACTATACTATCTACAGGGGATACAAAAAAGACAAAGAAAGACTGTTTATATTGTAGGGTCAAAACCAAGCAGAGCAACTGGTAGCAAATGAAGAGGAGGCTGGTGTTTTGAGCTCTCCATAAAAGGAGACTATGGAGGAGGTTTTTTGTTATGGATGTTATTTCCTTGTTTTTGTTCTGCGCTATATTCTTCCAGAGAGGGAGAAGGAATGAGCATACTAAAAGATATAAATAGAAAAGCTGAAACAATCTCTTTGATGAGGAGTTTACTGGTGATGACTTTATCCTGGGCAGCAAATAATGAAGATTGTGGTGGAGTTGAAACCAAGTGAAGTAGCTATTGCCAATCTAAAATACTCCCTTAAATTCTATCATCGTTCCTGTAGAGAGCAGATCTTCAGGAAATGCAAGGCTTTGTAGTAGAACTGAAGAAAAAGTCAGTGTTTTTATTCTACCAATTTTTAGCTATATGATCTTGGTCAAGATATTTAATCCATAAAATTGCTATAATAATACTTGTTCCTACCTATTTCACAGCATCATGTCAAGGATCATCTTAAAAAAGGTATATAAAATATTTTATAACTGCAGAAACTGCATAAGCCTGGTACATAGTAGATATTTAATAAATGCTTTATCATCATCATCAGCATTACTGTATTAGGACAAGATCCTTTGAAAAAACTCTGTTTTGTTCTGGTTGTTGTTTTAATGTTTTGGTACCTAATTTGGATTTCCAACTTCTACTGTCTTGCATTTAAGATGTGTGGGTATTAATTTGTATGTTTGGGTCTTATTAACCTATTCTTAATAATTTGAGTTTTAGGACATCTTCCTCTTAATCAATATAGTGCATTAATTAGTTTATACAAGAAAGACTTTCTGTTTTCCACATTTTTTTAAATTTTGAATTTCTGCTAGGTATTGAAAAGCTGAATCTTTCTTGCTATTTCAGGGAGTTACTTGGATTTTCTAATCATAGTTTGGGTATATTGTAGGAATCAAGAGAAACAAATCTGCAGATTCTAAATTCTGACCCTGAACCATTGATCTTAGACAGTGCAGGAATTACCAGCATTTACCAGTTGTGGGACCATGGGCCAATCTCTTCATGGAGGCTTTCAAATTGATCTTTGTCACAAATAAAAGATACAGTAATGCAATAGACAGATGTTTTTCCTGGACTGGTTGGTAACAATGTGCTCATCTGCAAAATAGGGCTCAAAATGTTTTTATTCTCCATCTCAAAGGGTTCTTGGGAGGAAAGCCCTCTATAAATCTTAACATCAGAGAATTATAGAGTTTTCAGCTGAAATGAATTATAGCTGAATATAACATTGGTCAAGTTCTTAGTGTGTGCAAAACAGTATGGAAAGTTCTGGGGAATGCAAATAGAAAAGGAAGAAAGTTTTTTTCTCTGAGACAATATATAAGGAAGGTTCTAGTTGAAAGTCAAATGAAGAGATGTCTTTGTCTTTTCAAAGGCAGTATCGTAGTAGACATCAATGCTTCTTTTGAATGTCATTTTCACTGTTCAAATGATAGCTATTTCTGATGTTGAACAATCTAATAGTGCCAAGTGGTGTGATGGCAAGAACATTTTCCCCCTAGGTCTTCAGTTGATATGAGTGTAGTGCCTATAAGAACAATGGGCAGACTGAATCCCTACAGGGTTTTTTTCTCAGAACAATGGCTGAGGGCACTGGGTTGGAAGTATGGCAATGCCCTAGGATCTTGAGCTTAGGTTCCTGAGCTGCCTTCATCAGGGACTGAGGGAAGATAATGGTCAAGTTTATCAAGGTGATAGATGGTGGTCAGAGTCAATAGTGGAAGAGATCTCAAAGACCATTTAGTCCAGGGATGGGGAACCTGTGACCTCAAGGCCCCATATGGCCCTCTAGGTCCTCAAATGTGGCCCTTCACACTTGAGCACCAAGAGGGCCTCATGGGGCCTCAAGGCCACAAGTTCCACACCCTTGATCTATTCCAACTCATAGTTGAAGAAGAATTCCCTATACCACATAATGACATATGTCATGTAGCTTTTATTTCAAAAGAAAATGTAAGCTATCCTTGCCCCTGATACTATTACAACTATTGCTATCATGTGAGAACTTTTATAGTTTACTAAAGCATCTTAAGACATTGACTCCATGGAGCTTTTTCTTCATTTTTCATAATTCATGTTTGGTGATACACTATTCCTATTTCACCTTAATTTGACCTTAGACTTGATTTTGAAAATGCAATGCTATTAAAGAGCTGAATGTTGGCTCTGCCTTGTTCTAGAAGTAGGCATGCATGGAACGGCTTAATGCTGATCTTCTGGGAACATAGGAGAAGCATACAGCAGCCTTAAATAAATACAGGTTATCTGGACTTGACTCTCAGCAAATATGGAGGGTCATTTGGCAATCTCATTGATGAGAGGCTATTCAGTTTTTAACAGTGTAATAAGATGAAGGAAGACACAAGTACTTTTGAAATATCCTGATGGATATATGCTTGATGTCTATGTAGCCAGTTTCATCTGCTGCCATCAAAGCACTTTGCTAACACTCAGACATTAATATACTTATTTTAGAAGTAGGAAACTTGAATACCTAAAATGTGTGGTGGCTAGAACTGTACACAATCACTTTAGAGACATGGTAATTTTCTCATTTTGAGCATTGGAATGTACCATATGTATCTTGTTTTTGGTTCTTTTACATGGTAAAGTAAATTCTATTTTAGCAGATTGAACATAGAGAAAGAATAGGGGACTTAGAAGTCCCTGTGTGACCTTGGGCAAGTCATAATATCTTTGGGGCTTGATTTCCTCATCTTTATAATGAGTGGTATAGGACTAAATGACCTTTAATTTATTTCTAGTTAATCTACTAGAATTTATTAAGCAGTTACTAGGTGCCATCCTTGGTTTAACTCTATCATCCTATTATCTTGTGAATCCTTCTAATCCTGAATTCCATAAGAGAAACCCATTGGGTAGGTGGTTGGACTTTATAATTTGGGGAGTCCTGTATAGACTCGATGATTGTCCAATTCTATGTTTCTATTTAAAAACAAAGCCAAATTCTATCTCAGGAGAATCTTGTGGTCAGTATGAGTCTTTGGCCAGAGTATCTCAAATTATAAGCATCTATGACTGGATGTTTGTGAACTTAATAGTGACCGAAGTGCACAGCGTCTCTCCCAAGTGGACAAAGTAGCTGTTCTGCTCATGGCTACCTAGGTTAGAAAAGAAGGGTCATCGAAAATAGAATTGGTGCAAATGTGTAATTCTTTTTCTACTTTATGAAAACTTCATACCTGAATGTATCTCTATTTTTAAGGAATAGACTGAGTGAGGAACAAGAAATTAACTGTGTTATTATCAACTTTTTGACATGCCTGCTACTACTCTTCTGGCATAGTCTTTGTTGTTGTTTATCCTTCAGTTTCAAAGAGGATCAATGACATCACAGGGTGATGTCTTGACTCATGAGTGAAGTAGATTTCAGTGAGGCAGAGCTGAACAAAGTTGTCAACCTCATTCCCTCTCCCAGGGTCATCAAAGTCCAGAGGCAGAACAAGAATCAAGAGGTCTGGTGATAATCTGTATTGCAGCAGATGACCTTGACATCCGCAATGTTTAACTAGGCTCCATAGAGCCAGCTTCAAATGCCTTCATGGTGATTGGAACAGATTGTCCTCATCCTCCCATTCTGCTGGGAGAAGTCTTCACATAATTGGAGTAGACACCCTCCTAACTCACAGATAGGTTTGAGGCCCCTTGGTTATTCTCAGCCTGATTTTGCCTTTCTACGGAGATGGCTTACCAGGGTATGGTCCTTTCTTGGAACCTCAGGTGAGAGTTGAGTAGAAGGTGGATAGCAAAGATTGATGAAGAGCTCTGAAAAGGGCTCACTCCAGAGATGCTAGTTCTCCTGGAACACCCCATATAACCCATCATTCCGCATATACAATGAGACATACAATACTCCTTTGCCCTTGAGTGTTGATGCAATCAGAAAATTTGTGAGGCAGAAATGCAGCAGTTTTACTAATAGTCCCCCAAATAAGGTATGTTTCTTTTGTGTAGATAAAAATTATTCAACCTGTAATAAGAGAGACTGGGGCAGAGCTCTGAGCAATGGCACTTTATTAAAGGGTCCACAGTGCCCTCTAATGGAGGGGACCTCAGATCTTCCTCATAATCTGAGATGCCTTCTCCTCCCAGGCCCCTATTTTAATAGGGTTAGATTCTAGACATTTAAGAGCAGTGATCCCAAATAAAGAATAACTTACGTGGTTGACATATGATACATAAGCTAAAATGAGCAAGCAGGGTCACAGGTTGGGCAAAGCAGGAAATATCCCCACTGACTAGGTGGTCACAAGATGGATGGACTTCTCCTTATGCTAGACAGGAGCTATACAAATGCTCTAAGAACATATCAGGGGGACTTTCCACGTAATTGAGTCACCTCTACCATACTGGATTTGGTCATCATGACAAGGAAAAGCAATAGTGTCGCTAGCTTCCTATGATTAAGCTAGTGAACTTATAATCTGCAGCTCACAGTTCTGGGGCCAAATATACAGAATTTATAATCATTACCTCTAGAGAGTCATTTCAAATTGATCAATACTGATTGGAATCGAGTAGGGATCCTCAGTGAATAAACTTTCTCATCTTTCTACTCTGCAATGATTTGTAGGCAACAGATAAAAGGAATGAGTCAGCCTAAATTTCTGATCTCCTAGGAAGGCTGCCATTTTGAAGGGAGAGTAAGAGAGTCAGGTGAGACTGCATTGTACCATGGAAATACTTTCCCTTCCTTTGCCGGAAATCTTCCTTAACCTCTCCTAAGTCTGGTGCCTTCTTTCTGTTAATTACTTCTGATTTACCTTGTATGCAGCTTGTATTGTACATACTTGTTTGCATGTTTTCTCCCTCCATTAGATAGGTTTTGCTCCTTAAGGGCAAAGACTGTCCCTTTTTTTTTTGGTATCACCAGTGTAGCTCAGTGCCTGGTGTATAGTAGTTATTTAATAAATGTTGATTGGTTGATTGATCACTGGTTGAAGGAGTTTGACATTGAGGTGATGCCAGTTTAAACTTAATTCAGCAAATATTTATTGCATGACAACTATCTTTAGGTTTCCACTCAACATGTTGGCAGAAATTGTAAGATTAATAAGAAAAGGCAAAGAGTTAAGATATTTACATAGATAAATATAATATAAAATAGAATCCCGTAATTGTGATGTAAGTGCTACAAGCAACGTGATGAAGGACTACAGAGGAGGAAGAGGTGATGTTCATTTGGGGGAGGGCTGGAAAGAGGAGCAAGATTCATGACATGATGGAAAGAAAACAGTGAAAGTTGATTGAATGAGGCAACCTTCAATCGTAAGTTTAGTTTTGACAAGTCAAGTCAGCTTGCACTTATTAAGCACTTGCTTTGTGAAAAACATTTTGCTAAGCCTGAGAATAGAAAAATAAGCAGAAAGACAGTTGCTGCTCTCAAGAGGCCAAGATTTTAATAGAGAGAGACAATACATACGAGGAAGCATATTCCTTAAAATGGAAGTTCTGAGAGCAACCACCAATCAGAGGGAGATACCTCAGGGACAGAGGGTACTTCCAGTGTGAGAAGTCCTGGGACAAATAAAATGTCCAAGGGTCCTGGCCAACCCTTAGAGTACCTGAGTCTGTGAGATGGACTTTTATAGATAGCTAAGATTCTTTCTTTCTCTATTTCTTCCTTTGTTTTCTCCTTTCTTTATTTCTTTGTTTTCTTTCTCCCTCCTTTCCTCCTTCCTCCCTCCCTCCTCCTTCTCTCCCTCCCTCCTCCCTTCCTTCCTTTCCTTCCTTCCTTCCTCCCTTCCTTCCTTTCCTTCCTTCCTTCCTCCCTTCCTTCCTTCCTTCCTTCCTTCCTTCCTTCCTTCCTTTTTTCTCTCCAGTTATTCTAAGGGAAAAGTGATCATTTTATAGGGAAAGGAAATATTTTATTTTGTTTTTCTTGGTCTTACAGGATTATTGCCTAGAATGTGCAAGATTGAGATGAGGCTGATGCTATTCCTGCCATATCAGATTTTTGTTGGATGGTCTCTTTGCTCCTGGAAATACGTTCCACATAATTACTGAGGGCCTCAAAGATAATAGAAGTGTTGCTGATCCCACATGTGTGGGGTTATTTTGAAATGTGAAATTTCCTCATATTCTGAGGATACAAGTGAATTTGGCATGACTGTCATAGAGACAAGGGAAGGCTCACCTTGCAGCAATAGCTAACAGTTTCCCTGGGAACACTGAGCATGAAGTGGAAATTGCAGAAAAACTGAGTGGTTCTCCAAGCACCCATAACTCCAAGGATACATTGTGAAGTCTGAACTGTTCTCCAATTAAACAAGTGCTTATTAAGCATCTGCTGCGGTCAAGACGTGCAAAAACAAAACGATAATCAGTCCTTTCCCTCAAGGAATTTGTATTGTATGAAAGCTCCATGTCTAGAACAGGTGTTCTTAAAATGGGATCCACAGGATCAAAGGGATCTGTGGATAGAGTTCAAGGGTTATTGATCCATGGATTGGTATGAAAATAAACACTTTTAGTTTTAACCTCCAGCTGAAATGTAATATTTTCTTTCATTATGAATGTAGGCACAAACACTGTTCTAAGGAGGAGTCCATGGAGTTTCATCAGGCTGTCAAAGGGGCCCATCTCTCTCTCTCTCCCTCTCCTTCTTCCTTTCCCTATCCTCCTCCTTCTTCGTCCCTCCCACCACACACATACACGTTAAGAACATCCATCTAGAGAGTGGACAAGGAAGGAGTGGACTGGGTTAGGGACAAAGGGGCGTAGCTGACTGCATTTACAAACATTGATGGAGCATCTAGGTGGGTCAAGGGTACAATAGAGTACTGGAGTCGGAGTCAGGAAGACCTGAGTGCAAATCTGGCCTCATGGACGTGGTGGCCGTGTGATGATGGACGAGTCATCCTCATTTAATCTGTTTGCCTCAGTTTCATCATATGTAGAATGAGGATAACAAAAGCTGCTTCCCAGGGTTGTTGTAAGGTTCATACGAGGTCATGTTTGTAAAGTGCTTATTTCAGTGCTCGCCGTATAGTCGTGCTACATAAATGTTAGGGCCATTATTATAATTAATTATTGTCCAGCACCATTTGCTGGGTGGACCCTTTCCCTTAGCTCAAAATGTATGGTTCAGAAGAGAATAAGCCAGAGGTCAAAGCCGGCAGGGAGATGAAAACTGGGCTTGGCTGAGCGTGCAAACTTTGACATCTCATTCAATTGAATAAACATGGCTTGATTCCTGCTCTGGGTTCAGCTGTGTCCTGGACTCAGAATAAGCCTGCCTGTTACCAAGATGGTAGCTTTGCTCTGAGGCAAGGTTATCAGAGAACTATAGGAACTCAGAATTGGACGGAAGATCAGAAACCAGCGAGTCTGGATAAATACTCTCTTCTTTCAGAAACATGGAGTAGGGTCTAGTGTTGGACTGGGAGTTAGGAAAAACTGGGGCAAGAGGAACTGAAGTCTGGCTCAAACACCAGCTGTGTGGTTCTGGGCAAGTTTCTGAATTTTTCAGCCTCAGTCCTCTTGTCTGTAAAATGGGGGATGACAAAATAGTGCCTGTCTCTCAAGGTTGTTGTGAGAATATAATGAGATAATATTTGTAAAGTGCTTTAAAAAACTTAAAATGTAATTTAAATGTTAGCTTTATTATTTATTTACTTATTCTAGCATTCTTAATAAGTGGACATTTAACTCTCACTTGGAGACTTCCAATAATGAGGAACCAAAAACCTCTTGATGCAACTTAATCCTCTTTTTGAGAGCTTTCCTTGTTAAGAAGTTTTTCCTTAAAAAAAGCAAGCTAAAATCGGCTTTACGTATGCATTCAATAAGGTGTTATCAAGCAAGTGCTAAGCTAAGTTCTGGAGGTTCAAAGAAGTCTGTTGGGAGGGGAACATACACGAAGATGTCAATACAAAATATATACAAGATCATTTCTTTATTTTCTATGATATTATATCTTTCTCTAAATGAAAAGTAATTTGAAGTCTGGGATGGGGACAGAATCCTCAACTACAGATACTACTATTACTACTACTACTACTGCTTCTACTACTACTACATTTATACAGCACTTTAAGGTTTGTAAAGCACTTCACGAATATTATCTCATTCAATCCTCACAAAAACTCAGGGAGGTAAATGCTTTTATTATCTCTATTTTACAAATGGGGAAACTGAGGCAAACAAGTTTAAGTGACACAGTCAGGGTCACACAGTTAGTAAGTGTTTGAGGCTAGATTTGAACTCAGAAAGATGAGTCTTCCTAACTACAGGTCAGGTACTCTATGCACTATGGCTCCACCTGGCAGCCCAGATAAGCAAATACAGAATCATTTCTGTTGAAGTTGACAACTGAGTTGAAACTTGGGGGAGTGAAGGATTCTAAAAGATGTTGGTAACCAGGAGTGCATTCCTGGCATAGGGAACAGTCTAGGGAGAGGCTTGAATATGGAACATGGAATACTGAGTTCAGGGAACAGGAAGTAGTCCAAGTTCATTAGAACATAGTGTGGGAAGGTGAAAAATACCTAGAAAGGAAGGTTGTCCCATTACTGTGGAGAGCTTCAATCATCAAACTGAGGAAGCTTGTATCTTATCCTTGTTTCTTCTTTCACCTTCCGGAAATAAGTTCTTCCTCTACAAGACAGACTCCAGAATCAAAAATTTAGTTCTGGGAGGGTTGTCAGAAACCTTCTAGTTAAAACCCCTCATTTTACGGAAGGAGAAAAGGAAACAAGCATTTATTTAGCACCTACTATGTGTCAAGCACTGATCTAAGTGTTTTCTAAATGTTAATGTATCTTATTTGGTCTTTCCAACAACCTGAGAGTGAGATGTTGTTATTTTCCCCATTTTATAGCCAAGGAAACTGAGGCAGACAGATTAAATCATTTGCCAAGAGTCACATAGGTAGTAAGTGTCTAAGGCCAGATTTGAACTCAGCTGTCCCTGATTCCAGAGCCCAGTGCTTAAACCCAGTACCACTTGTGGGTAAGAAAATTAGGGCCAGTCAATTTAAGTGACTTGCTCATCAAAGTTGAATAAGTAAACATCAGAGGTAGGATTTGAACTCAGATCCTCTGACTTAAGTGTTCTTTCCACTGGAGCACAGCATACTATCTTGCACATACTAGAAACTTAATAAATGTCTGCTGATTGATCCTGCTTCCCTTAAAATATATAATAATGTACAAAATATAAAGCTATCTCTGGCTATACATCTCTGTTAAGGCTATAAGCTGACCTTGGTTCAATCAATCAGCAATAGTCCAGGTGTGAGGTGATGAGGACCTGTATATGGAGCCTGAATTTATGAGCTTAGATGTGTCTACATTGATGAAATCTAGCAGGTACCCTCAAAATATAGCTTGTGAAGACACACGTTAGAAAGCTGGAGAATTTTTTAATGTTTTGGATTTATGTATTAGATATCATAGCATCTAACAATCCATATAAACTCCCTGTGGGGTCTTTATTAAATTATGTATCCTGGGGCCAGATGATTCAAGTCCCTCCTTGACCTAAGGCTAAGATACCATCCCTATTGTTCAAATCCCTTGTGAAACTTTTTCAACCTCTTAATCTATTTTAGAAAGCCAAAATGTCCTATTTTCTCAGGGTAGCATTTTCCTCCTTTTTATTTTCCTCAGTATGTCCTCACATCTCTCCAGGAAACTGTACAACCCTGAAGTTTCTCAAACTTTCTGCTATCTTTTATCTTTCACATATTTTTCAGCCAAATGTCCTAGTCATACTGTCTTGAATATTTTCTTCCTAGTTTTTGTCTTAAAATGTCCTATCCAACAATATCATGTACTCACATGTTTTCACACCCATCTCTCCTTTTATGTATTCAGTGTAGGTCTTTTCTTCTTTAACACCAAAGACTATCCCTTATCTTTGTAACCCTTCCACCCAGAGATGTTACAATGGAGATTTTATTTAATTTGTGTGGTATGTGTGTGTGTGTTTGAATGTATGTGAATGGCATATGCTGGCATGCATTTATTTACCCAAATTCCCTAAGTTTCCAGAAGCTTTTGACTTTGGAAGTACTTTCTTTTGTTGAGAAGCCACTTGAAAAACAAAGCAGACAGTGAGCTCACTCAAACCCTGACTTGATCATTTGTTGTTCAGCTGTTTCAGTTGTGTCTAACTCTCCATGACCCCATTTGGAGTTTTCTTGGCAGAGATATCGAAGTGGTTTGCCATTTCCTTCTCCAGTTCATTTTATACATGAAGAAACTGAGACAAAGAAGGGTTAAGTGACTTACCCAGAATCACACAGCTAATAAGTATCTGAGGCCAGATTTGAACTCAGGAAGATGAGTTGCTGATTTTAAGCCCAGTACTCTATCTACTTTGCCACCTACCTGCCTCAATTATACCTCTTTACAAATAGTGGATCATAATATATTTTTTCTTCTTCTTTCAATTCTTTGAAATTATTTGCTAAATGTAAGTATAGCTTCAGCGTGCCAATCACTGTACCAAAATGTGTAGAGATGTATGTACGATAACCTGTGGAATACGGTCACTTGCTCTGTGATTGCCATGTCTTAAGACGATGACTTGTCTCAACCAAAATCATAAATATGGGAAGCCCTGGTCTAGGAAATGGCACCTTCTGACCTACCTGGTTTGCACTGTCAATGACTCTTAACCTAGTGTCCATAAATCTTAAATATATATATATTTTAATAACTATTTCAAATAGTTAATTTTCTTCATAATCTTATATGTTTAATTTTTTTTCATACTATATAACATTGCTCCAAGAAAGGGTCCACAGATTTTTTGTTATTGTTTTTCATTTGTTTCAATTGTGTCTGATGCTTTGTCACCCCATTTGGAATTTTGTTGGTAAAGACACTGGAGTCATTTGCCATTTCCTTCCCTAACTCATTTTACGGATGAGGAAACTGAGGCAAAGAGGATTAAGTGACTTTCCCAGAATCACATAGTTAATAAGTGTCTCAGATCAGAAAGATGAGTTGTCCTGACTTCAGGTCCAGCACTTTATTCACTGTACCACCTAGCTACCTTTTGTTGGCTTCCTCAGGCTGCCAATGGGGTCTGTCTCTCTCTCCCTCTGTCTCTCTCTCTCTCTGTTTCTCTCTGTCTCTGTTTCTCTCTCTTTGTCTCTCTGTCTCTTTGTCTCTCTCTCTCTCTCACACACAGACACGCACACACACGTACACGCACACACACACACATACACACACACATACACACAAACGTTAAGAATCCCTACACTCAGGGTCCCTGGTAAGCCAAAGGAAGTCCTTTGGACTGAGACTTTCTGGTTTCCCTTTTCTGTGGCCACAGACTAAAAGCGTGTCAGTTATGATAAAAGGGAAGCAGTTTCCCTTGACTTGTAACTGACTTCTAAATTCTTTTCCACCATTCTTGCTTTGGTATGGGAAGAAAAACACTGAATTTGGAGCCATAGGACCTGGGATCAAACCTCAGTTCTACTCTTTGCTGTTAACTGTGAAACTATAGGCAGGTCGCTTCTATTCTCTGAGGCTTATTTTCCTAATCTGTAAAAATGACAGTCATGGAGTGGATGGTCTCCAAGATCACTTTCAGCTCTAAATCCTAAGATCCCCAGAACTTACTACTGGCAAAGAGTAAAGAAATGTTTCCCCATAGTCTCTTATGTATAACCCTGAATACATCTCCAATTCAGCTTTTGGTGCTCAGAAATAAGATTCCCCTTTTTGCTGTATGTGCTGAATTAATTACAAAGTACCTATGAAGGAAGATGCTGTATGTATCTAATACAGAATAAGAACTGATAAATTGAAGTATGTAAGTATATGTGTATAATATATATGTGTGTGTGTGTGTGTGTGTGTGTATAATAGAAGCATATAATAATGAAAGGAAATATGAATGTATGTATATAAGTAAATATGTATACACAAATGTGTGTATATACATATATATACATTTATATAGTGGTAGCTATCTCTAGGGTGGGGAAGGGGGGGAAAGAAAGTTATGTGTTTAAAATGAATAGCAAGTTATACATAATAGATTTACAGTTTCATGTGTAATCACTTTTTCTCTTGTCCTATTATGTTGTGAAAATGCTTATTTTATTTCTTATATTCAGAATAAAAATATGATTCTCCTTAATTTATTTAATTGTCTTTATTAAAAAGAAAAACATAATTACACCATAAATTTTCTTTACTTAAACCTCTAATCTTGGATTAGACATTAGATTCATAGAACTATTGATTTAGAACTGAAAAAAACCTAGACATCATCTCCTCTCCAAACTCAACAGGGATCCTATGATGCTGCTAAAATGTCCCAAATGGTTGTTCTTCTCCAATTAAGTTTTAATTTTGCCATTCCTTTCTGTACATATGCATGACTCATGCTATTATTCAAATAATCCCTTTTCTATAAGATGTTGAACCATCTGATTGTATGCTTTTTTGCTGGCTAATTTTTCTTTCCTGTGGACAATGGTCAAAAGCCTAATATAAATGTCCTGGTGAGAGGCAGATAAGATTCAGATAAAATATTTGAGCCCCATTAAGGTAGCCATGACATCTCACAAGGAGAGCATCCCATTGTCTTTCAAAACTTTCTCTCTTTTCCTCTTGCTAGCAGAGATAGTCATACTGTATAAAGTATCTTGGAGGAAAATTGCTGAAGAAAGGGTTCTTCAAGTGGCAATTGACAAATCAGTGCCAAGACTCAAGTAGAAGGGAGATCACTCGGGCAGCACTATTGGCTTCTCTGAAAATGTTCAAGAAATGTTTCTGCTTGGGGAAAATAGTATAATGCAAAGGCAGGAAATTAGACCCTGACCTCTCAAGGAAGCATTATGATGTCATCAAAGGACACTGGACATCAGAAGACTGGGATTCCAGGCTCTGATTTGCACTCACTAGCTGTCTGTTGGACAGGTTTTTGGTTTCATTTCCTCCCCGCCCCCATCTCTTTAAGATACAACTCTTACTTATAATATGACAGTTGGATTTCTTGATCTCTAACAAACCTTCTGATCTTAAAAAAAGGAAAAGAAAGTCTCTTATGGCTTGTTTATTCAATAGCTTCTAAAGTACCTTCTATTTAATTTAATTTAAATTCAACACATATTTATTAAGCAATTACTGTGTGCAGGGCTTGAGGCCGTCTGCTAGACCGACTCTAAGGTTATATAAGACACAGTCCCTGTACTTACAGAGCATCTAATCTACTAGGAGGATATGACTCATATGTAGATACTCATAATATTTGATGTTTATTAGATTGATACATAAAAAAGTGACATCTGATGTTCAATGAAAAGGTAACTATTAATTTTTTGGAGGGGGAGGGGAAAATCAAGGACAACTTCATGGAGGAGGTATTTGACTCAATTTACCAAGGACCATAGGAGTTCAACAGGTAAAATAGAGAAGGGAGGACATAGATGCATGCATGAGCAAAGGTAAGGATGTAGGAAAATGCATTGTGTTTTCTATTGACAGTGAGTTCAGTTTCATTGGTACATAGACAATGTAAAAGAGAGTAATGTGAGATAAGGTGGAGAAGATGGGGCCACTCTTCAGAGGACCTGAAATGCCAGCTCAATGAGTCTGTATTTTGTGGTGGTGGTCATGGTAGTAGTTGGGGTTATGATTAGTAATGTTATTTTTATTCTTGAAGAATACTAGTGACTCATGAGGGTGGTGTCTTGACTTTCTCATGAACTGAGCAAAGTCGTCAGCCTCACTCTCTTCTCCGAGTCATCAAAGACCAGTG
Organism: Potorous gilbertii; assembly: GCA_028658325.1. Classification (NCBI taxonomy): domain Eukaryota; kingdom Metazoa; phylum Chordata; class Mammalia; order Diprotodontia; family Potoroidae; genus Potorous; species Potorous gilbertii. The sequence continues at coordinate 90,737,041 of CM053771.1, forward strand.
GCAAGACTTAAGTCAAGACAGCTTGTGATGGCCCAGGAATTTTATTTTATTTCATAAGCAATAGGAAGCCACTAATGTGTTTTGAGCAGAAAAATGACACATTTGATCTGGATTTTAATGAAATGAATCAGTCAGAAGTACAAAGGATGAACTGCAGTGGGGGAGAAAACGGAAATGTAAAGACTGCTAAGGAGGTTTTGATTGCAGCCTTGGCAGGCATTATGTAGTGTCTCTAAAGTTTTAGTGCAGGGTTAAATCATTAAAGCTAAGCATTACACTAAGATTTTGGGGCCACTCTGCATAGTGGAGGCTTATATTAGAGCAAGAAGAGAAAGTAGATGATGGAAGTGAGAATGACTGAATTCCCTGCTATGTGACAAGTACTTCCCTAGAAGGAAAGGGACATCTTGACTCATATAGAGAGCCTGCAGTCTACTAAGACCCCAAGATGTCTTCCACATAGTGTTTAACCATGCATCCTCCATTTCAATCCAATCCATCAAGCTTATGAACCACCTACTAGGTGTCAGGTGTCACATTAGGCATTAGGGATATAAAAGCAAGCTGGAAAACAATCCTTATTTTCAAGTAGCTACTAGAATAATATGGTTAGGGCATGTAAACAGATTCCCACAGACTGTACCCCTAATCCTGGCAAGCCTGTCTTACTAACGCAGAGCACAAGGGGAATGGGAATGAAATTCACTCAAGGTTAATACACCCCCAATGCCAGAAAAATAGCTCAAGAGCAATGGTGGAGGGGGAGGTATCGTAGCATTTATCATTTAATACGGATAGTGTCATCTCACTAGATACCTTCTATACCCTGAGGAAGAATAAAAGAATATACGGACAAAACAATGAATTTAGGTCAGGGGTTAAAATCCGTGTTCTATTATTTACCAACTGTGAAATCTTTGATATATCATTAACATTTCTAGGCCTCTGTGTTTTGATCTGTGAAATGAAAGGATTTGATATGATGACCTTGAAGTGTTTTCCAGATTATTCACTTAATCTTTACATACCACTCATTCATTTAACAATTAGTCATTAGAAATGTGCTAGGCACTCCTGAGAAGCCTCAGCCCTTGCCCTCTGGAATCCATCAGACTACTTCTTTCTACCCACTTTAGCCAAAATGTGAGGAAAACACTAACTTTTATGTAAGAGAATCTGAAAAGGATAAGACATTCAAAATGGCACCAGTTCACTCACGTCACATGACTTATTATGGTAGCCCAACAAAGGACCCCCGCGGTACCCTGCAGAACATAACTGCAAGGCAGTTTTTGATTTTTTGCCAAAATGTGTGGTTGAGGTTATCTCACATTTCTTTGAGTTTATTATTTATCACTCCTTTATTTTCACATCAGCTTTATATCTCTGGATCAAAAAAAATGTGCTCTTATGTCTTTAAAAATTAAGAAAAAAAATTATGATTCTTATTTTGAAGAGTACTCCTTATCCCTCCCATGGCCGTGATACATGGGGCAGCTAGGTGATGCAGTGAGTAAGAGTCTGGGACTGAAGTATGGAAGATCTGAGTTCAAATCTGGTCTTACATATTTACTAAACGTGTTACCCTGGGTCAGACATTTAACTTCCATCTACCTCAGTCTTGTCATCTGTCAAATGAGGGGTGATAATAGCACCTCTCTCCCAGGATTTTTGTGAGAGTCAAATGAGATAATGTTTGCAAAGTCTTATTTAGCACAGTATCTGGCAAATATTAGGCACTATACGTTGTTTGTTGTTATTGAGTCTTTTCATTCATATTTGACTCTCTGTGGCCCCATTTGGGGTTTTCTTGGCAAAGATATTTTTATTTCCTTCTCCAGCTCATTTTATAGATGAGGAAACTGAATCAAACAGGGTTAAGTGACTTGATCAGGGTCATACAGTTTTTTAATGTTTGAGGCCAGCTTTGAGCTCAGGTTCTCCTGAAGCCAGGGCTGGTGCTCTGTTCCCTGCACCACCTAACTACCCTGGGCACTACATAAATGTTAGCTATCATTAATCCAGGCCCTCATTGCCTTTGATCTGAAGCACTTCAGTTGTGTTATCATTAGCTTCTATGCCTTAAACCCTGCCCATTTGCCAGATTAACCAACCTTCCTAGTGTACACATCATGCTTAGTCCCTGCTAAACAAAACCCATATTCCTTAGTCTAGAAATCAAGGTGCTTCATTTATCTTTCCAGCCTAACTTCAGATTTCTTCCCCTATTATGCCCTTCCTTCTCCAAGAAGCTAGACTTCTCAGCGTCTGCCACATATGTCTTTCTCATTGCTCACAAAGTTCTCCAGGCCTAGAGAGACGTTTTCCCCCCAACTTTGTGTACTGATACCCTTCAAACCTTAGTTCAAGCATCACCTCCTTAGGTTACACAAGAAAATGATATAATTCCCCCAGCTGGAATTCTTTCAAACCTCAGTTAAGTGCCATGAGGCTTTCTTTGATATTCCAGCTACTATTTCCTAATTAATTGTTTCATATATAGCTTAAATACTTACTTTCATCAGCCATTCAACCTATATTTATTAAGCACTTTATTGTTCAGTCTTTTTTCACTCATGTCCCACTCTTTGTGACCCCATTTGGGGTTTTCCTGGCAAAGATACTAGAGTGGTTTTTCATTTCCTTATCTATCTCATTTTACAGATGAGGAAACCAAAGCAAACAGGGTTAAGTGACTTGCCCAGGGTCATACAGCTAATACGTATCTGAGTTTGGATTTGAATTCAGGAAGATTAGCCTTCTTGATTCCAGGTTCAGCACTCTATCCATTGAGCCATCTAACTGTCTTAAACACTTAGTATGAGGCCAAATGTTGAAGTAATCATAGAAGATATACAGATAAACAAAAACCAGCTTCCTTCCCGTCTCCAGAGAACACACAATCTAATGGGGGAGAGAAGATGTAAACAATTATGTACATACAAGACATACAAGGTCAATGAGAAGCAATTTCAGAAGGAAGACATTGGGTGGAAAGTTTCCAACAGGATTTTAGGGAGGAGTGGAATGACTTCTTGTAGACGGTGAGGTTTTAGCTGAGATCCAAAGAAAGCCAAGTGAGAAGCAAAATTATGCTAGGCATGGGGGATAAGTGATGAAAATGATGCAATCCAGAGGAGTGCCTCTTGTAAGCAACGATAAGGAAGTCAGTTCATTGGGTCATAGATTTTAGGGAGATATGTAATGGATAAGGAAAATGGAAAGGTATGTCAGGGGTAGGAAATCTGAGGACTCTAGGTCACATGTGGTCTTTTAGGTCCTTGGGTGAGGGTCCAAGTTTTACAGAACAAATCCTTTTATTAAGAGGATTTGTTCTCTAAAATTTGGATCAGTCAAAGGAATCTTGAGGGCCTATATGTGGTCTTGAGTCTGCAGGTTCCCCATCCCTGGGCTAGGTTATGAAATGCTTTAAAAGCCAAATAAAGCATTTTATATTTGATTCTGGGGGTAACAAGTAGCCATCAGAGTTTATTGAATGGAGGAGGGTGATGTAGACTTCCATTTTAAGAAGATCCATTTGATAGCTGAGTGAATGGACAGGAGTAATATGAGACTGGAGTCTAGGAGAGCAACTGAAAGAGCTAACCCTAATAAGGGCCTGCCTCAGACTAGTGGCAATGTCAGAGAAGACAAACTGGTGATGTGAGAAAGATGTTACAGAAGTAGAAGTGATAGGATGTGGCAACTGATTGAATATGGGAATTGGTAAGAGAGAGAGAGAGAGAGAGAGAGCGAGAGAGAGAGAGAAACTGAGGATGACATTTAGGTTGTGATCCTGGATGACTGGAATGATAATGATACCCAAGAAAATAACAGGAAAGTTGGGTAGAGGGAAGGGTCTGAGGGTGAAGACAATGAGTTCCATTGTCAACATGTATGTGTAGTTTGAGATGTCTACTAGTCACTTGGAAATATGAACCTGGTGTTAAACCTGGATAAGTATATCTGAGAATCATCAGCATAGAGGTAATAATTGAATCCAAGAGAACTGATTAGATCATCAAGGGATTTAGTATTGAGGAAGAAGATGGCCCAAGACAGTCTTAGAGAACACACACTTTAGCAGTCTTGGCCTGGATAAAGATAAAGGGAGCTGAGAAGGAACAGTAAGACAGGAAGGAGACTGATATCACAGACACCTAGAGAGAAGAGGATGTCTGGGAGGAGAACAGGGCAATTAAGAGTGTCAAAGCTGTAGAGGAGTAAAAAAAGTATGAGGTTTGAGAAAAGGCCATTGAGAGATAATGGGTAAATTTGGAGACAGCATATTAATTGAACGGTTAAATTGGAAGCAGAGACCAGTTGTTGATAGCCTTGCTAAGATGTTTAGCCATCAAAGAGAAGATAGATATAACATGATAACTAGCAAATATGGTCAGATCAAGGATTTTTTTAAGGATGGGCAAGACAGAGACATATTTGTAGGCAGCAGGGAAATAGCCAGTAGACAGGGAGAGAGATTGAAGATAAATGAGAGTGTTGACATGACAGAGGGGACAATCTGCTGTGTACATATTGTTTTCCCTGAAGGAATGTAAAATCTTTGAAGGCAGGGATTGATGATTTAATTTGTCTTTATATCCCAAGCTTCCAGTCATAGTCATACAGTATTATTAATAAATGCTTTGGCTGACCTTTTCTCATAACGCTTTGCAATCCTCATGTACTATGAGTATATTTTTATTTGTATTTGGGTTATTAGGATATCTCCCTACTTGATTATTAAGTCCACGAGGGCAAAGATCATGTCTAATTCCAGATATGGAAGGAGAGGCAGCATGGTTTAACAGAAAAGTTATTGATCTTGGAGCTAGAAAACGCAGATTTAATTCCTCTTGTCTGTGTTATATTAGCAAGTTATTTAATCTATGTTTTCTTTTCTGCAAAATGGCCCCAAATAGAGACAGTGTATGTATGATAATACATGT
>CM053771.1:90742489-90763567 GCA_028658325.1 Potorous gilbertii
GATGGGGAGGAGGATATTCAGGACAAGATAATACCATGAACACAGGCACAGGCAGGACAGAAAGGAAAAAGATGAATTCTAGTATTGGTGATTGGCCTAGTTTGGCAGAAACATTGGATGAGGCAGAATAAGAGCAGGAGAAAGTTTGTGTAAATAAATCGGTCCTCTCATAAAGGACCTTGAATGCCAGGCTGAAGACTTTGAATTTTATACATTAGGTAAACAGTACCCCCAAGCATTAGGCTTCATCAAGGTTTCTTCCAAGGAAATGACCCTAAAGGCATTTGGTATAAATCAAGTTTTATTTCTGCTCAATTTAGGGGAGATAGTAAAAAAAGAACAAGGCTAAGATTCCTGACCAGGCAGAGTAATGCTGTTTTAATGATAATGGAATCCAGAGGGTCAGGAGAAGTGCTGATTCCTACAGCACTCATCTTAAGTGGGCTGGACAGCGTATACATTCCCTTCTTCGAACTGTGCCTCACCTCTCCTAGTTACTTGGGAACAAAGACCTACTGTGAAAGTCTGTTATCTAAACAGTCTGAGAAATGTATCTTATTCTTTCAACCAATTACAAGATAGATCATACGTGGCCTCATCTGTCTTTATCCAGGCATCAAAAGACTTTATTCCATCTCAAGCTGATTAAGTATTTGCTTGTAACTGGTTTATACTTTGGATGATTGGTCCAACTGAGCTATCCAGGCTTTCTGTGATAACATTAATTACACTATGATCTTTTTTTCCTGTCTGTTTCTGTTCTAGGCTCTAGGCTGTAACAGGTTTTCCCAGATTCTTCAAAGAAGCAGCCTTGAAGTTCAGAATTTGCTAGTGCTTTTTGAAAACCTCAAAGATCTCAAGTGGCTTTATTTCTGAGGTACAATAACAGATGCTTTTAGCTGTACCAACCACTCAGATGACATCCCACTGCTTTGCAGAGAAGACTGTGGTAAATGCTATACTAATTTTAGATTTAAGAATTCTGAAAGTCTTTTGTCATTCATTCAAAAACACTTATTAAATACCAACCATGTTCAGGGTTGTGGACTAGGACTGGAGAAAGTATGATAAATAAGACATGGCCCTCATCCTCAAGGAAAAGAGTAGATAGCCCAAAGGAAAATTTCAAATTCTACCCAAATGGTACCAAGACTAGCTAAAGCTGTCAAATGTATCCTATTATCAATTGAGAAACATCTTCAATTTTCTATTTCATAGGGTTATGGGAAAATCACATTGCAAGTCTTTTTTTATTATTTTATTTACTTTCAGTGTTCTACAATCACTTTCATATAACTTAGATTTTTTTCTCCTCCTTCCCCTTCCTTTCTCCCTCCATCCCTACTCCCTCCCCAAGATGGCATACAATTCTACAAAGGTTCTACACATATATTCCTATTAAATACATTTTCACCTTAGTTATGTTGCATAGAAAAATTAATGAAAACAAAACAAAATATAACACAAAAGAAAATGGTCTGCTTCATTCTGCAATCAAATTCCATAGTTCTTTCTCTGGATGTGGAAGGTGTTTTGCCTTGAGTCTGTTGGGAATTTTTTGCGTGCTTGAATTGCTGTAAAAGGCTAAGCCTACCAGAAAAATTCCTCACACACTGTAGTTGTTGCTGTGTGCAAAGTCTCCTGGTTCTGCTCCTTTCACTCAGCATCAGTTAATATAAGTCCTTCCAGGCCTCTCTGAAGTCTTCCTATTCATCATTTCTTATAGCACAATAGTATTCCATTATATTCATATACCACAACTTATTCAGCTGTTCCCCAATTGATCGGCATCCCCTCGATTTCTAATTCTTGGTCACCACAAAGAGAGCTGCTATAAATTTTTTGTACATGTGGGACCCGTTCCCATATATATGCTCTCTTGGGGATATAGTCCTAGAAGCAATATTGCTGGGTCAAAGGGTAAGGCATTTTTGTAACCCTTTGGGCATAGTTCCAAATTGCTCTCCAGAATGGTTGGATCAGCTCACAGCTCCACCAAAAATGAATGTTTTTCAACTCTCCCACATCTTCTCCAATATTTATCATCTTCCCGTTTTGTCATGTTAGCCAATCTGATAGGTGTGATGTGGTATCTCAGAGTTGTTTTGATTTGCATCTCTCTAATCAGTAGTGATTTAGAGCACTTTTTCATATGACTATAGATAGCTTTAATTTCTTCCTCTGAAAACTGCCTGTTCATATCGACGTTGCAAATCTTAAAACGTCTTGTAAATCTGAAAGACAGTGTGATGTAATGCAAAGACTGTAGGATTAGGAGACTTAGACTCAATCACCCCTCAAACATTTAGTGACTGAGTGATGGTGGATCTGTCATTTAACCCGAGTATTAATTTCCTTACTGTAAAATATAGACAATTTTACTTTACCTACCGGTTCCACAGGATCTCTGTGAGAAAAGTGCATTGCCAGCTTAAAACATGACAGAAATGTAAGCCATTTTGCGAATATTGAAAAGACTAGACCTGCGATTTTATTAGTATAAGAAGCACCCAGTAAGGAAGCTCTCTCTGCCAGTAAAGGCACTATCTGATCTGCAACTTTTGATCTTGTAGAATTGTCTGGGGCACTGAGAGGCTGATCTCAGAGTGCATAGCTGCTACATATCAGTGACAGGGCTTAGACTCAGGTCTTTATGATTGGAAATCCTCTATCTACTGTACCAGGGGTGGAGAACCTGCAGCCTTGAGGCCACATGTGGCCCTGAAGGTCCACAAGTATGACCGTTTGACTGAATCCAAACTTCAGGCCTCTAGGCTGAGGTTCCCCAACCCTCTCTCATACTATATCTGACCTTATTTATCTGTTGTTAATATCAATCATAATAATCCATTCAGAATCATTGACCATAACCATCATTACCTCCACCATCATCATATAAATTTCAAAATTTTAGAAATCTCCAGAATGGATATAGGTCTTAATGATACATACATGTTTAATTCGATAGAGTTCCTGCTGAACAGAAATAAGGGAACCAAGACAAGATAATTCATGTTTCTTGGCATTTAAGTACATATATATATATATATATATATATATATATATATATATATATATATATATATATATATGTATGTATGTATGTATGTATGTATGTATGTATGTATGTATTTCCTTTAAACTGTACTTTAAATAATCTTCTGAAGAAATAGAGACCTAGAAGAGTTAAGCAACTTGCCCAACGTCACATGACTAATCAATGGAAGAACTGGGAAGAGAATGCAGGTCTCTTCACTCCTAATCTAATGCTGTCTATTGTACCCTCTTATCCTCATTTTAGCAGCAGAATTCCCCTCTTCATGTTCATTAATAACATTTTGCTGATTATATCAAGCCCCAGAACATTGCAGATCCTTCTGAGAGATCCTCCATCTCCCTCTCCTTTCCTCTTTCCCAAGTGGCACCAACAGTTCAACCCCACTCTACCACCCACTTGGACTATAACAATAGCATCCTAAAAGTTCTCCCTTACATCCATTCTTCTTTTCTTCTTCCTTCACATGCTGCCAAATCTGTGTGTCATTCTTTTGTCCAAATTCCCTCAGTGACTCCTTTTTGCTTACTGATTAATGAAATTTCAGATGCTTGGTGTGGCCCCCAAGGGCCTTTATAATCAGTCATCAGCCTACTTTAACAAATTTATACCACACTTCTGCCCTCCACATGTGCTAGTTTCGAGAGTAGGATGAGACGACTGCTGAAGTGCTTTCAAAATCTCAGATTCTGTGATTTGTGCCTTGGCATTGGCTGTTTTCCCTGTTCCTGGAATACTCTTCCTATTCCCTACCTCAAGACTCATTTCAAAATCCTGTCATGCAGAAAGCTTCTCCAATTCCCTACCTGATGCCAGTGTCTTCCCCTCTGAGATTTTCCTTCCATCTTCTCTATACTTACCTTTTATACACGTGGTTATTTATGTATCTCTTCCATTAGAATGTGAGGTGCTTGAGGGCAAGAATTATCTATTGTCTTCCTTTATATCCTCAGGGCTTAGCACAGTTCCTGACACAGATTATATATTTGTGGACTGACTGTGATATTCACTCTCCTAATTATGGATCCTTTGTTGTCTGGTCTCAGTGCCCTTGCATAAGTCATTGCATACATCTATGATGAATTCTTCCTTCCCACCTTCATTTCTATGTGTTTTTAATTTTATTTTTAATTGATGGAATAAAGCAAGCATTTCCATAACATAGTGCAATAAGAAGATGTTTATACATGAAACTGCAAATCTGCCATGCTAACCCTTTCAACTACGCAACAAAATTGTTATGTACATTTCTTTTTTATTATTTCCTATTCTTCCTTCCCCCCACCCCTATCCTAGAGAAGGCTACCATTGCATACAAATATATATATGTATATATGTAAATCTGTATCTATATAGATATATACACACATCTTTCTTCATATGTCCTTTATAGTCAGTTTGGGTATTTACAATAGACAAAATAACTCATTCACTCAAAATCATTCTTAAAACAATATTGCTGTTACTGTGTACAGATGTTCTCTTGGTTTTGTTCATTTCATTCTTCTATTTCTATGTGTTTTAAGGTACCAAAGTTCCTTGAAGCCTTTCCTGATCCCCTCAAGTCCATAATGGTCACTATGCTCCCTGTCTCAAAAAATTGTAGAGTACCTGGGTCACAAGCCTCTCATGTATTTGTTGTGTACTATTACAGGTCTTACCATCCTATTGGATTGTAAGTTATATAAAGGAAAGAACAATGTGTTATTTACTCTTCATATTTCTTTTGTCTCCAAGAATGGTGATCTGCATGTGTGTGTATACATATACACACACGCATGCGTGCGCGCACATACACACACACACACACACACACACACACACACACACACACTGGACTTGAAGTTTCCAAACACTCACTATCTGTAAGTAATGTGTATATTTACATTTATACATAGTAAAGCTGATTTTTTTTTTGGAAGGGATAGGCATTTGCATTTTGGAAAATAGTTATATTCCTCTACCCTTGTGTTTGGGGTAGAATAGATCCGCAAGGCTTCTGCTGGAAAGGATTGGATTGTTGTTCTGTGCCACCCATGGGAGAAGCTTGGTTCCAATCTGTGTGATATCAAGACTGTGCAGTTTCTCCCCATGTGCTTGATTTTTAAAATTGCAAAGGGACACTACACGGTATTATGGACGCTGAGCTCCCATCTTTCGAAACTTTCAAATTGCAATAACTATAAAAACTGGAAAAATAATCTTTCTGGAGCTGGTTATCATGCCTAAATGCCCTCCTGTGACTGCTTCAGAACTGTACCATAGAAGTGTGGTAAAAAAAAATTTTAAATCCTTGATTTGGAATAAAAGGACCTATATTTAAACCCTGGTTCTGCCACTTGTTGCCCTTATAACTTTAGTAAGCTATTTTCTCACCCTATTTCTTCCTCTGTATAATGAGGGAGTTTGACTAAATTTTATGATATTTGTAATTGACAATAAAGATAAAATTTTGCATACTATTAGAAACTGGAGAAGGCAGATAGACCAAAGACTTTCAATATCTTGATGTCTCCTTTGCCTCACTATAGTACCTTGACACAAAAAAAGGAAATATATTGGGAGTTGCAAGAAACAGGATGGATTTTAAGGTACCTCTTTCCTGTCTTTACTATCTCTGTTTCATAATGAATATGAGCATTTTGTTTGTTTTCTATTCATCATGGTTCTAACTCATTTAAGTTATATATATCATTTACTTGTACCATTATGTTTCTTTCACAAGATCTACGTACACCATAGAACAGAGATTTTGAACAATGTCTAGATGACTGTTAGCATCTATTGTAGGGCAGAGACACTTATATTAACATGTTACCCCAGCAGAAGTGAAGGTAGAGTTGTGACAAGGAGACATCTCTGGTTCTTCTAGGTGGGGAAAAGGAGATTGGACACCAGCATTCTGGCCTGAGTCTTCGGTTTCACTACCCCACAGCCTGTTCCATAGGACAATAGCTCTAGAAATAGAATAGTGCCATTGTCTTCTGCTCTGGTTAGATTTTGTCTTGAGTATTTTGTTCAGTTCTGATTGCTGTATTTTAAAAAGGAAGTTAAATATGGAAGTCATTCGCAGAATGTAGCAGATCATGTTTGTGTGTGGGGGGGGTTTTAGTGTATTATGTTTTGATTTGTTATATGATTTCTTCCATTTATTTTAGTGCGACTACATAGCATGGTGATAGTGAAAATGTGCTCAATAGGAAAGTATATGTAGAACCTGTACAGAATTGTATGCTGTCATGGGGAGGGAGGGGGGAAGTGGGAGGAAGGTGTAGGGGGGATAAAATCTTAATTCTAAGGAAGTGATTGTAGAATATTTAAAATAAATAAATAAATGAAAAAAAGAAAAGGAAGTTAATAAACTGAAGAATATCTAGAAGAAGACAAGAGGGATGAATAGGAGACTAGCCAATGAGCCTGGTCCTTAAAAGCATGTGCAGAGAGCTTCGCTGATGTAGTCTCCATGTAGACTTGGAAACTAGGACAGGTGTTCTGTGATTGGTTCCAGTTGCTAACTATGTGGTGAAGAGAAATCTTTTTGCTTGGCTACACAGCTGGAGTGTATTTGGAAAGTCAGCCAAGCTTTTCCCTTGTTATGGAAAAAGGAGGACTGGCTGATGAGAGCCTCCAGGTTGGAGAGGGTTCTTAGACTTGAAACTGAGAGCATATGGCCCTACTGCTGTGTTTGCCATTATTACATTCAGTCTTTCTCACTTCTAGGCAATGAAGACTGGAGATAAGTATGACCTGATGAGCTTTGAAAGGTCAAGAAAGCAAGCCACCAGGAGTTCTAGTGGAGCTCATGATATACTTAGCCACCATAAAGCTTCAAGGAGCAAATTCTGGACCCCTGTCCAGAAATAGCTGATACGTAGACTGCTACATCTTTGTGCAAGAGAATTTGGGGCCAATACTGGGTATAACTTGAGTTGCGTCTGAGTTCATGCTTCTTAAAGACCAGAGATGGAATAAGGGAGATTCCTCCACCTACTCCACCCAGGTATTATAGGGAAGTCCTTGTACTTCTGTTCTCGCCACGTAAGTGAAGTTATTACGTGTAAAGCACTGTTCTAAGTGCCAGGGCTAAAAACAGAAAAGTGCTACAGTCCCTGATTTCAAGGAGTTCATATTTTATTGGGGGAAATAACACATATGGAAGATTACAGCTGTAAATCAAATGGTCCTTAGGGTGCAGTGCCAAAGCAGAAGGTGATTCTTTAATGTAATTTCCACTAAAAAAATCCCATCCATTTCTGATGTTGAACCATTTGATAGTTCTGAGTACCTTGCTGACAAGAACTGTCTTGTCTGGGTCTTCAGGAGCTATAACTGGCAGGAGCAGCAGCCAGGCTGCATCTCTATAGGAGCCACTTCCCAGGATGATGGCCAAAGGCACATGCTGGAAGCATTGCTGTTCCCAAGGCTCTTGGGTTCAGGATTCTGGGCTATTTCCATCAAGGTTAAAGGGAAGGTGGTAGTCAAGGTGGTGGTTATGGTTCATCTTGCCTGGCATATCCAGTTTTTCCCTCAGGATGCCTCACTATCTTAGGTAGGCTAGTTTGATTGGCCTACTACTGCAAGTAGATTAGCGGTTGATTGGGATGGTTGGATCCCTCCTCACTGGAGTTGCTTCCCTTGATAATGACTATGATGGCTGGTCTGGAAGCAGGACAGGTGGTTCAAGGGGAGAAAGGGATAGTAAAGCCATTCATCAGACTCTTAGGCTCTGCCTGTTGATAGCTGTTATCCATCAGTTGTTGACTTGGAAGGTGGGTCCCTTTTCCATAATAATTTCTCTCTTCAGTGATTACAGCAGGGGACTATGCTGGAAGCAAGTCTCAAGGTTTGGAGGAACACTGCTATTCTCAAAGTTCTTGGACTCAGGGTCCTGGATTTGTCTCTATTAGGGTCTAAGTGGAGATATGGTTAACTTGCCTTTCATCTCTCCTTTGGGGTAGCCTTCTTCTTCGAAGTAAGTACCCCTTTGTAATATAATTGATATTAGTTTGTTAAACAGAATTAGGGAATTACTCACTGATTGGTAACACCTATAGGAGACATCAGACTCAAGGCTTGAACTGTTAGCATTAGAGAAAAATTGCTCCCAACTCCTCAGGAGTACCCCTAGAACCATAAGGGAGAGATGTAACTGACCTTACTCTGGGAGAGTGAGTTTAGAGGCATTGTTTAATAGGGTTCAGAAGAGGTATTAGACTCCAAAGGGCACAAGTAGGAATAATGGAAAAAGAGGAAGGAGTGGAGTTGCATGGAGAGAGATTTTGGCTCAAGGTGAAGAACTATTAGAGCTGTCTAAAATAAGTGGAATGTGTTGCCTCAGGGAATGATATAGTCACTGTATCTGAATAGCTTTAAGGAGATACTGGGTGATTATTTATCAAGGATGCTGTGAGGGGATGTATGCTCAGGTACAAATTGGACTATGTTATACTTTGAGTTTGTTTCTTTCAACTCTGAGATTCAGTCTCTCAGAGACTGCCTAGGGATCCCTTGGGACTTTTCTATCATTTATTTCTAACTGAAGTTCCATGATCCCTGAATCTCAGTCTGAGGAACTAAATGCCTCTGAATTCCTTTCCTACAATTTAGGTGCTTAGGTCTCTCTGTCTCTGTGTCTCTGTCTCTGTGTCTCTGTCTCTGTCTGTCTCTCTGTCTCTGTCTCTCTCTTTGTCTCTCTGTCTCTCTTTCTCTCTCTCTCTCTCTCTCTCTCTCTCTCTCTCTCTCTCTCTGTTTTATACACACACATATCACCTATTTTCTTTCCCTTCATCTGACACCATCTCTCTCTGACTATCTTTTCTAATGCCCACTTTCCTCTTTTCCTTCTACCTATTTTGCTACACATTCCAGATCACAAGATTACATTTTCTAGAGTTTGTTAACACAGGAAAAAAACTATTCAGAACTAATGCCCTAGGGTGAGGTAATTCACAGAATCAGAAACTGAAAGGTAGAAGAGACCTGCATTTTTTAAAATTGATAATTTTATTTCAATTTAATTTGCTTGCTATATGATCCTTACTTTATTTTATGCATTTAAAACATTATTCAGAGATGGGCTCCATAGGCTTTTGCCAGACTGTAAAAGGAATTCATGATACAAAAAAGATTAAGAATCCCTAATGTAGTCCAACCTGATAGCAATTCCCACTGTAATATACCTGAGAAGTGATCAGTGTGTGGGTGTTCCTCCTTCATTGCCAAAGAAGACTATGCCATCAGAGAAATAATGACATGATTTGCACTTGACTTTGTTTTGAGTAGGGGGGGAGGTGAAAGTGATCACCAGGCTTGTATTTGAAGACCTACAATGAAGAGGGGGTCTCTTGAGTCAGTTCGTTCCACTTTTGGGCAGCAGTATTTGTCAAGATTTTTTTTTCCTGATATCTAACTTAAGTTTTTCTCTTTGCAACCTACAACCATCATTGCTGGTCCTGCCCTCGTTAAATAGAAGAAACTTAATCTTTACTCCATATTAGAACTCATCAAAAACTTGGTCAGGCTCAGTTATGTGTTCTATGATCCTACATGGCTAAAAAAAATGATAGATCCAGAACTGGAACCAAGGTCTTCTGATTTCAGCCCTAAAGTTCTTTTTGGCTGCCCTTGGCACTATTTAGGGGCAATGGTCAGGATGATTGTTTATCTTGTCGGGTTCTGAACCTGCCAGGACATCTGTGCATAGTGATGGCTTCCTGTTTGTTATGTGCTGATGTCTCAGCACCATTTCTTTAGTCATATACCCCATAAAGCTAGTCTTACCTTGTAATGTTCCCAGTTCATATATGTGTGAACAGGAGAGGTGTTCACACCTCATCTTTTCTTGGTTTTCTCTCCTAAACCTTCTCTTGTACTCAGGTCCTGTCTTGGCAAATATGATCCCCTCTCCTCTATCATTCTGCCTCAAGCTGTTTTATTTTACTCTGTTCCTTCTCTTTTCACTTTCCTTTTCTCTTCTCTGTTTCTTCTCTTTTGTTTTTTCTTTTGTTTTCTTTCCTTTCTTCTCTGTTTTTACCCTATTCCTGAAACCCCTTACATTCTTACTCAACCCTGAATAGGAAAAAAAAACTGAAGAAAAACAAAGCCCTTGTAATAAATATGGGGCAGCTAGGTGGTACAGTGGACAGAATGCTAGGACTGAGGTCAGGAAGATCTTAGTTCAAATCTGCCCTCGGACACTTACTAGCTGGGTGGCCCTGGGCAAGTCAAGCAACCCTGATTTCCTCAGTTTCCTCATCAGTAAAATGAACTGAAGAAGGAAATGGCAGATCATTCCATTATCTTTGCTAAGAATACCCCAAATGGGGCCCAGAAGAGTTGAACATGCCTGAAGCGACAGAGCAAGAGCAACAAACGAATAAAATCAATATGCATTGCTAAGCAAAAACAAATTTCTACTTTGAATGCCTATAAAAAGTATGTTTTATTCTGCTTCTATCTCTGGTTACCAACACTGAGTAGCCCTTAAATTTGATTCCCAGAAGAACCTAAAGCCCTCTGGGAATCAAAGGATTACCCTTTGAACTCCTCAATACTATCTGCTAATTTTGAGATGTTCTTCCTACATTCTTTAAAAGGGAAAACTTTAGGCTTATTACAAAACATCCATCTTTTCAAAGCTTTCAGAAATCACTTGAGTGAGCTTAGGGTGGAAAATGGATAATGAGATTTGCACCCCCCACACCCCTTTCACTTGTCAGGCAAATGTGCTCATCATTATGTACCAAATTAGTTACAAGGCTCTTCAAACCTTACCCTTCCCAGGTCCCCACCTAAAGTGTTTTATTGTGTCCTACCAATCTTATTCTGGTATATCTCACCATTCTGCAAAGCTGATTGGGTTTGAAAAGAAAGCACTTATTGTAGCTGTGATTGAGTGCTGTTTCGTGCTGCAGTGAAATGAATTTGCAACAAAACTTTTCTGAAATGTGGATCAGCAAGTGTTTTCTTAAACAGTAAATGCAATTCTTAAATGTTTGGGCAAATTAACAAAGTCCTTTGTTCATAGGAATCCCTCTCATCAATGGATATAAGAACACTACAATATTTTGCAGAAGCAACACTGGGGTCATGGAAAATTGAACCTGCCTAGGAGCCTGAACAAGATCTAGTTTCAAGTCCATTCTATGACATTTTGGCTGTAGGACTCTGGAGAGCTCTTTAAAATACGTTGCACAGAAGGTGACACATCTGCACTGGTAGAAGGAATTTCTTCATCTGGAGATTCCTCATACCAGCCACAGATACCATCTTCATTGCACACAAACTTAAATCTGGAGGCCACATTAGAGGTCCTATAGTCCAAATTCTTTTTTTTTCCAGGTGAAAAACCTAAGATTCCAAGAGATGGGATGATATCTAGAGCCACATGTAGAAGAAATTGAAAAGGTAGTTTCTACACAAGTCCATTGACTCTAAACCCAAGCCCCTTTATATATACTACACCAGGAAGGCTGCCACAACAGAAGCAGTTGTAAATACAGCCTATTAATCATTCACCACTGCTTTCAACAATGATAGGCAAAAACAAACATTTGTAACTATCAAAACATTTGACAGAGCTCTGTGGTTTACAGGGGTTCACTCAGGGAAAGAGGCATTCAGAGACAGAAGTAGGAGACCCAAAAGTTTTAGAGAAACTTAAAAGGAGAGATCAGAATGAGAGAAATTTCAGATAAAAGGAAAAAAAGAATGAAAGTTTTGCTACCCAGAGGTTAAATCATATAAAACTTTAACCAGTCTTTTCTTTTTGGGGGGCTGGGGAGGTAGAGATAGAGGAAAGGGAACTCCTAGTATGGAAACTCACTGCACTGAAATAAATCTTAAAGCCATCTTTAACTTCATAATTCTAAAGAATTGCCTGGAGCCCTGAGATCTTCCAACTCATCTTTGGTCCTAAAGTGAGTAGATGTCAGTTGTAGGCCTTGAACCCAAGTCTTCCTGACTTCAAGGCTAGTCATCTATCTGTTACCCAACTCTACTTGTCTGCCATTTCTCCTCCTCCTCCTCAGCATCATCATTACTCTAACTTGTTTCCACTAAAATCTTCTTCCACTGGCCTATCTTGGCATGGAGCTAACAGTGGACTCCAGAAGGCTAGTCCAGCAAGTGAATACCTATGACATGCCAGACACTACATTAAATGCTAGGGATACAAAGAAAGGTAAAAGACAGTCTCTGCTCCAAGAACATCACATATAATGGAAGAGACAGCTATGTGAAAGCAAGATACATACAGTAGAAATTGGGAATAACCAACAGAGTAAAGGCACTGGAATTAAGGGATACTGGACAAAGCTTCCAGTAAAAAGTAGGATTTTAGCTGGGACTTGAAGAAGTCAGGGAATCTAGGAGGCAGAGAAGAGGCCAGGAGAATACGGTATCTGGCAGATCTTCCAGAAAAATGTAGGCTAGTGATAGTGCTCTTTCATGGACCTGTGCAGTTACCTACCTTCCGGGAGGCTCATCATTCAGTTAGGCACAGCTTCATCTCGCAAAGCAATAAAGGCTGAGAAGAGATGTCTGTCACCCTGGTTTATTTGCTCGGTTAGGTCCAGGATAGAAAATAGGAGCCTGATGACTCCATACTTATTTTATTCAACAGAAAACATTTATTTATTCTTTCAGCTGTGTCCTTCAGTCCCAACCATTGCAGCTTTCCCAGGCCTCCCTCTCTTTGTACTGAATGAGGAAGCTGCTTGTTACAATTTTTAGGGATGAACTTACAGTAGTAGACTTGTTCCAGTTGAAATGCAAAACAGAGGATGAAGGAAGGCCCTTTCTTTCCAAAGCAACTTTTAAATGAGCACTTTCAGGACAAGACTCACAGCTTTGATAGCTGGCTGGAGTGGACAACTTGAAAACTGACTCTGAAATATCCTCATTAAAGTTGATTTCCCCACTTTGCTCCCCTTCTCCTCCTATTCTCTCCCTTACTTCAAGCTTTTCCTTTGAGTTTTTCAAGTCATTTATCTCTCTCTTAATTTTCCTTCTCTTCTGCCTACTTGCAAAATGTGAGGACTGGACATGAGTGGGCCTTTTATGGAAGACAGTACTTCAAGAAGAAACTGTATGATTTCTTTTATGCTATTTACTATTGTTTTGATTTTTTCTACCTTCTCATATATTCTCCCTACAAGTTCAGTTTTATCACTTGCTTTCCTTTTATTTCTGGGAGCACCATGTGGTCATAGAGTCATGGAAAGGGAAGGGACTTCAGGGGGCCATTAAGTTAACCCTCTCCTGCCCCCCACCCCAATCACTTCATCCCCCCTGACAAAGGGTCCTTGAGCTTCTGCTTGGAAACCATGGCAGTGTGGATAGAGGGCTGGATGTGGAATGAGGAAGACCTAGCTACATTCAAATGCCACTTCTTGTACTTATTAGCTGTATCACCCAAGGCCTCTTTGAGTTTCACTTCCCTGATTTAGAAAATGAAGTCTATAAGTCTAGATGGCTTCTGAAGTCCCTTCCTGATCCAAAAACATGGTCCTATAACTTTAAGTTACAGGAAGGTCACTACCTTCAGAGGCAGCCCATTTTACATTTAGTTAGTTCTAATAGGAGATTTTTTTCTGATATCTAGCCTAAACTTTTATTTTTTTTTTTCAACTTCTACCCATTGCTCCTAATTCTATCCTCTAGGATTAAATAGAAAAGAATTTAACCCATCTTCCCTCTGACAACTTTTCAAATATGAAGATAGCTATCATGTTGATTGTCCACTCCACTTTTTTTTCCCCTCCATGCTAAACATCTTGATTTTCTTCCATTAATCTTTATGTGCCATAAACTAGGAACCCTTCACTATTTTAACTAGCCTCCTGGATATAATAATAACATTTGTGTATCACTTTAAGGTTTGCAAAGTGCTTAAAAATATATCATCTAGTCCATATAAAAACTCTAACAAGTAGGTGTTTTTATTCTCCCCATTTTTCAGTTAGGAAAATGAAGCAAGCAGAGGTTGGGACTTGCCCAGGATCATACAGTCAATAACTATCTGAAGCAGGATTTGAACTTAGGACTTCCCTATTCCAAATCTGATTCTCTACCCACTATTCTCCAGCTTGTTAAAATCTTTTCTAAAATGTAATGCCACAAACTAAATATTTTATTCTAGATGTGACTTGACCAGGGCAGAGAAGAGCAGGATTATCGCCTCCTTATTCTTGGAAGTTATACATCTTTTAATGAAACCCAAGTTCCCATTAGCCTTTTTGGCTGTTGTATCATACTGTTAACACATATTGATCTTCAGGTATATTAATCACCACAGATCTTTTTCAGTCAAATTGTTATTGAATATAGGATTTCTCATTTGTTGAAATTATTCTTGATTTCCTCCTTGTGGTCCATAGAATAAAATTAACTTTAAGGCAGTTGTTATGAAGTGGGCAACAATTTTCATCAGTTCAATTCATTTCATATACACATACACACACACATATACATATGAGCTTGGTGTCATAAATCTACCATTCATGGTTTATTTAACAGAAGGATCAAATAGGTTCTTTTTAAAGGAGTTTACAACAAATTTTTTAATTAATTCATTTTATATTTACTTATTTATTTTGTTTTTAGTTTTCAACAGTCATTTCCATAAGATTTTGAGTTCTAAATTTTCTCTGCCCCCTCCACTCCCCCCTCCCTAAGACAGTGTGCAATCTGGTATAGATTATACATGCACAATCATAGTAAACATATTTCCACATTAGTCATGTTGTAAAGAATTGGAGCCAAAAGGAAAAACCATGAGAAAGAAGAAACAACAACAAAAAAGAGAAAATAGTATGCTT
Source organism: Potorous gilbertii (assembly GCA_028658325.1). Lineage (NCBI taxonomy): Eukaryota > Metazoa > Chordata > Mammalia > Diprotodontia > Potoroidae > Potorous > Potorous gilbertii. The sequence continues at coordinate 90,757,364 of CM053771.1, forward strand.
CAGTCTGCAGTCAGACTCCATAGTTCTTTCTCTGGATATGGATTTTCCATCCTTTGGAATTGTCTTAGATCCTTGTATTGCTGAGAAGAGTTAAGTCTATTAAAGTTTGTCATTGCACAATGTTGCTGTGTACGAAGTTCTTCTGGTTCTGTCCACTTCACTCAACATCAATTCATGTAAATCTTTCCAGGTTTTTCTGAAGTCTGCTTGCTCATCATTTCTTATGGAACAGTAGTATTCAATTTCATTCATATACCACAACTTGTTCAGCTATCCCTCAACATCCCTTCAATTTCCAATTCTTGGTCACCATAAAAAGAGCTGCTATAAATAATTTTACATATATTGCTCTTTTTCCTATTTTTATGATCTTTTTGGGATGCAGACCTAGAAATGTTATTTCTGGGTCAAAGGATATGAACAGTTTTATAGCCATTTGGGCATACAACAAATTGTTTTAAAAGGAACATATACAAATAACTATCCTAAAAGGGAGAATGAGATAACATCATAAGATTTACATGGAGAGATAATTTAGAGAATATCTAGTCTAGCAGCTCCATTTGAGAGATAGAGAACTGAGACGAGAAAAGGTAATTGAATTTATTATGTCAAGGTTCTGTAGACAATTGAAACCTGGATGTTGGAATACAAATTCAGCATTTTTTCCAGTACACTATGAATTGAAAAGAGTAGGACAAAAGTAAAGGAAAGAGATGACTGTTTTGGCTAGAACACCGAATACATGAAAAGTAATTGCATGAGATTAAGCAGGACTGGCAGTGTTTAACCAGATTATATATGGCTTGGGATATCAGGATCTCCAGGGAATTTGGACTTTATTCAGCAAGCCATTGATGGTTATTGTGGGTTTTTTAATGGTTACATAATGATAACCCACATTTATATAAAACTTTCAGATTTACAAAGAATTTCTCTCCCAATAACCAGGAAGTATACAAAGCACTCCAGAATTTTTGCCAAGGAAACCCCAAATAGGGTAAAAGAGTTGGATATGACTGAAAAATGACCAAACAACAACACTAAGAACTATGTTTCCATTTTCTAAATAAGAAAACTGTGGCTCAGAGATTTGTATCAGGCAGAGCACAGAGGAGAAGGTAAGAGAAGAAGAGTAGGTAGCTGAGATATAATTGTTTATAGAGAATAGCAGGGAACTATAGTAGAATTAAGGAGAGAGAGTGGGAGAGAGAATGAAAGAGACAGAAAGAGACAGACAGATAGACTTGCCATTTGTAAGTAGGAGGGCAGTACTGCAGAGTCCCAAGACTCTGAGAAATGTTCAATATTGATATGAAAAAGATCTGATAGTTTTAGTAGACTGAAAGCTCAATATGAATGGTGTGACCTGCTAATATGTTCTTAGACTTCATCAAGAGAAGTATAATATCTGGAGAGGCAACAATCCAGCTGTACTTATCTCACATTTGAGATATTATAATCAGTTCTAGGCACTGCATTTTAGAAGAGACAATAGTAAACTAAGTCATACCTATAAAGGGGTGATTAGGACTTTGAAATGTGCAAGAACTTAAATTATGAGTTAAACACATTTAGAGGGGAAAAGAGAAGACCTAGTGGAGACATGCAAGACATTAAGTGTTGTCAAGGAAGGTATAATTTGACTTGTTCTGCTGGAAACCAGATGACAAAACTAGAAGAACTTGTTGGAAAGTATAGCAAGGATTTATGAAGGTGGATAGTAGAGTAATAGGAAGAAATATAGCCCACTTCCCCCACTATACCTTTTCTACAAAGATCTGAAAAATGCGTCAGACCAAATACCAATTAGGAAATCTAAGAAAAAAAATTATGAGTCATTTTTGCCCAGCAAATATCTATATAGGAAAATAAACAGAGAGGTCTGCAGACACAGGGAATGTAGTCTGGCAGGAGTGCACTAAGCAGGGTATTCCTGGGCTCAAGAAATAGAAGACCATATTGTGCACCTGGGGAAGACGCAATAGAGCAGAAGAGGTTCTAGGGTTCCTGAACTAGTGTGGTGCAGGGTTTTTGAGGGGGTGAGGAGGTCTGCTTGGAAGCTGGATTGCTGGCTCTGTTGCTGACATTTAATCAGGGTGATAGATCCAGGGCAGACTAAGGAGGAAACTTATACCTAGGTATGGCAGATAGAAGCAGTGGTGGTTACAGTAGCTTGAGTTATGTAATGAGGAAGGAACAACTATAGAAGGAAACAGTAACTGTGCCCTTTTTCCACAGAACAAAGACTCAAATCTAGCCTCTAGCCCAGGATGAAGTCTGCAGTGGAGGAACCAGGACAGAAATCTCAGATCAAAGAGGAGTATAGTTTTGTCACTCTGAACCTATCACGCTGACATTGATCCCACCAAGAGTCTATGGGAACTTCCAATCAGGAACAAACTTATTCATGCTTAAACCTAGGTCAGGAAGTTGTAGAACTCAGAATAGGAGGGTAGTGAGTGTACCTCATCCAATATCATATCACTTTGAGAACACTAAATGCTTGCAGGTCCCCAGCCTGAGGTATCCCTGAGATCTTGGAATAAGACAATAAACAATATTCCAATATGGCAGCAAATGGCACCAAGAGGACTAAAACTCAGTTTAGACACACCCTACCCATCCACCCCAGAAGTGCACAGAATACATAACATAAAGAACTAAGTAAAAAAAAAAAGCTGGAAAAATAAGCAAGCAAAAGAAGAATTCCATCATGAAGAGCTAATATGGAACAGCAAAGCTTAAGACAAAGATCCAGAAGACAATGATTCCAACAAGCAAAGACTCAAAGAAAAAATATAGTTTATGTAGGGGTTCAACTCAAATTCCTGGGAAAGATAAAACAAGAGTTTATTTTTAAGAGTTTAAAGTGATTTTTAAAAAATAAGAGTGGTAAATAAAAAAATGGGGAAAGAAATGAGATATTTGGACTAATATAAGGAAAAAGAATTATCTTGGAACAAGAGGTATAAAACTTTGCTCATGAAAATAACTTCTTGAGTATTAGAATTAACTAAATAGAAGTTCATGACTCCATGAAACATCAATAATTTTTTTTCAAAAGTCAAAATACTGAAAAAAATAGAAGAAAATGTAATATACCTTATAGAAAAAACAACTGATCTGGAAAATGATTAAGAAGAGATAATTTAAGAACCATTAGACCATATAAATGCCATTGCAAAACAAAACAAAAAACAAATGTCTAGACATGACATTTTAAGAAATAATAAAAGCAAACTGACCATATCTCTTATAACCAGAGGGCAAAATAGAAATAAAAAGAATCCACCAATCACTTCTTTAATGAAACCCCAAAACTGAAATTCCTAGGTAGCCAAATTCAGAACACTTAGATCAAAAGAAATATATTGCAAATAGCCAAAAAGAAAGAATTCAAATGCTGAGGAGCTATAGTCAAGATATTACAAGATTTCTCTGCCATCACCAGAAAAAAAGTGGAGAGCTTGATGTATGCTATTGCAGAAGGCAAAAGGACTAGACTTAGGGTCAAGGATAACTTACTCAGCAAAAAGGAGTGTGATCATATGGAGAAAAAAATTGCTCTTTAATAAAATAAAAGACTCCCAAGTAATTCTGAAGAAAACACCAGGAAATGTGTAGAATCTTTGATTAACAAAAGTTTGACATGATAGAAGTCAAGAGAAGCTGTTCTATAAAGTAAATATTAGTGAAAAAATCATAAGGAACTAAACAACGAATAAGCTGTTTATATTCTTATATGAGAAGATGAGATAAGTATTCTTTCAGAACTGTATCATCATCAGGGATCATAGAGGGAATCTAATTAGACAGAAAGCCTGAGAGTGATTCTATTTCATTTTGATGAAATTGCCAGAACAATGGAAAGTGTTGGAGTGAAGAATACACTGAGATAGGTGAGGAGGGAGAGGTAGAATGGTGGAAATTATATCAAATACTTGGAGTGCTCAAGTAGAAGTTTATACAACAAAGAAGAGGAAGGTTGGAAAGAAGCAGGGGAAATGTGAACCTGTCAGTTGAACTGGTGAAGGGAGTGAAGAATACATACACACAGATAGGGTACAGAAATGCACTTCACATAACAGAGAAACATGAGGGAAAGTGAGAAATAAGAGAGAGGGTGAATTAAAAGAAGGACAGGAGGCAAAAGGAAGAAAAAGTTTAAGAGAATAAAAAGGAAGGAAATAACAATAAAAATCATGACTATGAATGTAATCAATTCACCCATAAAACATAAAAGGATAACAGAATGTATTAGGAACCATAATCCAACAATATATTGTTTACAAGAAATATACTTAAAACAAAAACATATACAGATAGTTAAAATAAAGGACTAAACACAATCTAGTATGCTTTGACTGAAGTAAAAAAGGCAGGGACAGCATCATAATATCAGATAAAATAATAGCAAAATCACAATTAAAAACATAAAAAAGGCACATTGTTTTTTGAATGTCCATAGTAAATAAATATCAACCCTAAACATGTGAGTACCAACTGGCATAGTATCTAGAATCTCAAAGGAAATCATTTATGAATTTCAGTGAGAAACAATAAAACTATTACAGCGGGGAACTCAATTTACCTTTGTGAGACTTAGGTAAATCCAGTCAAAAAATTAAAAGAAGAAGTTTAAGAACCAGAATAGAATTTTAGAAAAGTCAGTCATGATAGATCTCTGAAGAATGGGAATGGGAATAGAAAGAAGTACACTATCCTCAACTATATACAGTGTACCTTCAAAAACTGACCATTTATTAGGGCACAAAAGCCTTGCAAAGAAGTGCAGAAAAGTAGAAATATCAACTGTATGTTTTATGATGATAATTCAATCAAATCATATCTAATAAAGAGCTATTAATTCAATTCAATTAAATAAACATTTATTAAGCATCTATTATATGCCAAACACTGTTCTAGGGGTCAGGCTTATAAGTGAAAAAAAGAAAGAATGGAAGGAAGGAAGGAAGGAAGGAAAAAATAGTCTCTTTTATCAAGAAGTTTACATTATAATGGTGGAAAAACAACATGCAAAATGAAACTGAAAAGTAGGAGTAGAGGAGAAGTAGGAGCATGATGTTCATTAGAGGTGACACTAAACAGAGTCACTGATGGAGAAGGGAATAATGCAATAAAAGTATATTCAATGGAGGGTCTTTGAAGCAGAGGTCACAAATAATTAGAAATGAAATTATTTCATCCTAAATAAAAAGTGTGTCAAAGAACAAATCAAATAAACAACTAAAAACCTCATTAGTGATAGTGATAAACAAGAAGAAAATATGCCAAAATTTGTGGAATGCAGCCAAAGCATTACTTATGGAAAATTTTATATTTCTAAGTACTTTCATTAGTAAAAGAGATAAAATGAAGATAATGAAATGGATAAGTAATTCAAAAAATCTGGAAATCCAGAAATTATCCCCCAAATTAAATAGCAAAACAAAAAATCTGAAAATCAAAGAAGTAATCAACAAAACTGAAAAGAGAACAATAAATAAACAAAACCAAGAGCTTTTTTTAAGAAAACAATAAAATAGATGAGTCATTAGCTAATTTGACTTTTAGAAAAGAAAGTAAAATCATTTGTGTCAAAAATGAAAAATATAAATTTGCACCAAACAAATAAGAAATAAAAATTATTTAATGCTATTTATTCTAATTATATGTCAATAAAACTGAAAATCCAAATGAGTGGATGAATATTTGAAAATACAAATTGCCTAGATTTGTACAACAAGAAATAGAGGACTGATACATATTAGAAAAAGGAACTAAACAATAAATAAGAACTTCCAAAGAAAAAAACCCAAGATCAAATAGATGTACAAATGAATTTTATCAAACATTTAAACACTTTATTCCAATATTATACAAACTATTGAAAAATATAGTTCTAGAAATGTTCGCTATAGTATTAAGACAAGAAAAAGAAATTGAAGGCTAGTATAGGCAGAGAATACAAAATTATCACTTTTTGAGCATGGGATGTTTTTTTTTAAAGCATTCTTCTCCTTACTGGCTTTTTGAACTTCTTTTGCCAATTGAGTTAGCCTATTTTTCAAGGTGTTATTTTCTTCAGCATTTTTTTGGGTTTCCTTTAGCAAGATGTAGACCTGCTTTTCATGCTTTTCTTGCATCTCTCTCATTTCTCTTCCCAGTTTTTCCTCCACTTCTCTAACTTGATTTTCAAAA
>CM053771.1:90763667-90783144 GCA_028658325.1 Potorous gilbertii
ATTTTCCCAGCCAGTTACTTGACTTCCGAGATTCCTTTCCACACCCACCTTGCCTCCAGCTAGCGCTTGGGGTCTGAGATTCAAATGCTGCTTCCCAGCCTCAGGGCTTTCAGCAGGGGCAGGACTGCTATTCAGTGTGAGATTAAGTTCAGCTGCTCAGGTGGGGGCATGGCCCCCACTTCACGAGACTCAGTTCCTGCCGGGGGTTTATGCAGAGACCTTCAATAACAGATCCGAGCCCCTGCCTGCTTGGGAGCCCCTGTCCCTGCTGCCTCCACTGCTGCCTCCAGAGGGGGCCTGAATTATGGAGACATCCTGCTCCCCTCTTGGCCAGCCAAAAAGGCTCTCTCACTGACCTTTGCACCTGTGGGTAGAGGGACCTGCATGGCCACTGGAGATTCTGCCCCTGAAGCCTGCTCGGATCTGCTCCTCCCAGTGCCATGTGGCCAAGGCAGGGCTGGGCTCTGCTCTGGTCCAGTACATGATGGACCTTTGGTGTTGGTTTTTCAGGGCTCTCTGGAAAAGAAATCTCCTCCACTCCATTGTTCTTTGGCATTCCGTTGCTCCAGAATTTGTTGGGGGTTCTTTTTTACAGGTATTTTATGGGCTAGCATATGTGAATCTTTCTACTTCGCCATCTTGGCTCCTCCCAACTAAAAAACTAATAAAAAAACAACAAACAACTTTAGAAAAATTGCAGGATATAAAATAAACCCATAGAAATCATCAGCACTTATGTACACTACCAACAAAATACAGCAGGAAGAGCTAGAGCAAGAAATTTCACTTATTATACTACAGAGAGCATAAAATTCTTGAGTCTACCTGCCAAGGTACACCTGGGGACTATATAAACACAATTATAAAGTACTCAATACAAATAAAGATTGCTTTAAATAACTGGAAAATATTAATTGCTCATGGGTCAGCTGAGCCAATATAATAAAAATGGCAATACTCTCTAAATTAATTTGCTTGTTCAGTGCCACATCAATCAAACTACTAAAAATTAATTTATAGAGCTAGAAAAAATAGCAAAATTCATCTGAGGGAAAACAGTTCAAGGATATCAAGGACATTTTTTAAAATGTGGGGAGAGGGAAGGGTCTAGCAGTACCAGATATCAGATGATACTACCAAGCTGTAATAACCAAAACACTTTGGCATTTGATAAGAAATAGGGATGTTGATCACTGGAAAAGATTAGGTACATAATACATAGGAACAAATGAGCACAGTAGCCTAGCATTTGATAAACCCACAAATCCCAGAAATTCAGGCAAGAACTTACTATGCAACAAAAACTATTGGGAAAACTGGAAAGCAGTCTGGCAGAAAACAGGTTTAGACCAACATCTCTCACTATATACCAACACCAACTCCAAATAAATATATGATTTAGACATAGCCACACTATGAACTAATTAGAGGAAAATGGAAGAAATTACATCTCATATAAATGAATATAGGAAGAGTTCATGACCAAAAATATTTAAAGAGATTTATAAGGTATAAAATGAACAATTTTGATTATATAATTTAAAATGTGCCTAAGCAAAACCAATTTAACTTAAATGGAAAGAAAAGTGGATGGATGGGGGGAGTTGGGAAAATATGTGTATCAAGTTTCTCTGATAAAGGTCTCACTTCTAAGAGACAGAGGGAATTATTTCATATGTATAAGAAGAGCCATTCTCCATTTGATAAATGGTTCAAGAATATGAATAGGCAATTTTTGCAAGAAGAACAAACATGAACATTAATGCACCGTTGGTGAATCTGTGACCAGGTCCCACCATTCTGGAAAGCAATTTGGGGTTATGCTCCAAAAACTCCTAAACTGTACACATCCTTTGACTGAGTCATACTTGGTGATACTCAAGAGTATAGACTAAGTAACACATGTATATGGCTCATTCAACAAATATTTATGAATAATATATGATGTGATCAATGGGAAAATATTTTTGCTTAACTATACATGTTTGAAATGTATTTTGTTGAGAGAGAGGGAGATAGAAAAGATTGCAGGCTTGAAAATAAAATTTATTAAAAAATTAAAATAAAAAATTTTGGAGCAAGGCAGATTTTGCTTTAATATATGGATCACTTCCTAATAATTGGAGTTCTCCAAAAGTGAAATAGGTTACTTTCTATGGTAGTAAGTTCTACCTCATTAGAGATATCCAAATAGATGCTGGATTTTCATTTGTCTTGGGCATTGTAGAAGTGATTCCTGTTTCGATTAGCTTATGAAAAAGATCAAATTTAAATTATGCAATTCTTTTCCCAGTAGGGCTGTAACCATCTCTTATCAAATTACTTTGGATACAGACTGCTTTAACAAAAGCAGCATTTTTGAATTAATCTTTCTGGTATTTTTGAAAGGTCTGATAACCCTAGAAGAACAAAAAAAAAAATTAAACTTTAATTTGAATTGAAAGCTCACTTTTTCTTACCCCATCTTACCCCCAAATGGACTCAAATATGTTTCATCACAGTGGGATAACAAATTAAACTGTTAGCATCTATGAACAATTTAATGTGAATTTTATATCTAGATGTTCATCATCTAGAGATCAGTACAGTGAAGGAATGGGAAGATAGAAAGGGTAATTTTATATGACGGGCCACTGACACAAATGTCTTTCTATCTCTAGCACCTAGAGCAGCTTATTGTATGTGGAAATAACACAATGAAAGCTTGTTCAATTGAATTGAGTTACAAGGAAGATGGACCTATCTTGATGAGGAAAACAGGAGCATTAAGTGTCTGGTGAGGGTAGGGGAAGAAGACAGGAAAATGGGGAAAAGAAATTTGTTACAGAGAAATCACACCTAGGAAATCACAGTTATGTTCTCCAAACACTCTAAAATGGCCAATTCACATTTATCAGGATATTGCAGGACCCTTCCCCCTGTTTTAAAAAAAATTGATACTTTTTTTAAAGGAAAGAATCTTGTGAATCATAAGAAGAGTCACATTCTGATTCCTTTGGGTATTTGGGATTTGGTATAGGGCTTATTTGGGACTCTATCACTGTCAGTATTCTGTCCATCCATGAAGATTTCAACTACTAAGGGGGCCATGGTGGTGGATAGTTGAGAGAGGGAGAAGGCTCTAAATTGACTTTTAGTGATAAGTTACTGGTTTTTTAATAAAGGATATTATTTTACATATTTAAAGTTAGCTTACAGGAAAAATAGAATGCTCAGTTCAAAGATATACACAATTGCTTTCATGATGAGCTGATTTTTAAAAGCTGTCAGGATGTTTGACAAGTTCCCTGACTTGCTGCTAGGCAGCAGATGTCTTTCCCTTCCCCTCTCCCTGTGCACTTTTACTTGCTTGGTTTCAAAATGAGAAAGGTGAACAGGGAGGAGAGGAAAGAGGGAACTAATTGGAAGACTTGCTAACTTTCTGTACCTAAGTGGAGAATCAGTTCAGAGTTTGTATCTCCCAGGAGATTCATGGAAAGAATTCTAAAGGGAGACATAAAAAATGAATTCTCCTTGGCTATCAGAGGCTATATGATCTACCATTTCTCTTGCCTGCAGTACCCCATTTTTAGACCTCTCTAACAAAAGGAGTTCTGCCCAAATCTAGTATTTTCTTCTTCTTTGGCAGGTCATGTGACTCAGTGTTTCTGATTTTCACTTATTCCTTTTTCCCTTTCTTCTTTTATTATTCTTTGCTTTAACTTCCCCTCTGTAAACCTTTAAGTCTTATTTTCCAAACTCCTTGCCTTTCTTTAATTTTAATCTATTTAGCATTCAATAACCATTTATTAAATAACACTTTTCTGCAAAATACAGTGTGATATATTGTGAAAAAGTCACTGAATCTGGTTCAGAAAGTCTGGAATTTAGATGTTGCTCCAACTACATCTAAGTGAGCAATTCACTTAACCTGGCTAAGCATCAATTTCTTTAACTGCAAAATTGGAGTATTAATCTACCACTCCAAAGAGGTTTTCTTTTTTGAAGTGAGAGTTATTTTTATTGTCATTCTTGCTTCCCTGTATATGCATATGCGTGTATATATGTATAGATACATGTGTATTTGTATGCACGTATATACATATGTGTATATGTATACATGTATATTTATGTCTGTATGCGTACATATATGTATGTATATTGATATATGGTATAAATATATTATATATGTATGTGTGTGTGTAGATAAGCACATATATATGTGTATATATGGACAAGCATAACAGGAAAGTAATGTTTAGGGCAGCTGGGTGGTACATTAGATAAAGTGCCAAGAATAGAGTAAGGAATACCTGCTGAGGCAGTGGCAGCATGGAGTCCAGGGTGGGAGTCCAGTGGAGCTGAATGAATAAGAGCTGTGGTGGTCCTACTATCTGTAGCAGTTTCTCCTGAGACTATCAATCCACAGATTAAATGTTTGTAAGTCATCTACTTGAACTTCTAGGAGCCAAAATTTCAGAGTGATTGGTAAATGCTCTCTCCTCCTCCCCTTGTTGACCTTGAAATAACCATAAAATATTTCCCCAGAAAACTCCTTGATCACTGGGATCAGCAGAAGGGGCAGACAGTCTTGTATCACATGAGACTAAGGAGGATTCCTTTGGCTGTGGAGAAGGAATGGAGCTGTCCCAGACAGCCCCACCTCAGCAAACCAGGAGGAGATCCAGAGCTCCAGGGGGGTGGAGCCTGGCAACCACCAAAACCAAAACCCCAGTCATGCCTCAGTACTTCAGGGGAAACAGGAAGACACGAAGGCAGCCAGGATCACCAAGTGCTGAACTTGTCTTTGCTCTAGCTCAGCTGAAAAGATCTCCCATGACCAGATCACCCCTCCTCCACACTTAACAAGCTAGCTCCAGGGCTAATCTGGGGAAACACAAAAAGAAAGACTCCACCTGGGCCCTGCTTTCTCACACCAGCCAGCTCAGCACAAGGTTCTTTAAGCTTCTAACTGAAAGAAGCAGAGGCCACAATACACAAAGCATCATCATCATGAGTAAGAAGCAAAGCAGGAAGGAAAAGACCATAGAATCTTTCTGTGGGGACAAGGACCAAAACATGAATACCAAAGAGGTCAGTATTGAGAGTGCACTCCCATCTGAAGTTTCAGATGTAATTTACCATTTTCTGCTTTCTCCTTTTCACATCTCCTGTTACAATCCCTTTACATGCCTAAATCACATTTTTATTGTCACATATTTACTTTATATCCACTCCCTCTATCTATTCATTCTTTAGATTTTGTTTAACTGATTCTTGATTTCTCATAGAGTCATTAGCTTCTACTTGCCCAATTCTAATTTTTATCAAATTGTTTTCTTACATCACAGGAAGAAGTACAAAAGTATATTACAGTAGATGGAAAGAGGGGAGTGAGATGATGAAGGAGGGAATAGCAAACTTAATTAAGTGTATAAATCTAACTAGCTCTATAGGTAGTAGGAGAGTAAGGGGAGAGAAAGAGGAGGGGCTGCTAAAAAGGAGGGAAGAAGTAATAAGGGTAAAGGGGAGTAAAAGGGAAAGAGACTGAACAAAGGAAGAGTAAGGAAGACCAGAGTTCAAATCCAACCTCAGAAACTTACTAGCTGTGTGACCCTGAGCAATTCACCTAACTCTGCCTAGGTTTCCTCATCTGTAAAAATGAACAGAGAAAGAAGTGGCAAACTACTCTAGTTAAAAAAACAAAAGGAGTCATGAAGATTTGGATACATCTGAAAATGACTAAACAACAACAAAAAAATATTTGGGGCAAAAGGACAATTAAAATGAGGGTGTATCCTGGAAAATGTTCATGGAGGAGATATTGCCTGAGCTGAGATTTTGAAGAAGTGAAGGGCTTTCAGAAGGTGGAAATTTTTTTTAAAAGTTGCTAATTTATGCTACTAGGAAATAAGAAATACAGGTAATGGGGAATAGAAAGTTATCTGGCCCTACAGGACAAAAGAGAAGGCGGGGTAAGGGAAGGGAGGGATGATAGAAGAGAAGGCAGATTGGTGATATGGGTAATTAGAATGTCCAGTGTATTGGGGAGGGGGGAGGGGACAAATGGGGAGAAAATTTTGGAACCCAAAATCTTGTGAAAATGAATGTAAAAAGTTAAATAAATTTAAAAATAAAAAAAAATTAAAAAAAAAAGTTGCTAATTTAGAGGTGGGACATGACTTCTGTAAATACACAAAGGTGAGTGATAACATTTTAGAGAGAGCTAAAATCTCACTTTGGCTGGAGTGGGGAGGATGTGGAAATGAACGATGTAAAATCTGGTAAGGCAGATTGGGATCAGATTATGGAAAATTTTGAATATTGAGGAATTTGTACTTTATCTTAGAATCAATAGGAAGTCCCTGATGGCTTGAACAGCAGGGAAATGATGCAATCAGATGTGTGCAATGAGAAAATTAGTGTGAAAGGTATATGGATGACAGATCAGAAAGATGAACAATGGGAGTCAGGAAGACCAAGTAAAAACCTATTGAAGAAGTCCCAGTGAAAGGTGATGAGTGCCTGAAAAGTGGTAGTGCCTAGATGAGCAAAGGAAGGGAGATGAATATGGGAGATATTACGGAGCTGAAATCAGTAAACCTTGACAATTGATTAGGTTTGGGGTGATAGTGAGGGAGAGATTGAAGATGGCACTGCTATTACAACCTTGCATTATTTGGGAGATGGCAGTGCTATCAGTAAAAACAGGAAAGTTTTGTGGAAGGACAAATTTAGGCACAGATACGAAGAGCTCCATTTTGGAAATGCTGAATTTGAGGTGCTGAGATTGCATCCATGGGGAAAATTGCATCAGGAAATTAGATGTATTCCAATCAATTTCAGAAGAGAAATTAGAACTGGGTCATGTAGATCTGGGACTCTCTGCCCAGCAGTACATAAGATACATCCCAAAAATGTCTACCAAGTTCCTTCTATTCAGTACCCAGAAACCTTTGTATCTCTCTGATTGCATCAATATTTAGAAATCCTAGGATTTCAGAGCTCTGAGGAATTTTAGAGATCATCGAATCTAAGCTATGATCCTCTTATACTTCAGAGTCACCAGATACTCCTAATGTCTTGTGAGATCACAACTTCAGAAAGTTTTAACAGTGTATGACTCCATCTTTTAAGATCTGACTTCTGATGATCCACTCTCAGGGAGGGGGTGGCTTCAACCACGCAGTGACTCAGCATAGCGCAACTTGTATTTATGGAGATAATGGGGAATAGTGTCTCTGTATTGTGGGCTGACTTTTCCAGATGAGTCCCCTAATGATTGCTCAACTTTGCCCAGTCAATCTTAGCCTTAGGATCACTTGGTTTGGAGGAGCTTTCTTAACCATCATTCTGAAATACGAAGTATTTAAAACTCTCAGCCTGACAACTGAGATTTGACAGAGTCAAATATTCAAGTGCTTCCCTGAAGTTATACAATATATTGTATTCAGTGTGGTGTGTATCCTTCTCTATTTATAAAATCCAGTTGTCAATCATGAAAAGATGGATATTTACAACCCCATGAGATTCCCCTTCAATCAAAAAGGTTCAATGACCCTTTCCAGGCAACTAAGAACCTGTCATTTTTTTTTAAGAGCATTTTCTTCATTAGGCAATGATGATTCTCCTCCATGTCCAGATGTTCATTAATATAGTCTTCATATGCATAAGAACACAACATATGTTAATATATATATAGAGAGAGAGAGAGAAAGAAAATCAATGTTTTATATGGATTTTTTTTCTAACAATGAGTATCCTAGTCACTTAAGAAGGGAAATGAGTTTTTCCCAATTCCAGATGACCATTTCCACCAACGAGTTTTTAACCAAGATTCCACACAATGATAGTGAGTACAACTCATTAAATTGAGTTATACAAATTATAGTTTATTTTACAAAAGGGTCATGAGAAAAAAGCTAATGATGAACCGAAAGAAAGAAGATGTTCTGTTTTAATTGCCTTACCCCAGACCTTGTGACTATCAAAATTTAGGAGTATATTGAGTCTCAATTTCTCTATAAAGCATTTGCCCTTCCTCTCATTTCAGCCCACTCTGATTTTCTCATTTTCTAAGTTTGCACAACCTACTGTGGCATTTTGTGCATGCTCTTCTATTGTTTGATAACTATTTCAGGTACATAAGTCATATCGCCTTGAAAAATTGTAAACTTTTAGGACAGGTATTGTAACCACTACAAGACATTTGTTTCCACTATTGAGCTTTCTTCCCTTCCTTTTAGGTGTTTAGAAATGCACATTTTCCCAAGAGATGTGTGCATCCCATAGATTTCAATATGTTTTCTCATTTTTCTCATTAAAAAAAGATTATATGATTTTCCTATTTATGTGATTTGCCCTATTTGCTGTTCATTTTATCCACTTTTTATACTTCTGTCATTAATTAAAATTATTTTTATGGTCTATAAGGTATATGTTTTATTGTTCTACCTTTCCAAATTTATGCATTCTTTGGGCCCTGGAACACAAGGACTTGTAAAAGACGCATAAAATTCTAAAAATAAAAGTGCATATTCTTTAAAATGCCCATTAAGGCATTGCTAATAAACTATCATATTTAAATTTTCCTATAATATGTACAGTTCCTTAACTTCTTACTTATTTATCTGTTAGATTTGTCATATTCTAAAAGAGACATGCTGAAGTCACTAATGATGATTTTACTTCGTTTTTCTGCAGTTTGGTTAAAATTAAAAGTTAAGAATCACTTGAAGGGTAAGAGAGTCTCATGGAGAACATAAACAGTTGTACTGACTCACAGAAAGAATTATAATGGAGAAGAGCTATAAATGACATTATAGAAAAATTGTATAATTGCAAAATGGGTTATTTAACAGGCAGAAGCAATGTATAAGCAATGCAGAGCCTATGTCTGACCCTTTCCTCGAAACCACCAGAAGAATATGGACAAGAGTCATGCAGTGTAGTTAAGCATGGATAACTTGTGATCAGCATCATTGGAGGGGATATCCACATCAATGATATTACATGATGTTATTTGAGTATTGTTTCATTGTCAATGATGCTTTTAGTTATGATGTAATTTTCCTGTTTATCTATATTGATTAAATCCATTTTTCAATTGCTTTTCTGAGATCACAATCATCACTCCTGGCTTTTATTTTTGTCTTTTAATTCAGTTGAGGTATATATATAGTAAATTCCACTTCATCCTCTCATTTTAATTCTTAAGCGTTGTTTCTCTTTCGAATGTGTTTCTCATAATCCAAAAGAATAATTAAGTTTTGCTTTCTGATATATTCTGTCATTCTTCTTTATAGGCAAGCTCATCTCAATTAAAATTAAGGTTGTAACTGTTTCCCCGAAGAAATCCCATTAAAATATTTTTTAGTGTCCACTATTTCTACTTCAGAAAAATAGGAGAAAAAGGAAATCAGCACTAGATTCTGTAGTTTATATTTTCTGAAAGTTTTGATGTTTTTTCTCTCTTCTTATTATCCCAGCTAAGGACCAAATAATTAAATCTTCTGTTTCTGTCTCTCTGTTTCTCTTCCTCTGTCTCTCATCAGCTCACAGTAACGCTAGTTTGTTTTGCTTGCAGTTAATTCTACCCCATCTCTACCCTTCACCTCATATAGCTCTCTTCTATCTCTCTGCCTGAACCCAGTGTCCTTTA
Source organism: Potorous gilbertii (assembly GCA_028658325.1). Lineage (NCBI taxonomy): Eukaryota > Metazoa > Chordata > Mammalia > Diprotodontia > Potoroidae > Potorous > Potorous gilbertii. The sequence goes on from CM053771.1 coordinate 90,773,308, forward strand.
TGCTTTATTTTGTTTTAATCCTCACGTATTTCCGGTCACCCTTTTCTTGCCTAGCTTAGATACCAATGAAGTTAATGATATTGCCATGCAGACATCCCCATCTCCATGTTTGAAATGCAATAATTATTTTTTTCCCTATGGAAATCTATCATAGCAAATAGTAAACCCTTTTCTCTTTCTTCCCTAGGATGCTCTGGGGATTTTTTCCCTCTGTTTATTTATCACAAAAGCACTGAATTTGGTTTTATCTTCGTCATTGCTATGACCTCACAGATTCTCAGAAATGTTGGATTCCGAAGGAACAGTAATTTCTTCTGTATTTTCAAGATGTAAGAACTTGATTACCGATTTCAAATTGTTCAAACATGATTATACTTTAGTGTGATGATTTTTTAAAAATGAACTTCTTTGTTTACCTACTGAAGGCTCTTTCCAATTCTCATTTTGTTAATAGAAATTATTAGAATTGATCTGTTCTTTCAAAAGTCCATTCTCACAGCCCCAGTGTGGCTCCCCTTTCCCCGCAGGAGTATGTTCCACTCTACTTGTTGCCCAAATTGTTATTCTTGGGCATAAACCTTTCTACTTTGTCTTCTAGTATATCACACTCCAATAGTTTCTTTCCTTTCTTGTATTATGTATGAACTCTTGTATAATTATGACTGGCATTCTTGTTAAATAACCCCAACTAGCAGTATTGAGTTTGACAATGGTGTTTCTGGATTATGAAATCTGGGGCTTCTTTCTAGTCGTGTCTGTGAGTTTTACTTTTTTTTTTTAACTTTACTCTCTGGTTGCAGTACCTCTAAGCAATTTTCTTTTATAATTTCTCAAGATATGATATCCAGATATTGTGTTTTATTATGCTTCTCTGGGAAACTGATATTTTCAAAATTCTCTCTCTGTTATCTTCACTATTATCTAAATTAGTTGTTTTTGAGATTTGTAATCTCATCTGTTCTTCCAACTTTTCAGTTCTTTGATTTATTTTATCCCTACATATTTGTATTCTTTTTCTTATAGTTTTTTTCCTCCCCAAGCATTTCATATTTTGCTAAAAGTTTCTATATTCTGTACTAAGGTATTTATTTTCTTTCCAAGTTGTTCATCTTGATCTCTAATGTAACTCCTTATTTCTTGTTCAGTTTATCTTCCAAGAGCTTCCAAGGACTTTCAACAGAACCCTTATCATCAGTCTAGGCTCTTTTCTGAGGTCTTACTTATAATTATATAGATGAAAGAATTTTCCTTTTCTTCTGGTTTCATCTTTAATTCTCTTAACCCCCACATATTTCTTCATTAAAATTGAGTTTTCCTATACTTAATTGTGTCCTTAGTCTTTCTAGTATTTTTTCTCCTTTTCCCCCATAGAATATTAATAAGCTCTGAATTTCTACTTGTATGAGGGTTGGAGGCCTCTGAATGAATTGCTACTAAGGGTAAATCTACTAAAAACTGGCTGGTGAAAGTTTGCCTTATCTCCTGTTAGTATTAAACTTGTCTTAGCATTATAACTGTCAAAGTGACATGCGTTTCTTGACCTTCAGGTCTAAAGTGGAGATCATTTACCTGAAATCAGTTATACATAATATTCAGCCTTCATTTTGAGGTGCCCATGAGGGAGGTGGGAACAGGTAAAACAATGTGTCTCATAGTATGGATGTTCTCTGCTGTTGTTCCACCATCTGTCCCCTTTTCTAGAGATTAGTAAGTAGAAATTTCTTTCCACTTTCCTCTTTTAACTTGCCATCTTTTACTTCATTTGATACAGTTCTTACTATTTTGGGGTTATGGTAGAGGGAGTTGGTTTGTGCTAGAAATTTTTACTTTACTGTCTTATTGGAATGGTGTAGTATTCTGTTAGATTCCTCCTAGATTCTTAAAGTTTCTTTTCCTCATTGTCTAATTTGTCTTAGTCTCCCAGTGTAGATGCATTATTTTTTTATTTCACACAGTTTACTTTAAAAAACTGTATAATAAATACTACACATCATTTTCAAAGCAACCCTGATTTTCTGTGCTTCCTTCTAAGTTTTCTTTTGTTTTCTGCTATGCAGTTTTTATTTTTTTCTCTCTCCCTTCTCACTCCATCATAGAGAAGTCTATCTTTAGTCACAAATGTGTGTATACATATACTTACATATATATGCAAGACTACCCTATGTATATATATATATATTATATATATAATATATATATATTTCTACTTATCAGTTCTTTCTCTGAATGTGGATGTATCTTCCTTCATAGGTGCTTTGTAATTGATTGAGTACTTATAATACTCAGAATGACACTTTCACCAGCTCTTGCTGCTATCCTGGGAATACTTTTAGGTTGCCAGTGAGATTCCAAATCCACTAAACTTCACATGGTCTCATTCCCCATGATACCTCATGATCCTGTGGAAAGGTTTAAAGGGTATAATCAAGTTTTCTCAGCTTTTCCTCAGTTCCAATAGAGCTCTTGTGAAAAATCACTCATTTGTCTCCCTTCTCACTTGATTAGGAAGACTTGAATTCAAATTCTGGCTCAGACTAGTTGTGTGACATTGGGCAAATCATTCAACTTCTGTTTGCCCAAGTTTCCTCAACTGTAAAATGAAGATATTACTAATCTCCTACCTTTCAGGTTTGTTGTTTTGCTGAAGATTAAATGTGATATTTGTAAAGTGCCTCGTTTAGCATAATGCCTGACACATAGTAGGCATATTTATTGTTTTTGTTATTGTCATTGTTAAATTGTCAAGGATAGTGGCCATGTCAGAAGCTTTCACATTCTTACTCCAATATAGGTAATATTGGATGCAGATTTGGAGGACCACAGCAGCCCCCTTCCTCTCTCCAAGTGACTAAAAAGAATGCCTTCTAATAATAATGTAATTTTAGGCATATAAATATCTAGTGCATTATTTTTCTACTTTTCTATTCTCTGATGTATATATTAGGTTACTATATAATCACATATATGGAGAAACCTTTCTTATCCAATGTAGAAATTGAAATGAGTAGGAGAAACTGGTCAAGGCTCTTCATTTTAAAACTCTTTGAATTCACACAGATAATAATCTTTACGACTTCTGCAGGGAGTAGTCTTAATTTAATGTAGTTAGATACAATCTAATTAGAGAATCATGGAATTTTAGAGTTGAAAAGGACTTCAGAGGTCAGTTAATCCAATTCATACACAAAAAGAGTCCTCACCCTAACCTACCTGATTAGTGACTATCAAGATCTCTCATTGTGCAGATGATTCAACTTAGACCTAGAAAAGTTCAAAGACTTGCCCAAAGTTACACAGTTAGCAAATGTCAGAACCAAAATTTGAACCCTGGTCTTCTGAACTCAAATTCAACATCTTTTTCACTGTATCACCTTTCTTCTTGAGTCCAGTGTTTCTTTCTCTTTTCTTTTCTCTTCATATTTTCTCCTTGAGTGATCTTATTCATTTCCACTGCTTTCAATTCTCATTTCTATGCAGGTAGCTCCCAAATCTTCAGCCCTGACCTCTTTCCTCCCTGCTTTAGTCCTCTATTTCTAATTTTCATTTTTGGCATTTACACCTGAATGTTCTGCTGACACTTCAGTCTCAATGCACACAATGCCAAAGTCATCACTCTCTCCCATAAATTACCTTGTCCTCCAGTATCTTCTATTGCAGTTAATATGGAAGCCATTTTTGACTCCTCTCTTTCCCTTACTCCCATTGCTCAAGTAAATCTCTCATATGTATCTCTTTCTTTGAATTCTCACCATCATTGCTTTAGTTTGAATTAGGATTTCCTCATTCCTTTCTCTGTTCCATTTCCATTCATTATGAAGCAAGAGCTCCATAACTGGTTTTCCTACCTCTAATCCCCAATCCATCTTTCACACCTCTCAGATTTTAATCACTCCACTCAACTACTCAGAAGTCTTCAACAGTTTTCTGTTACCTACAAGGCAACGTCCACACCCTGACTTTTGGGAATACCTTCTCTTTACGCTGTAACTATCTTATAAGGACAAATTGTCTCAGTCGTCTGTCTCTTTGGAATGTGAGTTCCTTGATGATGTAAACTGTGCTTTTGCCTCTTTGCATTCCCAATACTTACCAAAGTGCCTGACACACAGTATTATAATAAGTAGGTAAGTAATGTATACATATTTACATACTTATCTAAGTCACTTCACTATTCTCTCCTCTCACTATTTCTGTATGCAAACTCTCAAATCCATTTTTGTCTAGTCAGTTTGCTAGTTATGAGAAATACTTTGCTTTTGTGTAATGCCTCCACTTGGAATTCTCATCCTCCCTATCTCCACCTAGCAAAGTCCTACCAATTCTTTTGTGTTCAAATGCCTATTTACATCCATTCTAACCTAGGAGAGTGGAACTTGAAAAGATCTCTAGTTATCTTGATGATTATCTGGCCACTGGATCCAGAAGGCTCTGAAGGAGAAAGTGAGGTTGATGACCTTGCACAGCCTTCCCTCACTCAAATAAAGTCAATTGCAAGTCATGTCATCATCTCTCTAATGTCATGGTCCTCTTCAAAAATAAAGGCCAAACATAACAAGTGCTATTTCTTCAACAGTCTTTCCTGACCTAAAATGACCTCTTTCTCCCAAGAATTCCAGTGAGACATATTACCCACAGGGCACACATCGTTCTTACCCTGTAATCCATCCTTTTGGACTTGCAAAGTTATTGTCTAGTTGTTCAGTCATGTCCAATTCTCCATGATCCCATTTGGGGTTTTCCTGACAAAGACACTGGAGTGATTTGCCATTTCCTTCTCCAACTCATTTTACAAATGCTCAACGGAAGCAAAAAGGATTAAGTGACTTGCCCAGAGTTATGTAGCTAATAAGTGCCTGAGATCACATTTGAACTCAGATCTCTCTGACTCCACTCTCAGTGCTCTATCTATCTATGACATCTAACTGCCCTAAAGTTATTTTCAGGGGTTGAGAAATCAGTGTGTACCAAGAAGTGCCATTTTGCAATTGTTATATTCTCAATGCATAAAAATAGTACACCTATTTAACCACAGGTTTCTGTTCTGGATGGGATCTTAGAGATCATATAATCTACACCCTGATTTTATGTATGAGGAAACTGAGACAACTAACCCAGGTTCTTATAAATGGCCAATAATAGAGCAAAGATTGGAATGTAGGGGGTCTTTTAACTCCAAATCCATTGCATACTCCATTCTTTCATACTATCATTTGAAGGATCCACAGATCTTTTAATATTAAAAAGTAGTATTCATACTCAAAAAATGTGAAGAATCACTGATCTGGTACTTTATATTTTATTTATGTTTTTAAATAATTTCTTCTCAGCTTTCTGAAGGGAATGACACTGCCTACACACAAAGTCGAGCAGGCACTCAACAAATACCAATTGAATGAAGAAATGACTAGATATATATTTCATATACTGAATATCATGACCTAGAACACTATTATGTACGTGATAGATTGTCATTAAGTAATAGTTTAATTGAATTCAGTTCAATTGATTTGAAGAACATGATTAACCAACTATTTCAAGGGTATAATGATATTAAAAGGATGTGTGGCTAAGTTTATCTGAAAACATTGTTGTAAGTTAAATTCCATCATTTATTCAATTCTTACCACAAGCAAGGTAATATCTAAGAAGCATAGTTAAGGGTCAACTGACAGTCACCAAGCTGAAAACCATCTTCTCCCATTTCTTTCTGTCCTTTGTTCAATAGTTTTCAGTAGTGGCTGACTCTTCATGCCTCCATTTGGGGTTTTCTTAGCAAAAATACTGAAGCAGTTTGCCATTTTCTTCTCCAATTCATTTTACACATGAGGAAACTGAGAGTTAAGTGACTCGCCCAGCATCACTCAGTTACTAAGTGTCTGCAGGTAGATTTGAATTCAAGATGAGTCTTCCTGACTCCAGGCTGAACTCTATCCACTGTAACATCTACCTAGCCTTTACCTAGTCCGCTGTTCTCTGCAACTGTGAATGTAAAATACTAATGCTCATTGTCTCTTTCAGTGGTCTGTGGTGAAGGTGAGTATGTTGAGATGAATATTCTCTGCTTCAAAGCAGTCCCCTTTGGCAGGGGTACCCTAATTCCAACAAAACTCTCATTGAACCAAATATTTCTGGAGCTCCTTTTTGGGGGATGGTTTTCAGTGGTGCATTGTTTTTAAACTCCTCAGTGATGAACTGTTTTCCCTTGAGGATGGATTTAATTGTTGGAAACAATCAAAAAAGGTTTGAAAAATCTAGTTTATATGATTGGTGGTCAAGCTGAGAAATTCTATTTTGGATTAAAATAGAAGAGTAAGGAGACTTTTTTATATGTCATCACTAACTAATGATTATTGCAAAGAAGGAGTCCCAGACGCTTCTTGTGCAATGGAAGCATAATTGGGATAAGTGTGTAACAGGACAAGACTAATTTGAGAACAATTCTTGTTTAGATAAAGAGTGATGCAAGAATATCTGATTACTACAATCTATTCAGACCAAATCCAAAGAACTTGATCCAGTTTGGTGCACAATATTTTAGAAGACTTGGCACTAGGACCACTGGGTGAAAGCTTCAGCATTGCAGATTTCAGTATGACATAGTAGGAACTGTCCCCAAATTCCCTATCCTTGGAGATCTTCCAGGAAAAACTAGATACCCCCATTTCAGGGATGTCATAGACAGTCTTTCTGTTTAGATATGGGCTCCAGTAGATGACTTTTGAGGTCTCTTCCAACTCAAAGACTTTATACTTGTATGAATTAACTGGCAGTTATGTCTCAGAATAATCTCATATTCTTAGTAAGTGAACAGTTGTCCATAATTCTAGAGGCTATTTTAAGCTAAAACATTTCTTTTAATTGTAATAATACAAACATGAATTTGTTCATGGATGCTGTCAGTTCTTAGGAAAGAGTTAACTAAGAAAGAAGTCTTTGGGATTACACAAAATGCAATTCCATAAGATAAACAGTACTGAAGTTGCCATTGCTACAGCTTATTGACTCTGAGTCAGGAAGAGTAGAAAACAGATGATAGCAGGGTGCTATCCTGCTCTATTGGGTGACTTCTAACTATTGTGAAAAACTGATTCGTATCTAATCGATGTTGGTGAGTTCATGCGTTGCAACCATAGGATTTCAGAGTTGTAAGAAGCCTCTTTGTTTAAAATCATTGAGGCCTTCTACAGTCATTTCTAAATATTTTACTCCCTCACCTGTCCAGTGACTCTTCTCTTATAACAGAGCAGTTAAACCAACTGACACAGCAACTGCATCTGATGATTCGTACAGTGCTCTACACTTATCATCATCTACTTCTCCAGGGATAGGACAGAGGTTCTTAGCTTCATCATTTCTCTGGATCCAATATTGGTCATTATTTTTTATTAATTTTTAGTTTTCCATATTCATTTCCACAAGATTTTGATTTGAAAATTTTCTTCCCATCTCTCCCTTCCACCCACCCCAAGACAGCTTGCATTCTGATTACCCCTTCCTCCAATCTTCCCTCCCTTCTATCACACCCCCCTTTTTTCCATCCCTTTCCCCACTGTTGTCTTGTAGGGCAAGATAGATTTCTATACCCCAATGCCTGTATGTCTTATTTTCCAGTTGCATGTAAAAACAATTTTAGATATTCATTTTTTAAACTTTGAGTTCCTCACTGAGAAGGCAAGTAATTTGATATAGGTTATACATTATTGTAGTCATACAACATACTTTCATAACAGTCATGTTGTGAAAGACTAACTATGTTCCCCTCCATCCTATTCTACCCCCCATGTATTCTATTCTCTTTTGACTCTGTCCCTCCTCAAAAGTGTTTAGTTCTAACTACCCCCTCCTCCCATTTGCCCTCCCTTCTATTATCCCCCCACCCTGCTTATAACCTTCCTCCCTAATTTCCTGTAGTGTAAGATATATTTTCATAACAAATTGAATGTTCCTGTTACTCCCTCTTTAAGTCAAATCCAATGAAAGCAAGGTTAACTCTTTCCCTCTCACCACCCACCTCCTCCCCTCCATTGAAAAAGCCTTTTCTTGCCTCCTTTAAATGAGAGATAATTAACCCCATTGTATCTCTCCCTTTCTCCTACCAATATATTCCTCTCTCAACCCCTTAATTTTATTTTTTTTAGATATCTTTCCTTCATATTCAACTCAACCTATGTCTTCTCTCTATCTGTATATAAACCCTCCAACTCCCCAAATACTGAAAAGTCTCAAGAATTACACATATGATCTTTCCATGAAGGAATGTAAACAGTTCAACTTGAGTAAATCCTTTATGATTTTTCGTTCCTGTTTACATTTTCATGATTCTCTTGATTCTTGTGTTTGAAAGTCAATTTTTCTATTTAGCTCTGGTATTTTCATCAAGAATGCTTTAAAGTCCTCCATTTCATTGAATGACCATTTATCTGCCCCCCCAAAGTATTATATTCAGTTCTGCTGGGTAGGTGATTCTTGGTTTTAATACTAGCTCCTTTGACCTCTGGAATATCATATTCCAAGTTCTCTGATCCCCTAATGTAGAAATTCATAGATCATGTGTTATCCTGATTGTGTTTTCACAATACTTGAATTGCTTCTTTCTAGCCACTTGTAATATTTTCTCCTTGACCTGGGAGCTCTGGAATTTGACTACAATATTCCTAGGAGTTTTCCTTTTGGAATCTCTTTTAGGAGGTTATTGGTGGATTCTTGTAATATCTATTTTACCCACTGGTTCTGGAATATCAGGGCAGTTTTCCTTGATAAATTCTCAAAAGATGATGTCTAACCTTTTTTTTGTTATTGATGATGGCTTTCAGGTAGTCCAATAATTTTTAAATTGTCTCTCTTGGATCTATTTTGTAGGTCAGTTGTATTTCCAATGAAATATTTCACATTGTCTGCTATTTTTTCATTCCTTTGGTTTTGTTTTATAATTTCTTGATTTTTCATAAAGTCATTAGTTTATATCTGCTCCATTCTAATCTTTAAGGAATTATTTTCTTCAGTGAGCTTTTGGATCTCTTTATCCATCTGGATAATTCTGCTTTTTAAGACATTTTTCTCCTCATTGTTTTTTTTGGATCTCTTTTGCCATTTAAGTTTGTCTATTTTCAAGGTGTTATTTTCTTCAGCATTTTTGGGTCCCATTTAGCAAGCGGTTGACTCATTTTTCATGATTTTCTTGCATCATTCTCATTTCTCTTCCCAATTTTTGTTCTACTTCTCTTACTTGATTTTCAAAATCCTTTTTGAGATCTTTCATGCCTGAGACCAAATTGCATATCTCTTGGAGGCTTTGGATGTAGGAGCTTTGACTTTGTTGTCTTCTTCTGTTTGTATATTTTGATGTTCCTTGTCATCAAAGTAAGACTCTAGAGTCTGATTCTTCTTCTGGTTTTTGTTCATTTCCCCAGTGACTTACTTGACTTTTGAGCTCTTTGTCAAGGTAATTCTCTGCTTCCAGTGGGGGGTGGAGGGGAGCACTGTCAGGCACAATTGTAGGGCCATATAATTTTCTATTCCCCATTACCTGTATTTCTTATTTCCTAGTAGCAAGAACAATACTCAACACTTGTTCCTAAAACTTTGAGTTCCAACTTGTTCCCATCCCTCCCTCCCCACCCATTCCCTTTGGGAAGGCAGGCAATTCAATATAGGCCATATCTGTGTAGTTTTGCAAATGACTTCCATAATAGTCATGTTGTGTAAGACTAGCTATATTTCCCTCCATCGATCCTGCCCCCCATTGTTGCTATTCTCTCTTTTGAACCTGTCCCTCTCTGAGTGTTGACTTCAAATTGCTCCCTCCTCCCATTGCCCTCCCTTCCATCATCCCCCCCA
>CM053771.1:90783644-90810878 GCA_028658325.1 Potorous gilbertii
AACCTATTTTTCAAGATGTTATTTTCTTCAGCATTTTTGTGGGTCTCCTTTATCAAGGTATTGACCCATTTTTCATGCTTTTCTTGCATCTCTCTCATTTCTCTTCTCAGTTTCTCCTCTACCTGTCTAACTTGATTTTCAAAATCCTTTTTGAGCTCTTCCATGGCCTGAGCCCATTGGATATCTATTTCAGATGTTTGGGACACAGAGGCCTTGAAGCTTATGTCTTTACCTGGTGGTAAGTAGTTTTCTTCCTCGTCAGAGAGGAAGGGCAGAATCATCTGGTCACCAAGAAAGTAACCTTCTATGGTCTTATTTTTTTCCCCCTTTTCTGGGCATTTTCCCAGCCAGTTACTTGACTTCTGAGAATCCTCTCCACCCCCCACTAGGTCTGTCCAGCTAGTGCTTGGGGTTTGAGATTCAAATGCTGCTCCACAGCCTCAGGGCTTTTGGTGGCAGGCCTGGCTGTTATTCAGGGTAAGATTAAATCAGGTTCTCAGGTTGGGGCAGGGCCACCTCCCAAGCTCAGTTCCCTCAGGGGCTTTATGTAGAGACCTTCTATAATGGAGCTGCTGCTGAGCTCCTGCCTGCTCCGGGAGCCTCTGGTCAACCACTACCTCTGCTGCTGCCTCTCGATGGGGCCCGAGTCATGGAGACACTCTGCTCCCCTCTCAGCCCGTCCAGACATCTCTCTCACTGACCTGTGCATCTGTGGGTGTAGGGTCTTTCGTGGCCGCTGGAGATTCCGCCCCTGAAGCCTGCTTGGATCTGTTCCTCTCAGTGCTGGGTGGTCAGGACAGGGCTGGGCTCTGCTCCCATCAGGTGCGCAATGGACCTTTGGGATCGGTTTTTCAGGCCTCTCTGGAATGGAAATCTCCTTCACCCTGTTGCTGTGTGGCTCCACTGTTCCAAAATTTGTTGGGAGTTCTTTTTATAGATAATTATGGGCTTTGGGTTCAAAGCTAGCATATGTGAGTGTTTCTACTCCGCCATCTTGGCTCTGCCCCCAATCAAGTTTATTTTAAAATCTGGATCCCCCCACAATTGGTGAACATAAAATTCCAGAAACAACTGCTGCTGCTGCCCCTGCTGCTGCTATGATTGCTATGGGCTCCTCCACCCCTTTTGTCACCCTGGAGCTTCGGCCGGATCATTCTACTCTCTCACACAGGTCAGACAGATTTTTCCATTAACCTTCCAATTTGTCCTCACACTTTGAGATTGTGAAGTCTGGAAACTGCCACAGAGGCCAGAGATTCAGTCCTTCAGAGGCCTGATCAGGTCCTATCTCTGCCCATGCGGCCCACACTGGACTGCGCTCTGCTCCCACCACAGTATGATAGACAATTCCCATATACCTTCCAGGCTGTCTTGGGCTGGAGATTTGCTTTATACCACCATTCTGTGGGTTCTGCAGCTCCAGAATTTGTCACTGTCATCTTTTATAGTTATTTGGCTGGCCCTAGGGGGAGAACTCTAGCAAGTCTCTGCTTCTACTCTGCCAACTTGACCATGCCACCCAATATTGGACGTTATAAATGTAGAGGACTCATTATAATTTTGCCCTTCTTTCCATTTAGGTTATGATAATCATTTGGTACATCTGTTTTCTGGTTCTGCTTATTTCACTACATTTGTTCATTAAAGTTGAAGGTCTCATCTAGTCCAACCTTCCATGAAGTGCAGGAAATTCTTTTCCAGAATTCTTGATCTCTTCTTCTATAACATTCAGTCAATTCACTTCCTCATTACAGGTTAATCCTCCAAAGAAAGACCATCAGAGTCTTCCAGGAACTGATCCTAAGGGTGGGAATCTCATGCAATAGAGGCAGTCTGGGAAGAGAAGGATGTATTTCTGTTCATTCTGACTGTTCAACACCTCCATTCACATACCATCCCATGGGTAGCTACCTCATTCTACCTACAAACTTCAGCTCTTCCAGCACAGACTAACCAAATGAAAGTGACCACAAGGAGAGGAACTGGAGAAATTTATGTTCCTTTTGAGAGGCCTCAGTGTTCTCCTTTATTTGCAATCAGATGTTCAACCAATCCTGGGACATCTTACATACTGCCAAAGGGGCATATGACTCCTCATTAGTTGAGAGTATTGTGAGATAATGTTTTGTACTTGTTTAATAGGAATATTTGGAGCTAGAGTTTTGAAGAGGGACATAGGTGGTTCCAAGAATTCTTTATTAGAGAAACAGGGGGACAAAGAAAGACTTTGCTAGCTATAGCTATGCAAAGGAAATGAGTTCCTCATCCTGTTACTGATTTCCAGCTTTCCTGTTTAGACGCTTCAGAAACAGAATTTCTCCTTGTTGACATCAGGCTCTCTCTTGATTAGGCAAGATATTGTTTCACTGTCATCTAAAGAGCTCATTGTGTGTTTTGAAAGGTCACAGGTTCCCCAACCCTGTTCCAGTATGTCATTTTCTTTTTAAGATCTTGACTCATTACCCAGTGTGTTAGCTATCTCTTCCAGTTTTATGTAATATGCAAATATGATAAAGATGTTGTCTGTATCTAATTGTGAATAGAACTGTTATGATGTCAGGATGTAAAGAGATTACTTTCAAGGAGAAAGTGACTATAATCATAGAACTAAGTTCTTAAACATAGCTCTTGGTACTTAGCACAGTATGGCACACAATAAATGTTAAAAGATGTTTATTGTTTGGTTGACTGACTGGAAAGAGTGAAAGTGTGAGAAGGTAGTCAAAAAATCTCATATAAGCTTAGATTCCATTAACAGGAGCTTAGTGTCCAGAACAGACCACATAGAGAGCATCTTGTAAAAGGAATCATAAATATTAAGTTCTTACACCATTTGGAGTATGACCAGAGGAGAGTAACCTGAATGATGAGAGGACTTCAGAACAAGAGGATATTAAGAGACACTCAGATAGACAGGGAGACAAAGAGGGACAGAGACAGAGAGACTGAGAGACAGAGAAAGAGATACAAAGACAGGAGAAGAGAGGAGAGACAGAGAGACAGAAAAACTGAGAGACAGAGATAGAGAGAGAGACAGAGGAGGACAGGAAAAGAGAGACAGAGACAGAGAGAAGACTTCAGGGAAAATATGATTACTATAAAATTTGATGGACTGTCCCATGGACAAGGATTAGACTTGCTCCTTTTGGCTTCATAGGATATAACTAAAACCAATGAATAGAAGTTTCCATGAAATAGATTAATATTATAGAGAATTAATAATTAGAGCTATCAAAGATAGGTAAGATAAAGACCACTAAGTCCAACCCTAATATTTTACAGATTAAGAAACTGAGTCTGGGAGAGGTCAAATGACTTTTCCAGGAACACACAACTAATAAGTGTTTAAGGAAAGATCTGAATTCAGGTCTTCTTAAAGACAATCCCTGAATCCTTTCCACTGTGTCACCTACTTACCTAAATGTGGAACAGACCACTTCATGAGTTGATGAACTTCTCGCTGGAGGTCTTCAAGCAAAGCCAAGATGACCTCTACTGCGCCTATCTGTGCTATGTTGGCCAAGTCTCTTCACTTCTCTAAGGTTTCTGCCACTTTAAAATGAAGGGGTATGCTATATGGCCTCCTAGGCCTCTTCCAATCCAATCCTAAATCTGTGGTCCAATGTTATAAAAGAGAGCCTTGCTTCACATAAGGCCTAGGTCTGATCACCTCGGCAGTCCTCTCTGACTCTCTGAGCACCCAGGACACCAGAAGAGGTGGCAGCAGTGTCCACAGCAGCAACCTCCAAAGTGTCAGACAAGGAGAGAGAAGTGGGCCATGGTAATTAAGCATTCCCCACAGGGATAATTCCTAGAGAAGGCTTATTCTCTGCAGATAGGAGGGAGATTGTTCTCTCCCAGTGTGACCTTGGCCTTCTGCTCTAACTTTGCAGCAAAAGGGAGAGTGGTAGAGTAGTAATCACAACCTGTCATCACCTAGCCTACAATCAATCACATTCTTTAGCTTGGCCCAAGCAGATCATGTGATAAAAAAGGCCTAAACCCTTTGTCTGCTTGCACAATACTTCTTCCTTACCAGTTTTTCATTCTGGTTTCAATAGCAGAGAGGAAAAGAAAAAAACTCAAGCTGAGTGCAACCCCAGGAAAGCCCTCACACATGTCTTAGGATCATCCAGTTGTCATACTGTTCTGTCCCATTATCACTCATTGGGAGAGCAGGCACCTGTGGGACTCCTGGGTTTTAGAGAGGAAAGTCATTCAATACATATTTTTTAAAAGTGCTTAATGTGTGTCTCAGGAAGTAGTCTTGACTTTCAGAATTGGAATTGACTTTACCTTAACCAGTTCAATTTACAGATCAAGAAACTGAGGCACAGAGAGGGAAAGTTATTGCCTCACAGGTAATGACAGGGCTAAGACCTACATTTCCAGGCTTCTGGCCCAGTACTCTTTCCACTGTGCAACATACAGCATAAAGATAATCCTAGACAATAGTGATTCTCAGTATTCCCTCACTATCCTATTATACAATTCTTGATCTCCCCCATGTTCTGTCTTGGTTTCTTAAATATTAAAAGTGCCTATTAACTGTCTCTCCCTAACCTCATGAGGATTGCAGATGCACAAAGCATAGATTCTTTGCAGATCAAATGACCAGAGCTCTCCAAAAGTGGGATGAACAACCTCAAAATGTCTATCACAGGAGATGTACAAGAAGGGGCTGGGTGGCCAACTGGAAGGAGCACACAACTAAGAAAATTTGAACTCAAGTCTTCCTGATGCCAAGCCCAAAGCCTTATCCACTGTGTCACCTTGTTACTTAAATGCTGTTCAGGGGATACCTGTAAATTTAGGGGTTGGGCTAGAACACAGGTTCTTAATATGGGGGCCTTAAATTTGATTTTTTTAATATTTGGTAACCTATATTTCACTATAGTTGGTTTCCTTTACAATCTTAAACATCTTATTTTATGAATTTAAAAACATTTTTCTGTGAAGGGGTCCATGAGCTTTACCAGACTGCCAAAAGGGTCCATGATATAAAAAGAAAATGAAGAATTCATGGACAAGATGAACAGGGAAACCCTGGCATAATATAGTGTGTAAAATGCTCAACATGTAGTCAAGAAGACCTAGCTTTGAATCTTGCCTCAGACACGTGCTAGCTATGACATTCTTAACCAAGTCATAAAACACTATGATACCCAGTCTACTCATTTGTAAAATGGGGAGAGTAATAAGTTTTTTAAATATATTTTATTATTATTACATATTTTATATATTTATATATAAAATATATGTAAATATATGTATATATCTCAGGTGAATACCTTATCTCACTTTGCCTTAAGTGAGATAAGGCATGCACCTGAGATAAGGTACAGACCTTAAAGTGCTATATAAATGTGAGTTGTTGCTGTTGTCCTTTCTGGTTCTAACATTTGTGATTTTATAAGTCAAGCATGTCTTAAGCTCCTAATATATGTTATGTGCAAAGGATACTAAGAGGGGGCAGTCCCTGCTCTAAAGGAACTCAGTCTAATGGGGAGACAGCAGGTGAATAACTATGTACAAATAAGATATACATAGGATAAACTGGAGATAATGTGCAAGCATCCCTCGAGTCCTTGCTGAGTCTGAATACTGCATTGAGCTCTTTAGCTGGCTGTTATAAAGCACAGTTATCACTCTGTCCATCATCCCACTGCTGGGTTAGTTGCTGTTCAGGCTGCATGTAAGGCCAGTGGCTGCTCCTCATCAGCAACCTTATTATACCACAGCCAATTGGAAACATGGATCAGGGACAGAAGATAAATGAGAGTGGGAGGTAATCAGTCCAAGAAAAGACAAAGCAGGAGAGAAAGGGAGAGGGAGAGGGAGAGGAAGAGAGAGAGAGAGAAAGAGAAAGTCTATTTCAAATAGTGGTTCCAGGGGAGTGGGGTGAGAGGAAGCACAGAGAAATGGTAGAGAGGAAACTGGAATAAAATAGCCATGAGCAATCAGCTGCCTTCTGTGTCAAATTATATAATGACAAAGCCAGAATGTTCAGTAAAGATCACCTCTCCTGGTCCTATCATTATCGTAACCTTTTAGTTTGTTTTAGACTTGTGATTTCAATCAGGAAGAGGTGGATTGGTCAAGGAAATGGGGAAGAGAAGAATTAGGTAAACATGCCAGCATCCCTCAATATTTGAGGGGCTGCTTTTGATTGGTAATATCGGTAATATTGCACCAATGCAATAGAAAATAGTTTCCATTTTATACACACAAACACATAGATTTCATGAGAGGAAGTGTAGTGTATTAGAGAGAGCACGAATAAGGAGGTCCTGCTCTGCCATTGGAGAATGTTAGTGAATGATAAGGTCAATATATGGGCAGCTAGATGATGTGGTGCATAGAGGACTGGGCCCAGAGTCAGGAAGACTCATTTTCCTGAGTTGAAACCTGGCCTCAGATACTTTTAGCTATGTGTCCTAGGCAAGACATTGAACCCTGTTGGTCTCAGTTTTCTCATCTGTAAAATGAGCTGCAGAAGGCAATGGCAAAACCATTCCAGTATCTTTGCCAAAGAAACTCCAAAGGGAATTGCAAAAGTAGGACATGACTGAAGCAACTGCATAGCAACCACAAGGTCATTAAGAGTCAACATAGTAGCCAAAAAAGTCATCAGATCATAGACTGCTTTAAGATTGGCAGTCTAGACTGAGGGAGATCATATTGCCATTTATTTTTTGTGGCCAATCCATTCTATGATCATTCTGCTCAGCTCTGGATCAGACTTAGGATCACAGGGTTGGGTTATCTAGTCCAAACTGTATCCCTACATGACCCTCTTTTATAGCATCCCCACTGAGGGGGGACTCATTGCCTTCATTTGAAGATCTCTGACAGTGATTTCTCTTTTTAAATGAGAAAATCCATTGTTATTTTGGGCATCCCCAATTTGAATAAATTCTCCTTTATCTTGATCTGAAATCTGCCTTCCTGCAAATTCTTTCTATCCATAATGGTTCCCAAATCTGTTCTGTGCTGCTCAACAGAACAAGTCTCCATCACATGACAAAACTTCCTATATTTGGATACATCTATCAATCCTCCTTCAAGCTAAGCATCCCCAGTTCCTTCAGTTGATTCTACTATGCCACAGTCTCAAGGCCCTTCACCCTCCTGGTGGCTCTTCTCTTAATGGTTTCCAACTTTGTTGACTTGAACTCATTAAGAGAACCTGGGTGTTACCTTCTGATCTCCATACTTTCCTTCAGTTTCATCTTCTTCTTTATCTTTTGTTCAGTCCTTTCCAGACTAAAAATAATTCTTGCTAAAGAAATGATAATTAATGTCACAATTGTCTTCAAATATTTGAATAGTTGTCACATGGAAAAGGATTAAAATTTATCTTTTTTCTTCAGGAAGACAAATTCAGTTTTCCTAATAGCTTAGAAGTGGAATGGGTTGTTGCTTCAAAAGGCAGTTCATTTCCCCTTCTTGGATGACTTGGATGTCTTGAAGATGAAGTTGGTTGACCACTTTTTATGCTGAGCATTTCTTTCTGGTAACTCTCAAATGGATTCTGAAAAATCTGAGTTTAATAGTTCTGCTTTCTCTCCATAACATATTCTCAGCTCAAGAAAATCTCATTCCTCTTGGATAACTCTCTCTCGTCCATCACAGAGAAGACAGCTTCTTTTGCTAAAGATAGCCTCATTTTTCTAACCAATTTGTCCAACAGCTTATTCTGGGTTCTAGCCCTCCTGAAACTATTCTTACTGTACAGTTCTTCTCTTTATACTCATATTGTGTTTTGGATATCATTTTTTGGGGGGAAGAGGGAAAGATAAGCAATTGGTGTTAGGCAACTTGCCCAAGGTCACGCAGTAGCAAGTGTCAAGTGTCTAAGGTAGAATTTTAACTTCCTCCTGTTTCCAGGGCTGGTGGTCTATTCATTGTACCATGTAGGGGCCCTTTGGGTACCATATTCTAAGAATAACACTACCACACTGGACAAATCAAGAAGAGGGGGACCAGGATGAGAATAAGACTCGAGGCCATATCATGGGAAGATTAGCTAAAGGAGCTGGGGATGTGTACCCAGGAAAAGAGAAGTCTTATATGTATGTAGTAATGACCTTTGACATTCAAGAGGCTATCATGAGGAAAAGGAATTAGATTTATGTAGATCTTAATGGGGAATGATTCCCCCTTCCTGGAATTCTTTAGCTGGCAGTTGACTAGGATAGGAAGGCTTGTGGAAGCTGTTTTAGGTAGGATTCCAGTTCAGGAATGGTTGTGGATGAATTGGGAGGTGTTTTCTAACTTTGAAATGCTGTAATAGCTGACTCTGTGGTATGGGTCAAGGAACTTTGACATTTTGTATTTCAGTTTCCTCATTGAAAAAATGAATGCCTTGGTCTAGATGCACTGAGTCTTTGTAATGTTCTATTGATCCATAATAGGGTTTGGGAGCTACACTAATAGCTCCATGTGGAATAGGGGTGGGGTAGAGGAATGAGGACTTTTACAGTGAGGTAGCAAAAGGAGTCCTGGATTAGGAGGTGGGAGACCTATCTAGGTCATGATCTATGTTCTTCTATTAATTATGAGACTGGAGGAGTTGATTTATATTTCCAGGCCTCAGATGCCGCAGACTAGTCTTTGTGCTAAGGCCCTCTAGGCATGGGCATTGTGAGACTCAAGTGAGAAAACAGATATAAAGCACATTGATAGCTTCAAAGTACTAAATAAACTCCCATTATCATGGTTATCATTAATTATTTTTAGCCTCCCATCAACAGGGCTCCAGTTTGGCAATGACTTCATTCTCTGAGCTTCCTATTACCCTCCTGCTGAGTTCAAGCAATGTTTATAGATCAATACAGGAGTGTGTTGCTAAGTGTTTAACAAACTATCCAGGGAAAAATTGATGTACCCACATTTTATGTTTAATTTGCAGTATTAACATTTTCTTAGGTCTAGATAATCCACAAAAAAACCAAATAAATCAATAACAAATAAATCAAGCCCTAATTTTGAGCGATAGCCCAAAACCTAACAACTGCCTATAAGAATCCCCTTGCTATTGCCCTTTACTGTCTGTACCCTACATTTGGTACCTAGAATTAGCTATGTGGTGCTATTTGTTATCATTTTAGTGCAGCCTATCTCCCTTTGGGGTATCTCTAATTCTTTGGAAGTTTACATACAGCTTGTATTTGCCTCTCTTGAATATCCATCCATTGCTCTTAGTACAATTGCTCATTATTGCCTATCACACTAAATCCAATATCTTCTCTACAATTTCTTGCATCCTTTGTGATCTAACCATGCTCTTCCTATCCAACTTAATTTCCCACTAGTCCCTAACCCGAATTCTTTTTTCATTCATCCCAGGTCTCGCAATTTCCCTCTCTTGGCATAGCTTCATTTTCTACCTATCATTGACCTACCTGACCTTCCTTCATGGCCCAATTCAAAGCCTTTCTTTTTCAGGATAAGTCTCAAAATGGCGAGGAGACATACTCACGATCATCCATTAATTAAGCTTTGGAAGTGGAATTTTAACCTAGATCTTGCCTGATAACAAATACAGCTGTTGTTGTGAAATAGTTTTTTAGTCACATACAATGCTCCATGACCCCATTTGAGATTTTCCTGGCAAAGTTCCTGGAGTGGTTTGTCATTTTCTTCTTCCGATCATATTACATATTAGGAACTGAGGCAAACAGAGTTAGGTAACTTGCCTAAGGTCACACAACTATTAAGTATCTGAGGCCAGATTTGAATTCATGAAGCTGAATCTTCCTCACTCCAAGCCCAGCACTCTATTCACTTCACTACCTACTTACCCCAACCAAGCTACCTCTTTAAAAAAAAGAAAACAGCTCAAATGATTTGGAATTGTTTACTCAACTATATCATAAGTTCTAGGTCATGAGAAAAAGTATCTTAATCCTTGATCTCCATCATTCATCCTATTCCTCATGCAACATACAACATATAGCTTGTTATATATAGCATGCTAAGGTTTGAAAAGTTTTTACGCCAATTATCTCATTTGAGCCTTCCAGTAATGCTTTTAGGGAGGTTCCGTTATTTTGCCCATTGTCCAAATTTTTAAAAATGCGGCTAAAATGTTAAATGACTTGCTCCAATTCACATAGCAAGTAAGCCTGAGGCACAATTTGGACTCCAGAGCTTCTAACTTTAACCCACCATCCCATTTTGTTTCACATAACACAAATCTGAGTATATAGGAAGTGATTTCAAAAAGAAAAAGAAAAATTCTTCCATTGTGAATCTCAAAATGAAATAGAATATTGTTCTCTGAAAGGCAAACAGATAGATAAATTATCACTTCCAGACCATCATTTAGTTTCCCTGTTCTGAATACCATGTCCTATCACATCTGTATTTACTTCTCTATCTTTTTAAAATAATGGATACGAGGGAGAAAATCCAGTTTGGGTTGACAAATTTATAATCCTTCTATTCTAGGGATGCATATTAGAGGCAAGTGTCATTTTACAGGTAGAGATACTGATGCATACATGCATGCTTTTTCCAAGAATATATAGCAATTCACTGTGTGAAGAGAAGAATAACTTCCTGATGCCTAACCTTGCCTTCTTCTTAAAAGGATTGGGCTGCCTTGTAAAGTCACTTCCTTTCTATTTATAACTCTCTAGAGTCCAAAAGATGCTGCAGACCATTCTCAGTCATCTCACTCAAAAAATATGAAGCAGACTCTCCCTCCCTGAATATGGTCCCTCGTTGGTTGTCTCTCTCTGCCAACTTTTTTGTCCAGAGGGACCTGAGCCAATTCATGAGAGCAGAAATTCTCAACTAATGTATTTTCATATGATGGTCTTGGTTCTTTGAGACTTCTGAGTAGTGGCACTCATAAAAGTTTTGAACAAAGATAAATTGGGATGGAGACTAATCCTATAGCCAATGTCCTAAATAATTGAAGAAAGGAATGGGAACTTAAAAGTGATCTCTAGCGGGAAAGTTTGGAGTAAAATTTATTTTGATTTGGGTCTTCCAGAGAACAATGGAAAGACCAGACAGGCTTGCCAGCTATCAGCAATGACACATGGAAGAGGGAACAACCTGTGGGTGATTTAATCTAATTGATGATCAATGCCAGACCACATGTTATGAGGAGCCCAAGAGGTGCTCACTTCACTCTCAACTTCATCCCTTATTCTAACTCCTAATCCATAACTTTTCCTCCTTGGAGATGCTTCTGTCCTGAGTTTCCCTCTCTTGATTTGTGAATCTTCAGTCCAGACCATCATTTCATATGGCAGAGGCTGTACTCATTTCACTCTTGGTTTCATACCCAGTGTCCAGACTTTCCCACCTCTTTTTGAGAAACTTGCCTCTCACAGGTACCTTTACCCCTTCTCAGCTTCCCATGTGTGTTTTCTTTTAACATTAAGCATAGAAATTCTTCAAAAACAGAAAATGACCTACACAAATACAAGAGAATTATTGGACCTTTCTTCCCAGGTTATGGATGTTTCTTTTACGATATCTTTTTTAGCATTTATGTTTGTTGTTTTCTTTCTTCTCTCCATCTTTAGTTTAAAACATCTTTGATCATATTAATACGATTATATGAGAATGTATTGTATAAGTCTTCTTAAGTGTACTCCAACTCCACCCAAGGTATCATTGATTCAATATTGTTATCCATGATCTGAACATATCTGGACATTCATATCCATCTTCCTCAGAACACAAGAAACTCGTTACTTCTGAGATCAAACATGAGGTCTAGCTCCCCTCTCCATGAGAAGACCCTTGTCCATTACTTAGCTCCAGGGTTCCATAGGCCTGATGCTTCTTTGCCCCTCTGTCACATTTTTCCTCCCACAAACGTACTCAGACATATCTGGGTTCCTCCTCTGCATTTTCAGAGGCTTTTTCTCTTTTCTCTTTCATCTTAAAGTACTGCTCCTACTCTTAAAAATAATGCATCATTCTCCATTATAACCTGGAAAGTAGAAATGCATTACTCTCGGCCTTCTACCTCCTTTAGAAGGGAGGCTAATGGCATATGATTCTTGTTATCAAAACAACATCATCATCACTGGAATTTATATAAGTAATATGTAATGTTATTTGATCCACATAGCATCCCTATGAAGTAAGTACTGAAAATATAATGCGGACTTTACAAATACTGAGCTGAGGCCCAGAGAAGTTATGACTTACCCAATGCAACAACGTTTTCTTGACACAGGAAGATGTTCATACACCCATATTATAGACTCTTCAGGTAACTCACTAAAAGATTTCTCTTGTTCACCATGCAAGGTGAAATTGACATCCTGTTTTCTCTGTCATTCCTAATGCTTCCTTTCTTGGACTCATGCACTGAAACCTTGATTCAAGTGGAGAGCCAATCTCTCCCTATTACCTTGAATCCTTTGTCTGGTACTTGTGACTTCCTTGGTGTCCTCCAGGTGTCAACCAAAGCCTCATTTTCTATAAATGGCCTTTCCCAGTCCTCAATTTTAATGCCTTCTATCTGAATGTATCTCCAATGTATCCCGTACATAACTTGTTCATACATAGTTGTTTGCATATTGTCTTCCTGATTAGACTGTGAACTCCTTAAGAGAAGGTACTGCTTTTGTTGCTTGTTTTTCCCTTTTTTTGTAACCCTAATGCTTAACATAGTGCCTGGCACATGGGAGGTGTTTCATAAGTGCTTGTTGACTTCTGTTCAATTTCTTCCTCCTCTGCAATCCATCCTAGGCATGAACAACATTGCTTCTCTAATTGATGTCACAAACCAGCCTAAACAGATCTCCTTCTTGCTTTGTAAATCATGTATATACGATCCTGGTCTATCACATACCATCCTTAATAGTAGCAGGAGTAATTAAGTGTCTATTTTAAAACAGAGAAATTAAAATGTATTTCTCTTCCAGCTCCTACTATACTGTAAACAGAATTGACAATAATTTTAACAATGGGGTTGCTTTAGCAAAGGAAAATATACAAAGGACTGTGAAGTCAAATACCTGCACCATAGGAAGTTCATCCACCAATAAAAGTAAATTTAAAAGATCAGCTTTTTTTGAATGAGGAATACCCAAAACTGCCTTTGTTTCCAGTTAAAACGGGAAGCATATTCACAAACGGAAAAAGAAGCCAACATACAACTGTTTTTAGAAAGTCTCTCATATGTTTCAGTTCATGGCATTTCATGTCTTTCATTCATAGAGATCAACCTTTCTCTGAGGAGACAGAGAGATGAGACAGGAATGATGTAAGTGCCTCTTATTTTGGGATGGTACAAACAAGGCCAGCCAGGGTACTAAGCGTATTAGAGTATATCCCTCTTGGCACTAAGAGGGATAAATTAAGACAGGGGAAAGACAGATTCAGTGGCAATGATGAATGGCCTTCTCTTTGGTCATAAGTCCCATGCATCCCAGTTAGAGAACTTTGTTCATCTAATGTCATGAAGTTCAACTTGTTACTGTTAATGGTCCATCAATTGCCAACCCTGTTAACCTATCTTCCTCTGGGTCTGGTCAGCCTTTAAAGACATGACATTTCTTCCTCCATCCTTGAGCTAACTTGAATTTTTACAAAAGGCAAGGAAGCCACCCAGTATAATTTTGTTGTATTCAAACTCATCAGGGAAGGAATATTTAGATTGCCAGAGATGAGAACTTCAAAGCTGGAAATGATCTTGGACATCTTGCAAAGCAACCCATTTATTTTACAGATAAAGGAACTAAAGCCCAAAGAAGAGAAATAACTTTCTCAAGGTCACACAAGGTGATAGGGCCAGCATCCAAACCTAAGTTTTCTTACTTCTAGTTCAGCTCTATCAGTTGAGCTATCGCATGAGTTGAATTTTATTTGTTAAAAGTTTCTGGAACTTTCTGTTTTTCTTTCTTTCATCATACAACATAATAAGAGCTTCAAAAGAATTATTTCTACTGGAAATGACCTCTGATAGGTAGTTGTATATGTAACATCCATTAGAGTATCCACTCCCACAGGGTAGGAGTGTCTTGTTCATCCTTGTATCTCTCATCCTCATATTTCTATCCAGTCTCTTCCCAGGATGTTCTGAAGCTCTCCATCATTGTGCTATAGATTCATCATAGTCATAGAAAGGGGATCTGGTGCTGGGGAAAGGAAAACAAATAGAAAGAAGGGAAGAAGGGAGAAGAAGCTTTCACAAACACATTACTAGGTGAGATTGGAAGTCCAGATCTGGAGTCCTATTCTGTTTTATCCTGCAGGACATCTGGCTACGTCATAGATATGAATCAGAGGTCTAACATCTATTTCCTGCTGTGTAAATTGTGACTGAATCCTTCCATCATGGAGACACTTACTATAATAATTATATTCAAGGATCTATTAGTCACCATTATATTTTATAAATGCCAACATTACACTAGAGGTTTGTGCCCAAAGTGGCAATGGTTAATAATTTTATTGATAATTGTTGATAATTTTATTGGAGGTAGAATTTTTGAAATCACGTGGCTTTTGCTGATGTCACCTGTAATGCAGTTGAAATTTGATTGGAAAGATACGACAGTATGGATGATCAGGGGACTCTAGCGCCAAGTCTGCCACCAATTGTCCATAGATAATATGCCTTGACAATATGAATCTCAGTTCCTTCATCTGTAAAATTGAGGGGTTAGTCAGTTTGTAAGCATCTATTAAGTACTTACTTTGTGCTAAGCATTGGGGTAAGTGCTGGGGGTACCAACAAAGGCACAAACTACTTGTTGCTTTCATGAAGTTCACATTCTGATGGGAGTGGAGACACCATGAAAATAACTATATACATTCAAGATACAAGCAATATACCCAGAACAAATCTTAGAAGAAAGAGTTGGGGGTGGGGGCGAGAATGGTGAAAGGGCCTATGTAAGGCCACCTGAAAAAGATGAGATATAAGGTGAATCTTAAAGGAAGCCAAGAAAGGTTGAATCACAACTGAGGAAGGCTATCATTCCAGGTACGGGAGAAAGTCAGTATAAATGCAGAGTCAAGAGATGGAGAGATATGGGAGAAATAGCAGCGTACCTAGACTTACAAGTAAGAGTGAGACTACAAAAGGTAGAAAGGGAAGTTGTTTTATACCAAAAGGGATAAATAATATAATATTAATAATAAAGATATAAATCTAGGATCTTACCATCAACCTAGGAGGTATGTGGAAGACAGATAGCAGAGGGAAGAGTCTGAAAAGCCAGGAGACGAATTAGAAAGCTATTAAAATAGTTCATAATGACAATGGCCTGAACTAGAGCAGCGTGGGAGGATATGAGGGCATAGATGCCAGAGATATTATAGTGGTAGAATGAATATTTGGTACCTGATTAGATATGGGGTGAGGGAGCGGAGAAAAGATTCCTCCAAGATTGTGCAATTTTGTTACCCGTGGATACTTAATAAATGCTTATTTCCTTCCATCTTTTTTTTAATGAGTCAATTGAACCTGATCTATGAACATCAATGAACCCATTGTGATGGGGTTAAATAATAGTGAGGATTCCATGGACTGTGGTGTGTGTGTGTGTGTGTGTGTGTGTGTGTGTGTGTGTGTGTGTGTGTGTAGTGGTGGTGGTGGGGAATGTTTTGGGGTGATGTTTCTAGGAACTGACACATAGTAGATGCTTAATAAAGAGTAGGTGATAGTGGCTGTCCTAGATTTTCTTTGGGTCACTGCACAAAAGGAAAGAGAGGTCTAGGACAGTATCAGTGTAAACATCACTGCTTTATAATGAAAAACATCTATGAAAAGATGTCTCATTCATCAAAGGGAATAGATTTTTCTTTGTTTCTCAAAGAATGTGTTCATGAGCCAGCAAGGCACCTTTCAAACATTCTGACATGCTAATGTTCAAATTTTAAAATAGTTTCTTTATTCCTTTAACTCTTAAGCATAGGTTTAATTCACCATAGGAGGCACACATTATAAGTTGAGTCAGCAGAAAACAATAAAGGATTTGGAGTTTGCTCCAATAAGCATTCATCTGGTAGAAAGCAATTAAATCAGACTGGCAAAAGTAACATGATCCTCAGAGCAGAAAAGATGGGGAGGATTATCAGTTGTAATCATCAGTGAAAAATATCCTCAGAATTCTTAGTAAGCCTTTCTCTTGTACAGCCAGAAATATCTATTGCTGAATGAACTGAGGAAGTGAAACTATCGTAAAGTTATAGCCATTTTCCTAATGAGGCAGAAAACTTGGAGTCAAGAAGATTCATGTTCATGAGTTCAAATCTGACCTCATACAGTTACTAGCTATGTGACTCTGGGGAAGCCAAGCAGTTTGCCTCAGTTTCCTCATCTGTAAAATGAGCTGGAGAAAAAAATGGAAAACCACTCCAGTATCTTTGCCAAGAAAACCCCAATGGGGTCATGGGAAGTTGGACATGACTGAAAAGATTCAACAACAACCACCATCGCCACCACAACATTTTCCTTCGCTCTACAGCTTCCCTCAACCCCTACCTCTGTTTTTCAGTCTGTCACATAATAACTGACATGCATATAGTGTTTAAGGCTTTTTTAGTATTCATATGGATTACTTCATTTGAGCTTTACAACAGTCCCAGGAGGTGGATACTCTTATTCTTCCTATTTTACTGATAAGGAAACTGAGACAGAGTAGGTAAGTGACCTCACCTGTTCAAACCATTCCCGTTGTTTGGTATATTATCTCAACTCCACTAGATTGTAAGGGCAAGGACTTTCTTTTGTCACTTTTCATATCCCCAGTGCTTGGCATGATGTCTGGTACATAGAAGGTGTTAGATTATTGTTTACTAATTGACTGGATGCCCCATTTCCCTATACCTCCTTCAGGAAGCCTTCATTTACCACGGCAGGCAAGGGTGACCTTGCATACTTCTCATGGAATTTAGAATTGAAAGGGGCTTTAGGTGTCAAGTATTCTAACCTATTTATTTAACAAATGAGGAAAGCATGATCCAGACAGAATAACACAGGAATTAAATGAATGGCAGACCCAGCATTTGAACTAGATCTCCTATACTTAAGCCCAGAGTTTTTTCCACTACATCATACTACAAGAGTCACCCTAGACCTCCTTTAGATAATAGCACAACCAAGAAGAGAGGATCAGGGTGGCATAAGTACAAACATCATTGCTTTTTGACTCAAAAGGTATCTCATTCATCTGGCTTCATAGAGTTTCTTGTTAATACCTGTATTATGGCATTGATCACATTCTGGTTTTTAATGTGCTTATTCATATACCTGCCATCTCTCTGACTAGATTGTAATGCCCTTAAAAGCAGGGACTATGACTTTCCTATCAATGTACCCACCAACAGCTTCTAACTCAGGCTCTTAAAAAAATGGTAAGTAATCAAAAAGAAAAGACTTTCTTATTCTTCACTAACACTCAAATCAAATCAGAAATGGAGGTCCTACTATGTGCAGAGTCCCTCAAGATGCAAAGCAAAAGAGGAAATGGAGAGGTTGTGTAGATGGAACGAAAAAAAGAAAACTACTTCAGCTGAATAAGGAGAATTTGTGAAGATAGTTTGGTGGGGTTTATACTCATGAAGAAAGTCAAAGATTTATGGAAGAAGAGATTAGGGGAAGAAAAATCTGGAGAAATGTGGAAGAATTGAAGAACCAAAATGAAGAAAGAGAACTCAGTCTGAAGGAGAAAAAGATTAGACTATGGACCTGAAAAGAAGGTAGTTGGCAAGGGAGGATAAGTTTTTAAAAAGGTAAGAAAAACAAATTAGTCAATAAAACAATTTGGTTAAACATGTAAGAGGTGAGTGAAAAGAGAGGAAGAAGGGTGTATTCACAAAATAGTTGAGAAAAAAGAAAAGTTCAATGTAGTTCTCAAGTTGTTAAAGGTGATAAAATGTTGTAAAAGGTATTTAGCAAGCTAGATACAAAAAACACAAAGCTAAAAATAAGGTTAAGAATTTTAGTATGCATAGCAGGAAGAAGTACAGTGACTTGCATTGAATGTTTATATTATTGCCACAAACAAGTGAATGTCCAAACCTCCTCTCTTCCTCATTTCCCTATTACTGTTGAAGATATCACATCTATCCAGGTCCCAGCTAGGTGGTAACTTAGGTGTCATCTGGAACTTCTCATTCTTTCTCAGTCCCCACCTCCCAATCCAATCTCTGTTGTTGTTTCTGCTTTTGTAATCTCTCCCCTATATACCCATTTCTTTCCTCTGACACTGCCACCACCTTTATTACTTTATACCTGGACCATTACAATAACCTACTGGATGATCTCCCTTCCTCAAATTTCTCCTATCCAATCCATCCTCCACTCACATGTCAAACTGATCTTAGAAATTAGGCAGTTCTGCCCATATCACCCCTCTATTCAATAGCTCCAGTGGCTTTTTCTTTTTCTCCCAGAACCAAATATAATGTATTCCATATGTCTTTTAAGGTCTTTCACAACCTGACCCTTTCCTACCTTTCCTGTCTTCTTATACATTCTTCCTCTAAAAGTATTCTGAGATCCAGCACTATTGGCCTCCTTACTCTCTCAACTCTCAACTCCCTCCATTTCTTTCAGCTCAATGGCTATCTCTCATGCTTCTTCTCCTTTTAATCCTGGCTTCCCCACTTTCCATCAATTCCCAGTTAAAGTCCTAACTTTGGCCTTTCCAAGTCCTCCTTAATCTTAGTGTTTCCCTCTGAGATTATCTTCAATTTGTCTGATATCTATCTTGTTTGTACATAGTTGTTTACATGCTGTCTTTCCCATTATACTGTGAGTTCCTTGACAGCAGGGACAGGTTTTTTTTGTATGCCCAGCACCTACCAGGCACACAGTAGGTGCTTAATAAATAAAAGTAACTGAGTGATTGCTCTCTGTGTTATACACATAGACTAGTTTCCCTGATGCCTGCAACTTTCATCACACTTCTTACCTGACACTCTAGTTACATTTTTTCTATGGCCCATGTCTTGATTTGAAACTCCATTGCATTTTGCCTCACATCATGACCTGAACTATACCTTTTGCTATTCAGGAAGACATTCTCCTGGGGCCCTCTTAATTGACCCTACTCATCAGTACTTCTTAGCCCAATCCCCGTAAAGAATAGGCCTTGGCCCTCCTTCCTCCCTCTACCCACAGCAAAGACTAGCATGACCAGGCTGCTTTGATAATTCAATGCAATCCAAGTCTCTCTCCCCAACCATCTCACTTATCTTGCTTTATACTGTAATATGATAAGAAGGTTGTCTCTGTATCCTTCCGGTGAGGCTTGTTTTAACCCTTCAGTTTAAATATACATGATGCCAGCAAGCAACCTCCAACAAGAAAGGACTGGGTATTTCTCTGAACTCCACGGTCCCACTGCATTTTCTTACTCTTTGATAATGGAACAGCTCTTCCAAAGAAGAGGCAACACCCCCTCTCCCTACTCTCTGCAGCTGCATTGCCTTTGTACTGTGCTAACATGCGGTCTTTATGATTCAGCTCTGCCCACAGTCTTGGCATGAAACAAGCAAAAAGAAATGTGTGTTTTCTGAGAATTCGTGCTATGCAATTACCACCTTTATAGAGTCTGAAGGAGAATAACAAGAACAAAAGAGACATTACCTTGTATGATAGAGATTAATTCTTAGTAATTTAGGTAAAGTATTTTCTTTAATTGGTCCCAGGCAACATGTTATACCTGAAAATGAAAAAAATTCCATTGTATAAGCAAAACCAAAGGGGGCGGGGCAGAAACAACAGTAGCTCAGTTAAATTCTAGGTTCTGAGTAGCTAGGCTTAGGGTTGAATGACCTACTTATCCTAGGTAAAGCTTTAAGGACAAGAGCTGTCAAGGTTGACCTTGTGGAGGCAAGGGCTGCCAGCATTCCACTGGGAGAGACAGGGGAAAAGGCAGAGCAACGGGCTAGACATCAGAAGATCTGTGTTTGACTCTATACTTATTTATTGAGTCACATTATGGCAATATCCTTACCTCTCCAAGTTTCTTTCCCTCATCTGTTAAAGAGATTAAACATTTGGGTTCCAGCATTTGTTTTGGGCAACTAGGTATCAAAGTGGATATAGTGCCTCTACTGGAGTTCATATTTGATCTCAGACACTTACCAGTTATATGACCTCCAGGCAAGTCATTCACCTCTGTTTACCTTAGTTTTCTCATCTATAAAATGATCTGGAGAAGCAAACCACTCTAGTATCATTGGCAAGAAAATCCCAAATAGGGTCATGAAGAATTGGAAATAATTGAAACTTGCTTCATATGAGAGTCCAATGAGATGATGTACAATAATTAAAATACAATGATGATGATGATGAAGAAGAAAAAGGAGAAGAAGAGGAGGAGGAGGAGAAGAAGGAGAAGGAAGAGAAGCAGGAGAAGAGGAAGAAAACTATATTTCTGTGTCCTCAAAGTGAGGGTTGCAAAACAAATCTACTGCACTAATCTATGGAGCCATAAATCAGCATAAATGGGCAATAGTCTTATAAGTTGCCCCTACCCTCCCTTCCTCTAGAACTGCCCAGAAGTAACAAAATAAGAGCAGAGAGAAACAGAAACTTGGGTCTTGTATACCAGCCTGATCCAATAAAATATGCAGAGCTGATTGTCTTGGCATGAGGAAGAGAGGGTCAGATGATTTCTTTCCACAGAACAATGTGTCTCCAGGAGTCCCAGCATCATAGATTGAGAACTGGAAGGGACCATATATTCTAACCTTCACCTTTTATAGATGAGAAAACAGGCTCATTGAGGTTAAGTAGCTTGCCAATTGTTACTAGTGAGATCAGGGGCAGAATTTGAACTCAGATCCTCCTGACTTCAAGTCCAGCTATTAAAACACTGCTTTTCATTTTATGATGGGGCAACTAAGGCCCGATTTGTCCAAGGTCACATAATTGTGTGTGTTCATCCTTTGTTGCTGAAGAAGACCATGCTGTCAAAGAAATAATGACATGACTTGTGCTTAACTTTGTTTTGAGTGAGGAAGGGCTGTGCGGGTCACCTGCCTCACTTCTCCTCCAGAGTCATCTGAATCCAGTGACCAGATAGGCATCAAGATGACTGGAGGTGACCCAGCATGAGGCAATTGGGGTTAATCGACTTACCCAAGGTCACACAGCTAGTGAGTGTCAAGTGTCTGAGATGAGATTTGAACTCAGGTCCTCCTGTACTGGTGGTCTATTCACTGCATCATCAGCTGCCCCAGGTAACACAATTAATAAGAGGCACAATTAGGAAGGAAACCCAAGTCCTTTATACATCCAGTGATCTTTCCTGTTGACCTGTTATTCTTTGCCTTGTATTGAGTATAACTCTGGACACTGCTGGACCATACTGTGATGTACTCAAGGACTGGGCCAGAAAAGACAAAAATCTTTGTCTGTTGATGACTCTGCTCTATAATATCAGTAGATTGTCTATAGCACCATAGAATTTTAGAGGAGGTAAGGACTTTAGAGACTTTTTAGTTTAACCCACTCATCTTACAAATGAGGAAACTGAGGTCCAAAGAGGGTAAGTAGGATTAGAACCCAGATTCACCTATTCAAAATCAAAACTCTTATATAGTGTAGTTTTACTATTCAATTGAATCAACTCCCATTTATTTAATCCCCTCTGTATTAAGAGCACTGTGCTAGGCACTGAAGGTGATATCGAGTGAAGATAAGATATGGCCCCTGCTATCATGATGCTTACAGTTTAATAGGAGAAGATAGCACACATACAAATGATTCAAGTACAATGTAGGAGGTATACAAGAAATAGTTATTCATCAGTTTGGCTGAAACATTAAATAGAGGTAGGGAGATGAGGTTGGAAAGGTAGGATGGTAAACTATAGGTCTTTACTGCCACACTAAGGAACTTGAATTTAATTCTAGGCAACAGGAAACCAATAAAGGGTTTTGAGCGGAGATGACACGCCAAGATCTAGGCATAGGGAAAATTTCTGTAAGTAGCTAAGGGATAGATGGAGGAAAATGGAAATTGGAAGACTGCTGCATTTCAGGAAAGTGATAATGAGGAATCAGAGTTGCACTGAGGAACAAAGCAAATAGAACGGATGTGTGTGTAAGAGATGTTGAAAAGAAAGGATTGTCAGGACTTGGTAATTGATTGGGTGTAAGAGAGAAGAGTCAAACATAGCACCAAGGCTTTGAATTTAGAAATGAACAGTAATACCGCTGCTTTGGTACTTGGGGAGAAGACAATAAACACTATTTAAGACATCTTAAGATGGAGCTGCTGGTGAGGGTGCGGGAAGAGAAGAAAAAGGGGCCCAGGGAAAACTTGGAGAATACCTTAAGGATCCAAGAATAGAAAGAAGACTTATTGAAGAAGTCTCAAAATTTCAGCTACATACAACACAGAATAGGTCCAAGAATGAAGTAAAGGTTTCACCTTACACTCAATATATTGACAAAGGTGGCCCTAAAAAATATGGTTGGGGGAAGCAACAGAAAGACAAGCACACTGATGCATTCTTGGTGGAGCTGTGAATTGTTCCAGTTATTATAGAACACAATTTGGAATTATGCAAGGAAAATGACTACAATATTCATATCCTTTGATGCAGTTTTCACTACTAGGCATTTACATCCCAAGGAGATCAATTATAAGAAGAAAATGTCAATGTATATAAAAAAAATTAGCCATGTTTTTTTCTTAGCAAAGACATGGAAACAAAATAGATGACCATCAATTGGGATGTGGTTAAATAAGTTGTGGTCAGCTAATGTAATGGAATATTACTATACTGCAAGAAATGACGAATATGTTGAACATAGAGAAACATGAGGAGACACGAAATATTCACAGTGAAACAAGTAGAACCAGGAAAACAGTACACATAATTACTCTGATAATTCAAATGAAAGAACAGTAGTTACAACAACTGAATCTGAATGCTACAAATTTATAGTAACCAACTTTAGCCCAAAGAGATATGAGAGGAGATCTCCCGTTCTTCTTTAGAAAGTTGAGGTACTAAGGGTATTGAAACCTAAATATGATGTCAAACTTCTCAATGAGTTGATTAGTTATTTTGAACCATCTTTTTCTCTTTTACTGTTTTTATAAGGGAGAATGCTCTAGGAGAAACAAAGAGAGGAATATATTGAGAAATTAAGGTGTAGCAAAAAAGTTTATCTATCAATCTAACTAACTAGCTATCTTAAAAAGAAATAAGATTAAGCTAAAGTCTAAATTCGATAACCTTTCTTATCCAATGCCTGGGTAATTGTTTGGGTATAGGAGAGGAGTCAAACATAGCACCAATCCTCATTCAATGAGCCTGAGATTCTACTATACATGTGTAGATGAATGGATAGACTAGAATAAAAGAAAAGAAGCAACATTTTATCAATTTAAACAGGGAACAGCTTTCTGAGAAAAGCAGCCAAATCAGTCTTGGGAGTTTTTAGGAACAAAGGGATTAATATTGATATGAATCGAGTTGTGCACTGATTCTCATGAGTAGGAAAATCAATAAAGGAAACAGATGAAAGAGATTAGAGGAGCCGACAGCAGGCCTGCAAGGGAGACACTGCAGACAAGGTGATAATTCACTTACATTTAGCAATGTAATCTTCAGGTAAGGCAGCTCCAACACACGATTAAAAGTGCAGTCTTGCTGTTTCCAGCTTGTGCCTCTCCTGTACATTAAGAATTCAAGACCAGTGCAGAGCTGCTCAGGCTGAGCTATGTTTTATAGGAAGATGGGAGTACACGCACTGTTCCTTCTTATGTCCTTACTGAATTTTGACAAAGGCAGGGTTTACAACCCAAAGGAGAGATGTGTATTTATTGTGGAAATAAAAACATGGAATGTATGTGAAGCAGAGAGGGAAGAGATTCCTCAATTGAAAATGAGGAGCCTTGGGTACTAATCCCCATTCTGACATGAACATTTTTCATGGTGACAACAACGAACCTATTATGTGAAAGGCACTGGATTAGTCCCAGGACACCTTTTCCTCAGTGGAGAAGAAAAGACAAAGAATTGTTGGCAGAAGATTGGGTAGATGAGTGACTACTGGCATAAACTCAGAGAAACCAGGAGGATCCCCTTCCCACCTTTGGTGACACGCATAACTATTCTCTTTCTTTGATCATGGGCATTTGACCATTTCTCTTCTATTCCAACATGTTCACTATTATCTGGGTGCTTTATTAAAATCCAATGTTCTTAGGAGATGAAATGTCATGGCTTTTCTATTAGTAGGATTTTGTTACTGGAATTTTCTGTTGGCTAAAAGAAAGAGAGCATTTCTACAGGGGAGCTTTCCCTGTGAATAACACAAGTTCTCTAGAGCCTTGAGTCTCTATTACAAACTACAGAAAAATCTCTTGGGAACAGTGACAAAATGAAAAAACAATCCCTGTCTTGTAGGAATTTACATTCTAATCATATATTAAAGTCCTTTAACTTCTCTTATTCTCAGTTTTCTTTTCTAAAAACAACAAAGGAGTTGAACTTGGTGATCTCTATGGACCCTTCCTATTCTAACACACTATGACTGACTATTTTTTGTAAAAGCCTTAGACTTCTGTAGGCATCCAACTTTTTTCCTCTCTGGAGGATTCAGCCAATTCATTGCTTGATGCTCCCAAATTTCACCTGAGTTAGTTGGCTAGTTATGAAAGGGGAAAGAATACCTACTTTCTCCCTAAACAGCAGCAAATAGTATTATTGTATGAAATCAAGAGCTACAAAACCATTTAGCTCAATAAGCCTTTCTTTAGGGGTCATATAGACCAATTTCTCCCTGTTTCAAGTCTGAATCTCCTCTAAAACTCCAAATATGTTCTAAATAGAACCGATGATCCTCCAGAACAAAACCAGGCAATTTCAGTAGCTTTCTAGTCCAACTCACACCTTAAAAAAGAGCTGTTCTACTACGTACTGGACAAGGTATATGGAGCATACACTCAGGATGCCAATGGAGTATAGATGTTTAACAACCAACTTTCAAAAAAAAATGTATACTGGAACCAGGAGGACCTAAGTTTAAATCCAGCCTGAGACATGTGCTAGCTGGACATATGACCCTGGACAAGTCACTTAACCCTGATTACCTCCAAAAAAATGCACACATAAAAGTTTTAAAGTTTAATCCATGTCATTAACATTTTTGTATCAATTTCTTAAGTCTGGACAATCAACAACAACAAAAAAAACCTGATCTAACATTTGTAGTGTTTGTCAACTGAAAATGCTCAATTGAGTTGGTTTCTGTATATTCCTGACAGCATACTTCTTTCAATAGGGTCTAAGATGGCATTCTCTTCTTTGACTGTGAATATATATTGTTGACAGTTTACAATCCATTATTACCTGGAGATCTTTGTCATATCCTCTATTCTCCATACAAATCTCCAATATTTATATGGTTGATTTTAAAAATTAAATGCTGTAATTGAGTTTTATTACTTGTATTTATGTTATTTTAATAGATTCCAGTGATTTTCTAAGCCATCAAGATATTGAATTTTCAATTTGCCAGTCAATTCTCTCTCCTCACTTTTA
This sequence comes from Potorous gilbertii, assembly GCA_028658325.1. Lineage (NCBI taxonomy): Eukaryota > Metazoa > Chordata > Mammalia > Diprotodontia > Potoroidae > Potorous > Potorous gilbertii. The sequence goes on from CM053771.1 coordinate 90,809,150, forward strand.
CCTCTTACTAAACACCTTACACATTGTAATTACTATCCATGCCAATACTGTGCTCTCCCTAAGCTTGATAAAACATACTATACCTCCATTCATTAGATTATAAGCTCCTTGAGAGAAAGGACTATCGTTTGCCTCTTTTGTATCACCAGCATTTAGCATAATGCCTGATACATAATAGGGACTACTTACTAAACATTTATTGCTTGATTAATCTTGGTCATCCAAAATATAATATTGAACAGAGAAAAGCCAACTAAACAGAAAGCCCAGTAGTACCTCCCTAGAAATCTCTCTTCAGATGGATATTGATTCAATCATCAGCTAATTGATTTCAATCAGTATACCAGTTCAGAATCCACCTAGCTGTACTATCATGTAGTCTGTTTTATTAGGAAAGGCATCAATTGGAGTTAAAGAACCTAAGTACGAAGATCACCTTTGATCCTGGTTACCTATAGGACTTAATCTTTAAAAACCTCAACTTCCTCATGGGTGGGGGAGGGTGGGGCAGACTAGATGCTCTCTGAGGTTCCTTCTAACCTTTGGTATACAGTCCAGCTCACTTAGAATTCAACTTGATATAGCATGAGACATTTTTAAATGAATCCTGAGGTCCAACTAAATCTTTTGTAAATCCATGTTTAAGTACTGATAATCAATTCTCGGTCTCAAAATTCAACTTAGAATTTGACTTTTTTTTGTCCCTTGTTAGAATTGTGATGATAAGCCATCCCTCATGCCTAGTATGTTCTTTTCCTCCACTTCTACCACCTGCAATCGCTAGCTCTATTAAGGTCTCAGTTCAAGTGCCAACTTCTATACAAGATTTTTCCAAGTCTTGCCATTTGTCTCTTCCCTACTAAATTGCTTTGTCAAGCTCCCAATAAACTCCTTGGGAGCAGTTGGCTGTACTCCCAATGCCCATATCATACGTTGTCCATAGTATGCAAAATCAATAAAAGTTTGTTGAATTGAAAGACAATTCTTTGAACATTTTACAGCTTCTTCACTCTTAGGTGTAAGCAAATGGCCAACTAGTAAACACAGAATGTACACATTTTCATCATTAGGATGCTTAGGCAGTTCATGAGCTAAAAGTCATATTAGTCAAGATTCTTATTAGGTAAATATAAACTATTCCTTGGAGTCAATAATTCCACCAGTGGAATGGAGAAGACAAAGGATGTCACTGTAAGGCCAATCTTTTCTTGGAGAGGTGAGCAGCACCTGGGGTAAACAGAAAACAACCATCTGGGAAAGTTCATTGAGAGCAGAGACTGTCTTTCTTCTTTTTTTTTCTTTTTTTTTAATATCGTTTTTCATATATAAATTTATTTATTTAACTTTTTACATTCATTTTCACAAGATTTTGGGTTCCAAATTTTCTCCCCATTCCTTCTAATTTCCGCTATCACCAATATGCCCTCTCTTCTATCATCCCTCCCTTCTCTTGTCCCCGTCTTCTCTTTTGTCCTGTAGGGCCAGATAACTTTCTATTCCCCATTACCTGTATTTCTTATTTCCTAGTAGCAAGAACAATACTAAACAGTTGTTCCTAAAACTTCGAGTTCCAACTTCTCCCCATCCCTCCCTCCCCACTCATTCCCTTTGGGAAGGCAGGCAATTCAATGTAGGCCATATCTGTGTAGTTTTGCAAATGACTTCTATACTAGTCGTGTTGTGTAAGACTAACTGTATTTCCCTCCATCCTATCCTGCCCTCCATTGTT
>CM053771.1:90811378-90867375 GCA_028658325.1 Potorous gilbertii
TTCTGGGCATTTTCCCAGCCAGTTACTTGACTTCTGAGATTCCTCTCCACCCTGCCTAGATCTGCCCAGCTAGTGCTTGGGGTCTGAGATTCAAATGCCGCTCCCCAGCCTCAGGGCTTTCAGCAGGGGGCAGAGCTGCTATGCAATGTGAGCTTAAGTCCTGGTGCTCAGGTGGAGGCAGGACTGCCTCTCAGGCTCAGTTTCCTCAGGGGGTTTATGCGGAGATCTTCAGTAATGGACCCAAGGACCTGCCTGCTCTGGGAGCCTCTGGCTGCCCACTGCCTCTGCCACTGCCTCCACAGGGGGCCTTAGTTATGGAGACACCCTGCTCCCCTCTCGGCCCACCAAACAGTCTCTCTCACTGACCTGTAGGAGTGCCTGTGGGTGGAGGGACCCTTAAGACCGCCAGAGATTCTGTCCCTGAAGCCTGCTCGGATCTGTTCCTCTTGGTGCCACGTGACCAGGATAGGGCTGGGCTCCATTCCTGTCCAGTGCACAACGGACCTTTGGGATTGGTTTTTCAGGGTTCTCTGGAACGGAAATCTCCTTCAATCCATTGCTGCACAGCTTCCACTGCTCCAGAATTTGTTGGGAATTCTTTTTACAGGAAATCCATGGGCTGTGTGAATCTTTCTACTCCTCCATCTTGGCTCTTCCCCCTTGTCTTTTTTCTTTCTTTGTATCCTCAGCCCTCAGTACAATGCTGGCATATAGTAGGTGCTTATTGTTTATTGGTTGACTAATTTGCTCCCAGAGGTATTACACTGTGGATAGCCCCTGACTCAGTAATACTTCTACTAGGTTTGTACCTCAAAGATGAAAGAAAGAGGAAAAGGATCTATATGTACAGAAGTATCTATAGAAATTCTTTTTGTGTTGGCAAAGAATTTTATAGTGTATTATGTGTGTGTCAGGCACTATCACTTTAATGCCTGGCATAAAAAAGACTTTTTGTGTCTCACTCTTTTTAGCATTTTTGCAAATATTATCTCATCTGTTCTTCCCAATAACTCTGCAAGGTAAGTGCTGTTATTACTGCCATTTTTCAACTGAAAAAACTCAAACAGAGACTGAGTGACTTGTCAAGGGTCACATTGTTAGCCTGTGTTTGAGTCTGGATTTGAACTTAGGTCTTCCTGACTTTAGGTTCAGTGCTTCATCTATCATGCCACCAATTTGCCTCTGACAAGATAGAAGAAATGATGAAGGAGATGATTTCAGAGAAACCTGGGAAGACTTATATGAACTGGTGCAAAGTTAAGTGGGCAGAAATAGGAGAACAATTTATATAATAACACCGATATGATAAATGTAACTTTGTAAGATGTAAGAACTCTGATCAATACAATGAATGGACAACTACAATTCCAGAGGACTCAATATAAAACATGCTACTTATCTCCAGAAAATGAGGTGATGAACTCAGAAGTAAGATTGAAGCATTTTTATTTTATTTTTGGACATGACTAATGTAGGAACTGATGTTGCTTGAGTATACATGTTTGTAATAAGAGTTTTGCTTTCTCATTCTGGGGAGCACAGTAAGTAGAAGTAGTTGCAGTTTAGGAAATAAAGTAATATTTGCTTTTAAAAATAAACAAATAAAAATATGTAAAAGGAAAACTGGTAAGAATCCCAATTATCTTTATCATCTATTAAAACTAGTGATTCCAGTCCTTCTCTTAGTTAGTTTAGTAGGTGTTGCCATAAGAGTTTTCTGTCTGCAAAAACAAAGGTAGCATTGTTACAGGTGAGATTTTCTTGTGTATAATGCAGATGTTTTAGGGCCCTGAGTCTCTTCAAACCATCTGTTACAAACTACAGGAAACCATCTGTCCTCTGACATAGTTAGGCAATGCAATATTTTGATTAATCCAATAATCTGATGACATGAGTTACTCTGAATATTATGTAATATACTTTCTGTGACACTTTAAAAAATTTTTTAAACATTTTTATTTCATGTTTTGATTTCCAAATTCTATCCCTTCCCTCCTTCCTCCCCGTCTGTGAGATGGTAAGCAATCAGATATCAGTTATACATGTGCAATTATGTACATTTCTATATTAGTCATTTTGTACAAGAAGACAAATTTTTAAAAATGAAAGGTAAAAAATAGCTTGCTTCAGTCTATATTCAAATAATATCAGTTCTTTCTCTGGTGGCAGATAGTATGCTTCCTCATTAGTCCTTTGGGATCGTTCTATGACTTATTTGTAATAGTTCCCAGTTAAACTTGTGCTAAATCCTTACATTATAACCACCAGGTGAAAGAGGGTTCTAAATTTTACCATAAAGTAAGAAAGATTATAGCTACAAAAATAAGGAGAGAGCACATTCCAGGCATGGGGGAGTAGCTTGTGTGAATTCACAGAGGTAAGATATATAAAGTCAGGTTTGACAAACTGGTTTGTCTGGTTTGATTAGAGTATAGAATACATAAAAGAAAGTAATGCCAAATAGGATTTGAAAAGGTATAATAGAGCTGGAGAAGGAGAGAGAGAGGGAAAAAATGATATACAGAGAGAGAGAGACATGAGAAAGAGGGAGAGAGACAGAGAGACAGAGTGAGTGTGAGAGAGAGAGGAGAGAGAAAGAGAGAGAAGAGAGAGAGAGAGAGAGAGAGAGAGAGAGAGAGAGAGAGAGAGAGAGAGAGAACAGCTGTGAGAGTTAAAATACTTTTTTAACTTTTGAGTCATTCTAACTAAAAATGTCTCCTTAAGAGTCTTATGATACACACCTATCCTCTTCCATTTATATTGGGAATTTTACCATTACTCATTCATTCATTCCATCATGTTCAGAATTACCTTGATCCCATATTAAGCCCAAATGTTCCCAGGAAGTTTTCTTGGTTAGTAGAATTTAGTATCAGTGTTTTCTGCAGCTAAAAGAACATTCCAATATTCTAGTGCTCCTTAGCAATTAAAATTCTTCTATTTTCTGGAACTAAATTGAAAACCAAATCCTTGCAAATTCTTTTTCAAAACAGATTTTACTGATATTTACATCACCTCTCTCATAAAACTATCATAAGAAAGAATTATTCTTAAACGTTTTTTCAAGAAAAGGAGGAAGAGAAAAGAAAATCCCTAAAATTAACACCTAGGAAAAAAAACTGACATTATATGCAAAACTCTAAACTCTTGTACCACAACCTCTATGCACTTTTTCCTTAGCAAAATTAAGGGGGAAAAGATTTACAAGGCCTTCCTGGCAAGAAGTCATAAGAAACTGCCCCTTTATAAATAAGAGATACACTTAGTAACTTGACATTGTTTGCTCCAAAATAATCATGGTGGCAGTTTGCGATCACTTTAGGATCTAAAAGTGGAAGAGACCTAAGAGACCATTGAACTCCCTCCTTTTACAGTTGAAGAAACTGATATGGAAGAAGTAAAGTGACTGGTACAAGGTGACAGAGGCAGTCAAAGGAAGAGCTGAGATTTAAAATGAAGTCTTTTGAACTACAGTGCTCTTCCCCCTACAGTACAGTTTTCTTCCAGGCATTGGTAAGAATTCTTAAGTCTTAAAATTCATTTCAAAAAGCATTTCGCCACAACCACTACAACCTTCTCCTTGCAGCAGCAGAAAGTCTCTACAGCTCCATTCCTTGAGTCCTGACTCTGGCTTCTCATCACCTGAGTAGCTCCAGCTTCCAAGTTCCCTTTTCAACCTCACTGCATAAAGGGCTACAGCTCTTTAAATTCCCCTCTCTGATTGTGTGCAAGAGGATGTCTTTCCTGCCCCAGATTGCCCTTGCTAACTCCCCTTTCTGCATTTTGCAAGAGGTCCCAGGGAAAAGGTAAGGAATGAATCCTTCTAATTCAGTCCTGCCTTCAGACCTAACTCCTCAAACAGACTGTCAAGCGTGATTCAGAATGTTGCCAGCTTGATGTTAAAAGGCCTGGCAGGTATGAATGATCCTTAGTCAGTCAATCACTAGAAGTTCCCTGTATCCAATCAGTTGCTTCTGTCTAATGGCCAATGCCTTATAATGTTATTGGGTTGTTCAGGTCACTCTTTTATATTCTGTTATTAGATTCTTTAGAAAATCTTCTGTAACCCTTGGCTGAGAGAGAGAATTATATGGGACCCTCTTCATTGCCTGAGACTGATTACTCAATTCCTGTGCTCCTAGAATTGGGGAGGGGCTAAGGAGGGGAGAGTTTGTTCACTCTATAATGCCTAGTACATATTCTTTATATATGTTCTCTGATTTCTCTTTTGTTATCACGTTGGCTGAATGGATTTATTTGCTATTTGCTATATGTGTTCATGGTTGAGCTGGAGTTCAGTGAGAAGGAAGCTCAGTTTCCTCACCTGAAAAATAAACTGGAGAATGAAATGACAAACTACCCCACTATCTTTGCCAAGAAAACCCCAGGTGGGGTCATGAAGTGTCAGACACCCCTGAACCACAAAAAAAGGGAAGCTTTTGGCCTTCATTTCCCATTAAAGAATAGCAATCAGAATTAAACTTGAAGCTAAAAAGTTATTTCCCCTCCACAGGTTCCCAAAATAGATGGTACCACCCTCTGAAGGGAGCTGGAATGATGGGGGAAGTAGGATAGTAGCCTCAGGTATAAATAGAGATGTTGAATAAAAATAAGGGGGGTGTGGAAGCATAAAGAGAAAAAATTTTGAAAAATTTCATACATGTTTCATCTATTGCATAACAGAGCAAAGTCACAATGATCTTATCCAAATAAACACACAAAATGCAAGTTATAATCAATCAGTGGTCAAGACCACGGACAGGTCTTAACAAGCAAGTGTTGGCAGGTGAGTGTGTCATGCGTTGTAGGAAAGTCCAGCATGCATCAGCAGAAACATGTGTGTGCAATGACTTGTTTACAACATGATACTATACAGCAATATTTCACCATCAAAACTTCAATACAGGAAACAAAATCACAAATTTATAATAAATTAATAAATTTAAGATGTGTCATTTTTAAAAATGTATATTTTTGCATATTTTTGAAATGATGTGATTTTAAAAAATATTAAAGGGTTCAAGAAAGTAAGTTTCCAGAGGGCCACTAAGTAAGGACCACATACTTAGTGGGTGGTAGGCCCAATAAGTTTGGGAACTTCTGCACCTAGACTGATAATATTTAATGGAATAGATAGATAAAAATCTATCGTGCTACCCCCCTCTCTCCGAGAATGTTAGAGTGGACAACCTCTTTCCCCAAATTCCTGCTTTATCTCTTTTCAGGAATGAAAGTCTTCCTTAAAAGGTTCAGAAGGAAACACTAGAGATGTCTATTCTTATCTCCAATATGCCACATCTAGATGGATCCATGTGGATATAAAATAATGTAAATGAGCAAATGAAATATCACCCACACACCACCCCTTTACACCTCCTAATCTGACTTGGAGCTGCCTTAACCTATCTTCTTTATATAAGCAAGCTAACTAAAGCATAGGAATCAGAAATCTAGAGAGAGACGGGGTAAGAGCAAATGGTGATGTCTGATAAAAGTTATCAGGAAAGAAACATAGCGTAACAGAGGAACTCTAGAGGAAAGGATTGTCATGTAGTATTGACTTCAGAATTCCACTCCTTTTCTAGAACCTCACCCACCTTCATATTTTAAGTTACAGAGTCAAAGATCTCTTGAAAAAGGTCCACTGAAGGCAGAAAAGATTGATTAACTCATGGTGACATGGTATGGTGTAAATAGAACTACACTGTGTGATAGAAGAGTCTTGCTCTACTCTTGCATCTTTATTAACTTAGCTGTATGAACTTGGATAAGTTCCTTCATTTTACAGATAGAAGACTATAGAATAAGAATAGAATAATTACTCCCCTAAGGGAGTTGTCACCGGTTACCAGCAGTACTGAGATTAGAACCCAGGTCTCCCAAAAACCAGGCTGGGATACTTTGTGTTGTACTATCCCTAATCTATATTCCCATTTATACCATTATATCAGTGATTCCTGGAGTATATGAATATATGAATATTTCCACTTCATAGAAACTAAGAGGAGCTGATAGATTATGGCAATTTATAAAATTATACAATAAAACTAGAGTTTTAGAAAAAATTACCAACTAATCACTTAATTCACTAGTCAATAAAAATGAGAGTGAACACACATTTATAAACACCTACTATGTGCCAGGCACTGTGTTAAGGGCCTAGGACACCAGAAAAAGAAAGACAGTCCCTATTCCCCTACCCTCAAGGAGCTTACTGTCTAATGGGAGATGACAATACAAAAAAGAAAAGTAAAAGGCAAGAAGTGTGCCAGAGGGTACCTAATGTTGGGGCAAGGTGTTTGTGGGCTTGAAACCAAGCAGAGTGTCTGATCAGAAAAGAAGTTAGCTGGAAAATTCTGAGCCCTCAATAAAGGCATACTTTGGATATTGGTTGCTCTGCCCTCCAGCTCTTCACTGAGCAGGGAAAGGCAACTGAGGTTGCTGAGGAGTTTTGAGTGTTAAAGTTGAATCAGTCTCTAATTTGAACTTGTTGACTGACTTTTAAAGATAAGGGAATTGAAAAGGGGAAAATTGACTTAACTAAATTCATGTAACTACCTAGTGGTAGATCTCGAAGTGGAACAGGGATCTCCTATTACACAGTCTAGTGACAATTTTAGTATATCCTTGGTTCTCAATATGGACACTGACCTGGGACATTGATAAGATTATGGAATGCCCCCAATTCTCAAGGCTTTCATGTTCCTCTTCCAGACAAAGAAGGGGGAGGTCGTAGATCTAAGTCAAGGCCAGAATGGAAGTCTTTCCTTCCTTCTTAACAGGTTCTATCAGTCCTTAGAGCTAGGAATGTTCTTAGCAGCTCCTAGGAACCCCTAAGAATGAGAATATTCTGCTGGCTCCAATCTCTAGAACGACTCTAATTTTCATTTCAATTGATATTTATAGAGAAACCCTTGGATGCCACTAAGTTTCTTCAACTCATTCCAACATTCTTCCTGGGCAACACTCCAGTTCCAAGTAATTTCACACTTGGTCTAAAGCTTAATTGTGGTTGATTGATTGGTTGATATATCTTCACCTTCTTAAAAGGCAATAGAGCATCTTCATTTCATTTCTTATCACCTTGAATTCTTAGGAAGCCTAGTTGAAATATACTAATATAAAAGATGATGCCACAGAAATGAGGAATTTGCAAAAATAATTGAAAAGCCTGGGTGAAGAAAGACCATCTGCCTCAGAATTACTGCACAACATTGATTTAAAATGACTCCTATTAAGAACGGGCATGGAATGCACAGGGATAGAATTTGCAAACAGTACCTACATGGTTACACAGTATCTTGGCATTTTCAATAAGCAGTTCTGGGTTGTATTTTTGGTGTGGGTTTATTTTTGTCTTTTACTCATCTTAAAAAAAAGTTAATAGATATGAACTTATGATTTGTTACCAGAAATAATAGGATTCTCCTCATTACTGGGTGTGCATGGTGGGTGGGGGTGACGAATTCCTCAGCATGTCTTTACATTTTGACTACACTACACTCTGTCTCAATAATGCAATAAAATCACCTATTTAAACGACAGGGTGAATGAAGTACATTGGCAATGTGGTGGAGTATATTATGTTCTAGAAATACTTGTATTCATTGAAGCAAGAAATGTATTGAAAACTATTTAAATCTCTATTCATAATCCTTATTTAACATGTGTTCACAGTATTCTGTTCAGAGTAAAAGATGCAGGTGCTTTAAGAAAGAAATTACTGACCAAAAGAGACTAGGGAAGTTTGTAAAAGTTAACAGATTAGTCCAAATTTTATTGGTTAACTAATTATATATTTTATGCAATCAGTTATCTTTTTGATAATCAAATTTTATCACAACAGTTTAATCAGAATAAGTATGGAGGAGATAACTTACACAAAGACAGAGACAAGTGGCTTCTCTTCCTCTACCTCTACTCCTTTGCATTGGAAGAGAAAAAGCAAAAAATTAAGGATTGAGTAGCAAACCAGAAACTAGCTTCCACATTTAAGAGGATGTGGAAGAAAGGTATTGTTGTTGAAATAGTGCTCTTCACCAATTTGAGGGTCCATTGGTTTTCTCTTGCCCATGTTAGTTTGTACCTATCACCACTTTCTTCTTTCCATGGGATCCTAATGATGGTCTTTTCAGGTCACAGTGCTGGTGATGGCCAAGACAGTCTGCTGTTCAGCTGGTCTGTTTTTGTTGATGTCCCTGTTGTTGCTAGAGTATAGTATCTCCATGGGAAGGGCAGTTCTGTTAGGCTTTGATTACTCTAAGACATGGTACCTCAGTTAGATGGGGCCAGTAACTTCTGAGCAACAGCTCTTCATCAGGCATCTGCTATAAGATAAGACAATGCCAGACAGGGTCACCCTGCTACAAGGCTATAGCTGCTGGACAGTATTGAGAAGGTTACTCAACTTCTGAGCTCTTCTCAAGATATGGTATTTCTGCTGGACAGAACAATTCATTTCACTCTCTGAGCTAGATCTGCAAATCTAGTTTTTGTTTGTTTTTTCTGTGGTAGATGATGGCTTACCTAAGTGGAACTGTGTTGTTACTATACTTTTTTTTCCTTTCTTTTCATTTTGAGTACTACAGAACCCTTTTAGCTAAGGCAATGGCCCTTAGGATACCTTCAGCTCTGAGGTTGTTTGTCACTTCCAGGCAAGAGATCATCCAGATGTTGTTTCTCTTATTCGATGGTCTTCTCTGGCTCAAAACTCCTTCTTCTAAGTAAGCCACCACATGTTAGGTAGGATGATTGCTTTCACTTTAGTCAGTTTCATTTCCCATATTCATTTAACAATCTTATGAGATGACTGCAAATATATAACCTATATCAAAATTACTATAGTTTTAGGGAAAGGGAAGGGGACAAAAGGAAAAAGTACGGAAATCATTTTGTAAAAACAAATGCTAAAAAAGCAGTGGTAGCAATTACAATCTCAGATAAGGTTATGGCTAAAATAAACAGGGTATAAAGAGATAAACAGGTAAGTACATTTTGGATGAGTCCGATGATGTTTTTAAAAATGTAGAAAGACTTGTATGAAATAATGAAGAGTTAAATGAGTAGAATCAAGAAAACATTGTATACAGTAGCAGTAATACTGTTTTGAGAAGAACATTAATCAAACAGGTTATTTTGTCTACTATAAATCTCTATATTAACTACAAAGGACAAATAAAAACAAAAAAAACCACTATTACATTCAGAGAAAGAACCGATAAATGGAAGTATGCATAGAATAATTACACACACGCACACACTCACATACACACACCTATGTGTGTCTAATGGTAGTGATTTCTAAGGTGGAGGAGGAGGGGAGAAGGAAAAAAAGAAATATTTGTGATAATTTAGTTGTGTTTTTGGAAAGAATAGCAAGTTGTGCATAGAAGATATGTAGTTTCATAGACAATCCTCTTTTTATTGTACTATGTTATGGATATGTTTGTTTTATTCCATAAATTAAAAGGAAAAGGAAATAAAAAGAAAACAAAGGAAAAACAAACAAAAGTGAATGTTAAAAATTGTCTTTACATGTAATTGGAAAAAAATGTTATTTTTAAAAAGTCTTATGAAGCTAAATACCCAGGGGCAAAAGTATGAATGCAACTGCAATATGCCCTGGAAGCAAAGTTTTCTTGAGTCCTTCAGGATCTTTCCTCTGGTGGGAAATGTCCATTATGTATCTGAATGACTTCCTCTTTACATTTCAAGGTCTCTGATCTCAAGCTTTTGTGGACATCTCACCCTTATTGGGTGCTCCCTCCTATAAAGAGAAAGGGCAAAGGGCTGAAGAAAACCAAGCCTGGTAAATATAAGAAGACATGCTATGTCTTTCTCCTCCCTCTTCAAGTTGTTTTGGTAGCTGAAAGAGACTAAGGTAAGGGAAACAATTGTACAGAGGCATTTTGGGTACAAATACAGCAGTGGTCCAGAAAATCAGGCTAAGTCTTAGGCAACAACAATAGCTGGTATTTACATAATGCTTTAAGGTTTATAAAGTGCTTTATAAATATCTTATTTGATCCTCACAACAACCCTGTGAGGTAGGTGCTATTACTATTCCCATTTTACAGGTCAGGTAACTGAGGCAAATAGAGGTTAAATGACTTGCCAAAGGTCTCAGAGCTTACAAATTTCTGAGGCAACATTTGAACCTACGTCTTCCTCCCAATCTAGTACTCTTACTGCTACTGAATATTATTGGAGGAGGTAGTATCTGTGCTAAGGGTTGCGAAGAAGGAATTTCATAAATGTAAACATTTGGGGCAGATTTTCAGAAGAGGCAAGATAAGCATTGTGAATGGAAAGTATTCCTGTATAGCTAAAATACAGAGCTTTTGAAAACTAGTGCTGTATTAGATAAGTCTGGAAAGGTAAGTAGCTACTGGATAGTCAGTGCCCTGAATGACAGTCAAAATGACCAGGAAGCCCATTCACAAAGAGATGCAAAATACATGTCATAGACCAAAGTTGGAAGGCACTGAAATGGAACTAAGAGAAATATGAATTTCATGCAATAAGTGTGTGCTGTGGTTTCTTGGTTACTTGTGTCAGCTCATGCCTTTCCCACCTAGATATTGTCTATCGTCACCGCCATTCTGGAGGGAAATGTGCTATTATTACAGTGGCAAAACCTGCCTGGTGCTGACAAAGAAAAAGTTGGTTGTTGAGAATTTTTAAAGGCTCTTATCTTAATTTTCTTGGTTTCTTACAAATTAGGAAAACAATGAGAGTGAAGATAGAGATGAGAAAGGGGGCTATGAAGGCGAAAGTATAAAGAAAAAAGGTGACATTGTGATTAATTAGAAACAGGAATATGAGCCTAGCTTAGATGTTAGTCTATTTTTTGATAACTCAGGTACCCTGGCCTCTGCTAAAATGTGTCCTAGCTCTAAGGATTAAGTTCTGAGTCTGAAGCTTCCCAGGATTCTGCTCCTTATTTACAAATTCAGGATACCCCATCAGAAGATAAAAAACAGGATGGAGCTAAAGATTGAATTTTTCACTCTGCTGATTCCCTCTTAAGTACAGGACCCAGATTGTGAAGTCAAGCTTATAGAGATAATGAGAGGCAAGTCCCCTTCTTTGAAGAGCATGCTCCCTTCTTTGATGGGAAAACTTTGATCTACCTCATTTCACTAATCCATAAATCCAATCATCCTCTCAGTTAAGCACTTGGATCTCTCTCCCAATTCTCCCTCCTTCCATCTAGTGAGATGTCCTTCTGAATTCATAGTGAGAAATCATAGATTTAGATCAAGAAATTATGGCCCAACTTTTTTTCATTTTATAGAGGTGAAAACTAAGGTCTACACAGGTGAAGGTCATAGTTTGCAAATAGCAGAGGCAGGATTTGAATCCAGGTCCTCTGACTCCAAACTCAACAGTTCATTGAACTCCCAAGAGTTACATGGATGGAAGTTATCAGTTCTCATGATTTTGATTACTTTGACAAAATATAGTTGGCCTTGGCTCATATAATGATGTTAAAATTATGAATAGTATGGTTTTAGTAGTATAGCATCACAACAACTTATAAATAGATGAAGATCCCTTTCTAAGGGTTTCCTGGGGTATAAGAAAAAGAGATGCCCTATGTGTCACATTGTATTTTGGAAGTGGAATGTGATCTGAGCCACCTTATTGTTGAGTCAGCTTTTCATTCATGTCCAACTCTCTGTGACCTCACTTGGGGTTTTCTTGGCAGAGATACTGGAGTTGTTTGTCATTTCTTTCTCCAACTCATATTACAGATGAAGAAATTGGGGCAAACAGAATTAATGACTTGCCCAGGGTCACACAGCTGTAAGCATCTGAGGCCAGATTTGAGCTCAGGAAGATGTCTTCCTAACTCCAGGTCTGACACTCTAGCTGCTGCACCATATACCTGCTCCTCTGAGCCACCTTAATGTCTATAGAATAAACTGTTTCGAAGATTCCTATATCCTTAACATTCTTCTTCTGTTGATCTACACAGAGTTTTTTTCTTTCTTTTTTTTAATATCTATTCAGTTTTACAATGAGCCTTCTCTTGAGCTGAACCACACTCATGGAAGGCTAATTGGGCACTGAACTTGGTGATTATATCACAGAATCTCAGAGTTGAAAGGGACCTCATAGACCATCCAGTTTGTCAGATACTTGAACAAGAATCTCCTTCTAGAATACAGCTGAATAGTTATCCAACTTTTGCTTGAAAATTTCCAGTGAGGGCTATCTCCTAAAGCTATTTGCTATCTGTTCCACTTTAGGACAGCTCTCATTTTTTTACTATTACCTGAATCTCTGTCCAATTTCATTTTGACTTGAAGATTCTCCATCTCCACCCCTATGGGATTGGCAGAGGTGGCCATGCCAGTATCTATTTGTTTGTCTTCAATCACTTCCTCTAGAATTCAAAGATCTCACTTACTTCCTCTCCATCTCTGGGCTTATGAAAGAAAGAAAAGATGTCTCCTTTTATGAATGAAGGAGAAAGCTAAAATATGGCTATTTTGATCAAAGTTCCCAAAGGAAGTCAATAAGGGTGGTTAGGATGCCTGAACTATAACATAACAGTCCAGGACTGCAGCCAAGCTGGCTTTTAAAACTACTCAAGGTTCCACATTAGACTTTTTTCATCTATAGTCTGGATAAATATCCTATATCTGCATCCACTGGAGGCCCAGTGGATCTTCTAAATGGATCTTCCCAGATCATTTGAAGTCTTTAGAGTAAAGACATACATTTTGCAGAAATGTTGAGGCCATGGAATAATGGGCCCATTGGGCACAAGGCAGAAAATGACCAGAATAAAGAGAATGTTTGATATTCTCAGGGAGTACCAAGTTGAGCTACTTTATTTTCAACAGTTACAGTCCTTGGAGGCCTTGTTTGGAGAGTACAGCAGGAAGATTCTGAAGGGCAGGAAAATGTTATAAGTGATTTAGATTCCACTGGAAATAGGGAATAAGCTCCTTGTGCACAAACATCATAACACAGGCATAAAGGGCTTACCTGCCAATATATCTACGTATAAATGTGTATGTGCCAGTATGTATTCTCTTTCAAGCAATACTGATTTATTTACATTCCTCGGAATGAGGAATGATAGCCCTTGCAGTTACAAAGTCTAACTCACATTCACAGATACATAATAAGGAGTGAAGAATGATAAAGACAGGGCACCATGGAATGTGTTTTTAAAACATTTAAAGTTTTATTGACCCTGCCTGGCACACCATCCTAATTTAGGCCTTCATAACCTTTCTTAAATTATTGCCTCTTACAGAAAATGGTTTCTCTACTTTGTTTGCCTCTTGTCTAATTTATTCTCTACATAGCTACCAAAATTATCTTCATGTAAAACAGATCTGACCATGTCACTTCCTTGCTGAAGAAGTTTTGGTGGCTCCCTATTACCTCTGTGACAAAAATACAAGCTCCTCATCTTGGCATCTAAAGCCCTTCACAGTCTGACTTTACCCTATTTTTCCATATTTAGCTTTCCATTATCCTTCTTAAGTCATTTTCTGTTCAAGACAAATTGGTCTATTTCTCTAAACTCAGCTGTTGCTGATTTTCTGTCTCCATGCCTACGTGCTTCTTCATTTTCCATCTCCATGTCTTTGCACATGGCTGGAATGTACTTCATCCCTCATCCCTACTTCTAAAAGTTCTCAAATCCCTCACCCCCCAACTCAGGAGCCACCTCCTATAGAAAGCCTTCCCTAATTATCTTAATCATTTTTTTAATATTGTATTTTCCCCTAATTACATGTTAAAACAATTTTTAACATTCTTTTTTTAAATTTTTGAGGTCCAAATTCTATCTGTCCCTTCTTCCTTCCCCTCACCCCTCCCTGAAAGAGTAAACAATCTGATATAGGTTATCAGGTTAAACATTTCTATGTTATTCATTTTGTACAAGAAGACTTGAACAAAAAAAAGGGGGAAATAATATGCTTTAGTCTATATTCAGATGGCATCAGTTCTTTCTCTGGAGACAGACAGCAAGTTTCATCATTTGTCCTTTGTAATTGCCTTGGATTGTCATATGGCTGAGAATAGCTGTCTTTCACAATTGTTCATCATACAATATTGCTGTTGCTATGTACAATGATTCTTCTGGTCTCTGATCACTTTAATTATAAATGCTCTTTTGCTGTTTAGTCATTTTTCAATTGTGTCTGACTCTGTGACCCTTTTTGGGGTTTTCTTGGCAAAGATACTGGTGTGATCTACCATTTCTTTCTCTGACTCATTCTACAGATGAAGAAACTGAGACAAACAGGGTTAAATGACTTGCCCATGATCACACAATTAATAACTGTCTGAGGCTAGATTTGAACTCAGGAAGATGAGTCTTCCTGGCTCCAGGTCCAGTACTCTATCTACTGCATCACCTAGCTGCTTTATCCTTCCTCAGATTATATTGTGTTTACTAATCTACCTAAATATTGCATTTTCACTAGAATATATCCTCCTTGAGTTTTTTGTTTTGCCTTTGTATGCCTAGCCTAGCTGAGTGCATTTCAAATAGAATATGTTAATAAATACCTGTTGAATTAAATTGAATAAGAATACTTACAGACATTTAGAAAGTTCCTTGATTGCCTGAGAGTGACCCTGAGATTATAGAATGGAAAAATGCTTTCAATTTGCGGTGCTAATCCCAAATGGTGAAGGGGTAACTATTCTTTTCTCTAGTCATGGCCTACTGAGAATCACAGTGGTTCAGGCTAGCACTAGGAACCTATAGCTAGTTAGATTAGAAAGTTAAATTACAATCTATTATTCTAGGACCTTTTATTTACTCTTCTAATTATTTTAAAATAAAAAAAAGTATTTTTTAGGTATAGTTCTTTGTTTAGGCTCTCACTAAATGCTAATTAAATTGAATTGATCGGTGCTCGGTTCTGACATGTGATACAGTAGCACAAAGAACAGGCTTCCAGAATATCTTGCAGAGCAGGCCCCTGATGGACAGAAAGATGGATATGGGAAAGTCCATGATGGTAAGACTGATTTCCTTCTTCTGGTCCACCATTCACCCAAGCAGATCCATTTTCAAAGTAAAATGATTCCACCACAAGAAAAAATATCTTCTCAATGAATAGTTATTTTTGCAATGTGGTTCACATGTCACGCTCACAGAACAGGTCTTCCACTACCAACAGAAGTAGATATTTCCTGAAATCATTTGCATCCTCTCATTTTTCCTTCTACATCTTTCTTGTTAAAAGGACCAGGTACACCAACATCTGTGCTTCCTTCCCCCATTTTCCTGAACCATCTGCTATGGATTGAATCTACAACTCAGTCTGGCAAGTAACAAAACAAGACGATGATCAATGTCTTTACCAAATCTCTTCAGTCCTACCCCTTAAATGTATTGAAAGATTTATCTGTTCCAGAGAAGTACCTCAGGTTAATTTCCTAACCTGTATTCATTTCAGAAGGATCTGAAAGATTAATTAGAATAAATGATATAGTACTGCAGTGTTTAAACCAGATGGAATTTACTCTGGGACTTTGACTTTAACATAGCATTTAAATTACTGTTATCAGAAATGATACATGCCAGAACAGTGATGGATTGTAACCTTCCTGGAATTCAAGTATAATTAGTAAACCTGCTTATAGAACAAAAAGTTGGAAGTTAAACATTCTCTCAACTTCCCATTCAACAAAATGTTAGCTTTCATTAGCTATCATTCTTTCCTTACTTCCACATACTTTTTTAAAAAATAGCATATAACCCCTTAAATAAGTTTCAAATGCTGCTTTATTTCTGCACATGTCAAATAACTTAGAGTTTGAAAAACGATTTATTGGGAAGGTTAATTTCAAGATTTTAAAATTAAAAGGCAAGTGTGAAAATGCTAAACCACAGGGTAAAATAAGTATCTAGAATGTGAAGAACTAGATGCTTAACTGCCTTATTTTAGGTTCATGAGAACTTTAATAATCTGAGAAAGACTTTTAAATTGGAATAACTTTATTCTAAGGCTAAAGTCCTAGTCTAGGAAAATAGATATTTTACAACTGCTTCAATGCTGAAAACTTTAAAAGAAATACCTGCTTTCAGTTGACATACTGTTGTTTAGGTTTGTATTATCTGATATGAGCACATTAGCCTAATTTAATAATAAGCACCCCATCCTTCATTTTGGCTACAAAATTGATATCCTTGAAGAATAAGTTTGGCCATGTCACTTTTCTGTTCAAAAGGTTCTCTGTCACTTTTAGAATAAAATATAACCTCCATTTGCTATGAAAGCCCTTCACATCTATCTTTCCAGAATGATTTAACATTAACCCTTCCCATGTATTCTATGTTTGAGGCAACATGGCCTTCTTGCTGTTTTCAGCACGTTGAATTCAATCACCTGGCTTTGTGTCTGCATAGACTCAGTTCAAGCACTACCTGTCACTGGAGATCTTTCATGTTTCCTGAGCTTGTTTGTTCTCCTTTCCCACAGGGAAATTGTGTTGTTCTTTCTTTGTATACATCTTTAATTTGCTTATCTGTGTATCCAATGTTTCCCCTTGTCAAAATGTAAGCTCCCCAAGCAAAAGGTCAATTCTTTTGTCACGGTTTGTATCCCTAAAGCCTAGATTGTCATATAATAACTGGTGCCTGTTGAATTGGATTGATCTGAATTTTCGTTTTTCAAATTTGATTTTAATTTTATGTTTTAGAACCATTTGATTGTGCCCCTACCTCCATTTTGCCCTTAAGTGGCGTAGTTTTTAATTATATGATTTTGCCAAGTATGATTTTTAAGAATAAATATTTCAAGAACTGATCATATTGACCTTTGAGTCAAGAAAACTTCAGGTTGAATCATTCCTGAAATATTTGCTGGCTGCACGATACCGATCAAATTATTTAACTCTCTCAACCTCAGTTTCCTCATATGTACAATCTAGATTATAATAGCATCTTTTTCATAGGTTTCTTGTGATAAACAAATGAGATTCTAGACAGATGGATGGACAGATGGAGAGATAGATGATAGATAGATTACAATAAGAGTTAATGTTATATAGTACTTTATAGTTTCTACCAAGTTCATTTATATATGTATGCAAAGTGTATTTATAGAGATATATACATGCTCAGTGGCCATACTCCAGTAAAACAGTCTCAGAAAACAGGTTAAACCTGGTTCAGAATAACTGATATGCATCAAACCCACTGGTGACTTAGGGAATGTCTACCCCAAGAATACAAATACTTCCCCCAGTGTAATGGATAGATGTGGACAATTTGTTCCATTGGCCATCGGAGAGGCTGAAGCAGGTTCTGTGGGGTGCCTAGAACTTGGTCAGACACCAAAGATATTAAAGCCATCCATTATATTCTGGGCCATCACCAGTCATTCTGATTTTTGCCTTTTCACTGGACTTCAATGACTCTGAAAGAGAGAGTCTGATGACTTTGCACAACTCTACCTCATTTAAAACCAGTTCTCTCAGAAGTCAAGACCTCATCCCTATCATGTCACTGGTCTTCTTCAAAAACAAAGGACAAACAACATCTCTCCTTTGTGTTTCCTCTTCCGATCTGAATTTCCTTGACTTGCTTTGAAATCAAGAAATGGGGAAAAATAGTAAAACATATTTATGTTTTCAATGCTACAAGTCACCCCAAAGTACACAATCAGCCCTGACCCAGTGTCCTAGAACATCTTGCTTTCTCATCAAGCTAGGAAAGAGAGGATGATCTTGACTAACTGTGCCCATTATTTCTCCCAAACTCCTTTTTTATGAGAACAAAACCATAAGGTACCTAATAAAAATTAAAACCCCCATCCAGTTGACTAAATTTTGCTGAAAAAAAATATCTATTTCTTTAGCTGAATGTATTTTTCTTCAAATTTTTGTCCTAAGTGGTCTTTTAAATGGCTGTGTCCTAGTTAGAACACAAGTTTGCAGTTCTCTGCAGTATTTTTTAGAGAGGTACCTGTTAATGAGAACACTCAGGTAACAGTACGAAGAGCTGTAATTGAACGTTGACCCTACTGTTGTCATATTCTGACACCGGAAAATTGGTTTTCTTCCATGAGCCTCAGTTTTTTTATCTATAAAGTGGTATAATAAGTACCATTTAAATCCAATGCAATATATAACACTTTAAAATTTCCAAAGGATTGTACATACCTCCTGCCATTTATTTAATTTTCGTAATACTTATGAGGAAAGTATTCAAGTATTATTTTCTCAATTTTGCAGATCACAAGACAGAGAGGTGAAGCAGCTTGCCCATGAACACACAATGTCAGAACTGGAATTTAAAAGAAGGTCACTTCTGACCCCAAGTCTATCACTCTTCCTACTATACTACACTATACTTTCCTTTGAAGTGTATTACAAGGTCCAAAATTATTTGTGTAAGATTCTAGTAGCTAAAAATCTATGCAAAAGTAGGCCAATATATCATTTATGTTTCTGTTTATTTTATTTTTATAATTTTCATTGCCCAGAAATATTCCTCGAAGCATCTGCCATATCAATGTTATTATGGTTCATGTCAGTAAAACACCAATGTGGTAAGTGTAAGATTACACATTTAGAGAAAAAATATATGTTTGGGACAATTTCTGAGATATCATTTGACTCCAGAAAAGGATAAGGAAGTTATTATTTCCTATATGCTCCAGCCCAGTGTGCTATTGAGGATAAATCATTAGTCATTAATTAGAAAATATAATTATCACTGATTTCTATTTCTAATTGTAACAATCCAATTAGATTTTTTTAATCAAGCCCTATTTGCCTTTTGGTTGGTCCCTGATTCACACAAACTTTTCTTTTTCCCATGAGCCAAGAAAGTGTTAACATTTAAAATGATAAATTTATCGTATCTATCAAAAAAAAGAGAAAATATAGTTATCCCTTCTACATTGAGGGGGTTAGGAGCATAGCATCTCTGTGATCTGTAAAGTCTGTGTAAAAGTTTTTTGGCCCTCTCTTTATACCAGAGAAGAAGTCTGGATTATTTTGATATTAAAAGATAAAACATGTTGATATTATACAATACTATATATATTATGCATTTCTGAGTTCCTGAACTTTTTCTGTGCCATCTGCTGGCCTTCAAGTGTCATCTGTAGCTTCTGCAAAACACCCTCAAAATTTTCACTTAATTTCTTATGCCAACCCAAGATATATCTATACCATGATGCAGAATGACATGATGTGGAAGGATCAGTGTATATATATAAAAGAAAGCAAAAAACATAGTTCCATCTTTGTACATATCTACAATGTATCCATACCTAGAATTTTGTCTTATTTTGATCAACCTTCTTCAAAGAAACACTCACTGAAATAGAGAAGAAACTAAAGCATTCCAGAGGATGGAGTCCTACATGTCAATGTCAAGGGAAGACTTTTCCACTTAAGAATCATAGAATATTAGTGTGTAAAAGAATGAATGGTGAGGATTTCCTAGCCTAATCTCCTCATTTTACATTAGAGGAAAATCAGATTCAGATAGGGAAAGTATCTCACCCAAAGTCATATACCTAGTTGTTAGGAGAGTTGCACCTTGAACATAAGTGTCCCATCTCTTAGTTCAGTGCTCTATCCACTAAACTATACTACCTGTCTGAAAAGTTAACAATTGAGGAAGATATCATGAAAATCCATTAATATCAAGAAAGGTACAAATAAGGTCAACTGGGATTTATTTATCAAGTCCTAGTATGTTAGAAATAGGTTTTAGGATTTAAAAGGCAGGTTTAGAATAATGACAAGATTTATGAAAAATGACACATGGATTCACACGTGTCACAAAATGACACACTGAACTCAGATTTTCTGAAGCCTGTCTTCACATATTTGAAGGTATGGTGTCCTACAGGGATTAGGCTTGTTCAGCTTGAGAATAAGGAATCTGAACTGAAAGTAGTGGGTGAAGGTACAGAAGTTGGTTTAAGATCAACATATGGAAGCACTTCCTAATAACCAGAGATGTCCAAAAAAGAGATGACATGCTTCAGGAAGTCATGACTATGCAAGTCCTGCCCCTATCTTTAAAGGTCTTCAATTGGGGATGATGTTGTCACTTAACAGGAACATGCTAGAAGAGATAAAAACCTTGAGGTAGGATTGGTTTAGTTTACCTTTGAGGTCCTTCCAAGTGTGGGACTCTTGTGATTGTAGCACCAATGTGACATTCACAGCACCTAAGGCAGCCATGAATATGGCAGTGTATTTCTGAATTGCAAAGTATGAGACTCTCCAAATAGAAGGTAGAAGAAAAGCATTTATTCAGACACCAGGAAGCCAAATCCATCATAGTAACAAACAAACCTATACACAATAACAATGCAGAGGACAACATCAGTCCCAAACCTTCTCTCAGTCAGGCTTCTCACAAACGAGCTCCCTTAAATCACAAACAAGCTCTCTCACTGACGCTAGCCAGACTCTTTATTTTCTCTCTCTCCCTCAGTTCTGACTGCCCTGACTCTCAGCTGTCATCCAGTTCTGCCTCTTCCTGTCCCACCCTTCCTCCTCCACCTGTTCCTGCTCCCCTTATTCAGCAAACTCCTCCCATCACAGACTCATGTGACTCAGGCAAGTCATATCAGCCTATTAATGAATTGGAAAGATCTTCTCATTTAAATTACCTTTACAGCGATCCTGTGGCTACTTCAAGAAAGAGATGGTGCAGGTTGAAGTGTTGATGATGATGATGATAGCGGTGATGATGAAGAGGAAGAAGAGGATGGTAGTCCACTTTAAATAAAGATCTTTCCATAAATTATCTCATTTGATCATCACAAAAAACATGTGAGGTTGGTATGGTTTGTTATCCTCATTTTGCGATGAAACAAACAAAAGAGAAGTCAATTAGTTTGCCCAAAGTTACACAGCTAGTAAATTTCTGAAGCAACATTTGAACCCACTTCTTCCTCCTTCCTAATCTAGCACTTTAAATACTATACTAGACTCTTTATAAATAGCCTCTCAAAAGGTTTTGATGAATTAATATAAAATGAGGCCAGACTGGATTACTAAGGAAAATGACATGCTTAGGGAACATTATCAAGCTACCGAGATTAATATCCAGGAGAACAAAGAGGTCCTTGTACAACAGATGTCTGGGTTCTTTCATCAGAGACAGGATCAAGTCATGGACCTGAGTTACAGCATGGGAACTCTAATATTCTTATGTCCGAAGTCTTTGGGTTCCTCTAACTAAAAGCACTCTAAGAATTTTAAGAAAGTGCTCCACCTCAAAAACATTGAGAAATGAATCTCTACTGCTCAACCACTTCTTACCACCTGATTTTCAGCTACTTTGGCATTTCTATTCCTATCCAACAGAAGTAAAACTGGGTCTCTACATGTTTGCCTAATTTTCCCATTTTTACTGTATTCTTAGACATATCTGAATCCCAGAAATGGAGCTTTCCTTGGGTTACACTGGGAGAGCAAGGTATAGGGCACTTCCAAAGAATAAGACAAAGTATAAATTTAACATCAGGTAATGGAAGACATAATTATTTGTGTATCTATCCTTCCCATCATATTGTCAGGTTATTGAAGGCAGAACCCATGTCTCCTCTTAATAATGGTTTGTTGAATTGAACAGGCCATGCTGTCCATGATGACAACTTAATTTGGATGCCCAATTGGCAAAATTATTTAGATAGGCACTATTTAACCTTCTAGTATCATAGAATTTAGAGCAGTAAGAGACCTTAAAGAATATCTAACTCAGTCTCCTTCTATTACAGCTGAGAGAACTGAAGCCAAGAACTGAAGGAGACTTGAGTTGCCCAGGGCCATACTTATAATAAATAAGGAAGTCTGGATTGAATTCAGATCTTCTGTTCCAAACTTTATAGCCTTTCTACTACAACATGCTTCTTTTTCAATAGTTTTCTCCTAAATCTTGGTACACATCTCCTATGCCTCTTTATTGCCCACTAGCAGTTCACAGATTCCTATCATCATCTCTCAGGCCTGCCTATGGTCAGTATCATTCTTTCTCCTTCACCTCTACTATTGACAAGTAGAACACAATACTACTATATGGAATAATGATAAACAAAATGTAAGGGGCATCCTTCTTAGCTAGCTGCCAATAGGAAAATATTTCATAAACAAATTTCCCCATAAAGCATTAGTGAATGATAAAGGAGTGATCTATCTATTAGATTGTAAACTCCTTAAGGCAGGGAGTCTTCTGCCTATTTTTGTATCTCTAGCACATAATATAGTGCCTGGTACGTAACAGGCCCTTAGCAAATGTTTATTAATTGATTGATTTCATTTTAATAAAGATCTCCAAATGATTCAAAATTTCAACCTTCATTTTATGGTCTAATATTGTATCTAATTAACCTCCTCTTCTATTCTTTTAGCTCCTAAGAAATTACTTATATCTCTGTGGTTATTAGGCATTTTATAATTATGAAGATATTTATATATGCAAAATATTCACATCATCATATTATTAAGAGACAGGGACTGGACCTATGATTTCATTGGTATAGGAAATTTCTGGGTAAGGAAACTCATTCTGAAAATGCAAATGGGTACCTCTTCTGCAGCTTAAATTCTTAGAAAGTTGTCTGTAGCAGTGAGTAGTTAAATAATTTGTTCAAAGTGGAACAGATAGAACGTCTCAGAAATGGAACCTAATGCTAGGTTTTCAGAGCTTTGAGACTGCTTCTATTCACTCTACCACAATGCCTTTTATCAATATTACTTTCTAGAAGTATTCCTCATGAGGCTCACTGTGTTCAGTTTCATGTAATTCATATGAATCAAACTTCAATATGGTCACTGTAATATACCAAGAGTCTTGCCCTAAGAGAATTTGCAAGTGTTCCACTGAGGCCTAAGAGCCAAACAGTGTGAGTGTTGTATGTATGTATGCATTCCCAGATGCACACTATGTAAAGGAGTTAGTCCCTGTTAGGCTGGTCCAGTAGTATGCTAATTTCATCAACTGTATAAACCAAGCTGATGCACACTCAGAGATATGGAGCTGAAGCAAGAGATAGATTGCCACACTCAATGTTTAATAAAGCAAATCAGCAAATTTTGCGGGTGCTAAGCTTTATAGGAGCATGATTCTTATGGGATTTGTGTGCCTCCTGTGATGCAGATCACATAATTCCTGCACTGAGAAAAAGCACCAAAGGTACCCTTGGAGCTTCTACTTATTGAGAAATGCCATCAAGGGTCTAGTAGGCTAATTGAAAGGTCCCTCCAATTTATCCATGAAACTTTTACAGGGTAGGCAGCATGAGTAAGCAAAACTATACCAATTGATCACAACACTGGAGAATGGCACAATTGGGGTCAAGTCCTATAGTATTGGTAAACATTCAAACTTGGTCCTTTTTAAATGTCATACGTGGGTTGTATAATAAAGGAAGACATATGGGATCAAGACAGAAGGCATACACCAATACAAAGAAAAGAAACATCAATCTGAGGTTCTAGCTCTTTAGATGTCCTCTTCTGTTCTAATGAAGTCTCTTGAACCAAAGAGTGCTTTTTTCCCTCCCTACCTTTCCTCTTCCTCCCTTAAACACATACACACACACACACACACAAAATCAATCACACACACACACACACACACACACACACACCCAAAAAAGTAATCAGAAATAAAATGAAGTGTGGAATTAGCAAATGCCTTCAGTAAACCTTGATATTACTGCTATTAGTGTTTTGACAACTCATGGTCATCCTGGTCACAACAGGCAAAGATATTTCCATGTCTTGAGCCAAATATTTGTTTTTCACTACCCCAAATTGTGATTATCTGGCTGTCCTTAAAAGATATTGAGTTGTTGTGTTAATAACTCTTGAAAATACAAGCCTGCCCAGAGGGTAAAGTTACAGATGGCAGAAATTTTCTAGGAAATAATTTCTTACAGAATTATGGAAAGCTAGAGCAGGGAGTCATCTTGGAGATTACCTAGTGCACTGCCCTCATCTTGCAGAGGAGAGATCAAAGACCTACTGAGGTTAAGGGCCTTGCTCAAAGTCACCTAGCAACATCTAGTGGCAGTTTGGGGAGTCCCAGGCCTAGGCTCTGTCTACTACTTCTGTCTTATTTAATGATTAATTTTACAAGGCAGGCTCTTTCCTTTGAGATCCATAAAGTACCTTCAACTTCTGGTCTCCTGTGAACATTAAAAATGGAAATGGATGTTACTCATTTTAGCCATTCTGCTTTTGTAGCATTTTCTAGCCTCTAAGTTTCGGCCTCATTCCTCCTTTCCAATTTCTGGTCCTGCTTCAAGTTGAATATAGGTTTTGTAAATTCATACAAATCAACCTGCAAAAGAGTGAATTTATGAGTGGAATTTAGAAAGTGGTCTTTCCACTCCTCAAAGTTTCTTCTTCTTTGTAGATGTAATCCAACACAAACACATGCAAATACACACACACAAACACATACAACAACAATAAATCCCATATATAAAAACTCATCCTAAACTTGAACACTAGGTCCTTTATTTCTCAGATTAATGAAATCTATCAGTGGGATCTCATTCATCTCATTATGTAATTACCCTGGAGAATGAAATATTTAGAAGCTGAGAATGGTTCAAGGCATTAAAAACACCACTATTTGAAGCATATACATATGACCACAACCTTACACTAGTGAATTATTTATAATTTTCCCAATTGAAATGGTAAGCAAAGTTTTAGCAGGTAGAATTGCAAGGCTAGCTCTGGAATGTTTCTGTTGATTAACCAATGCCTTCAGAAAGGACAGGGCAAGGGACATAGCCAAGAGGGATGTTAATTGCTACTTATGACTTATAATGTGCAGCAAATGAATTTGAAGAGTCCCTCTATTCATCTCATAGGTACATACACATCCCCCAAAAAACCATCCAGAGACACCCTGCTTACCTACTTCTGATGAAAACCTTACCTTATGAACTATATAACTCCCTAGAAGTCTAGACTTGAAAGGCTAAAGAAAGATCAAGGAGCTTAGTTCAAGGAAAAGGTATTCATTTCATCTTTCCACAAAATATTGAACTCTTAATGAAGGCCTCGTGCTTGAGGCAATGAGAGACAAAAAAGTCTCATGTATCTTGTTTTCTTGAACACAGACCTATGAAGTGGTGATGGAGGGATAAACAAGTGGTGAAAATATATCCCCCCTCTTCTCTCCCACTGACAGCCCCACATCTTTGAAGAATATCCTATGGTTTGTATCGCTGAGATTTGATTTTTTTTTTAATGTTTATTTATTTATTTTTAGTTTGCAACATTTATTTCCACAAAATTTTGAGTGTGAAATTTTCTCCCCATCTCTCCCCTCCCCCCAACCCATAATGCCAAATATTCTGATTACCCCTTCACCCCATCTGTGCTCGCTGCTATCACACCCCTCCCTTCCCTTATCCCCATCTTCTCACTTTTCTCATAGGGCAAGATTGATTTCCATGCCCCATTACCTGTATTTCTTATTTCCTAGTTGCATGCAAAAATAATTCTCAATAATTTTTCCTAAAACTCTGAGTTTTAACTTCTCTTTCTTCCTCCCTCCCCACCCACCCCCACTGAGAAGGCAAGCAACTCAATACATGTGTACTTTTGCAAAAGACTTCCATAATGGTCATGTTGTGTGAGACTAACTATGTTGCCCTCCATCCAGTCCTGTCCTCCATTTATTCTATTCTCTCTTTTGACCTTATCCCTCCCCAAAAGTGTGTACTTCTAATTGCTCCCTCCTCTCATTTGCCATCCCTTCTATCATTCCCACACCTCACTTGTCCCCTTCTCCCCAACTTTACTGTAATGTAAGATATATTTTCAATACCAAATTGAGTGAGCATGTTACTCCCTCCTTAAGCCAAATGTAATGAGAGTAAGCTTCACTTTTTTGCTCTCACTTCCTCCTTTTTCTCCTCCATTGAAAAAGCTTTTTCTTGCTTCTTTTATGAGAGATAATTTGCCCCATTCCATTTCTCCCTTTCTCCTCTCAATATATTCCTCTCTCACCCTTTAATTTTATTTTTTTTTTAATTTCATCCCTACTTATTCAATTCACCCTGTGTTCTCTATTTTCTTCAGTGAGCTTTTGAACCTCCTTTTCCATTTAGCTAATTCTGCTTTTTAAAGTATTCTTCTCTTCATTGGCCTTTTGGACCTCTTTTGCCAATTGAGTTAGCCTCTTTTCAAAGGTATTATTTTCTTCAGCATGTATTTGGGCCTCCTTTAGCAAGCTGTTGAATCACTTTTCATGATTTTCTTGTATTGCTTTCATTTCTCTTCCCAATTTTTTCTCCACCTCTCTTACTTGATTTTCAAAATCCTTCCTGAGCTCTTCCATGGCCTGAGACCATTACATATTTATTTTGGAGGTTTTGGAAGGCTTGACTTCCTCTGATGGTATGCATTTTCTTTCTCATTTGAAAGGATGGGAGAAAATACCTGTTAACCTTTTATAGTCTTATTTTTTTCCTCTTTTTTGGGCATTTCCCC
The DNA here is from genome assembly GCA_028658325.1 of Potorous gilbertii. Classification (NCBI taxonomy): domain Eukaryota; kingdom Metazoa; phylum Chordata; class Mammalia; order Diprotodontia; family Potoroidae; genus Potorous; species Potorous gilbertii. The sequence continues at coordinate 90,837,857 of CM053771.1, forward strand.
AGCCAGTTATTTGACTTTTGAGTCCTTTCTTAAGAGTAGGATATACTCTGGGGACCTGTAAGATCTCAGTTCCTCCAAGGTAGCATGATCAAGGCCTGCACACTGCTCTGGGAGCAACAAAAAACTTTTCTACCCAGAATCTGTGAGCAATAGAATTCCCTCTCCACAGCTGTCCCCAGCTCCACCATGCCAGCACTCCTCCTCCTCACCCCAGGGCCCAGCTCAGGGCTGCGATTTAGTTCAGCTACTAAATTCCCCCAGGAGATTTAGGCTGAGAGCTCCACTGCAGTGGTTGCTGCTTGTGAGGCCAGACCATGTTCCCTTCTCATCCAAATGGAAAAGCTTTCTCACTGACCTTTGAAGCTTTCTTTGGCATTTCTGGGTTGTGGGATCTGGGAACCACAGCTACTACTGTGGATTCTGCTCCCGATGTCTGTTCCAGTCCTGTTCCTGAGGTGCTGAGCAGCCAGGGCTGGGTTGCACTCCATGGGCTGTGCTCTGCTCTGTGCCCCATGCGATAGATCTTTCCTGTTGGTGTTCCAGGCTACCTTGGGCTGGAAATCTCTTTCACTCTATTGTTTTGTGGCTTCTGATGCTGTAGAATTTGTTTAGAGTCATTTTTACAGGTATTTTATAGGATGTGGGGGAAGAGCTGGAGTATATGCATCTTCCTACTCCTCCATGTTGGCTCCACTCCCACCCAGATTTGATTTTTGAACAGTTATGGGAATGGTGGATAATAGTTATAGCTGGCATTTATATAAACATATAACAATATAACCCTTTATAACCTGATCTATTTCTACTTTTCTAGTCTCCTTAAACATTTCTGCTCTTTGCATACTCTACAGTCCAGTGACTTTGGCCTCCTTGCTATATCTCTGACAAGATAGGTCATCTCCCAACCCTATACACTTTCACTGGCAATTTCCTGTGTTGGAATTCCTTTCCTCACCTCTGCCTCCCAGCTTCCCTGAGTCTCAGCTAAAATCATATCTTTTGTAAAAAGGTTTTCCTCATCCTACTTCTCTCTAAAATCACCATTTATTCTGTATATATCTTGTTTGTCTAAAATTGTTTGAACATTGTCTCCCTCATTAGATTTGGAGTTCCTTGACAGTAGGTACTGTCTTTGCCTTTATTTGTATGTCAAGTGCTTCACACAGTGTCATATACGAGGTGTTTAATACATGCTTGTTGATATGACTTAATAGAAGAATTAAAGGAAGAAATAACAAAAAAGACTACTGGAATTAGATCTCTAATAACAATTCAAATGTCAAACAGAAAATCAATTGCTCAGAATAAATTGTAAAGAATCTATAAAACAGCTCTCTAAAGGAGACTGTTAGATTCTGAACTCAAAAATGCAGAGATGGAAAAAAAAGAACACAAAAAATTACCAAAATCAAGCTAGATTAATTATCTTGAAGAGAGCCTGGAGCAAAATAATTGGAGAAATACTGATCTCACAAGGGAAAATAATTATAAAACAAAAAGACTAGATTCCATGATCTATGAAATCACATAAGAATATTTCCTTGAAGTACTACAAATAAAAGAAAAAAATAAAGATCAATATAATTCACAAGATATTGTCAGAGAGAAACCCTAGTTCACCTCATCCAGAAATACTGCACATTTCAAACACTTTAGCATTAATTAAAAAATCTTGGAAGCATCCAAGTTGTTTGCATGCCAAAGAAAAACAGTCACAATCAAAGATTATTCTTTGCTCATGAGACATGAAAGAAAAAAAAGTTAAAATATATCCTGAAAAGCAAAAGAAATTACTTTGTACCTTAAAACAACATACCCTTCAAATTTGACCTTAATCATGGTGAGGTGGGTGAATTTTTCACAGGATGTAGGAATTTGAATTGATTTTATTGAAGAAATCATACATAAGCAGGATACCAATATATAAGTTCATCAATCAAAATAAATTTAAGGGAATATGAACATTTAATATGAGAAGACTAAATAGATTTTACACACACAAACACACATATATGCATATATATGTATAGGCACACATATACATATTCCATTTATTATATATATACAGGTATATGCCAGTGCATATACATATATGTGTATATATGTATACATATGCATACATGTATATGTGTACATATATACATATACACATATGTATTTGTTGTTCAATTTTTTCAGTTGTTTCCAATTCTTTGTGACTGCATTTGGGATTTTCTTCCAAAAAATGCAAGAGTGGTTTGCCATTTTCTTCTCCACCTCATTTTACAGATGAGGAAACTAAGGCAAACAGAATTAAGCAATTTACCCAGTCACACAGCTAATAAGTATGTCTGAGGTTGAATTTGAACTCAGGCTCCCCTGACTCCAAGCCGGGCACCCTATTCACTGTGCCAGTTAGCTGACCCATATATACACATATTTGTACATATATAAACACCTGTATATTTTTGTGTGTGTACATACATGCATATATGCATACTGTGTAAGTGGTCTAAGGTTTTTATCAGTCTCATTTCATTTGAGGGTGAATAAAATGAAAAGGAGAGAACATGGATTTAACCTTCCCTTATGGGTTCAATAAATAAAAGTTCCCAGAAGAATGAATAGGGGAAAGAGAGAAATGAATTAATATTTTCTACAATAAGGAACCACACGTGAAATTCGTTTATTTTTGTAAGTATGGAAGATTGGGGTGGGAGATTAGAGGGTTTTTCTCTTATCTGGGATGGACTAAGGAGAAAATAAGGCTACCATCTTTTAGAAATTTCACCTTACCTGTGGGTCATTAAAAATAACAAAGAAATAACCAACCCCTATGGGTAGAGTCTATAAAAAAGGATCAGAAATTATCCTAGTGACAGAAAGAAGCAGGAAGAGAGAAAAAGTGCATATGTTCCATGGGGAAGGAACATTGTAAATAGTCTGGTTCAAGCCACTTATTTTGGATATGGAGACATTGGGGACCACAGTGGGGAGACAGTGAGTGGGGGAGCCTAGATTCATCCTCAAACTCCCCCCACCTATTTCCTCATGATTCTGACTTGGTGAGTTGGTATTTCTGGAAATTGGACTCCATTCTCAGATTCTTTGAACAAAAAGGTGGGAAAGGGACAGGAAGGTAAGGAACAAGTCTGGGACCATACTTTTATCTGGGCTATGCAAAGGAGAAGATAATTGATTTTCTTGTGATTCATTGAGAACAAAGAGATAGCAATAGCTAACATTTCTATAGCACTTTAAGGTTTGTAAAGTGCTTTCCATGCTAATGCATTTGATTCTAACAACAATCCTAGAAGGTTGGTGCTATTATTATTCCAGTTTCCAAATGAAGAAACTGAGGTAGAAAGAGATTAAGTGACTTGCTCAAAAATCATCCTATTAGTAAATGCCTGAGGCCAAACTTGAACTCCAAGTCCTACATTCTGTACGATACCACTGTGCCATCTAGAAATAATAAATGAACTAATGAAAAACATTCATTAAACCCTTACTATGTGCAAACCTCTATTGTAAACACTGGAGATATGAAGAGAAAAACAAGACAGTCCTTGCTTTCAAGGGGCTCAAATTAGAGTCCTGGGACTGGAGTAAGTAAGATCTGGCTTCAAATCTAGTCTGCTATGTGGCCCTGGGCAAGTCATTTAACCTCTTTGCCTCAGTTTCCCCACCTGTAAAGTAGGGTTAATAGCCATTGTGATAATGATTGTAAAGTACTTAGCAAGTGCATTGCACATAACAGGTGCTTTAAAAATGTTACTTCTTATTAGTATTTCTAAATTCCAATATGAGGAGACAACCTAGGACCAAGCACTTTGGGTCAAATAACTTCTTTTTCCAGGTCTCCAGTAATTGTATCTCCTGAGGAGTGGACACTGAATGGGGACAAAATCTAAGTGTATCCTAGAAGGAAAAAGAGAGAAAACTAAGGGTATATTTCTTGAATGGGCACCACAGATGAAAGTCTATAGGGCGATGAGGGTGAGGGACTGTGGAGATCCAACACCACATTCTTAGCTGAACTGAGTGAAAGAAGTGTAAAAAATAGAGAACAGTAATAAAATCGGAACAAGCAGTTTGTGCTAGGCATTGAAGGATGAAGTATTTGTGAAAGGAAACTGAGGCAAGAATGTTCCAAGCAAAAATGAACCTCTGGAATGTAGTGCTGATTAGTTTTTTTTGTTTGTTTTGTTTTGTTTTAATAACAGACTTCTGGACAAGATGTCTGTCTGAATGGAGTCAAATTAAAATTTCACCAGATTAAACAGTGATCATGAAATCCAATGAGAGAATACGTGTGTATACATACATGTATATATGTGTACATATACATATATATATATATATATAATATGTGTGTATAGATATCCTTAAAAAGAATGAGAAATTAACACTATGAAGCTATAAAGACAACAAACAGTCTCAAGGGGAAAGACGGATTTTTAAAAATATAATAAAACCTCTGGAGAAAAAAATTAGCAGGAAAATAAATAGCTTAGAAGAATAAGTGGTAAAGCTCACCCAAGTAATTTGTTGCCTGAAAACTTGAATAGGACAAAAAGAAATCAACAACTCCATGGGATAAAAAATATTGACAATGACCACAGTGTGCGAGAGTTTTTTCTGATAGACTTGGAACTTTGTAACAATGCAAGAACTTAAAAAAAACCAAATCCCAATGGTCTTCTAAGGCAAAATGCCTTCCACATTCAGAAAAAGAAATATGGAATTCATTCGCAGAATGTAGCAGATCATTTGTGTGTGTGTGTGTGTGTGTGTGTGTGTGCATGTATTACAGTTTAATTTGTTATATGATTTCTTCCATTTATTTTAGTTTGTCTACACAGCATCACTATAGTGAAAATATATTCAATAGGAAAGTACGTATAGATCCTATATAGAAGTGTATGCCATCTTGGTGAGGGAGGGGGGTGGTGAGGGGTAGGTAGGGGGAGAAAATCTAAGTTTTATGGTAGTGATTGTAGAACATTAAAAACAAAAAAATTTCAAAAAAGAAATATTGAAAAACAAACAAAAAAATTAAAAAAGAGAAAATTTATGTTATCTTATATAAAACACAACTGACTGGAAAAATAAGCCTTGGAGCCTTAATTTAGGAATAATTTGACTCCCTAAAAATCGTGATTTAAAAAAGGCAAGACTATATTTAAAGAAATAACAAATGAAAACTACCCATTTCTCATAGAACCAGAGGGCAAAGTGAAGACGGAAAGAATACATTCATCATTTCCTGAAAAAAACTCAAAAGAAAAGTCACAGAAATTGTGTGGTCAAAATTCCACAGTTCTAATATAAAATAATAATAACATCAGTAGCAGCTAAAATATTGACAGTAATAAAGCTGTAAGCATCCAGAAAAAAACACATCATTTCAACCACCAATAAACCAATCAGGATCACACAAGACATGGCAATTTATGGTATAAATTACAGTTAGATATTTACTAAACTTCCTAGCTATGTGATCTTAGCCAAGTCACTTAATCTTTCTGTGTCTCAGTTTCCTCATCTGTAAAATTTACATAATAATAGTAGCTTTCACAGAGTTGTTGTGAGGATCAGAGTTAACAAAGTAGTTTTCAAATCTTAAAATACTACATAAATGCTATTGTTATGATTAATGAGAATTGGTCCCGCAATATAATATTCTAAAACTGATAGGATTGCAACCATGAATTACCTTGTGAAGCTGAATATAATACTACAAGGAAAGAAATGGATTATTAAGGAGATTCCAAGATTTCCTGATGAAAAGGTCAGAACTGAGTAGGAACTTTGAAATACAAGATAAAGTCAAGAATAACTTAGGAAGTTAAATTCATTTGATAAATTCCAAAGGGCTAAATGATGATGTAACTAACATTCTCATAGGAAAAGGAAAGAAGTGTCCTGTAAGCACTCTAGTATCTTCAAAAGCTTTTGAGGTGGTAAAATAAGTCACCTGAGGATGGATTGATTCTGATCATTGAGTGTTGATTGGAAAGAGTAGGGATGGTAAAAGGAATGATACTTAGTACAGGAAGGAGGAAGAAGGGGGTGAAATTCTCATACCAAGAATTCCTGAGAAAAATATGCAAATGTGGAAGAAGGGGTGAGGAGGAGTGGGTTTTAAATGAATCTCACTCTTACTTGAAATGTACAAAATAAACTGGAACACATATATATACAATTTCGCATGGAAATATGTAAAAAAAAAGACCCTGAAAATGGTATTAAAAGGGAGGAAAGGGAGAAGAGGAAAGGGGAGAAAAGACTAACATCTTAAAGACTGTCTGCCCATCCATTATGGAATGGTTGACCAAAGAATGGCATATGAATGCAATGGAATATTGTTGTATAATTTGACAAGGTGAAAGAGGAATTTTAAGAAAATCTTGGTAATATGAACTGATACAGAGTAAAGTAAGAAGAAATAGGAGAAAACAACTTACAAAAAGGACAACAAAATTATGAAGAAAACTCAAGAACTCTGATTAATGTAATGACCTACCCTATCTCTAGAGAACGTATGGTGAAGCATATTGCCCATCTCCGGACAGAGAGGTGATAGACTCCAGGTGCAGAATGAGATATTCATTTCTGGACATACCAGTGCATAGATTTTTTTTTTAGCAAAACTAATTGATTTTTTTCCTCTTGATTCTTTAATTGGGGGTTGGGAGGGAAGTGTAATTAGCGGTAATAATGACCAAAAAAAGAACTTTGATGTTTATTTTTAATATGTGGAAATGAACAGAAGCACAGACAAGTGAGATAATATTGAAAGCAATATTTGGAAATACTAATTGCTTTTTGGAAAAAGCAATTAGTATGAAATAGAATTTCATGGTTTTAAAAAGAATTCTCTTGTTTATCTTGCTTAGGAATTGAAAATGCTCTGTTTTGCTGTTTAAATTCAGAATAAAAATAATTAAAAATAAAGTGATAGAACTAAATTTAATAAAGGAAAAAAACAAACATAGCCATTATAATATCAAATATTTATAGAATACACTGGCTCACAAAATGAAATGGAGGGATACAAAAAACAGAAGCTGACAATTTGATACATAAAAGAAATAAACTTAAAGCCTGTAGACATAAAAAAAAGGTAAAATCGAGGGCCAGAATAGAATTCATTAACATTCAGGTGAATAAAAAAGCAGAAAGCAGAAACTGAAAGCATGAGTTCAGATAAGGAAAAAGAAAAAAATAGATAATGTAATGAAAGGCAAGCCTGGAAGCTTGATTATCTTAAAGGTCTCCTAGATAATGAACAAAATTTGTCAAAAAGACTCAAATAGATCTATGATTAAATTGAGTTGAAATTACCTTCCAAAAATACAGATCACCACCCATCCATGTGTGCCTCTTTTCTTTGTCACCTATAAGGTTATCACTGGGGATCTGATCCACCCAATGTGAGACAGAGTTCCCTCGCTTTCTCCTGGCATTGCCCATGTCTCAATATGGCACCCCAGATATCTATCTGGCATCCCTCATCCTCCATAGATAACCATATTCTCTTCTTTACTTATTTTGCATTTTCTCAATGGTACCTTTTACTTCTATTTTTTATGATATGTTGCAATTTCTGCATCATCTCCATTGCTAGGATGTAGAAAACTTAAATAAATGTTGAAAGGGAGAAATATTTCAAAATTTTAACACAACTATGTAAATCGATAAGAAAAAAATGAACAAAAATATGGACTTAAAGAGAAGCTAAGTAACAGTGTAGTGAGTAAATAAGGGAAAAAAGTCATAGAAATAATATAAAATTGAATGTTATCAATGAGGCAGCATGCCAAAAATATATAGTAGTTAAAGCTTTCCTTGGAAGAAAAAATTCTGTCTCTGATAACACATAGTATCAAAGGAGAAAAAGATAGGACTAGTATATTGAGCATGAAATCAACATATAACTGGTAAACAAAATACTGAAAATCAATTATTTCCATATTTAATCTATAAAAAGTCAAAATAGCTGAATGTTTTCTTTTCATGTAGTCATGTTTCTTTCCAGAGATCTTCATAATGGAACTGTCTCCACTAGGATTTTCCCAGTGACAGGAAGGTGTGCTATGTGCAAGACCTTTGGCAGCAAAGACAATTTTAACTATTCCCTTCCTCCAATATTGCTAGAGGGAAGACCACCGTAATAGATTCTCCTCTTAAGCATAGGAAATATTGCTAAATACAAGACTATTTAAAAAAAAGACAGTTTGTGGGGTAATATAGCTAGCTGAATACAATCCACATTATTAAGGTGAAATTGAAAGGCTTTCTTCCAGCATATCTCCTCTTAGTTCATTTTGGAGGACATTCTTCATATTTCCTTTTATTCCTGAGAGCCATGAGGTTGACCTCAGTAACTATTTATATGTCCAAGAATAGATAAACTTTGACCAAGCTTGACAATCAGAAAGCACTAGCAATAAAAAAGATTAAATGACAAATGGACAGCAAAGTTAAATTTTTTGGATCATAACCCATGTATTAGGTTTGTGCGATGATGGAATTAAGAGTATCACATTTCCGCACTTCTCTCTGACTTATTTCATTTGTTGGCATAGCTCCTCAGTAGATTCTCTGCTCTGTCCTTGCCAACCTTGTATCAGAGGCTATGTAGGCATTCATATGTTATTTTACACTTCAATAGTCTCTCATGGTCAACTACACTGTAAGCTATTATACTGGAAGAGCCCATCACATCAACATGCATTTATTTATCAGCTACTATGTGCCAAGTAGACAATTTTGTATTTGACCTGTGGTAGAGCCTTCCAAGATCATATTGGCTTGATCAACCACAGTAGGAAACCATAACGACTCCAACATAGTGATACCCTTTTGGTCCTCTTCAAGAATGAAGGACAACAACCATCCAATTATGTGCCAAACACTGTACTAAGGTTTGGAGAGGCAAAAATGATCTCTGCTCTCAAGGAGCTCACTACCTAGTGGAGAGGTGAGGGAATGCACTGTAGATATAACTGTGCAAACTCAACATATATAGGATAAATTATGACAATCACAGAAGGAAGACGTTAGCATTAAGGAGATCAAGAAAGGAGAAGATGGGATTGTAACTGAGACAGAAAGAAGACAAGAAGTGAAATAAGGAAGGAGAAAGCATTCTAGACATGGGGAACAGCCAGTAAAAAAAATGCATGGAGTCAAGAAATAGAAAGTCTTGAGCAAGGGATAGCAAGTAGGCCAGTGTCACTAAGTCTTAGAGTACCTAGAGGGTACTATGGAGTAGCTGGACGAGATCTCTTTCTCTTTGGAATTCCTAAAATACTTTTTTTGTATCATTCCTGAACTAAAAAAAAAGGGAAAGGAGAAAAATAGGCAGACATAGCCATTAAAGTAGATGTTGTAGAAAACAATAGTCATGAGTAAAGATAGTGTTGAGAACTATGATTTCATTATAGGAATAGGGAGTCCCTGGAGAGATTTCTGTGTTGATAAATATTTAACAACTTGATCTCTGAAAAAGTAGAACTCATTTTTAAATTTAATCAGTATTTATTAATATTTAATCCATCATTGTCTTATGTCTGGGCAATTAATAAAATGGTAAGTTAAGCCCTGATTTTATTTTCTAAAGTATAAATGCTTGAAATGGAAATTTAATAAATAGAGTTGGCTCTAGTTATACCTCTGCCTTCTACCAAAACAGGTAAATGCCTTCTATTCTTAGCCACTTGCTGCACTCAAATGTCAATTGATTTGTCCAAGATCACTTAGCCACTTATTTTTATCGGAGTCAGCACTTGAAATTGCTAGATCAAATCAGGGTTTCCTGGCTTTGAACACAACTCTCTCTATTCAATATACCATCTGCCTCTCATGTGACTTAAAAGATAGTGAACAATACCTATGCAAGGAGAAGCCAGAGGAAGATAGTAGCTGTTAATAGATTTCCTGACATACAAAATGGTCTTCCCACCTGGGTATACATGTGAAAAAATTAAAGGAAGACTCAAGTAGCTGTGTGTCTCAAAAGTTTCCTCAGACTAACATGGTCCTATTGCTTGATTAGTAGGTATGTGGACAGTGGGAGGAGAGGCTTCTTTGAACAGGTAGGTCCTTGCCTGTCAGGGTGTATGGCTGGGGATGACAAAGAAAAGACTGTGTGCAGAGGCAATCTTTGCCTCCCCTTTTGTATTTCCTTCTTCCCTTGCCCTCTACCTGCACCCCCCAACCTCAGCTGCACCATAATTTATCCAGTGATAAAAAAACATAACAATAAGTTAAGTTGACAGGAGAAAATTGAGAGATTGTGGCAGGAACATTACTTATTAACTGACTCTTGGTTTTCCTCTTACCTTTTGGACAGCCTTGGCTAGATCATTCATTATCTTTTGTCTACTGTGAGAATTGCCTAAAGCCCTTTCTTGGGTCTCTTCTTCTTTCCCTCTAACCTGTTCTGTGGTGGACTCATTACCTTCCATGGTTTCAGATATCATATCTACAGATCACTCCCAAGTCCACATCTCTAACCTTAATTACTCTTTCTCACTACAGCCTTGAAATATCAGATGCTTGCTGGAAAAATCCACCTAAAGGCATCTCAAACTCAGGATGCCCAAAATGGAATTTATGTTTTCCCCAAACCGATTCTGTCTTTCAAAAGTCCCCATGTGTTGATGACATCCCTGTCCTCCCAATCACCTAGGTTTATCACCTCAGAGATAACCTTGATTTTCCCATCATTTTTCTCCCACGTAATCTTGCCTTCTAACTCCATAACACTTCTTGTATCTATATTCTCCTTTGTAGTTACATAGTCTCCACCCACCTTCAGATTTTTATCACCCCTCATTTGGACTATTACAATAGTCTCCTATTCTTTGCTTTATTTTTATTGTATTTATTTTATTTATTTGCTTTCGGTTTCTCCTTCATTCTAGATTTTGCGCAACTGTTAAATTTATATTCCTAAATGCTAGTTCTGGCCATGTTACTCTCCTGCTCAGAAATCTTCAGTGACTCTCTGTTGCCTCTAGAATAAAATATAAAATCTTCATTCTTGAATTTCAAGTCCATGACAGCCTCTTTCTCTAGTATTGTTTAATATTACTCCCCTTCATTTATCTTTCATCATATTCCATCTGGTTTCTTTGCTGTTTCCCACATGTAGTATTCCATCTTCTCTCTCTGCTTCTGCAAAGGTTTTGACCCATGTTTAGAATATACTCCTTTTTCCTATCTGCCTCTTAGAATCTCTAGCTTATTTTAAAGTAAGCTTAGTACACTTTGCATGAGGCCCTTCGTGATCCCTCCAGCAGTTAATTTTCTCTTCCCTCTTGAAATTTCTTTAAAATTTTCATTATATTTTACATTTATATATATAATTTTATCATATTTTATATTTAATTTCTGCACATGTTTGCATGCTATATCTCCTAAGGGATATGTAAACTCTTTTGAGGGCAGACATTGCTTTATTTTAGTCTTTATATCAGCTTATTATATCCCAGCTCATTACAATAGGTGCTTAATGACATTTATGAAATTTAATTAAATTGTACACCAATGCATGGGATGTACACATGCATTTAATCTCAAGAGCTATGAGCAATATTGCATTTCCAGATCACTTCAATTAAACAATTTAAAAAATATTCTCCTATACATGGAATTTGAATATAGAGTCACAATGAGGAGAAACAGATGACATCATAGTAGGTGTACACTGTAGGTAGCAAGATAGCTGGAGAAATTAGATGATGAATTCTTGACTCAGGTTAACATTTGGTACCAAAGTAGGAGAGAGTGTGATGGTAAACTTCAACGACACCATCATTGGCTAAAGAGTCTGCTAAAAACAGAGGACTGGATACATTTCAGCTTTTTTATGATAATTCCATCTTTTAGAAGGCACAAAAACTGCATTCTGGATTTTATTTTGAGTAATGAAGAGCTGTTTCATGAAGTTGAGATGATAAGAACCCTAGGAGACACTGACCCCCAAGGAATCCTAAAAATTTATTAACAAATAAAGAGAAACCAAATATAGGCTTATATGCCCTAGATTTGAATGTTGACCTTGATACAATGAGAGGGGATTAATCACTAGATTTAGAGTCAAAGGACATGAGTTTTCATCCTAGCTCTGTTATTTACTACCTTTGTGACCTTGAGACAATCACTTAACTGCTTTGAGTTGCAATTCTTTTCATATGTAAAATTGGGAGTTTGTAGACTAAGTACTCTCCAAGTTTCCTTCTATACTGAAATTATATTCCATCTATTCTGTACAAATATTGTGTGTATATATATGTATATATATATACATATATATGTAATTATTTATGTGTTGTTTCTGTCATTAGAATGTGAACTTGTTGAAGGCAGGGAATTGGTTTTTGCCATTCATTGTTTCCCCTACAATGTTTGGCACACAGTAAGAATTTAACAAATGTTTCTTGCCTGACTGAGTGAATATTTTAGCATAGCATAAGTCCCAAAACCCATTGGTTTGGGACTCTCTCCTTATTGGTAGAGATCAATGTCCCACACCTTTGTGAGGGGCAGGGTAAAGTTGAAAAGAAGAGGAGGAATTCTTCAGAGATTTTGTGTCTCTTTGGGTCCATTTAGTTAATTTTGGTGATTCTTACTTCCAAATTTGGGAGAGAAGATAGATGATGCCAACTCTACTACAGGTTGCTGAAGGGAGAATAAGATTCTGGGAGGAAACCAGCATGAGAAGAGCTAGTAGTCTCTATCATGTTCCAATCTTCAGCTTGCTGCACTAGAAATTTTGGGGGTCTCCACTTGAGTAAGATCTGGAACTTTTTCTTGGCTGACCTGAGTTGATCTTGGCTAACTTTGGCTCCCCAAGTGGGAGCCTTCACCTTGTATTGTCTGGTATATATTCTTCTATATATGCATTCTCTGATTTCTGTTTTGTTATTGACTCAAATAAATAGGTTTCTGTGCTACTTACCAAGTATGTGCATTGTGGAAATGGTATTTTGTGGGAAGTAATTCAAGGCCTGGATGCAAAGTTTGGTATCATCCTTTTCCCATTAATGATTAGTGATTAGAAGTTTAACTTGAAGGAGGGGGAGCCAAAATGGTAGATTGGAGGCAGCAACCCAGCTGAACCCAACATTTCACTCCATACAATTTTAAAATAAGACATCAAATTGAATTCTGGAGAGGCAGAGCCAATAAAAGATCATGATGAAATGGTTTTTTTTCCATCCTAGGACAATATAGGAAGTTGGCAAGAGAGGTCTGTGACACCAGGTAGGGACCAAACCTGCAGCACACATGGCAGCAGCACCAGTAGTTGACCTAGGAGGCAACTGCCACAGCAGCAGCAACAACTTGAGAAGCTCATAGCTGAGAGGAGATGAAGGGTTGGACAAGTGATCAGAAAGAGATTATAGGGGACTCTCTGATGGCATGGGTACAGCTGACACTGACTGGCAACTCTACTGCCTATGCCCACCTCTTTTTCATAGTTCCGTGGTGGAAAGGAATGCTTGTGGTCAGTCACAAGGGAGCAGGGGCCCCAGTCAGTTCCAAGACAGAGAGGAGTGCTAGGACTGACAGCTTCAGGGGAATGAGGAATCGCCTGGGTAAAGACCAGAAAAACAATGACAGCACTCCCCAGATCACACCACCTCAGAAGCACCAAAATCTTTCAGAAGCCCAGAACTAACTCTGAAAATAGCAGCATGAAAAAACCTGAAACTTGGGACAATGTCCCCTCACTCCAAAGTGAGAAAAGCTCAGATTTAACATAAAGTTCAAAGTCAAGAAGTAGCCTTAAAAAATGAGCAAATAACAACAACAAAAAAGAATGTGACCATAAAAAGCTACTATGGAGGCAAGGAAGATGAAGACACAAACTCAGAAGAAGACAACAATGTGGAAAATAGCTACAACTAAAGTTTCAAAGAAAAGTGCTAATTGGGCACAAGCCCATCAATAATTTCTGGAGGAATTAAAGAAAGAGATTAAAATGATAAAGGAAAATTTGGGGAAATAAATGAGAATGATGCAAGAAAATTATGAAAAATTAATAATCTTGGTAAAAGAGGCACAAAAAAATCACTGAAGAAAATAATTTCTTAAAAACAGATTAAGTCAAATAGAAAAGGATGTATAAAAGTTCACTGGAGAAAATAATCACTTAAAAATCACAATTAGACAAGTGGAAGCTAATGACTCCTTGAGACATCAATAAACAATAAAACAAAGTCAAAAGAATGGGGAAAAAAATAGAAGAAAATGTGAAATAACACATCAGAAAGAAAACAACTGACCTGGAAAATCAAGGAAAGATAATTTAAGAATTATTGAATTACCTGAAAGCCATGATTTTTTAAAAAATCTAGTCATCATTTACCAAGAAATTGTAAAGGGAAACCCAAATCATACATTTCAAGAAAGTTTGTATTATTTATATTATATATTTTATTTATATTATATATATTATATTTTTAATATATAATGTTATTCAATAATACTATAATTTCAAGAAATTATAAAAGAAAATCCAATATCTTATGTCTAGAGAGCAAAACAGAAATTTAAAAAACCCACCAATCACCTCCTGAGACTCCAAAATGAAGATTCCTAGGACTGTTACAGGCAAATTCCAGAGTTCTCAGGCCAAAAAGAAAATATTGCTAGCATTTCAAAAAGAAACAATTCAAATAGCATGGAGGCACCATCAGGATCACATGAGATTTACCAACATCCACATTAAAGAAGTGAAAGACTTTGGAATATGATAATCTAGAAAGGCTAGAATTATAACCAAGGATAGCCTACCCAGCAAAACTGAGTCAATTCATCAGGGGCGATTGAATGTTTAATGAAATAGAGGACCTTCAAGTCTTTCTGATGAAAAGACCAGAGCTGAATAGAAAATTTGACATTCAAACACAACCACAAAAAGATGCATAGAAAGGTAAACATGAAAGATAAATCATAAGGGACTCAATAAGCTCAAACTGTTTACATTCCTGATGCATGTAACTCCCAAGAACTTTATCATTATTAAGGTAGTTGGAAGGATTTTAAATAGACAAAGGGCTGACTATGATGGGATGATATAAAAAAATTAAGGGATGAGAAAGAGGGATACATTAGAGAAGAGTGAAAAGAAAGGAAAAATAGCGAAAATTATCTTACAAAAAGAGGTGCACAGGGAAGAACTTTTCTAGTGAAGGGGAAAATAGTGGAATGGGCAACACTTACACCTCATTTTCATAAGAATTGGTTCAAAGAGGGAAGACTATTCATTCAGTTGGGCATAGGAATCCATCTTACCTGACAGAGAGGTAGTAGGGCAATGGGAGAAGAGAAAAGGGGTATGATAAAAGGGTAGGCAGATTAATGGAGGCAGTGGGCAGAATCAAAATAGACTTTTATGGAGAGATGAGGAGAGAGACAGACAGACAGAGAGAGAGAACAGGATAGGATCCCAATCTAAGAATCAAAAGGGATAGAAGTTTCTCAA
Organism: Potorous gilbertii; assembly: GCA_028658325.1. Taxonomy (NCBI): domain Eukaryota; kingdom Metazoa; phylum Chordata; class Mammalia; order Diprotodontia; family Potoroidae; genus Potorous; species Potorous gilbertii. Next base: position 90,853,344 of record CM053771.1, read on the forward strand.
GAAGAAAAAATCAAAAAAAAAAGAAGAAGAAGAAAAAATCAATGGCAATAGTTCCCAAGGAAGAGGAAAAGGAGGAACTGTCTAAAAATGAATCAATATGGCTACACAGTAAGCTCATTGATTAACTAAGATCTTAAAGAGACATATATAGGAGATGGAAGAGAGGAACAGTACTTGTAAATGAATAATTTACAGAAAGGGAAGCTCTTAGAATAGTCTAAAACTCAGTTTAAAATTAGGTTTTAGAAAACTGTTTGTCGCTTTTTTAAACCCTGACAATGAGACTTAATTATGTTTTGTTTTCTTATAGAGAAGCAGAAGATGAAAAAATGGGCAGGACATTCTCTTGGGTCGTACAGGAAGAAAAAAGGAGAAGGAAGACAAGGAGAAAGAGGACAAGGAGGAAAAGGAAAGAAAGAGAAAGGGTAGAGGAAGATAAAGAAGAGATGATGAAGATGATAATAATGGTGATAAATCTAGCATTCACATAGTGTTCTCAGGTTTACAAAGTACTTAATGTTAATTCATTTGCTATGTATTAATATATGCACACAAAATTATCTACCTGATAGCTGACTCATTGTCAATAACCGTTGAGAAACCTCAGAGAACAGGAAACATTCCACAGGATTGAAGACAGGCAAATTTTGCTCCAATTTTAAAAAGGATGAAGAAAGAAGTCATTTCACCTATAGGATAGTAAAGTTATAGGACTTCAATTCTTGCTAACAATTTAGAATATATTGTAAAATATTGCTAGTAATAAAAGGAAGAAGTTCTTCCTGGTTTGATTAACTTGAAGCCTCACCAGGAGAGCTTTATTTCCTTCTTTAATGTTGTTCTAGAGTGACTGTAGAGAATATTCTGATATGCACTGGCACAGACGCTCCTCATCAGGAGCTTCCTGTACAAATTTAATCAGTTCTCATTTTTAAAATGTGCCGGGAATATTGGAATTTCAGCAAGGCAGCTGATGAAACTTCACCATAAGATGGAAAGACGTAGACTAGATGATAATGCATTTAAATGGTATTGGACTAGTTGACTAATGGGATCCAAAGAATTAATCTGTCAACATGAAGTGAATTCTCTAGTTCAAAGGTCCTTAACCTGAATTTCATGGACTTAAATATACACACACAAAAATATACATACACATATGTGTGTATGTATATAAAATATGTGTATGTAATGGATAATTATGTTCAATATAATTGATATACTTTATAATCCTATATATTTTATTTTATGCATTTATACATTTTTCTGAGGAGTTCATAAATTTCACCAGATAGCCAGAGGGGTGATCTGAAAAAAATCTAAGAATCCCCAAGGATGCCACATGGTTCTATCATTCTTTAACACAATACTTGTCCACAGTTTTTTAAATCAGTGACTTATATGGAAACATGAGATACATTCTTTTTATTTTTTTTGTTTTTCAAAAATCTCTAGGCTTTGGAAAATCCATAGTATGATCACCATTAATCTGAGATCATGATTATTTAATGTCTTTTTTCTACTCAAATATACTAAGAAACATTGTTTCTTACTTCAGAAAAATAGCTTAATTGACAAGTTTCATTATCTAGCAGAAAATGCGCTGGAGTAGATATTGAGAGAAACTTGGGTTTTAATTCTTACCTCAGCTTCTACTTTATCTGCAAAGTGAAGGTAATAGTAGCCATAGCACTTCCCTTATAGGGTTGTTGTGAGTCTCCAATGAAACAATAAGTATAAACCTCTATATAAATGTTAGTTCATATTGCTTATATGTTATGCATGAAGCAGATCATAAGTTCTATAAAGAACAAGTCATCAAAATCAACAGCAAGGTCTTAATATGAAAAACTGACTTTATTTACAAGTTAATTACAAAAAATGAAAATACCATTGGTCTAATGAGAGTTGGACATGGCAACAGCAATAGAAATCAATATCATTAATACAGTGACATTTACCTTATTGATTCCCCTATCCATTTCCTGCAGGGATTCAGCATCCACTTTCACCTTTCGCAAGCCTTTGCCCTGAGCATGTAACCCTGCTTCCAACTTTACCAAATGTGAGCTGTCTTGAATTCCCTCCCCTCCTCCTCTGTATTTCTCTACATAATTATCCATTTTATCTTCTTGTTCTGTATGGCTAAGGAAGATGTATACTTTTTTCCCAGGCTCATCAGTTTCCATGTATTCTTGCTGTCATCCTCTTTCATCTTACCTTGGACCTGGTCTTCTCCATTATCTTATTTCTCATAGATGACATCATCAATGTTGTAGCTGACAAAAACATGGGACATGGCAAAGTAGAAGGCTTCCTGATTTGTCACATGCTCTCCCACTTTAGATACTCCAGGAACGATTCTATTTTTGTTTCTAGTCTAGGGTTTCCCCAATGAAGGGAAAGAGATTAATTCCTACTATGAAAAAGCTGTAATAGATATGAGAAAAACATAGTGTACATTAAAGAACTACCATAACAGAATATAGTAACCCATATATTACTACCAACACAGTAAACTGAGAGGCCAACATTTAAGTCTCATTTGGACATGAACAATTGCAACACTGTTCATTAGCCATGTTATGTTTCACCTACATGTAGGTACTTCCCTTGTCATCATCCAAGGTTGATCTGGGTATCAACATTGATGACACTTTACTGATGGGAAATAAAACCTGTCGCATTCTCACAAAAATCTGTACCAAAGGAAAGGAGACACCAAAAAGAAGGAGGAAAGTATCCCAGACAAATGACCATGAAGACAGAACATATTCTGGATAGCTGGGTGTGACGGTGTGAGTAAGGAAACCCTCACTAAATGTCCAGAAAATCTAGTTTTGTCCTCACGCTTTGCAGTTGGGGTTAAATTAAGAGATAGGCATATCTTTATGGGATTCCTGGAATTTCTGCTCCAGAGTCATATATACTCAATAGTACACCCAATCAATCAATGAGTTATATATTATCCAGAAGTCAGGCCTACTCTCACACCTCCAAACTGTTGCATCACCAGGAATATTGCTAAGGGGAATGGTGGAGGGTGAGAGGAAGAATGACATCTCAAGGGCACTGGCTACAATAGAAACATAGATTGAGAGCTAGTAGAAATTATAAGCATCATCCATTCCCTCAATCTCATTTTATAGTTAAGGAAATTGAGGTCCAGGGAGTTAAATGACCTTCCTATGATCAAAATATGGCAAGTAATAAAGCCAGGATTTGAAACAAGATCCTCTGACTAAATCCAATGTTTTTTCTCACCTTTAAAATGAGGGTATTGGACTAGACAACATTCAAGAGTCTTTCCAAGTCTCAGCTTTTATGAACCTATTCTGGGTAACAGAATCTCAACAGACTGGAGCATTCAGCTGAAGCTAACCTAGTGAAATGTAATAAGAGTAGATAAGCTTGCATTTAGGTTCAAAGGGAGTTACAAAACCACAAGATAGGAGACATCACTCAGAAGTAGTTTATGTGAAGAAATGATCTCCTTTTCGGGGGGGTGGGAACATCCATGAGCAGAAAAGGTACATGAGGTTTATTAGATGATTTCCCTTCCCCTGAGAAAACAGAAAGGAATCTCTCTCTGGGGCCAAAGAGTAGGATACAAGTTAGAAGGAGAACAACTATAAAGGAGAAAGTCAGACAAATGTAGTATCATGATATCTAAAGCAAGGGATGAAACAAACATATTGAAAGACCAAGTAGCAAGGGGGAATTCATAATCTGGACAAGATGAAAGAACATAAAAATAGTGAAATGATTGCCAGGGAGTCCACCATTAGTCTTGTTCAACCTAACTATTCAAAGTGTCAACCTTATTTTATTTTATTTTTACTCTGGTAGCATGTACTCCTAACTCCTGGCTCTTCATCTAGGTGCTGACAATATGATGTCTTTATTAAGTTATAGTCACATACAATTTTAGCACAACATAATCCCAACATAAGTGAGTATTATGTTATGGCAGCCAAAAAAACCTAGTGAAATCTCCAGCTGTATTTACAGAAGCACAGTGTTAAGAAGAAAAGACACCACAATCTTGTTATACTCTGGCTTAGTCAGACCATATGTGGGGAATTGATGACCAGGTTGGAATGCCTCATTTTAGGTGGCATTTTAATAAGCTGAAATGCATTCAAGGGAGAGCACAGAAAATGTTTAGAAGACCCCAGAACATGACTCATACTGATCAAATAAAGGAACTAAAGATGTTTACCCTGGGCCGAAGAAGACTTGAGGTGGTCCATGGTAACTGTGTTCAAACATGTAAAAGAGAATTATTGGTCATGTTCTAAGAACAAGAAGCAATGGGCTGAAGTTTTAAGGAGCTGAGTCTGGGGACAAGCAGAAGGAAACTCTTCCTCATACCAAGAATTATCCAGAAACTGAATGAGTAGTTTCCCTTAGGAATTAGTGAATTGTCCTCTTCAATGGAGATCTTCATACAAAATCAGGATCTTCAGTTTTCTTGAATGTAGGCAAAGGGATTTCAGATATAGGGAAGGTTTGGTTCCAGAAGTCCCCCATGTCCTTTTCTGATCTGCCATTCTGGGATTCTTTGATTCCATCTAACACTTCTCCTGCATCACCTTTCATTGTAGTATTTGCATGAGTGTCTTCTGTCTCCTGCTGTACCACAGCATTTTTTAAGGGCATAGATTTATCTGTGTGCTCTGTGTGTACATGTGACATAGTGCTGGACTGTGAGTTGGGAAAATTTGGATTTGGGTCTTACCTCTGAAGCATACTAAATGTAGGACTGCAGAAATTCCTACCCTCTCCAAGCTCTAGCTTCTTCATTTTTCAAGTTGGCAATAATAACGGCTTCAACAGAAACCTCAAAATGTCGTTGTGAAATTCAAGTATGATATTATATTAAAGAACTTAGCAAACTTTAAAGCATAACGTCATTATCGGTCATTTGAACTGCGCCTAACAGGCAATTAATCATTGATGGGGTTTTGTTTTGTTTTTTTCAGTTTTGAATTCCAAATTCAATCCCTCCTTCCCTTCCTCCCCTCCCCCTGCAGTCATCTGATATAGGGTGAAAACGTGCAATCATGCAAAACATTTCTATATTAGTCATTAATAAGTCTTTCCTGAATGGTGAATGTCTATTTTGCCATCACACTGTCAATTAGTGATTGTTTTATTTTGATAACAATGAGAAGCATTGCTGCCAAAAATAGACACACACACACACACACACACACACACACACACACACACACATGTTTCTGTTGAAATGGGACTTTCCCTTTCTGCTGAATCATGTATTTCTCTTGACCTCTGCTCTTCTCAGGAAATATCTATGGTGTCTCAGCTCTGTGACTCTGAACAAGACAGATTATTTTAGAGGAGAATCACTTTATGATTCCCCCTGATAAGCATCTGAAAACTGATTCTAGGAAATTGAAGACTGAGATAAATTTACTCTTTGTGTGTGTGTGTGTATGTATGTATGTATGTTTGTGTGAGTTGGCACCTACCTCACAGCTCGGCTAAGGCTACGACTTCAAAAGTTTCTTGTCTTTTTTTCTCTCTCAGAGTGATTAACATTGGTAGAGAAGCCTTGATTTTCCTCAGTGTTCCATGTGTAAATTATCTGCGATTCAATTAACTTGTCTGTGGATTTCCTGGAAATTTATTCTGCAAGCATTTAGAGGCAGGATAAGTGACTGCTGTGAGTAATATTTATGTATCTGACTATGGTCCATATCATATCAACATTTTTGGTATTTTGGAATGTTTTGTGCATACCAGTTGCCATGCTTTCTGCATGTTAGCCCATGATGCCCCAGATCACTTATCTACCATTGTCCCAGGGGCCTTCTTTTCGTAATGGCAACACTTCCATCACCATGCATTTTTCCCTCTGATTAGTAAGTTCCTCTGTCAATTTAATTTGAAGAACTCAAGCAAATAATCAGACTTTCTTCAAACCATCCCACTTTCATCTTGACCACCCCAGATCACCTCTTCACATTTCCCTTAGGGTATACTATCTCCATCATCCACACTCCTTTCTAGCTCCCTTTTTGTGCGTTGTCTTCCCCCATTAGAATGTAATCTCCTTGAGGACAGAGACTGTCTTTCTACTTATTAATTATTAATTAATTGTGTCCCTAGTGCCTGGTCTATGGTAGGTGCTTAATAAATGTTTAATGAATTGGATAGAATTAGTCTCACTGAGAGCTCCCATAAAGATAAAAATCGTAGTTCAAGTAAAAAAAATAGGATTCTGTGTGCTGGGTATTCAAAAGTGAATATTATGAAGTTGCTGAAAGACATGTAAACGAATGACTACAAGAGAAGTTAGAATTTAAGCACATAACAAAAGTGAAATAAATGTCAAGGGTGAAATGAGGAGAAAAGAATAAGTTGGGGAGCAGGTACATTTTTATTGTTAGGAAAATGTCTCATTGTTACTTATAACAATTTAATTCAGCAGCTTTGTGTTATTTAGATCAGGTTCCCAGCATATGAATATTCATGAAACTGGTGTTTCTGACCCATCAGCTTTTGCTGCTGGGGAGATGGGTGTGAAATGATGGGGCCATTCTTCTGCTTTGCTTTGTTTTTTGTCTTGGATCAAACGAGATGTTTTTAAAGCACTTAGTAGGTGCTATACAAATGTTTATTATTATTTCGTCATCTACCTTTATATGTTTATATTTATAACTATAAGTGTACTTATATAGCATAACATCTAGTATTCCTACAGTACTTAAGACTTGAGAAACACTTTGAAAATATAATCTCATTTTATCTTTGCAACAATTCTGATAGATCATAAAATTGTCTTGATTTTACAGATGGGAAAACTGAGTCAGATGGAGGTTAAGTAACTTGCCCAAGGTCTCTAAACTAGTGAGACTGAATTTGAACTCATAGCTTCTTAACTCTATATCCAGGAATTATCAACATTATTTGGTTGATTGGTTGGTTGGTTGGTTGCTGTCCTTCATTCTCAAAGAGGACCAAAATGTTGTCACCATACTAGTCAAGTGTCATTGTGTGTGACTGTAGCTGATCAGACCAATACAAGCTTGGAATGCTCTACAACAGGTCAGGCACAAATAGTCCATATGAACAATTGGGGTGGATTCTCTAAATTTGTGCATCCTGCATTTCCTTTGAGCTATTTCAATTCTGCTTTGCTCCGAGAGCACAGCATCTTCTGTGATGTTGGCATGCCATGCTGAGCAGTCCTGTGCCAGTGTCTTTCATGTCACACAGTCAATTCTGAAGTTCTCAAGCAAGACCTTGAGAGTATCCTTGTATCACTTCTTCTAACAACCATATGAATGCTTACCCTATGTGAGTTCTCCACAAAATAGTCTTTTTGGCAAGCATCTATTCTGCATTTCAACAACATGGTTAGTCCATCAGAGTTGCGCTCTCTGAAGCAGTTTGAATGCTTGGCAGTTTAGTTCAAGCAAGGACCGCAGTGTCTGGTATCTTATCCCACCAGGAGATCTTCAGAACTTCCTAAGACAATTTAATTGAAAGCAATACAGTTTCTTGGCATGGGGCTGGTATACTCTCCAGGTGTCATAGGCATACAACAATGAAGTCAGTACAACGATTCTGTAGACCTTCAGTTGGTAGTTGGTCTAATACCTCTTCTCTCCCACACTTTCCTTCAGAACCTCCCAAATACTGAGCTAGCTCTAGCAAAGAGCTCATTATCAATTTATACATAACCTCATTATCAGTGTGTACATCCCTGGAAAGTACACTATCGAGGTAAGTGAACCTACCCAGAACATTCAAAATTTCTCCATTTCTGCAGTGGTTACATGTATAGGTGCTGTGGCGCTGGCTGATGGAGCATTTATATTTTCTTGGGGTTGATTGTTAGGTCAAAATTAGCACAAGCAGCAGAAAACAGATCCGTACTTTGTTGCAGCTCAGCTTCAGAGGCCACATTGAGTGCACAATTTTCCACAAACAGAAAATCATGCACTAACATTCTCTCCACTTCAGTCTTGGCTTGTAGCCTTTTCATGTTGAAGAATTTGCTATCACTGTGGTAGGTGACCTTGCTTCCCTGTTCATTCTCATTGAAAGCATTTGACAACATGACTGAAAACAATGCTAAAAATGATGGGAGCAAGCACACAGACTTGTTTCACCCCTTGGTGACTGGGAAAGCACACATATTTTCCATTGTCCAGAACCTAGGCAAGCATGCCATCAGGAAATTGATGAACAATGTTGATGAACTTCTCTGGGCAACCAGAATTTGTAATTAATTTTGGAAAAAGATCCAGGAATTATCAATATACATACATGCATGCATACATAAATACACATGTACATGCACACATTTATAAACTGTTAGTTTCTGTACTTGGCATTCATAAGACCTAAGTCCAAAACTGTCTTTGATACTAGCTATGTAACCTCAGTCAACACTTAAATTCCCTGAACCTTTGTTTCCTCATCTGTAAAATACAACCACTACACTGATGCTTTCAATGAGGATGAACATGGCATCAAGGTCAACTACCATACTGATGGCAAGTTCTTCAATTTGAAAAGGCTACAAGCCAAGACCAAAGTGGAGGGAGTGTTGGTGCATGATTTTCTGTTTGCAGATGATTGTGCACTCAGTGCAGCCTCTGAAGTTGAGATGCAATGATGTATGCATCAATTCTCTGCTGCCTGTGCAAATTATGACCTAATCATTAACACCAAGAAAACACAAGTGCTCCATCAGCAACCATCATACCATCCGTATGTGGAACTATCAGTTACTACAAATGGAGAAGTTTTGAATGCTGTGGATAAGTCTACTTACCTTGGAAGTGTACTTTCCAGGGATGTACACATTGACAATGAGGTTGATGCATGCATTACCAGAGCTAGCTCGGTGTTTGGGAGGCTTCAAAGAAAAGTTTGGGAGAGAAGAGGTATTAGATTGACTACTAAACTCAAGGTCTACAGAGCTGTTGTGCTGACCTCATTGTTATATGCTTGTGAAACATGGACAGTCTACCAGCACCATGCCAGGAAATGGAATCGCTTCCACTTGAACTATCTTAGGAAGATTCTGAGGATCACCTGGCAGGATAAGGTACCAGACACTGAAGTCCTTGCTCAAGCTGAACTGCCAAGTATTCAAACTACACTTCAGAGAGTGCAAATCTGATGGACTGACCATGTTGTTCATATGCCAAATGTACACTTGCCCAAAAAGACAATTTTATTGAGAACTGGCATGGAACAGGCGATCACATGGTGGTCAGAAGAAATGATACAAGGACACTCTCAAGGTTTCTCTCAAGAACTTTGGATTTGACTGTGCAACATGGGAGACACTGGAACAGGACTCTTCAGCATGGTGTGCCCACATCAGAAAAGGTGCTGTGCTCTTTGAGCAAAGCAGAATTGAAACAGCACAAAGTAAATGTAGGATACACAAATTTGGGATATCCACCCCAAATATTCACACAGACTATCTATGCCCAGCCAGTGGTAGAGAATTCTGAGCTCATATTGATCTGATCAGCCACAGTTGGACACACCAAAATTTCACTTTATCATGTTGATGTCACTTTGCTCCTCTTCAAGAACGAAGGAGAACAACCACCAACCATTAAGCATACACAAGAAGGATAGGGTCTGTATGGTATGACTTACTCCAAAAAACAACAACAAAAGCCATGAAGAATTATCAGAAAGCCAGTAAAGATAATTATAGACAGCCTGGTTCCTCTTTTGGTTAGCTTTAATTGCTAGATAACATGTTCTTTTTTTTTTAATTAATATAGTTCTGAAAGTTCCATCCTGAAACTCATCCCCTGCTTCTGGATGGACCCTCTGGGGCCAAGCAGAGCTGGGTTAATTCCTCTTCCACATAACTGATCTTCTGCTGTTTGAAGAAAGCTTCTCAAATCTTCCATTCTCCCTGATAAACATGAACCTTTGTACAACTTTTGTATGACATCATCTTGGTTATCCTCCTCCAGGCTCAGTCCTCTGAACTTTGACCTCTCTAACACAATGTTTACCAGTCACACAGTTTACAGTCACAAACATATCTGGTCTGTTCATTCAAAGATTATTGATTTCATTTTTAGTTTATGGGATAAAATAAGCATTTCCATAGCAGAGTATAATCAAAAAGAACATTGCACAGGAAACTGCAAGTTTTTTATGTACAATTTGCTATTCCTTTTAAATATGTAATAGTTATCATGTACATTTCATTTTTTTCTTCCTTTTTCTTCTTCCTTCCCTTTTCCCCACCCTGGAGATGGCCAGCCCATCAGAGTTGTTCTCTCTGAAGCAGAGTTCTGCCAAGCATTCAAACTCTACTGCAGAGAGCACAACTCCAATAGGCTGGCTATGTTGTTCGAATGCCAAACATATGCTTGCCAAAAAGACTGTTTTATGGAGAACTCACACAGAGCAAACGTTCACATGGTGGTCAGAAGATGTGATACAAGGACACTCTCAAGGTTTCTCTTGAGAATTTTGGAATTGATTGTGTGACATGAGAGACACTGGCTCCGAACTGCTCAGCATGGCATGCCCACATCAGAGAAGACACTGTGCTCTATGAGTAAAGCAGAATTTAAATTGTTCAAAGTAAATGCAGGATGCACAACTTTAGAGAATCCACCTCAAATGTTCAAACGGACTATTGTGCCTGACCTGTTGTAGAGTATTCCAAGCTCATATTGATCTGATCAGCCTCAGTTGCACGCAATGAAACCTGACTCTACAGGGTGATGTCATTTTGACCCTCTTCAAGAACAAAGGACAAAAATCTAGAGTTAAGAAGCTATGAGTTCAAATCCAGTCTCACTTCCTAGCTTGGTGACTTTGGGCAAGTTACTTAACCTCTATCTTACTAACTTTTCCCATCTATAAAATTGAGATAATTATATTACCTATCAGAATTGGTTACCATTGGACAAAAATATGTATGTATGTATGTGTATATATATATATATATATATATATATATATACACATATATATGCATATGTGTATATATATGTAAAATTATTTTATACACACCTATTTATTTAAAAGTTCTTTCACTGGATGCAGATAGCATCTTCCTTCATATGTTCTTTGCAGCTAATTGGAATATTTACAATAATTAAAATGACTCAGTCACTCAAAGTTGTTCTTAAAACAATATTGCTATTATTGTATACAAAATTCTCTTTGTTCTGTTCATTTTGCCTTTCATTATTTTGTGCAAGTCCATGCGTTTCTAAGATCATCAACCTCATCATTTGTTATAGCACAGTAGTGTTCCATCACTCTAATATACTACAGTTTGTTCATTCATTCCCCAATTGACAGGCATCCCTTCAATTTCCAATTCTTTGCCACCATTAAGACAGTTGCTATAAATATTTTAGAACATACAGGTTCTTTTCCTTTTTTTCCTTAGTCATATTTGGAAACAGATGTAATAGTGGTTTTATTGAGTCAAAGGGTAGAGATATAGGCAATTTAATAACTTTGGACATAATTCCAGATTGCTCTCCAAAATGATTGGTCCATTCACAATTCCATCAACAATGATTTAGTGTTTTAATTTTTCCACGTCCTCTCCAACACTTGTCTCTTTCTCCTTCCATCATTCTCTCCGACCTGACAAATATAAAATGATATCTCAAGGTGGTTTTAATTCGTAGTTCTCTAATCAATAATAATTTAGAGCATTTTTATATGACTACACATTGTTTATTTTTTTTTAATCTAAAAATTTCCTGTTATATCCTTTGACCATTTATCAATTGGGGAATGACTAGTATTCTTTTAGATTTGACAAAGTTCTTAATATATTTGAAATCTGAGAAAATGACTACAAAAATGTTTTCCCAGTTTTCTGCTTGCCCTCTGATTTTGGCTACAGTTGCTTTATTTGTACAAAATCTTTTTAATTTAATATTATCAAAATTATCCACTTTATACCTCACTTTGCTATCTCATTTATTCATAAATTATTCACCTCCTCATAAGTCTGATAGTAGTATGTTCCATATTATTCAAATTTTCTTGTAGTATCTCTCCTTATGTCTAGGTCATATATCTATTTGGATCTTGTCTTGATAAATGGGGCAAGACATGCTCAATTTATGCCATGCTGCTTTCTAGCTTTGACAATTATTTTTAACCAAATACTGAATTCTTATCTCCAAAACGTGCCTTTCCACTTGTCAAATACAAGGTTACTATGTTTATTCACTGCTATAAATTGTATGTCTACTCTGTTCTACCTTTCTATTTCTTAGCCAGTTTTGAAAATTTCTGCCTTATAATATAGCTTAAGAGCTCATACTGTTAAACTTCCTTTCTTTACACTTTTTTCATTAGTTCATTTGATATTCTTGACTTTTTGTTTTTTCAAATGAATTTTCTTATTATTTTGCTAATTTACCTGGCCTATTCATGTAAAACTTATTACATATTTCCTCTCTAATTTCCCTTCCCCTACACAGGAAGTCCAATACTCTATATGTCATATTTATTCCAAGAAATTTGTCCCTGTGGTTCCAATTATTCCATCTATAATCATGCCAAAGCAAGAATTTAGTCTCATTAAATGAACAGTTTTACTCAATAAAACAGTAATTTAGCAATTGTCTCCTATAAGCAAAGCACGATATCTTACTCATAGTAGGAATTTAACAAATATCCATCTAACAGACATTTGATACCTCTTTTCCTCCAGAAAAAAAAAAAGAAAAACAGGACAAAACAGTGGCTATTTCTCAGAATGAAATTCTAATCATTTTTGATTTCCTTACAGCAAGTTAGCTTCTCCTGGGGTCAACTTTCCTGCCTTCAGAAACCCACAAAACTTTCATGGGCTTGCAAATTCCATTTCCTGCAATCTCACTATTTGCATACTGTGCTTGTATCCAAGGAAAATAGCTATTTTAAAATGGTTTATCTCCCCTCCCTCCACTACCATCTGTGCTTTGTTCTTCTCCAGTCTTCTACAGACAAACATGTTTTATGGCCTTCAGACTCAGCTACCACCCTCACAAGATATGCAGCTGCTTACTTTCCAAAACCCAGACTTAGGCAATTTGTCTTAAATTAGCATTAAATTGGACATTTAGTAGATTTTCTTCCTCCGCTTAATTTTCTTCTTTTTATACAGATCTTTACTGAATGTAATACCTGGAAACTCTGCCTTTCTATTGCCTTATGAACACCACTGTTCTGTGAAAATTGAAATAGAAATACTATATTTGGTATTTTCCAATAGTAATAACATTTTAGTTCAACAGTTTTCTTAATTTCAATTTTAGTTTATTTTATTTTTTATTATTTTATTAACCTCTCCTCTGGTTTTCAGCATTTCTAATTTGGTATTTAATTGAGAAATTTTAGCTTGTTCTTTTTCTATCTATTTTCAATTGCATGCCCAATCTATAGAACTCCTCTCTCTATTTTACTCATGCAAGCATTTAGAGATATAAAACTTGCCCTAAGAATCACTTTCACTGCATCCCATAAGTTTTAGTATGTTGTCTCATTATTGTCATTCTCTTGAATAAAGTTATTGATTGTTTCTATGATTTATTGTTTGACCCACTCATTCTTTCGGATTAGATGACTTAGTTTCCAATTAATTTTTAGTTTATCTTTCCATGGCCCTTTATTACATATAATTTTTATTGCATCATGATCTGAAAAGGATGCATTTAATATTCTGCCTTTCTGCATTGGATTGTGAGGTTTTTAATGCCCTGGTACATGGCCAATTTTTGTGTAAGTGTCATGTACCACTGAGAAAAAGGTATATTCTTTTCTATCCCCATTCAGTTTTCTCCAAAGGTCTACCATATCTAGCTTTCTAAAATTTATGCACCTACTTAACTTCTTTCTTGTTTATTTTGAGGTTAGATTTATCAAGTTCAGAAAGGGGGAAGTTGAAGTCCCCCAATAGTATAGGTTTTTTTGTTTTTTTTAATATAAATTTATTTAACTTTTTACATTCATTTTCACAAAGTTTTGGGTTCCAAATTTTCTCCCTATTTGT
>CM053771.1:90867875-90878680 GCA_028658325.1 Potorous gilbertii
CCTATTTTTCAAGGTGTTATTTTCTTCAGCATTTTTTGGGGTCTCCTTTAGCAAGGTATTGACCCATTTTTCATGCTTTTCTTGCATCTCTCTCATTTCTCTTCCCAGTTTTTCCTCCACCTGTCTAACTTGATTTTCAAAATCCTTTTTGAGCTCTTCCATGGCCTGAGCCCATTGGATATCTATTTCAGATGCTTGAGATACACAGGCCTTGACTCCTATGTCTTTTCCTGATGGTAAGCATTGTTCTTCCTCTTCAGAAAGGAAAGGAGCTAACATCTGTCACCAAGAAAGTAACCTTCTATGGTCTTATTTTTTTTCCCTTTTCTGGGCATTTTCCCAGGCAGTTACTTGACCTCTGAGAGTCCTCTCCACCCCCACCCAGATCTGCCCAGCTAGTGCTTGGGGTCTGAGACTCAAATGCTGTTCCCCAGCCTCAGGGCTTTCAGTGGCAGGCCTGGCTGCTATTCAATGTGAGCTTAAGTTCTGGTGCTCAGGTGGGTGCAGGGCCGCCTCTCAGGCTCAGTTCCCTCAGGGGGGTTATGCAGAGACCTTCAGTAATGGAACCAAGGTCCTGCCTGCTCTGGGAGCCTCTGGCCATCCACTGCCTCTGACGCTGCCTCGTGAGGGGGCCTGATTTATGAAGACACCCTGCTCCCCTCTCAGCCAGCCCACAAATCTCTCTCACTGACCTGTGCACCTGTGGGTGGAGGGAACCTTCATGGCCGCCTGAGATTCCATCCCTGAAGCCTGCTCGGATCTGCTCTTCTTGGGGCTGCGTGGCCAGGGAAGGGCTGGGCTCCACTCCCGTCTGGTGCATGATGGACCCTTGGGGTCGGTTTTTCAGGGCTCTCTGGATCGGAAATCTCCTTCACTCCATTGCTGCATGGCTTCCACTGCTCCAGAATTTTTTGGGAGTTCTTTTTACAGGAAATCCATGGGCTATGGGTTCAGAGCTAGCATATGTGAATCTTTCTACTCCACCATCTTGGGTCCTCCCCCACTAGTATAGTTTTGATGTCTATTTCTTTCTGTAACTCCTTTAACTTCTTCTCTAAGAATTTGGATGCTCTACTACTTGGTACATATATGTTTAGTAACATTACTTCATTATCTGTGGTGCCTTTTAGCAGCCTATAGTTTCCTTCCTTATCTCTTTTTGATTAGATCTGATTTTGCTTTTCTTTGTCTAGGTTAAAATTGCTTCCCCTGTCTGTTTGTTTTTTACTCCAGCTGAAGCATAATATATTTTACTCCAGCCTTTTACCTTTACTTTGCATGTCTCCTTGTTTCAAATATGTTTCTTATAAACAACATATTGTAAAATTATGGTTTTTAATCCGTTCTGCTATCCACTTCCATTTTATGGAAGAATTCATCCCATTCACATTCACAGTTACGATTAATATCTGTGTCTTTCTCTCTATCATATTCCTCACCCCCATTTATTCTTTTATTTTTCCCTTCTCCCTTACCTTCCTCAAAAGAGTTTTGCTTTTGACCACCACCTCCCTCAATCTTCCCTTCCTTCTATCAGTCTGCCTTCCTTTTCTTATCCCTTTTCCTTCCTACTGCCTGTAGGGCAAGTTAGATTTCTACACTTAACTAAGAATGTTATTCCCTCCTTGAATCAAATCTGATAAGAATAAAGTTTAAACAATACTCTTCTCCCTCCCTTCTTTCCCTCTACTGTAATATGTTTTTGTGTCTCTTCGTGTGATGTAATTTACCTTTTTTCCACTTCTTTCTTTCCTCTTCCCCCATTACAATGCCTTTGTATCCCTCAATTAGGTTTTATTTCACATCAATTAATTTATACCCACACCCCCTATCTTTGTATATCTTCTTTAAATGTTGAAATAAAGATACAATTGTCAAGATTTAAAATTATCATCCTTCCATATAGGGATGTAAATAGTTTACCCTTATTGAATAACATGTCTTTTTTTTCCTGTTTACCTTTTTATGCCTCTCTTGACTCTAATATTTGTAGGTCAAAATTTCCATTGAGCTCTGGCCTTTTCATCAGGAAGGTCTGGAAGTCTCTTATTTCATTGAATGTCCATCTTTTTGCCTGAAAGATTATGCTCAACTTTGCTGGGTATTGGACCCTTGGTTGTAGCCCAAGCTCCTTTTACTTATGGAATAAGGAAATTTTTTTAATGCCAAAGCTGCAAGGGCCCATGTAATCCTGACTGTAGTTCCATGATATTTCAATTGTTTCTTTCTGGTTGCTTGCAGTATTTTCTCCTTCAGCTGATAATTTTAGCTATACTATTCCTTGGCATTTTTAATTTGAGATCTCTTTCAGGGGGGATTGGTGGATTCTTCTGATGACTATTTTACTCTGTGGTTCTAGGACCTCAGGCAGTTTTCCTTGATGATTTCTTGGAAGATACTCCAGGCTCTTTTTTATCATGACTTTATCATAGACCAATAATTCTTAGATTATCTTTCCTGGATCAGTTTTCTAGGTCAGTTGTTTTTCCAATGAGATATTTTATATATTCTTGTATTTTTTCATTCCTTAGATTTTGTTTGACTGATTCTTGATGTCTCATAGAGTCATTAGCTTTTACTTGCCCAATTCTAATTTTTAACAAATTGTTTTCTTAAATTAGCTTTTGTGCCTCCTTTTTCATTTGACTAATTTTACTTTCTCATGACTTATTTCATTGTTAGGTTTTGCATCTCATTATCCATTTGTTCAATTATACTTTTTAAGGAATATTTTTCAGTCTTTTCCTTTTTTTAACTGTATTTTTAAAGGATTGTTCAATTTTCCTTCTTCCTCTCTAATTTGACTTTTAAAATCCTTCTAGAGCTCTTCCAAGAATGCTTTTTGGACTTTAGGTCAGTTCATATTACCTTTTGGGATTTCATATGTGCATATGGAAACAATGTGGATATGCCTCTTTTGAATTTGTATTTTGATTTTCCCTGTCCCTATAGGAAAAAATCTATAGTCTTTGCTTTTCTAATTTCCTTTTTGCCCATTGTGATTTCCTTTCTCTTGACTTTTAAAATGGATCTCTGCTTCTGAAATATAGGGGATTCTGTCCCATACTTGTTGTGCTGGGTGCTGAAGCTTGCAGTGTGAGATACGGGGGAAGGGTAGTCTGCCTCCTGAAGGTCTCTTCCGCCTCAACGGCTGTGCCAAAACACAGCTAGGCACAGTTACTGGCACCAGTCTGTTTGCACTGGTCCCTGTTTGGCACGCTGGGGTCCTGGAGCTGGTACTTGTTGGCTCCATCACCCTGGGACTAAAGATCTCCCACTGGTTGGCTGAGGTGGAACTTGTTTCTGGATTGCTGGAACACCTCTTGTCCTGTATTGATTCCTTCAGCCACAGCAAGAGTTAATTCCTCTAGCCTCCTGAGCTAAAAGATTCTCATGCCCTTTCAGCTGTCTGCACTATTTCAGGATTTTTACTGAGGCAATATTCTCTGGATTTTTCAAGGTCAACAAAGGGGATTGAGAGCACTTATAGTTTACTCTGCCATCTTGACTCCAGGAAGTTTAACTAGATGATTTTCAAACATTTGGTCTGTGGGCTGGTAGCCACAGGAGTAGCTGTTGCTGCTGCCACTGCTGCAGGCTCCACACAGGACTGTCCCTCTTTTTCATCCGGTTCCAACAGACCTCAGTTCAGCACTGAGTGGTCTGGGAATCACTGTGTGATTCAGCCAGTGATTCAGTCAGCTGTATTCTGCTCTGGCTCTGCTATGGCTGAGCTTGAACTGGTGCAGCCTGTGTGCTCTGCACTCCTGTCCCAGCCTGGTGCAACAGATCTTTTCTGCCTACCCCTTAGGTCTGCCCCCTCTCCAATAGTAACACTTGTAAAAAGCTAACACTTTGATGGTGCATTAGGAAAGATTTCTTCTTATTCAGATACAGTTGGTCTCTGGGGTTCCTCCTAATTCCAAGGTTTTAAGCACTGATTATAATGGCAGAAAATATGAATTTGGTTCCCAAATGTAGTTCTAGCTGAATGAACCTACTCAAATTTGTGTCTCAGATTCCTCATTTTCAAAATAGAGATAATGCCTGAATTACACACCTCATAGAATTTGTAAGGGAAAAAGTGAAGACTCAGTGCCTGCTTTCATTGAGTTTAGAGTCCAGTAGAAATATATGTATATGTACATATGTATATACACACATGTATACACACATACACAGATATGTGTATGCATGTGTATTTACACAATACATATATGTATATATATCTATATATAGATATAGATATATGAATATGTGTATGTATAGAGTGACTTGAGGCCAGTCACACAAGTAGGTTATATGCATATATAAATAAGACATCTATATTCTGGTGGGTTTGCCTACCTCAAGTCTGTTTTCATTCCATTCAGCCACAGAAATGATTTTCCTAAAGCATAGGTTCAAGCAAGTCACTCCTACTCAATAAATGCCGGTGACTTCCTATTGCCTCTAGAATCAAATACAATATGCTACTTCATGACCTTGCCCCTTCCTATATTTCCAGTCTTTTTATACTTTTCTCCTTAACACATACTTTTTGATACCATAATACTGGCCTCCTACCTGTTTCAGGAAAGATACTCCATCTTTTGGCTCCAGGCACTTTTTTCTATCTGTTCTCCATGCCTGGAATGCTCTCCCTGCTCCTCTCCACGTAGCTTGCTTTGTATATATTTGTTTTCATGATGTCTCCCCGACTTAATTGTAAGCTGCTTGAGGGCAAGAACTATCTTTTGCCTCTTCTCGTATCCCCAGTACTTAGAGTTGTGCCTGGCAAAAAATAAGCATTTAATTAATGTTTATTGATTGAAACAGAAAGTTGTCTATGATAAGAGAATTAATAAAGTGAAAAACAAAAGTGTTATATGAGGACAGAGGATGAAAGGTCACTACCCACTAGTGGTTATCATTGAGAATACTTCATTTGAGATAGGTTTTAAAAAATTAGTGGGGAAGGGTAGTAAAGGAAAGGAAGGGCATTCCAGGTTTACCATGAGTCAAATACAAGGCCAAGAAAGTATAGGACCTGGATAGCATTCCGGTAAATCTGCAAGCCAATATGACTGTGTAGTGGATGTGACAGGGAACAGTATGAGACAAGACTGAAGAATCAAAGATGTCTCATTGTAAATGGACTTTGATGCCAGATTAAGGCATTTGTGTACTCGATAGAGTTAGCAATAAGAAGCTACTGAAGAGTTCTGGCCAAAAGAGTAACATGCCAAGATCTAGCTATAAGAAGATTAATCTGAAATGGAAGAAGATAATTCTGCTCTGACCCCCTTGCTGAGAATATCTGTTGTCATTATCCCATTTTTGATGTTCACACAATCACAGAGCTTGAGAGTTGGAGGAGACCTCAGAGACTGGTGAGTTCACCCTGTTACAGGAACCTCCTTTTGTAGCATCCTGACAAGGAGTCACCTGGCCTTTGCTTGAACATCCCAAGTGAGAAGGAACCCACTACTTCCCTGGGCAGCCTATTTTTGTTGGTGTTTTTAGGTATAAGCAATTGAGGTTAAGCGACTTGCTCAGGATCACACAGCCAGTGTCTGAGGCCAGATTCTGTATCAGGTACTCCTGACTCCAGGGCCAGTGCTCTATCCACTGCACCACCTAGCTGCCCCAGCCCATGTGACTTGAACAATTCCAACTTGGGGGAAGTTTTTCCTTATTGAGTTGAAATCTGCCTTTCTGTGAATTTCAACCGTTGTTTCCTTTTTCCTCACTTGTGAACCAAAGCAAACAACCTAATTCCCCTTCCCCTACATTCCTTCAAATATCTGAAGAAAGGTGTCTCCTAAGCCTTCTCTTTTCCAATATTCCTTTTAACTGATCTCCATGTAGCTTGATCCTGAGGACCTTTGGCACCCTCTTCCATCCATACATCTCCTTCAGGTGCTTTATGCCACTTCTCTTGAACAAACTACAAAGGTAACATGGTCCTATTCCATTGCATCTCTCCATTGCCCTTTGGGTGACCCACAAATTTAATTATTGCTGTAGTGTCACATTCCATTATTTATGGTTGTAGAGTATACTGGGAGAATATTGATGCCTAATTTGAGCCGAACACTATCCATGATTGTGTAAAATGCTTTTGGCAAACTTATTTCCTAGTTGTTTTATTGCTTAATATTGATATCTGCTAGTTGTTGGTTTTCTCTATTGTTTCACCTGTCAAGGATTATAAAGTATCATTTGTCCTTCGTTCTGGAAAAGGACCATGACATTAGGGAGGTGATGCCATGACATGAAGGTGAGTTGGATTTTAAGTGAGGGCTGAAATGAAGTACTGATATAAATGTGAAAGATGTATATAACGCTTCTGAGAGAATATTTTGCAGACAACTTTTTTGGTTATAAGGTTTATATTTTCCAAGCATCTGGTATCCTTCTCTCTTCCAGATAACTTGAGATTCTTTAATAGTCTAAAAATTGTGTTGCCTCCCACAGGACCCCTCCTAGGTATTAGACTTGGTTTAATCCAGATGGCCTTCCTATCTTGGTTTTCTTTAGTGTATTCTCATCAGAAAGCACAATAGAAGACTGCAATAGTACAGCCAAATGCAGATCTATTGTTATTGGTGAAAAAAGCAATCTGTTATAGAATCTTTATAGATGCTTTCCTTTTTTATCTGTTTATTGTCCTCCTTCTAGTTTCATTCTTAAACGTCCTTGGCATAATTTGGATTAGATAAGTCTCTTGCCAAGCTTTTGATGAACTTGGCTGTCTTTCCACTGCTTCTCACTTTAAAAAGATGATATTAGGTGGCACAGTGGATAGAGGGCCAGGCCTGAATCAGGGAGACTCACCTTCCTGAGTTCTAATCTGGCCTCAGAAGTTTGCTAGCTATGTGACCCTGGGCAACTCATTTAACTGTGCTTGCCTCAGTTTCCTCATTTGTAAAATGACATGGAGAAGGAACTGGCAAATCACTCCAGTAGTCTTACCAAAAAAACTCCACGTGGGGTCAAGGAGAGTCAGACATGACTGAAATGAATGAACAGTATACTTTTCATAAACTTATAGCAGTATCTTCCTTAAGAGTTTTATGAAGACGTTGTCATTGTCAACTAGCATTACCATTGGCTGCCATCTCTCTCTGTTTGGAAACGTCAAGTATTTGTTGGATGAGGTTGTTCCTAGACTTCTTTGGTCTCATTGTATCAACTGATGTACATTGTTTAAACCTCCTTAGGAAATGGTGAATGCATTGATATCCTCTATCTATTAATCTATTTCTCATAGCAGGGGTAAGTCTATGTTAGAGTTGCCTCAATTGTGGTCCATATTGTTTTCTCCTTTATATAATTCCCTTAATGTGGAAACTTTGATCTTGCCCTAAAAAGTGGATGCCTGTACCTAGTCAAATGACATTGAAATGACTCCTATAATGAGAAAGAAGGAAGGAAACAAACATTTACTAAATTCCTACTATTTGCCAGGTACTATGATAAGCACTTTATAATTATTATTTCATTTTATTCTCATAACAACCCTGGAATATGGGTGTTAGTATTATCCCCATTTTACAGTTGAGCAAACTAAGGTACACAGAGGCTAAGTGACTTGCCCAGGGTCACACAACTATAGAAAGTGTCTGAGATATCTTGGGAGTAGCAGTATCAGAGAAGAAGGAGGAGAAAGTAGCTGAGGAGCCAGTCTTATACAGATTGATTGAACAACTTACATGGAGAACCAGGTCACAGAAGCACCTGGTCTTTTCTCAGAGCAGAGCCATGAGCAGGGATGATTGAGTTGCTACCATGATTAGAGGGCTCTTCATTTACAACCATAAGGGGAAAGTGCTTATCTCTCATCTACCGAGATGTTATTAAGAGAAATGCTGTGGACAACCCCTGAGTCAACCTGAAATCCACACAGGACAGCAGGTACACTCCTCCATAACCAACATTGCCCTTCTATGTCAAGTGCTCCAATGTTTGGCTGGCAGCCATCACCAAGCAAACGTCAATGCTGCCATGGTCTTCAGCTTCCTTTATAAAACGCGAGATGTTTTGGTTGCCTACTTTGGTAATATCATGAAGAGAATATCAAAAACAACTTTGTGTTAACCTATGAGCTTTTGGATGAGATCCTAGACTTCAGCTATCCACAAAAGCTAGAGACTAGAGCTCTAAAAATCTTTATCAGATAGCAGACCATCAAGAGTCAGCATCAGACAAAGGAAGAACAATCTCAGATCACCAGCCAGGTGATAGAGAAGATTGGGGATCAAATTTCCTCAAAATGAGCTCTTACTGAATGTGCTTGAGAGAGTCAACCTACTCATATCTCCTCAAGTGCAGTTGCTAAGAGTCCAAAAGTCTGGCTAAGTTGTGAGGAAGAGCTGCTTGAGCACTTGAGTGCATGC
The DNA here is from genome assembly GCA_028658325.1 of Potorous gilbertii. Classification (NCBI taxonomy): domain Eukaryota; kingdom Metazoa; phylum Chordata; class Mammalia; order Diprotodontia; family Potoroidae; genus Potorous; species Potorous gilbertii. The sequence goes on from CM053771.1 coordinate 90,876,257, forward strand.
TAAACTGCAAGTATTTTATGAAAGACAGGATCAGAAGAGCACAGCTGATGAGATGGGAAAAAGTGGGAAACAGTCCATTGCCATAGATGACTGTACTTTTCGCCTGTGTGTGACTCACCAAGTCTGAGTCTTATAAACCAGTTTCATTCTCTCAAATGGGAAGTTTGAGACTATGAGGTAACAGACTACCAGGGATATGATCCTTCCATCCATGGTGATCAACTTGGCACAAGAGGTGGGATAGAACAAATTGGAGGTCAAAGTTATCATTAAATTTAACTTCAAGTCCTTCTTGATGGCCTGGAAAATTGAGGTCCAGATCCCAACACTGCTAAAAACAATTGAGATTCAAGCAATCTGCATTGAGGGGAGAGCAAAAGACAAGGCCAGGGAGAATGCCATTTTGTGGAAGACCAAGCACATGGTAGAAATAAAGGGAATCACAGGTCAATGCAGAGATGGAACAGCTACCAACTAACAAGGAAAAATAGGTTTGACCTCCCATCTCCATGGACTCCAAGGCGCTCTTTACACCTTTTGGTCTGAAAGTGAGCTACTTAGTGGTGTTTGAACCCAAGATGAATTATAGTGACCATGATGTCATCAAATAGGTGCACTGCATTGACCACAGTAGCAACTACAAACCCTCTGCTAGCTGCTTTATCAGGGTCTTCACTAACCTTGAGGCCTTCTAGGGAGGATCCAGGCTGGACCATCTAACCCAGCTCCTCCCTTTTGATGCCATACTCCCTGAAAGAGCCCCTAGACTAGGTCACTAAAGGGTTAGTGGTTGTATCTTCAGTGCTTTAGCTCTTGAACTCCCATCAGTAGTCTTCCCTCATGATTATCAAATAATATCAATGAATCAACCAGCATTGATGGATACTTTTTTTAAAAAAAAAGAATGGTGTATTTTTTTACTAAAGGAATATAGTAAGAAAAATTGGTACAAAATAACATCACAAAGTTCTGTGCACATTTCCCTCAATTTCCAGTGGAAAGTGAGCTCAAGCTTAGAGAGAGAACATGTAGCAAATGAATAACTCAGAATTCTTACTTACTAGATCACTCATTGTAATGTTAATTAAGTTATTCAGTGTTAAAAATCTTTCCCACCCCTTAATGGTCCTGCCCATTAAAAAAGTTTGATTTGGGGAGATTTGTTTTGTAGGAAGACACATCTTTTGTTAATTTCTGATGAGGCACTGGTTATCAAGGGTTGTGATGCCCTCTGGCTCTGAAAAGTAGGTGAGGTTTTATTTGAGGGCTTAGCTTTTGGAAGAAGGTTTGTGTGCCAGATGAGACTGGGAAGCCTCTAAGGAGCCCTCCCAGCTTTGAAAACCCAGATGTTTCTCTCTCTGATAACTATGTATGTATGGTCAGACAGTTAGAAGCTCTCTCTGTTGATCTTTTCTGTTTGTCATTTCTGCTTGTATTTTCTCTGAAGTTCAAGATACTGACATTTTCCCCTGAACTAAATGAATGATATATGTGCTTGATTAAAGTAGATTGTTGACCCCTCAAAAAATTGCTTTCCTTTTAGAAAAGCAGATCTAAGAACCTGTACAACAGGTCTTCCTGTGTATGCTGGAGTCTTTGCTATTATAATCCTTCACTGGGGTTTCCTTTGGGCATGGTGTAACTTCTATACTGAGGTCTTTATATGATCTTGAATTTGTCTTTTTAGAGCATGCCTCCTTTGTTCTTGACTCCTCAAGGCAGACACTGAACCAGCTGTTTCAGGGATGCCTCTAGGAAAAAAAATGCCAATGGAAAATCCAAAATTATCTTAAACCACTAAAATTCCCATGGTCCTCCTCAGAAAAGTGGTAGAACAGGAGACAAGGATTAAAGCCTAAGGCAGAGGGTGATAATTGTGAATTCTGAAATACACTATTTGAAATTTTAATGTAAGTGATAGGACTCCAATATGGTGTCACTTAGGCTAAGTGGTCCTAATCACCCTAAATACATAAGCAATGACAGTCTATATTTTTCCACTATCCCGCCTCATTCTGATCTCATATCAAATATACAACAATTGCATTTCTTGAATGGACAAAGTTCTTGTCTGGCTGCTGTGGTTGCATACCAACATCCATTTCTAAGAACCCTGATTATGGACTCAGACCCTCATCCAGTTTCTGATCCTGATTAGGAAGCTCCTTCATCCAAGTCTTGTATCAATACGTGACTCAAGGAATTTCCATACCGCATCTGGGTCTGAGTAGGAATGCCCCCTTTCATGTCAGGCATCAATTATTTCTTCTCAACCAAGCTCATCTTTAAAGTTGTCATTAAGTTTAACTTCAAGCCCTTCTTTCAGGTATAAAACTTCCCTACACTGACCCCACTCTGAGCATGTATTCTCATTAAGATATTACATGAAATCTGTACATATACTCCTCATATCTGACTCTGGTT
>CM053771.1:90878780-90914725 GCA_028658325.1 Potorous gilbertii
TTCTCCAAATACTCAAACCTGAGTCTCTTCTTTAACCTGAGTCACAAGGCCAAATGGTGCCAGAAGCCAAGGCTAAGTTTTCCTTTCCCCTGAGCTATATGATTCTCAGGGGCTTGACTGGAGGCTTGAACTATTAAACTTTCAGCCACTCAAATGCCCAATCCCAAACTAGTTTCCTGGTTCCTATAAGCTCCAGAGAGGGTAGCCAATTTCCTCAATTAATCTAGACTTCTGGTCACACCTAGTTGAAATGCTTTTTATTAATTGAGTGATGGATTCAAGGGAGATGGCTCACACATCTGACTGATTAAATTCAGATGTTCTCACCTGATAAAGGAAAGCATTTTGTGGTGCTTTAAGTGGAGTGAGTCATTTGATTGACTCAAATTGACCCCAACTATGACACTATTTCTATTTTAATAGATATACTAATTTCTATTTTAATAAATCCTTACAAGTGATAATCAACTCAAGACTGGAAAATAAAGAGTTCCCAAGACCATAAAGTAATTATGTCTCAAGGCAAGACATTACAGTTTTGACAGCTTTCATTGCTAGCATCTCCTTCTTTATATTGAACAAAAATCTACCTCCTTTTAGCTTCTACCCATTATTTCTCATCCTGCCTTTTGAAGCCAAGAAGAATACATTTTATCATTCTGTCATAAGAGATCCTTCTTGGAAGTTTAGACTCCTTCTGAACTCCCAAAGAAACACGTTAGACAGAGATCATGTAAATACCACCCAAGAGCCAAAATACCTGGCTTCCTTATAATCACAAATTCCCTTAAAAACCAAACCCAGATAAAGCAGAAGGATGAAAATAAGTTCATAGCTTGATTTCTTTTAAGTTTTGGTTGCATAAGCTGCGAATAATGTACCTGATTGGCATAGGTCCCTGAAACAAAGGTGACTTATGTCATACTACATACATACATACATAGATACTGCAATCACCAAATAGAAGGACTGCCAAAGGAATTGAGAGATAATTGCTGCTCCAGTGTGGATCAGCAGAGCTGTGGGAAGCTCCCACATACCTCGATGACAATCAGCATCCCTTCTTCTGTGGTACAAACAGGAAGCACTCCTTGGCTTTTGCTATAGAGAAGGATCTAATACTAGGCATCTTACATACTTTTGGTATATGCCAGCATTGGTTTTAGTTTTTGGTGAATTGGTTATAATTATTTCAAGGCAGCAGTAGAGGAGTACTATTTACTGACATGTGGGAATAGAGTTCATCTACAGAATATTTCTTATCTCCTCTTCTTCCGTAACAGAATCTCTAGCTAATAATAGTTACAAGGATGATGATGATGACAACGATGGTAGTGAAAGACGATGATAACTTGCGTTTGCACAGTGCTCCAAGATTTATGTAACACCACAGATATTACTGTATCTGATGCTCACAGCTATCCTCAGAGATAGGTGATATCATTGTTTCCATTTTACCCATCAGGAAACCGATTCAGACAAGTTAAATGAATTGTCCAGAATCACACAGCTATTATGTGTATGAGGCTGAGCTTTAACTCTGTTCCATCTATTGCACTTGTGAGAGCATGTTGGTTGATAAGGATGTTCAAATCACTGGTCAAAGAGATAGTTTGGCATTTTGGAAATTCCTGTTCTAGCCCCATGACTATCATGGACAAAAGACACATTATGATAGAATATTGGAATTGGAGTCAGGAAAACTTGACTTTAAAATCTGCCTCAGAAATTGATTTGCTCTGTGAACCTGATTAAGACACAATGACTCTGACATATATTAAATGAATGTAATAACTAACATTCCATCAGCATATATTAAATGGAGGTGGCAATGCCACTTATGTCATAGGGTTATTGAGAAGAGCAAATGAGATAATACATGTAAAATACTTGGCAAAGTGATATAGAAATGTGAGGTGCCATGGACTAGATACATGACAATGTGTAAATCAGTCCATCTCTCTGGCCTTCAGCTTATTAAATGAAGCATCTTGGCTAGGTGATCTGTGATGGTTCTTCTAACTCTAAATTTCAGTGACTATAATGCTAAGCATATATTTCCCAATCCCAAAGATACCCAGAAGTCATCCTGGGTACCATTCCTTAATCTTCACATCACGGATTCCCAGACCTCGAGTTCTAAAGCTCTAAGGAAAAAGGAAGATCACAGTCTTAACACCCACATTTTCAGACTTTGGGGAAACAGTTGCAGACAAAAGGAAAACAAAGTAATTAGCGAGTATTATGTGCTGTGAGGCTTTTTTCTCCTTTATGGTTACTTGAAAACTAATTAAGGAGGATTATTTTCCTTGAAGTAGTATTGGACACTTACCTTGAGTGCCAAAATCCTTGAAGTCTAAATTGCAATTAATTGGCAAGTCTGTGTCAGCTGTGAAGTTGTTGTTCTTGCTATGTTTGTTTCTTTTTTCTTAATCTGATATTCAAAAGTTTCTTTCTCCTTTGTGGGGAAATCGGGTTGATCTCAGGTAACCAGTTTTATGAATGCCAGTCTACAACGTTTGGCAATAACCAGTCTAGGGGTCATCCTGGGTCCATGAAAGCTGTACCAAAAAGCAGTAAAAGTCTGAAAGGTTATACCAAGTTGGAGAGATACCTAAAATAGCCCCAGCGAGAGGGGTCTATTGAGTCACATTTATTAAGTGTTTACAATGCCAAACAGTGTGCTAAGCACTGGAAATACAAATACAAGTACAAAACATGGAAGTATCTATGCTCAAGTTGTAATGAGACAAGACAGCATATAAAACAAATCTGAAAAGCTGGTGAAGAAGGAACATGGGAGAGAAAGTGTGGAGTAATACCTGGAGAAGAATGAGGGTGTGCCAGTTGCCCAAGGATTAGTCTCACTAAGAATTAAGAGGCTCAAACCTGTGGGTTGTCTTTTTTGACCATGGAGATTCATTCAGAGGTAGCTAGAACTGTCCAAACCCTGTGTTTCCCTACTCAGTAAATATCTGTAGGACTAGATTTTGTGAATAAGAAATAGAGGAAGAAGGGTTGTAATCAGGAGAGAATAAAATTGCAGAGTCAACAAACACAAGCATTCCTAATGTACTTACTGTGTATCAGGCAATGTTAACCCCTTGGGATACAAAGAAAGGCACAAACCATACTTTCTGTCAAGGAGCTCGCAATCTAATAGGAGAGACAAAATGCAAACAATTATATACAAACAAGATAAATACAGGATAAATTGGAGGAAATCTCTAGGAGAAGTCACTAGATTTTAAAGGCGATGCCAAAACACTTCCTGCTGAAGGTGGCATTTTAGCTGATACTTGAATGTGACAAGGAAAGCCAGGAGATAAAGACAAGGATGAAGAATCATTCCAAGGACCGGGAATAACCAGCAAAAATGCATGGAGTCAAGAAATGTAGTGTTGTGTGAGAAACAGCAAGGACAGTGCCATTGGATTATGGAGCACTTGGAGGAGAATAAAATATGAGACAACCAGAAAAGTAAGAAGGATCCAAGGTATAGAGGAATTTAAAGGTCAAATGAGATTTTCTATTTCTTCCTGGAGCTAACAGGAAATTTTTTGAATAGGAGGATGACATAGACCAATTCTTTAAGAAGGTCACTTTACTGACTAAGTGAAAGATGTCCTGGAGTGGGCAGGGAAACCAACCAACTAGCTATATAGAAACAGTCCAGGTGTGAAGGGATGAAAGTCTGCAAAAGAGTGGTGACAGTGTCGGAGAGAAAGGGCGGTATATTTAAGATGTGTTGTGAAGGTGGACTTGATAAGATTTGTCAACAGAGAGGATGTGGAGATGTGAGAGACAGCGAGGAGACAAAGATGACAAGTAGCTTGTGACCTTGGTTGCCTAGGAAGATAGTGGCGCCTTCAACAGTAACAGGGAAGTTGGAAAGAGGGGACAGTTTTGGAGGAAAAATAATGTCAATTTAGAACATTTTGAATTTAAGATGCTTATGGGAAATTTAGTTCAAGATGTCCAATAGGTGTTTGGAGACATTAGATTGGGGTATGTGAACGGTTAGGACTAGGCAGATAGATCTGAGAATCATCTGTATAAAAATAGAAAATTGAATCAATGGAAGCTGATAAGATCACTTCAACAAAATAGTCTGGACGGAGAAGAGAAGAGGCATGGGACAGAGCTTAGTGGAACACTTATAGCTAATGACCATGACCAATTGAAGATACAGCAAAAGAGACAGAGGAGTAGTCAGATGCGGGCGAGAACCAGGAGAATGCGGTGCTGATAAAAATCAAGAGAGAAGATAGAAGCCAGCGAAGAAAATGATAGAATGTGAAAGGCTGAAGATAGGTCAAGAAGGCTGAGGACTGAGAAGTTGTTATTAGATTTGGCAAATAGATCACTGGAAGGAGGACAGTGGAAGTTGAATAGTGAGGTCAGAAGCCAGACTAGAGAATCAAGGAGAGAATAAGAGGGGAGCAAGTGGAGACACTGATTATTTAGGGTCTTTGCAAGAAGTTTAGCCAATAAAGGAAGGAGAGATATAACACAGCAGCTGGCAGAGAAGGGCAGATCAAGATGACTCTCCTTCTCAACTGATTGTTGGTCATCTTATATGCATTATGGTTTGGGGTTTTGTTTTGGTCATTGTTTATATTCAGTTCAGTATTCAATTAAGTCATTGTACTGTATACATATATTGTCTGGCATTGTTTTCTATTACCCTCACTATATCTTAGTCTTTTGGAGTTTAGTAAATGATAAGAACCTGAGGGCAGTAATTTATCATATGCTGTGCCCCCTAGCAATTAGTATGATGCTAGGAGCACTTTTTTCCCCCATTGGACCTGATTTCACTGGCATAGGGAATTCCTAGTGATAAAATTTCCTCTACCAATGAAGATCAGCAGGTATTTTGCAACCGATAGTCTTAGAAGTCTCTAATTTTTGTATGAATGTGTATGTGTATGCGTGTCTGTGTGTGTGTGTGTGTGTGTGTGTGTGTGTGTGTGTGTGTGTATGAAGTGACCCTTTCAGCAGTCTGGTGAAACCTATTTAGAAGGATGTTTTTAAATGCATAAAATAAAACACATAGAATAACAAAATAAAGTGATTATATTGAAATTCAGATATTGAGAAATATATTTTTTTTAAAGTTCTCTAGACTGTGTGTTAAGAATTCCTGTCTTCCAATGTTGCCTTGGGGCACTGGGAAGTTGTGATTTGTCCACAATCTCTCAGACAGCATGAATCAGAAGCAAACTTGTGCCTACATCTCCCCAAACCAAAACTGGCTCTCCATTCCCTACACAGGCTTTCTCTCACTACTTTACTCTCACACTTTACTCTCACATAGTAGGTGCTTAATAAGAACCTGTAAATTGGCAAAGGACTTCCCTAACCTAGGTCTCCTCTCTATAAAATGAGTGACCAGGGTAGGATAGGGAAACTATTTACATTGGCAATACTAAGGGTATCAGTTGGCAGCAGGACTACTTCCCTAGCTTGGTAATATGACACTCCCATGTCTTCCCTTCAAAGATGTAATAGGAAGGGAGAAAGTAAGCATTTATTAAGCACCTAATATATGCCAGATGCTGTATAGCAAGTGTGGAAGGTAGGTGCTATCTTTATCCCCATTTTACAGGGGAAGACGCTGAGACAGATAGAAGTTAAATGACTTGCCCAGAGTCACCTAGTATCAGAATCAGGATTTGAACTCAGATCTTCTTTACTCAAGGCCCAGTGCTCTAATTATTGGGCTATCTGGTTACCTCTAACAGGTAGGAGGAGGTCAGATTGTAAAGAGCTTTGAATGCTAAACAGAATTTTATATTTGATCCCAGAGGTCATAGGGAGCTACTAGAGTTTATTAAATAGTGGGGGAGGGTGACATAATTGTACCTATGTTTTAGAAAGATCATTTTGACATCTTAGTAGAAGATGGGCTAGAGTAGGGAGAGACTTATCAGAGGCAAACCAGTCAGCAAGCTACATCTTGGAAATGCTTCCAAACATGTTTTCATTTATTGGTCTGTTGATTGTTTAGACTTAGGAAAGTGATGGAGAACATGTTTTAAAAAAATACATGTTAAATGACACCCACACAGCGTGTCATGCAGCTGATCGTTAAACATTTAAAAGCACCCCCCTGCTGCCTCTCTTTTTACACAGTAGGGCTCACACCCAGAGATCGTGGATGAGTGGTAAAGCAAACCATTACCAGTAGGTATAAGCACTTGGGAAGTCTGACAATAGAAAGCCATGTGGTCAAATGCAATATCTTCCAACCCTCGAGAAAATAACGCTTATTCTTAACAACTCTTTTCTTTTGTTGGAATCACTCCAGCCCACTAACTAAAATAAAAGCACCTTCCTACTGTTAGAGAGTATTTCCATAGCAACAGCCAAGATGAAGTGGAGTCTTTTTTTTCTCCTTAAATTGATGAAAGAACTTCAGTCAGGCCATGATAGAAATGGAGTTTTGCATTAGATGGTCATTACCCATTACCTGATGACACCTTGAATTGGCATCTGATAAAAAAAAAAACAATCCCTTTTTGTCTCCTTCAGACAAAAGCTGGAACAACTTGCTTCATCCTCTGGCCCCCAGACATGCAATAAATAGATAGTTAAGTCAAAAAAGAAAACCACTGCAAACATAATTAATCCTCTTCTAACATAGCAACTTTGGAACTTACTGCTGTCTTTTGAAAACAAAGAAAACCATCTGATCAAGGAAAAAGAACCAAATTCCATTTTATTCTTCACCAGGCCTGTCAGCATCTCTGGGAGCCAGAAGAAGCTGATGAGGATATTTTCGTGGAATCGTTTTGAAATAAGGGCCCCCAAAAGCCTCCTTCAAAATAGGTTAGTGCAGTTTCCATGGGAATCTTCCCAATGTTCAGCTTCTGGTACTGACAGCATCGAGTGGCAGTGACAGACAGGATGTAACGAAGGCTAACACTGTAGACATGACCTACATAGCACACAGGGAATTGTTACCCATGTTCTAATTCTCTGATATGCTAATTTGTCTGTGGGTTACATACCAGATTCCCATTGGTCAGGGAACAAGTTCTGAGTCAAAATTATACAGAGTCTCACCCTAGACCTTAATAGACTTTACTGTCTTGAGCTGATGCTATGGATGCCTACCTTCAGCTTGTGCTTTCTCCCTCTCCCCCCAGACTGGTTTGACAATGCCCTCTTCAAACCTGCTCATATTTACAACTGCTTAAGCTCTTAGATTCTGACATCATCTTCAACCACCTTGCTCCAAATATTCTGTCATCAACCCACAAATATTAACAAGAATCTGCTGTAAGCGCAGCACCTGTGCAAGGCCCATCCAGCAGAAGACACATGGGATAGCAATGATAATTTTGATATTGATGATTGTTACTTACACATGTAGCATTCCAAGGTTCACAAAGCACTTTACCTTTGTTATCTTATCCAATGCTCACAATAGTCCTATGAGGCATGTGCTATTTTCTCTACTTATAGATGACAAAACGGAGGCTCCAAGGGCTTTAGCGATTTGCCCAACTAGTAAAGGTAGGAGTTGAGATTTAAATGAAAGTCACACCAAATTCAAGTCTTGCTATGTATGATCTGCTCTACGCTACCTTTCTTAAGAATATATCAAGTCCTTGCTCCCAAGAAGCCTACAAGTTAGTTGGGGCCAAGGTAAGTAGCATGCACCCTCAAATCCCCTCTGGTTTCAAAGACAATTTCACCTTGGGAAGAGGGGTGAAAAGAAAAGACTTTCAGGCCTTGGGATATGAGAAACTGGAAGGGGAAAGACTCCAAGACAGTGCCCTGTTTGGAAGAGAAAAACATACTCAGATACTCATCCTCATTGGAATATCAGCTTACCCTAGGGGAGGAAGTAAAACAGTCTAGTGGTTTCCTATTTCAAGAATAGTCAATAAACATTTATCAAGCACCTACTCTATACCAGACATTGTGCTAAGCATCAGAGGTATAATATTTTTAAAGTCTGACTATTCTTGAAATATAGGTCTAATCCTAGCCATCACTTCCTCTTAGAAGAGTATAATGGTAATCAATACCCCCAAAATGTTAGTGCCCTTGCACAAAACTCCAATCATCCCATCTTCATTAAGGTTCTGGCTGGAAAAATGAGACTGTGATATAATGGAAAAAGAACTGAATCTAGATTCAAATGAACTTGGTATGAAACCTAGTTAAGCTCACATGACCCATTTGTCCCTGGGAAACTCAGTTCATCTCTCTGGGGCTATATTATAGACACAGAGTACAGTAAATATTCCCTAAATAAATTATAGAATTATAGTTATAGTAAATATTCTCTAAGATCCATTCCAGTTATAAATGCTATGAATATAAAATATTAATACATAAAACTGAAAGCAGTGAATATATTTAGACCTGTCTTCATCCAAAAGATAAGGAGAAAGAACAAATAAGATTTTAAAGACAATAAAAAGAAAAATAAAGGCAGAGAGAAAGTAGAAAGAGTACATATAAGGAGAGAGATGGGTGTGTTAGTAAATGTTTAATAGCAGGCTCTTCAACAATAAAAAAAGCACAATATACTTTTGAATTTAATCTGCATCATTAACATTTCTCCATCATTTTCTTAAGTCTAGACAATCAATAAAGCAAAAAATGAGACATAATTTGTAACATTTGCGGACTTCTGACATATGAGTGCTCACAAAAATTTAACAACCAGCTCTCTAGAGGCTGTATGAGTTGGCTCCATCACACTCTGAATGGAAGGATGTGGAAAAGAGCAAAAATGTTCACTCATGGTCATCATTCCCTAATTTAGAGAAAACACCTAATAATAATTAACATTGTGTTTGAGAAAAGTGACAGATAGATGGGAAAGGGGATGGAGGGCTCTTGAGGAATGGGATGCCACAGGATTTGTAGATAAGGATGTGGCTCCCATATGGAACTGAATCTACCATGTGAAGAAATCTATTCAACCTCATCCTGTGTTATGTTGAATCCAGAACAGTCTCCCTACACTGACAATTCCAAACTTCTAAGAGAGAGTTCTCTATATGTATCTTTTGGGGAAACAATGGGGCACAATGGAAAGTGGGGGGTTTGGGATCAGAGGACTTAGGTTTGAATCTCATCTCAGTCATTTACTAGCTGTGTGACCATGAACAAATCACCACCTGAGTTTTCTTAACTGTAAAAAGAGAGGCTTGGTCTAGATGTCCTCTATGGTCCCTTAGGTCCCAAATCTATCATTCGTTAGAATTCAATGTATAGAAAATATTCCACTCACAGATTTTGTATATTGAGTCTATTTCAGTTGGCAGCAGCCTGTGCAGAGGGAATATGGTTAAGGCGTCGAATCCTCATGCTTTAAAGTCCTTCAAGCAACATAAACTATTGCCACATTCTGCTGTAAAGACCAAGGGACTGTGTATTTTATGAACCCACTTACATCGTCATCCTACATAGTGTTTTGGTTTCTCTTTCTATAGACTTAGCACTGTAAAATGGATCTTAGACAACTCCCTCATTTCATGGGTGAGGAAGCTGAAACCTAGAGAATTTTACATGGCTAGTGACAAGTGAGGTTTGAACATGAGCCCTCTGACTCAAAATTCAGTTAACTCAATGACACCAAAATCATTAACTCAATGGAACCACAGCTTAGAAAAAAATACTACCATGAAATGTCCTTTGGTAAACCCTAAGACATTACAGAAATGCCATCTATTGTTGCAATTACCGTTATCATCTTTATTTGACTCCTTAGAGGATGAGAGATTAAAAACTGGAATGGACTTTAGGAATCATCTAAGCCACTCTCCTAATTTCACAGATGAGCAAATAGAGGCCAAGACAGAGAAAATAACTTGTCAAAGTCTCACAGCTAGCAAATGGAATAGATGTGACTTTACAATTGGTCTCTGACACTAGATCCAGTTTTCTATACTCTATGGTCCAGTGGTGTCAAACTCAGGTGGAAAAAGGACCCACTAAAGCAGATATAAGTACACTTGCAAGCCACATATGGACTTCGAAAGCTACATAATAACAGTATCTATGTTCTTTTGTATTTTTTTATTTATTTAACTAAATGTTTCCTAATTACATTTTAACTTGGTCTGTCTGCACTCAGGAGTATTGTGGGTCTATGTTTGATACCTCTGCTATAGTGTGCTGCCTCCCATTCATAGAATGTTTATAACTGCCATGAGGCTGTAACAATATGCTTTAAGTTTCCTTGGGTTCCTTTCATTTTTAATGTACCATCGGTCTAGATGGGCTCTTAGGCCAGTTCTGCCTCTAAACTTCTGTGACCTATTTTCTCACCAAGATCCTTCCTAGACAAATTCATGATGCAGGCAGGGCTAGTTTCTTAAGTATGAATGCTATGGACAGTACACAATGCAGGGACATGAAAACAAACAAATGCACATAGTACAGAAATTTAAGGATGAGGTTTTTCTGTCTGCTTTAAGTAATTTTTTGCTTTGGCTGTCTGACAAAGGAACTAGAAAACAATTCAATTTCCACTGATGTTCTTGATAGGAAATCCATTATTTTAGACAGTAAAGAGCACAATATAGAACTCAGATACTCTCACATGCTTGTTTTAATCTCCCCCTCTCTCTCTCTCTTTCTCTCATCTTCTTGTATTTCTATATCTCCTTTTATTCTCTCTCTTTCTTTCTCCTTTCTCTGTATTTCTATCTTTTATTTTCTCTGTCTCTGTGTGTTTCTGTATCTCCTTTCTCTGTCCCTGTCTGTCTCTTTCTGTCTCTCTGCATTTCTTCCTGTCCTTTTATGTCTCTCTTTTTCTCTGAGTATCTGCCTCTCTCTTTCTTCCTGTCTCTCTAGATTTGTCTCTCCTTTTCTCTCCCTCCCTCCGTCCCTCTCAGTCTCTCCCTCTCCCTCTCCCTCTCCATCCTCCTCCTCCTCCTCCTTCTCCTCTCTGATGCTTTCATTCCCACTCCCCCACCAACTTTTCCCACAAGAATTTAAGATCACATGTCTATTTCCCACTGTGGCAACAACAATATCGTAATTGTCCTGTGAATTAGTGAAACCAATGATGATGAGATTCTTGAATTAGGTATTCTCCTGTGCAGCGATGCAGACGTAGCTGACTTAATGAGAGTGGATCAGTGACTTGGCATGCCACACCATTCTTAAGCCAGTATTGAATTTCCCCTTTTCCAGGCTGGACTGAAGTGGAGCCTGGAAAGAGGAATTCACCTGAAGGACCCTGCTGGTTTTATAAAAATAAGCAGCGCATAGCTGGCTAGAACATCAATGATTTGCCTACTCATTCAGGGTGGTGCCCAAGCTAATGAGGAACTGGAGCCCAGGAGCCTGAAGAGCAATTTTTAGCCTAGTTTCTGCTGCTGGGATTGGGAACTGCTTTCCTAAAACTCTGAGTACCCTCCATACAGCTCCCTCCTGGGCATTTGCAACATTAAGTTGGGTATTACTACTCCCAGAAATCATTGCCTGGAGAGCAGTTAACCTTTATGTCTCAGTTTCATAGAAGTTTATTACCTCATTGGAAGGATCTCACACTGCCCTCTACTGTCCTTTGGACAGTACTGCCAAGATGCCTACCAGCCAGAGGCTGGAAGGGAGGAAAGACACCAGTGCCTGGAAAAAGGATTCTGAGACAGAATTGAAAGGGACCATGAAGTCACCTAATTCAAACCCCTTATCTTATAGAAGAGAAAATCAAAATTATCTTTCATAAAAAGGCAGCTAGGCGACTCAGTGGATAGAGAGCTCCAGACCTGGAGTCAGGAAGACTTCAGTTCGAAGGTGACCTCAGACACTTACTAGCTGTATGACCCTGGGCAAGTCGCTTAGCCCCTTTTTTCTCATTTTTAAAATAGGGACAATAACAGCACCTACTTCCCAGGGTGGTTGTGAGGATCAAGCGAAATAATAAATTGTAAAGCTCTTAGCAATATAGTTGTTACAGTATACAATTGTATACTCCAGGATATAGTTAATAATAATTCTATTATTATTAAATGTGATAACATATATAAAGCATTTTGCAAACCTTAAAAGTGCTACATCATCATCATTTTCATTGTTATTATTAAATACGAATTATCCTTTGTATACTTTGTACTTGAAAATGATCCTGCTGATAAAGGTTTTTCCTACAGTGAATGAAAGAATGGTTCCCGTTTTTGAGACTCCAATGGCATCCTTCTTAAGTGGCTATGGTGTACTCTTGAATAGACCCCACAAGCCATAGCCTGAAATACAGCCTTAGTAGAATCATTTCAGTTGGGCATTCTTCACTAGGCTTAACTGAGCCCTTAGGCATCTTGTCCAGCATAATGGTGGACTTCCTGACCAGAATCTGAATTACTGAATGTAAAACACAATGATCAGTGAAGGAAAACGGATGCCTCACTGGGACATGAGCACAACAGTGAGTTCAAGAAGGTTTCACATACACACATATACAATATGTCCATATAATTATTTTATTACCATTTCACTAATTTTCAGACATTTTAAGATAGCCAAGTCAGTCCTAGAAGTTATTTGTTTCCTTCCCATGGGAAGAATTTCATGCTGAATTCTGGAAAATCCATTAAAGATTTACGAGAAGAAAGTGGTTTGCTATAATAGGCAGAGACATACCTGATCAGCATATAAACTGATCAGCCTATTTCAAACAGAGCCTAATAAAAAAGCCTTTTGGAGGTGAGAACAAGACAGTCTGGATAAGTCTTTTAGCAGAGAGATGACTGAAATGCTATATGATGGGGAAAACACTTCAAGAATGGCAGTGGAAAGATTCTAGTACGGATGGAGAAAGGAGCTGAGAGAAAATATACTTCAAGAACATATGAGGTAGTTGTGTTCAGTTCCAATTTTCACTCTAAGAAAGATTGAAGTCATTATTTGAGGAAATTTAAGATGTTTGAAACCAAACTCATCAGCTTTCATCCAAACGGGCTTCCCCCTCTCATACCTCCATTTCAGACATACAGACACACACATACACACTACATATATATATGTACATATATGTGTATATGTATGTACATACATATGTATGTATATAAAATGTGTGTATATGTATAAAGAAAACATTTCTATAACAGCACGATGAAAAGATGATTATACATGAAACCACAAATCTACTATGCACAACTTGATATTTCTTTTAAATGTACAAGAAAATTAACATTTTATTTAAAATGTTTTTCTTCCCTCTCCCCCCAGAGATGACTACAATTGCAAACACATAAGTATATCTCCCTGTCTCCCTATCTATCTATCTATCTATCTATCATCTATCTGCATATGTGTGTGCAAAGGTATATATACATATATATATGTATTATGGATATGTATAGATATATATGTGTGAATAGGTATGTGTGTATATATATATACACATATATATGGAAAGGTATATATAGGTATAGGTATATAGGTATGTATATATATATGTAAAATTATTCTACACATAATTCTATTTATCAGTTCTTTCTTTGGATGCGGTAAACATTTTTGTTTTATGTCCTTCATATCTAATTTGGGTATTTATAACAGACAAAATAACGTGTTCCTTCAAAGTCATTCTTAAAATAATATTGCTGTTACTATATACAATGTTCTCCTTGTTCTATTCACTTCACTTTTCATTATTTCATGCGTCTTTCCATATTTTTTAAAAACATTGAGCTCATCGTTTCATATTGCACAGTAGTATTCCATAGCAATCATATACTGCAGCTTATTCAGCCATTCTCCAACTGACAGGCATTCTTGAAATTTGCAGATCTTGGCCACCACAAAAATAACTGATATAAACATTTCAAAGTATATAGGTTGTTTTCCTTTTTCCCTAATTATCTTTGGAAATAGATCAATACCAGTGGTATTGCTGGGTCAAAGGGTATAGATAGTTTAATAACTCTTTGGGCAGATTGCTCTCCAAAATGTTTGGATCATTTTACAATTCCACAAACAATTATCCCACTTTTTCCACTTCCTCTTCAACATTTGTTACTTTCCCCTTCTATCATTTTAGTCAATATGGTAGGTGTAAAATGATTTCTCAAGATTGTTTTAATCTACATTTCTCTAATCAAGAATGATTTAGAATATGCACATAAAAAGTTTTGATTTCTTCCTTGGAAAAAATGCCTATTTATATCCTTTAACAATTTATCAGTTGGGGAATGACTCGTATTCTCATAGATTTGACAAAGTTCTAATTACTACTTGTCAATTTCTCTCCATCTTATTTTTACTATTTTCCTTCTCAGTCTCTTGTTTTACCCTGTCTCTGTTACCTTATCTTTTCTCCTTACCTCTTATTCTTTATTTTACACACCCTTCTAAAATTCCCTCCCCTATCTTCTCCCTCACCCTCCTAATCTTATTCGATACACCTTTTTTTAAAAGTCCCTCCCTTATCTAACGATTCAGTTTTCTCACCTCTCTAGAAGTTCAGAAGACTTCTAAATCTTTTCAAATGTACACTTTGCTTCCTCTTCAACCCAGATGACAGTAAGATTTCAATATTACCAGCCCCTCATCCTCACCTGTTTCCTCTGTATTTCTTCCTTTCACATCCTGTTTTTATGATAGCGGCTCCATTTAACCCTTTCCTACCCAAATGTGCTTTTTAGAATCACCCCATCATACACAAGTAGCCCCCTTCTTTCTTTCAAGCTATCTTAGTAATGATGGCAGCTTTAAGAATAGTATTTTCATATATCGTAAGTAAATAGTTTAACCTTAATCAGTGCCTTATAATTAGTCTTTGATGATTTCTCCTGGATCTTTTATATCAAATTTTCTACTGAATCTTGTCCCTTTTATGACAAATACCTGAAAGTCTTTCAGTTTATCAAATGTCCATTTCATTCAGGATTATATTCACCTTTGCTGGATAAGCTATTCTTGGATGCAACTCCAGCTCCTTTACTCTTCAAAACATAATGTTCTAGGATCTGTGGTCTCTTTGTATAGAAACTGCTAAGTCTTGTGAAATCCTGATTGTTTTTCCACAGTATTTAAATTGTGTTTTCTTCTTGTTGCAACCTGGGAATTTTGAAACTTGACTATGACTTCTTTCGAAGTTTTGTTCCTAGGATTTCCTTCAGGTGGTGATTGGTGAATCCTCTTGATTTCTACTTTACCTTCCTGTTCTAGAACTTATGGCAATTTTTCTTAATTTCTTATAATCTTTTATCCAGTTTTCTTTTTTTTTTTATCATAACTTTCAGGTACTCCATACCACTGTTTCTAGAGATGCTACCACGATTACTCCCTGGAGGGCAGAACCAGGAGCAATAAGTGGAAGTAAGAAAGAGTCACAATGGGTCATAATGTGAGGAAAGGCTTCCTAATGATCAGATCTATGAGGGAATGTGCTCTCTTCAAAAGTAATGGCTGTTTCCCTTTTTCCCTAACTATCTTTGGAAATAGACCAATACCAGTGATATTGCTGGGTGAAAGGGTATAGATAGTTTAATAACTTTTTGGACTTACTTCCAATTACTTCAAAAGTAATGGGTACTCACTTAAGGAAAAATGAAGCAAAGGCTGTAGGACTCTATGTTGTACAGAAAATTCTTGTGATGATACAGACCTGGATTCAAGGCCTCTAAGGACCTGTTCAACTGAGATTCTGTGATTATAATTCTTTGATTAGTCTTTTCCCATCAATCCCCTCAAATCTTAATCCTTCATTGACCCCAATGTCTATTGCACTCATTGTCTATTTTCCATTTCACACTGCCTTGCATACTGTCCTAAATCTAGATTATTGCTTAATCTAAGTATATCTGACTGTATAATCTGGGTATATCTGACTATATAGGGCCAATAAATCATAGACTTCATTCTGATAGGGGATAAACATGGGAAGGAGATGATGTTGTCAATAAACAGAAGAGAAATATACCCTTTTAGATGTCTTATTAAATGGAAGTTTATAAATTTATTCAGGACTAGTTATGAGTGAAATATGAATAGATATCTATACTCACATCAGTGCTTGGAGCCTCAAGGAAATAGAAGTAAAATCTGTTAACTAAGTCTGAAGTTGGAAAAAGACCTTATACGCCATTCACATGTGAGCTGAGTTGAGCTACCAATGGGCATAAAGGCTAATGAGCAATGGGTGATTTAAAGGGAATCAAGAATGGTGTGACTTACTGGTAGTTGAAACTAGTGATTATTATAGAGATAAGTTTTGGTTAATATTAGAGTTGGATATGTCTTTTCAGCCTTTTAAGGGTATGGCTACATTTTCGGGATCTCTCAGATTTTTCTTGAGTGGCTCACTATGGGTCATCCCTAGGATACCAGCTCTAGGGAAGTAACCATAGAGAAATCATAAGGGTGTCTTCATTTCTCCTCATTCTGGTTATTGTGTGTACTCTGAATATGTAGATTCAGGTGAGTCTTCTAGTATTAGATGAGTCTACATGATAAGATCATCCTTAGATAGATGAGATCTGGATCCTAGATAGAGAATAAGTTTGGTTATTGTATTTGAAGGTGTTTGAAAGTTCCAGATGTAATTTCATGCATAATCAGGATGGTCTGTTAGCACAGGTTCTTAGATTTCCTAAAAGGAAAGCAACTTTTGAGAGGTCAACAATCTTCTTTAATCACATATACCAACAGAGACAATATAAGCAGAGAAATAAAGATCAACAGAGAAGGTTTCTGTCTGATTACAAGCAATATATACATCACAGATAAACAGACATCCAACTGTCTGACCATTACATACATACCTACATAGTTACCAAAGACAAGTACCAACATCTAGATTTTCAAGGTTGGGGCGGGGGCCCTTACTGGCTACTCAGAGTCTCATCTGGCACATGAACCTTCTTCCAAAGAGTAAACCTCAAAACAAAACCCCACTCTGAGTATTTATACACACTTTTCAGAGGAAGAGGGCATGACTTGACCCAGGGCCTAATCAGCAATTAACCAAAGGTGTGGGCCTTCTTACAAAACAAGCCTCCCCTAATCAAGCTGCCCTTAATGGGCTCTACCTGAGGCCCATTAATGGGTAAGGAAGATCTTTTAACTCCCATTAACATTACACTAATACCACGCAGTTTACCTCAGTTTCCTCATCTGGAGTAGAATATGGCAAACCACTCCAGTATCTTTGCCAAGAAAACCCCAAAAGATATCACAAAGAGTCAGACAAAACCAAAAACAACTAAAAAACAAAATATGAACAGTATAATTGATGTAATCACTTCACTAAGAGGAAAAATGAATAAAAAGGCAGGCTGAGAGAATTGTCAGTTCTAAAAGCAACAGAAATGCTGTCACTCCAAGTGAAAAGATGTGGCTTAAATATGTTGCAGGAAGAAATTTTCTGAATGAGAAGACAAGTATCAGAGGGAGATTGCCAAGGTTTGGTGTTTTTCTTTTCTTTTTTTCATTTTTTTTAATGAAGCAGCAGTACTTGAGATCAATAATAAAGTACAGACTGTCTCATTATTGCTGGTAGCTAAAAATAGTATTTGTATAAGGTTGTCATCTTTTACATAACAAAAATATGATTATATGCAGAAAAATGAGAAATCAGAATATTGCATCAGTCTGCCACACTATAGGAAGAGATTTCATTGAGGGTGGCACTTTTGGTAAAGAAAGGCATTCTGGGCATTGGCAGTAGTTTTTGTCAGAAAGTCATAAATTAAACAGATAAATTTAGAGGCATATGGCTATGGCCCAAACATTTACTTTATTAGTGTATTTCTTTTTAATCTAACTCATTTCACTTATACTCTGACACAACAGACATTCTTCATTTGGCTATTTCTCATTCTCATAGAATCATAAAATAAGAGTTATAAGGAATCTTCAAGATCTGAAGCATGAAATTCCTTTGTAAAATGCCCCCAAACTGGACTTACCCATCAGTTTGAATCTTCCTATTCATCAGAGATATATACTCTTTGGTCCTAGATCTGCCATTTGGAGTAATTTAAAGCAAGTTTAATTTCTCCTTGACATGGCAAAGCTTCTGATGTTTAAGGAAAGCTACCATGCCATCCACGATT
Source organism: Potorous gilbertii (assembly GCA_028658325.1). Classification (NCBI taxonomy): domain Eukaryota; kingdom Metazoa; phylum Chordata; class Mammalia; order Diprotodontia; family Potoroidae; genus Potorous; species Potorous gilbertii. The sequence continues at coordinate 90,896,819 of CM053771.1, forward strand.
TCTTCTCTCTAGGCTAAACATGTCTAGTTCATAGCACCATACATCTGGAGTTAGAGGCTAAGTCATTTGCTATAACTGTGAAGTTTATGTACTGAAAGAAATTAACTCAGATGTTATCATCTCCAGTGATGCTTAACAGACCAAATAGGAGCAAAAGTAAAGAAGACAAGTGGTAGATATCCTCCAGGAATGAAGATACCCATTTCAGGAATGGAGGAAGTTTGGGGAATAAGGATCTTAAGATAGAACCTAGTGACCTGATGAAGAGGTAGACCATAGGATCAGAGCTGGGCACAGAGGAAAGCAAAGCCTGAGTAAGAGAGATGGATTAGAAGAATAAGATTAGGTCAAGAGACTAAGGTCATGATAAGATAAATGGGAAAGTTTAATGTGAGCTTAAGATTATACATGTAACTACCAAAATGACCTTCAAGTTTCTCCTTCTTAGGTCCTTCTTAATATCAGTTTTCTTCCAGGGAGGTTGTATGGCTCCAAACCATAAGATAACATAGTCTATGAAGAATGAAATTTATAGGGATGGAACCAAGAGGGCAGTAAAAAGGCAAGGAGTTGCCTGAGCTCTCTTTAATTTCCCTCAAAATAACTTTAAATAACACGTAAATATTAATTCTGGAGTGACAGAACTCACAAAAGGAAGGGGTGAAACAATTTTCCAGTCCAATATAACTTAGAAGGACTGCAGGAAAGGTCTTTCTCCTTTAGGTAAAAGGAAACATCTGGGCAAGCCATGGGAGGCTCCTAGCCCCAGCACAAGTCAGAAACCAAGGTCCCTGCATTCCTGGCTCAGCAGGCCAGGAGCACAATGATCCAGCATGCTAGTAGTCAGGCCTGGCAGCCCAAGAGGCCCCAGTGAAGGCAGCTACACTAGTCCAGGTGACATTGACATGGCAGACAAGCTGCCAGTCCCCTGCCATCGTAGACATCCCATTCTCATTCATAATCATAAGTATTCTTTGTGAATTTTCCTCCATCTTTTTTGACTCACTACTATTTTTTTTCTCAGACTACTCTCCTTTCACCCTATCCCTATATTAATAAGCCAGTAACCAGCTCCCTAGCTCGTGGTTCAAGAAGTTTAGGACAGTGCTTCCTGCACCCTAGGAGTAGATTTCAAGTTTAAAAGTCATGAAATAGGCTGGAAAACTAGCAAACAAATGAACAAAAAAAGCCATGACCATAAAAAGCTACTAGGGTGTCTGGGAAAATCAAAACAAACTCAGAAAAGGACAACAATCTTGAAACTCAGAATATGCCTCAAAGAGAAATATGAATTGATCTCAGGCCAGAAAAGTCCTCGTGGAAAAGCTCAAAATATTATTTTTGAAATAAAATAAGAGAGATAGAAGAAAATTGAGGGGAAAATGAAATGAGGGTTATGTAATCGAATTGTAGAGAAAAAGAGTCAACAGCTTGGGAAAAGAAAATAATTCCTTTAAAAGTAGAATTAGCCAAATAGAAAAGCAGGTACAAAAATCCACCATAGAAAACAACTCCTTTAAAAGCAGAGCTGGCTTTGCTCTTCATCATTCTGTGCAAGTCTTTCCATCCCTTCTGAAGACCTTTGAGCTCATCATTTCTTTTTTTCCCCAAATTTTTAAATTTATTTGTCTTCAGTTTTCAACAATCACTTCCATAAGTTCCAAATTTTCTCCCCATCCCTCTCCCCCAAGACAGCATGCAATTTTATATGGGCTGCTCTTAAATATATTTTCTCAATAATCATGTTGCATAGAAGAATTAAAATGAATTGGAGAAACCATGAGAAAACAAAACAGAACACAACAACAAAAGAAAGTCTGCTTCATTCTGCATTCTGACTCCATAGTTCTTTCTCTGGATGTAGATGGCATTTTGCATCATGAAATGTTTTAGGTCCTTGCATTTCTGTGAAAGGCTAAGACTATCTAAAACTGTCCTTGCACACTGTAACTGTTACTATGTACAGTATTCTCCTGGTTCTGTTCACTCAGCAACAGCTTATATGAGTCTTTCCAGGTTTTTCTGAAGTCTGCCTGTTCACCATTTCTTATAGCACAACAGTGTTACCTTATATTCATATACCACAGTTTGTTCAGCCATTCACCAATTGATGGGCATCACCTCGATTTTGAATTTTTGGTTGCTACAAAAAGAGCTTCTATAAATATTTTTGTACATGGGGTCTTTTTCCTATTTTTATGAGCTCTTTGGGATACAACCCTAGAAGTAGTATTGCTGGATCAAAGGGTATACACATTTTTATAGCCTTGTAGGCATAGTCCCAAACTGCTCTCCAGAATGGTTGGATCAGCTCACAGTGAGCTCATCATTTCTTATAGTACAGTAGTGTACCATCACAACCATACACTATAACTTATTTAGGCATTCCCCAATTGATGTGGATACATCAATTTCCAATTCATTGCAAAGAGAGCCATTGTAGACTTCCCATTCACATTCAAAGTCATAATTACTCTTTGTGAATTTCCTCCATCTTTTTTGACTCACTACTATTTTCCTTCTCAGACTCTCCTTTTACCCTATCCCTATTACCTTACCTTCTTCCCACACCTTCACTCAGCCCTCCAAGAGTTCTCCTAATCCTTACCTTCATCCCCAATCTCAATCCACACACCCTTCCAAAAGTCCCTTCCCTACCCTGTTTCCATTTCAGCAATATTGTTTTAAGAACAATTTTGATCAATTAAGTAATTTTATATATTCTTGTCATATTCATAATTAATATTAATAATATCAAGCCATTTTTATATTTCATATTATAAATACATAAATTAAAAATGAAGAACATATGAAGAAAGATGTTATCTATATCTATTGAAAGCACTGAAATAGATGTATAGAATAATTTTACATATATATCTATATACACATACACACACATATTTTTATGTCTACTCATAGCCAACTCTATGGCATTAGGAGAGAAGAAAAAAAGGAAGAAAGAAATTTACATGATAACTTTGCTGTATATTTGGAGGGAGTAGCAAGTTATAAATGATAGATTTGCAGTTTCATGTGCAATTATCTTTCTTATTGTACTGTGTAATGGAAGTGCTTGTTTTGTTCTCTGATTTGAAAGTAAAATATGTTATTTAAAGAAGTAGAACTGACTACATGGAAAAAGAGGTACAAAAACTAACTCAAGAAAATAATTCCTTAAAAATTAGAGTTGGGCAAGTGGAAGCTAATGACTATGAGACATCAAGAATCAATCAAACAAAATCAAAAGCATGAACAAACAGAAGAAAATGTGAAATATTTCACTGATAAAATAACTGACCTGGAAAATTGATCCAGGAGAGATAATTTAAGAATTATTGGACTCCAAAGCTATGATATAAAAAAGCCTGGACAGCATCTTTCAAGAAAGTATCAAGGAAAACTGCATTGCTCTATCCCAGAACCGAAGTGTAAAATAGTAGTTGAAAAAAACTACTGATTATCTCCTGAAAGAGATCCTGAAATTAAAGCTCTCAGGAATGTCATAGCCAAAGTTTCATACTCTCAGGTGAAGGAGAAAATACTACAGGCAACCAGAAATAAACAATTCAAATATCAAGGAACCACAGTCAAGGTTACACAGCTTCTTCATTAAAGGTTAAGAAGGTTTGGAATATGATATTCTGGAAGGCAAAGAAGCTTGGATTACAACCAAGAACCAACTACCCAGAAAAAGTGAACATAATCTTTCAGGGTAGAATTATACTTTCAGTGAAAAAGGGGACTTTTCAAACATTCCTGATGAAAAGACCAGAACTAAACAGAAAATTCAATTTTCAAATACAAAACTCAAGAGAAGCATGAAAAGGTAAATAAGTTATTCAATATAGTTAAACTCTTTACAACCCTACATGGGAAGATGAGACTTGTAACTCTTAAGAACTACATCTCTATTAGGATGGTTAAAAGGAGTATATATAGACAGGATCTAGATATTTTTTTTACTTTAGTGGAATGATATTAAAAAAATTAAGGGGAGGGAAAGAGGATGATTGCATGAGGAGAATAGGGAAGGGAGAGGCAGAATGGAACAAATTATATCACATGAAGCGGTGTGAAATACCTGTTATGGTGGAGGGAAAGAAGGGAGAGAGGTGAGTGTTGCTTGAACCTTACTCTGATTGAATTTGGCTCAAAAGGGGTATTACACATACTCATTTGGGTCTTTTATTAACTATAGCTTATCATCTCCATTTTAGAAATGATGAAATTGGACTCAGAGAAACTGGGTGACTTTATCTGTAGTCAAAGTTAAGTGTAAGAGGTGGAATTTGAACTCGTCTTCTTTAACTCCTGAGTACAATGTTCCTTCCACTCTAGCAGCCTACCCCTATGTAACCTATGCCTATGTTTTCTAAAAGTTAGAACACAGTGTTCATTTTACTTGAGTGTATTTCCCAGTGGCTTCAATATCTGTACCCTGTAAAATAATAATGCCTATTATTTATATTATTAGCCTTCACTTTAGAAAACGAAGGGCTGTGAAGATGTGCCATTTATTTATTTTTTTTAGAATTACTGTGTAACTGGTGAATTAGTCATTCTTCTCTCCTTGCCACCTTTCTTTATCCCTTTGGAATATTTTTTTAATGTTAACAGTCCCTTCTTAGATATCTGTGTATGCATTTCTCCTTTTCTATTGTTGAGTCACAGATCATATTTTAGACAACCAAATATTCTTATCAAAATGTCATTTAAATAAGCTATGAAAACTGGTCTCTAGGCTTAGATGCATGAAATGAAGGTGACCTTAAAAGAAATTGCACACAATACTGGACTTAAAAACATTGAATGAGTTTTGCCTAAGCTTTATAAATTTGTTGGGGTTTTTTTTTAATAGGAAATTTGTAGTTGACTTCCGACTGATGGGATCTTCAGGTATTCACTTGTTTTACTTCATATCCATTGGATGATTAACAGAAGAAAAGGGTGGAATACATATTTGGAAATTCTCCATGTAGAGGCTGAGCTCCAAAGCCACTTTTTACATCAGGCCTTCTCTGATGCTTCCAATTGAAAGAGATTCCTTCCTGTCCCACTTTTCCTGGAGCACCTTGTCTTCCTCTCTCCTTTGCCCATAATGTGCCCCAATCTGTATTATAACTTCTCTTCCTCCTTTTGCACACTCTTCAGTAGAATACCATCATCATCATTATCATAGATCATGAGATTGTAGAGTCAGAGGTAAAAAGGTCTTTAGGAACCCTACAGCCCAAACGTTTTATTTTATAAAGTAAAATAAAATTACTACCCAAGAGGTCTTCAAGCAACATTTAGTAGAGTGCTAGTTTTCTGAGAGTTCAGAATGTATCTTTAAAATTTTTTATAGCCCCAGTACCTCATACGGTACCTTCATAGTCAGCATTTATATAGCACTTTAAAGTCTGCTAAGTGCTTTACATATGTTAAATTGTTAATTCATTGTCATCTGCTAGTTAATTAAGAATCTATTAGGTGTACCACATAGGGCACGCATTTTGCCTAATAAGTCTTTGATACTTGTTTTATTAAAGAGAACTGTCATTTGTAGAGTGATTTAATGTTTTCAAAGCATATAATGTACGTTGTCTCATTTGAGCTTCCCAACAGCTCTCTAAGGGAGACACTGCAGACATTATTAATCTGATTCAGATGGGGAAACTGAGGCTCAAAGAGGTGTCTTGCTGATGACCACATAGTAAGGTGAGAGGCAAGATTTAAACTGAGTTTTCACGACATTGCACGATCTCACATGGATATTATTATTACATGAAGAAGGAGGAGGAGAGAAAAAAGAAGAATATTAAAAGGAAGAAGAAAGAAGGCAACTAAAATGGAAACCTCTGACAAAAATATTGTTTGACTGAGACATGAGGAAGCAAATAGGTATGTTGTATTGAGCGCTACTGGGGGAAGTGTCCCAGGTAGAAGAGGTACAGTACTGGATTTGGAGTATGGGGAAAAGTGAGTTCAAATCCTACCTCAAACCCTTACTAGCACTGAGATGATAAGAAAATCACTTAATCTCTCTGCCTCAGTTTCCTGGGTTCAACTCATAAATTCTGTTACTTCATATATGATCTTGGGTGAGATATAAACTCTGTGTGCCTCAGTTTCCTTATTGTTACAATGAAAATATTAACACTTGCACTACCAACTTAACTTGGTTGGGGTTAATTAAAATTTGATAAATTATAAGGAACAACTTACATGTGCCCCATTATTTTTTCCTAGTTTGAAAATCCTAATATCCCCCATAAGAAAGCTAATGGTGGTGTGATACCCTATATTTCAATCAATCAGTCAATATTCGTTAAGCACCAACTAGGTATTATCACTGTGATCAGTGCTAAGGATACAAAAAGAGGCAAAAAACAGTGCCTGTCCTCAGAGAGTTCACAATCTAACTGGAAAGGCAACTTGCAAATTAATATACACAAGTCAAGCTATATACAGGATAAATAAAAGATAAATAACAGAGGGAAGGCACTAGAATTAAGACATAAAATGTCACTGCAACCCGAGGTCTATGGATAAAATTTCAGGTCTATGAACTTGGATGGGAAAAAAAGATCTTTATTATCAGTAATCTCTAACTGAAATTTAGCATTTCCTTCTATTGAGAATGTAAGCAATAAATATCATCCTAGAAAGAAGTTAATAGGTCTTACCAGCTTGTCAAAGAAATCTAGAAAACCAAAAAGTTTAAGAACTTCTGTACCAGAATCCTTTGTCAAAACCATTTTGTGTGTGCCGGTGATCTTAGCTTCTTTCAAGTTCTCCAGACTCAGGTGAGAGGAGGAGAAACACTTTCTTGTGACATGATGGCACACCTTACATCTACTGAGCCTGTCACCTGAGGGGAGGCTGCTAAAGGCTAGCAGAGCATCCAGCACAGAGTGACTTCTGAGTTAGAAGGCCAGTTTGTTTTTCCATCCAACGTTTGGAGAATATGCCTTACATAGAGAAACAATATTCTCTTTGATCTCAGACCTTTCATCTCCTTTTGCAACTGTTCCTTGAGAGAAGAAGAGAAAAGCCGATAAGACTTCTTTCTGTTGTGCAGATTCAACTTCCATCCCCTGCTGCCTTGTTTCCTACCTAGATCTCCAACCTTCAAATGGAAGAGGAATAGTGAAATGGGTCCTCCCATCTGACCATGGGCCTTCAATCTTCTGCTGCACTTGTCTCCTGCCTGAGCTCCAGGCTTCTTTGGGGAAAAAAGTGGATTCTTCCATGTAATGATGAACCTTCTCACACTTGCTCATACCATATACACACTAGGGATCCTGAACACCTGTAGGTCATCATCTAAACCTCAGTATCCATCTGATAACACCTGATTCCGTATTCTCATTCCCCTTAGCCCTCCCATTCCAGACACCATCAACCCTTTACCCTACATCCTGGTAATACCTGTTCCATAGGCAACAAACTTCCCTTCATCATAAATCTTTTCCCATCATAAAACTTCCATCTTCTACCTGTCCCTGAAATTTGTCTCCCCCTGACATAGTCTGCCTGCCCACTTTTTCTACCATTGGGTGCACCTTCAGTCATTTCCCTCATATCCCTGGCTGAGGTAGGGCAATTGGAATACATACACCTTGTTCTCCATTACCATTTCCAGTTTCTCTCTCTACCTTTATCACTCAGTAACTTCTCCTCTTAGGTTCTTGCAATTCATCTCTACCACCCAATCAAAATCTTAGTATTTGTTGTCTACAGACCACTAGTTCCTTCTGCCACCTCAGGAACACATAAAGATGCTCATACTCTTGATCTTGCCATCACAGAGAAATGTACCACATCCACAGAAATTCCTTTACCTGACCATAATCTATTCTCTCTCTCTCTCTCTCTCTCTCTCTCTCTCTCTCTCTCTCTCTCTCTCTCTCTCTCTCTCTCTCTCTCCCTCTCTCTCTCTTCCTCCCTCTCTCTGGCTTTCACTACCAAACCCTACCTTTTTCACATCATGACCTCTGATCCCTCACCTCTTAGTTCCTCCCCAGGACATCTCCCTTGCACTAATCTTCCCCATATTGACACTTTGGTGAACCAATTCAAATCTACACTGTCTTTCTTGAATCCCTAGCCCCATATTGCACCTTGCCAAGGCTCAGTCTTGGATTACTCCCACCATCTACTGTCTTTGCTCCTACACACATGCTACTGAACAAAAGTGGAGAAAATGATGCAGCTGTTCTGATGAGAGCCACTATAAATTCATGTTACTCAACCTCAACTGGGCCCTCACTACTGCTAGACAACCTTACTATATAACTCCCTCATCAACTCACTATCTCATTCACAACAGCTGTTCCAAAACTTTTCATCCTATCTCAAACTTCATATTACTCCCCTAACCCCTACCCAGCTGAGAATCTTGCCTAACATTTTACAGAAATAAATTGAGGCCATTAACTACACTCTCACCCCACCCCCTTTTCCTCATGTCATATAACTTATATACCTTCTGTTGCTATTTGCTCCTTCACCGCTGTCTCGCATGAGGAGGTGGCCTTACTCCTTATCAAGGCTCTCTTAAATGCAAGGCACACTTTTAAATTTAATCTGCATTTTAACATCTTTCTCATTACTTTTGTAAGTCAAGACAACAAAAAAATCAATCCCTGATTTGTGGCATTTGTAGATTTACGATGTACATGCTAATAATTTCCCAATCTGCTCTTATGAACCATTTTGAGCTGGCTCCAGTATGCTCTTGGCCAGAGAGAATGAGTTGTATTTTGACAAACTGAATCTAAGGTGATAAAAAGATATAAAGTCTGAAAGGTCATGCATCACTAAAACTTGGAAGAAAGACTAAGGCTGGATGTATAGATGTGGTTGTCATCCATGTAAGGATGAAAATTAAATTCTTATGGGTTATCAAATTAAAAAAGCATTGAAAATATACATTTTGGCTACATTCACATAGATTCCCATCACACCTCAAACCTCACATTGCTCCCCTAACCTCCACCTTCTCAGCTAAGAATCTTATTTTACAGAAATATTTTCACGTATTTTTACAGAAAAAAAATAGTTGAGGCCATTTTCAATGGTCTTTCTCTTCTCCCCGATTCCTCATCTACATCATTCATATACTTTCTTTTTAAAAATTAATTTGTTTTCAGTTTTCAACAATCCCTCCCAGAAGTTTTAAATTTTCTCTCCCTCCTTCCTCCCTCCCTCCCTCCCTGAGAAAACAAGCAATCTTATTTGGATTCTACACATACATTCTTATTAAGCACATTTTCAAATTAGTCATATTGCATAGAAGAACCAAAATGAATGGGAGAAACCAGGAGAAAAAACAAACAAAAACAAAAGATAACAGAAGGGAAAATAGTCTGCTTCATTCTGCATTCTGACTCCATAGTTCTTTCTCTGGATGTGGATGACATTTTGCATCAAGAGTACTTTGGGAATGCTTTAGGTCCTTGTATTACTGTGAAGGGATACAAGAAAGAGTCCTCATACACTGTGGCTGTTACCGTGTATAATGTTCTCCTGATTCTGCTCCTTTCACTCAGCATCAGTACACATGAGTCTTTCTAGGTTTTTCTGAAGTCCATTTGTTTGTCTTTTCCTATAGTACAACAGTATTACATTACATTCATATACCACAACTTGTTCAGCTATTCCCCAACTGATGAGCATCCCCTCGATTTTGAGCTCTTGGCCACCACCAAAAAAGCTGGCATAAATATTTTTGTACATGTGGGACCTTTTCCTGTTTTTAACTCATATACCTTCTGCTGCTTGATGCTGAAACTAGGTCAAATCAGGAAAGACATGGATTTGAATGCAACCTCCTGCCCTGTCTAACTATGTGACCATCATCATAGTTAGCATCAACAACAATGTTTATTAAACACCTTTGCATGCCAGGCATGGTGCTAATCATTGGGGATACAAAGATAAGCAGGAACACCATCCCTGCTGTCAAAGAACATATATTGTCATGGGTAAAACAGCATTTAAACAATGTATATACAATATAAATACATTATAAATTGGAGACAGTTTCAGAGGGAAGGCACTAGCAGTGAGGAATGTCATGATAGAGATCAGAAAAGGTCTCTCATGGAAGGTAGGATCTGAGCTGAATCTTTTTCTTTTCTTTTTTCCCTTTTCTTTTTTTTACTTACATTAATATATTTTCTGGAATAAAACAAGTATTTCCATAACATAGAACAATAAAAAAGATGATTGTACATGAAACTGCAAATTTACTATGCACAACTTGCTGTTCCTTTCAAATATACAACAAAATGATCATGTAAATTTCTCTTTTTCCTCCTTTTTTTCTACCATTCCCTCACCCTGCCTTAGAGATGGCTCTGAACTGAATCTTGGAGCAAGCAGGGAAGCTAAGAAGCGGAAGGGAGAAGGGAAACCACTCCAGGAATGATTCTATTTTATGGTTTAGGCAAAAGAAAGTCACTGGAATATATTGAGTAGAACGAGTTTGACATGGTTAGACTACACTTTAGGAAAATCACTTTGCTAGTATGTATAAATGGTGGATTGGAATAGGGAGAAAATTGAGGGCAAGTCACTTAAGGAAACTGAGGCTCTGAGTTCTCCTTAAAGGGTGATATTACCTCTAGGACTTAGCTCATAATATTGCTCTGAAGTTCAAAGGAGATACCATGTCAAAAGCTTTGAAAACCTTAAAATGCCATAAAAATATCAGTTATAGTATTATCATTATTGAAAAAGGAGAGTCGTGTCTGTGGGTCTAAAATACTTTCCAGATTTATGTTATATGTGTCACATTCAAAATATATTGTATCTCTTTTGTGTGGAAGGTTTATTTGAACTGGCATTCTATTCCATTTCGTTGGGTATATTTTTTAAAGTACCCTGGTCTCTTTGATAGGCTGGTATTTCATTCGCCTTCCAGGTAATTTTCCAGATATAAAATTTCCTATATTTTGTAGAATGAAAATTTTAATGAAATAAATCCAACTTTTCCTCAACTATGAAAACAAGCCCTGCAGGATAAACAGCATGGAATAATGTTAAAATAATATGATTTCCTTAGAGAACCTTATAAGTTTCATGCTTTATCTGACAGACCCAAAGAAAAAGGTTGAAAATTATTTCCTATAAATTTGACAAGTGCAATTTTTCTCTTCTGGGAAGATTTATTTACCTCTTCTTAAAGGAACTTCCTAATGTACATAAAAGTATATAGAGTTTATGCAAATGTAAATTGAAGAATGTTGAGACATGTCAGAAACAAATCCAAGAGACGATAATTAAATTGTAAGTAGAATAGATTAAGTGATTAAGAAAACCAGGGTTAATTATAGGCAGAATTATGAAGTGAGAAATACTTGTCCCTACATTGTTCTAGCTACCTGTCTTCAGTCCTCTGTCTTCCTTTTAGCAGCCCCCTTTCTAGGCACCCAGTGTCGACAAGCTAACCCAATCCACACAGGGTCCCTGTTATGGGACCTGGATAAATAAGGTAGGACTTCATTCTCTGCCATCCAAGCTCTCTATATTCAAGTCATACTGGTTTCCTTGGTAGTCTCTTACACACAAATACATCTCCTGGCCTCTCTTTGTCTTTGCACAGCTTTCCCACTCCTAGAATTCCCTCTCTCTTTGTACCTCTTGGAATTCCTATTTCCAATAATGGCTCAACTCAAGTTTGGATACCTTCTAAAGAATGCCTTTTCTGATCTTTCCCCTCAGCTCCTCTCAAATTATTTCCAACCCTATTCACAGATAGAATTAATTTTCATTCATTTGTCTATGTTTATGTGGTTTCATCCCTACCCAATCTCTATTAGAATATAAGATCCTTACAGTCATGGAATATTTTCATTTTTGTCTTTCTAGCCTGAAACACATAGTAGATACTTAATAAATTCATGTTGACTTGAATTCTCTTAATATAACCTATTTCCCTCCTTAAGCTAGAAAATTTACCTATTTTCCCCAGGTCTTGTTTTCAAATAAAATGAACTAATAAGTCAATCAATCAATCTGTTAAAGACTTAAATACTTAGTATGTCAGTCAGTCAATTAGAATTTATTGAGAGTAATCTGTGTGCCAGGCACTATAATAAGCACTAGTGATACAAGGAAAGGGAACAACACCATCTCTGCCTAGGCAGTGATACAAGGAAAGGTAAAAACACATCTCTGCCTTCAAGGAGCTTAGAGTCTAATGGGCAAGACAACATGTCTGTACAAAATATGTGTAGGATAATTGGAAGATAATTGCAGAGGGAAAGGCACTGGCAGCTGTTAGAGATAGGGGGGAGTAGGAAAGGCCTCCTGTAGAAGCTATACGTTTATTTGAGCCTTGAAAGAAGCTAGGAAAGCCAGAGATGAGGAAGAAAACCTTTCAGTCATAAGGGACAGCTAGCGAGAGAGGTAACGAATGCAGAAATTAGAGTGTTCTGTTTGAGGAATAGTAAGGTGGTCAGTTTGCTGGATCATAAAGTCCATAAAAAAAGGGGCAAAAGCCAAGAAAGAGTCAGTTTGTGAAGGACTTAAAAAGCCACGTTGATGATAAACTAATTTGAGTTTAGGAATTAATCAACATGTAACAGTACAGACAAAGGCTCTAGTGGATCTGTGATCTTACTGACTGTCAGCAGTAGGGGAAAAGGGGGTTCCCTTCCGTGACACTAATTGTAGCCCACGTAGGTCTGCCCATCCCTGTGGTCAGTACTCTTGCCTAGGTCCTTCCAAAAGTTTGCCACAGATGGTATACCCAACATGCTGGAGACCTTTCTCACTTTCTCCCAGCATCAAAACAATATCAGGGAAGTATTCTGGTTGGCTACCTGTCATCCCCCTCTCTTTTGACATGAGATTTTAGACTTACTTCTTGGCCACATGTCACCATGAAACTCATATCTTTTGCCTTTTGTCTGTTATGCATTTTTATGCATTCCAAGGTAATGATATTTTTTTGTCTTATTACTCTAGGGTAAGAATGGTAAAAATGTTAAAACTGAAAATATGGACTTCTTTTTTTTTTATGAGAAGCTTAGGGTCAATGCAAGTTGTCCAAAGTAATCAACTTTCTCCTTGCACCAACTCACTGTCCATCTATACTGCCTGTCCTGGATACTAGACAAGCACACTATAATAAATACAAAATAGATCAAGGTTCAAATTATGAAATATTACAGGAAAAAAGTGAAGATGAAGTCCTATATCTTTCACAAATATGTATGAAGGAAACATTCTTAACCAACCAGGAAAAAGAAAATAATAAAAGATGAAAAAAGAGATAATTTCAAAAATGTAAAAAAAGGGACTATAAACATAAAAGTAATGCATTTAGAATAAGAAAACAAGCGAGAAATAAACTTTCCATTAACTATCTGGCATCCTAAATCTAAAATAAGTGAATGCAAATTTAGAAAAATGAAAGTCTTTCTCCAATAGATAAGAAATCAAACAAAAAAGAGGATTTTTAAATGAAGGTTAATTATCAACTGTTAATAAAACAAGTATTTAAAATATCATCAAATGGATAAATTTGAATGGAAATGGCTCTGTATTACCACTTTATATGCATCAAGTGACAAAGATGGAAAGAAATTTTTAAAAATTCAGTGTTAATAGGTGTGTGGGAAAACAGGAATGCTAATTCATTGACTTGGGAACTATAATTGATCTCCCTTAAAAGGAATATGGGATTAAACAGTTAAAATTTTAATGATGTTCATAGCCTTTGAGCCAGAGACCTTAATTTTAAATTTTATTCAAAGGAGGTCCGTAAAAAGGAAAAAAGACCCATTTGTACAAAAACGTTTATAATGGCATTCATTATCCATAGCATTTGTTTTAAATTGTGGAAACAAAACATGCGTACAACCATTGAAGAATGGTTAAATAAATCATAACATATGAGCGTAAAGAAATATTATGTCATTGTAATAAACGAACATGAACAAGACAAAAATATGGAAAGAGATATGAAATAATGAATGAAAAAAGCAGAAACACAGATACACTCTGACTTCAACCTCATAAAGAATGATAACATCAAATAGCAGCAAACACAGCACATTCAGTGAAAGGCAATTAGTACTTAATTGTTAGAATTAATGTACATGGCCATTGTTTCTTTTGGCCATCAAAAAAGATCTGCAGGGTCATACAGTTACAGAGTGCATGATGATATACTTTAGGCAGTGAAGTTCTAGGGTATTTTATAGGATTTCATGGTTTATGTTACTTGGGTTTGCTTCAAACCTGTAGGCAGGTTTTTATGATTTTTTTTCAATTTTTTATTTTGTTCATTTCATGATTGAGAATCAAGCTGGGATGCTGGATAAAGGGCTGACTTTGGAGTATGGATGAGTTGGGTTCATGGTTTGCTTCTCATACAAATCAGCTTAATGATGCGGGTGGGGGATGAGGACAGAAGTGGGAGTGACTCAGTTAAACTCTCAATGCCTTTCTAGACTTTATGATACAGACTTTATGGTACAGGGAAATTGCTAATCTGAATGAGTAAGGAGTTCACTATGATGACAAATTCCCATTTTCAGAACAAAATATAATATTCTGCATTATATTGGGTTTGTTTGGGGAAATTAATATGTAGAGTTTTTCTCAAACCTAATGAATCCTGGGACCTGCTAAGGTCTTTGGCCTCACATAGGATGCCAAGTCCTTTTTAGCTAAAATATTCCGTAATTTCAATCTGTTTCTTGTAAATGCCCAGCAAAAGTAATGTACAGAACAAAATATAAAGTTTTGCCCTCCCCTCACAATATGCAGTCTTTAAGGACAGTCCTTTTGGCAAAGAAAATGAAAGCACTGCTATTTTTGCAAGACGCTGCTGATAACTGTCCAGTTCCCTCCTTAGAAATGCCTTGATCATCATCATCTGCGACATGTGAATTCAAAATCTGTTTACCTGCTTTATTTTACTTTTATTTTATCTGCCATAATTACCAAACACAGTACTTGGAAGGCTTCTGGTAAGCTGCACTACTGTCTTCCGATTGAGCACCATTTGGGAATGATGTTAGAGCTTTTAAATAAGCTGTGTTGGTAGTGAAATTTTGCCTTTCTGGAATTTATGTTTTATTTTCATATATTTATTATTATTTGGGATGGAAGCAACTTTGTTTAATACTTAATAAAACAAAATTATTTCACTCTTATGAGTTGGAAAGCTATTCCTCATTTTTAGATATTTTAAATGATGTCATGATTTGGGCCTATCCTTTCCATTATTCTATTTGCTAATTTAGAATGATTATGGAATGTATTTCTTGAATTATAAATTTCAGGAAAACATTAAAATATCTAGCATTCAGAGTCATCATCAAATATGAAATGGAAAATGATAGTATAGATAGTAATATTACATTACAATATTTACTCTGCATGAAGGCAGGATGAAATGGACATCATAAAATTTGTTTTGATACTTCAATGTTTCTCTGACTTCATGAATGTGGGTAATGCCCCCAAAGGATCAGCTCATAGCCCATTAATAGCTGCCCATTATCTATAATTCTTGACACAGTCCTCTCCTAAATTCTTCATGGAGAACCAACCTAATAGAATTCTCCCTAATGATCTGACTAAAATAAATAACAAAATTATTTCTTAGTGATAATAAGAATGACTTGCACTTATATGATGCTTTACTATTTACAAACAACTTTATATATCCCATTTCATCCCAAGAATTACTACATATTGTAACAGTATTTTAGCTTGTGTTCTTGATTCCAAGACCAACATTCTATATGCTATACAACCTAGTTGTCAAACATGTTGATAATATATTAGTAACATGTTAATGTACCCTCACATCCCTCATGCAATTCTCCAGTATTTTTTGGATGACCCACTACATGAATTCTATAGAGACATTTTGTTCTATGACTTCACAAAATCCCTCTATTAAGTCTTCTTCACAACACAAAGTTTTCAATAAATAATTATTAAGGTTCCATTATACGTATGATAATATGCTACTCCTTATGCTAGGGTTATAAAGATGAATGAGATATCTTCTCTGCTCGAACACCATATGCTATTCACACTATGTATTTTTAAATAACTAGATTACCAAGTGAAACATTTGCATAAAATGCAAACTTTATGTCCATGAGAAAGGTACACAGTGCCAAGGAAAATCTTAAGATGGAGAGCTTCTTTTAGACTATAGAGAGATGCTCAAGAAATGCTTCATGGAGGAGAAAGCATTTGAACCACACTGAAGTGGGAAATTTGAGAGTTAGGGGAAAGATATTACAAGTATAGAGAGTGATGTGGGAAATGGCAAGTAGTCAAATCTTGTTAGAAACATGGTGCTAACTCATGTGACATAGGCTGAAAAAGGTAGTGTGAAGCCAGAAAAAGGATTTTGAATTCTAGATTAAGGAGTATCTGTAAAAGAGTTCTGATCAGAATGCCATGATCAGAAATATATATAAGGAAGATAAATCTGAAAATGTTATGAAAGTTTATACATACCTCTTGGATGCAGCTAATGTGTTCATACATAATTCAGTGAGGAATGGGGAATGATAGTATAATGTGATTGGAGCAAAGGATCAAGAGAAGCACCTCAGCAGCCATATGAAGGATAGATTAGAACAAGGAAGAGATTCCTGATTTCATCAATCAGTGCTGGTATTCCCTATATTGACTGCAGGATCATAGATCTAGAATTAGAAGGAAACTTAGAGGTCAGTTAGTCCAACCTTCTCATTTTATAGATGAGGGAAATGAGGTCCAAGGAGGCTGAGTGATTTGCCCAAAACCACACAGATGGTAAATTTCAGAGGCAGTATTTGAACCCAGGTTCTTTGGCTCCAGAGCCAGTATTCTTCTCTCTGTATTACACTGCCTCCCAACACACATCAGAACCCTTAGTACACAGTCTTTGAGAATTACTCTGGCTCCAACGTTATCACTAAGCAGATAGCCCTGCTTAGAGCTTTTTATGGTTTTCCTAGACCATTCCTTAACAACATGCCTTCTGTGGGCAGATTCTCAAAGACTGTCCAGTCTAGAAGGATTTGTCATAGCTTGTGTTTTGATGATATAGCCTTTAAGAATCCAAGGTTACAGGGGAAGAGCCAAGATGGCAGAGTAGAAAGATTCACATATGCTAGCTCCAAACCCACAGCCCATAAATTACCTGTAAAAAGAAACTCCCAACAAATTCCAGAGCAGTGGAAGCCTCACAACAATGGAGTGGAAGAGATTTGTGTTCCAGAGAGACCTGAAAAACCGATCCCAAAGGTCTGTCATGTACCGGACCCAGAGCAGAACCCAGCCCTGCCCTGGCCGTGTGGCACCTAAAGAAGCAGATCCTAGCAGGCTTCAGGGATGGAATTTCCGGCAGCTGCAAAGGTCCCTCCACCCACAGGTGCTACAAGTCAGTGAGAGAGAATTCTGGACTGGCCGAGAGGGGAGCAGGGTGTCCCTATAACTCAGGCCCCCTGTGAAGGCAGTGGCAGAGGCAGTGGTGCCCAGGGGCTCCCAGAGCAGGCAGGAGCTAGGGTCCATTACTGAAGGTCTCCACATAAACCCCCTAAGGGAACTGAGCCTGGGAGGTGGCCCTGCCCCTACCTGAGAACCTGAATTTAATCTTACCCTGAATAGCAGCCCCACCCTCCGCTGAAAGCCCTGAGGCTGGGGAGCAGTATTTGAATCTCAGACCCAAGCACTAGCTGGGCAGATCTAGGCCAGGGGTGGAGAGGAATCTCAAAAGTCAAGTAACTGGCTGGGAAAATGCCCAGAAAAGGGAAAAAAACTAAGACCATAGATGGCTATTTCCTTGAGAAGATGATTCCTTCATTTGTCTCTGACGACGAAGAGGTCTGCTTGCCATCAGGTAGAGACATGGGAGTCAAGGCCTCTGTATCCCAAATATCTGAAATAGGT